>CM042393.1:14016407-14742762 GCA_023634145.1 Thymallus thymallus | reverse complement strand
AGTTCTAGACATGGTGGTGTGCAGGACAGGCAGGCACGTGCACAGATAGGGCTCTACCTTTTGTCGTTCCAGTCTCTAAAGTGCCCTTTTGGGTGGTGGTATAATTTCCCCCAAAAATATGTATAAATGTTTTGTCATTGTTGTTCGGAACCCACTTTCAAGTCGTCATCAAGTTCGTCACCCACCACCCCATCCATTGGTCTGCCCTGTATGGAGCTTGCGAGCGCCTGGTTATGCCTTTCTTACCCAGTTTGTCGAGATTGCCGGTGCCCGGTGTCCAAACATGCATAGCTTGAGAGATGCGGTCACCGGTCAAGTGTGTGTAGCTAGCTAGCTACCTAGTTTAAAATTCAATAGTATTGGCACAGCAGCATAACATTTGATTAACAGTTGATAGCCTACATCATCATCAATATTCAGTATGTTTGGCTGATACGTGTTGCACAGAGAGGCAGAAAGACAGAGGTAAATCACAATGAGTAAAATAAATTGATCTAGCTAACTAGCAGATTTACATCAATCATCAACATTAATGATCAGCTGATAGCCCACCCTCTTTTACCTATTTCAATCATATCTTTAGGAGGCACTGTAACTACAATTTGTGATGATGCCATAAGTCAATAATATACAGCACAGACAATTCAATAGCACTGGTCAATATAATAGTCTGGTTTGCTACTTGAGCACCTGGCAAATCAAATCAAATGTTATTTTAAAAAATGTATTTCACCTTTATTTAACCAGGTAGGCCAGTTGAGAACTAGTTCTCATTTACAACTGCGACCTGGCCAAGATAAAGCAAAGCAGTGCGACAAAAAATACAACAACATAGTGTTACACATGGGATACAAACGTACAGTCAATGACACTATAGAAGATCTACATACAGTACGTGCAAATGTCACATGCTTAGTAAACAACAGGTGTAGACGGACAGTGAAATGCTTACTTAAGGGTCCTTTCCAACAATGCAGACTTGAGATAAAGATACAAAATAAAAATAGAAATAGTGACACAAGGAATACATACACAGTGAATAACGAAATACAATAACTTGTAAAAGTAACATGAAAGTCAAATGGCTGTTATAGCAGCAAAGGGGGGACCAACTCCATATTAATGCCCATGATTTTGGAATGAGATGGTCGACGAGCAGGTGTCCACATACTATTGGTCATGTAGTGTACATTAGTTCATATGGGCAGAATATTGTATATACAGTCTACAGAAATTGGTTCAGTTATGGCCTAAAATAAATGTGTTCATATGTGCAGGATATTGTATATAAATGTATTAATATGGTTATATAAAGGATTAAGGCTAAAAACAGACTATACTATATCTAGGCCAAAATCTATATAGTTTCAACAATGCATTCTTATTTTAAAAGAAAGTATTTTGGTTTTATCTAGTTTTTACACCATCCATTCACTGTAAAACATGTATTTATCAACAAAAAAGTTTAGGCCTAAAACATTTACTTCAAATTAACATTTTTACACCATCCGTTAACACCAATCATTCACTATAATACATTTGCTTACAAATAAGCTTTGCAAAATACCAAAAATAATGGGGCAAAAATAAGCAAGCCTAAAACATTTATTTAACAAAAAATAAATTCAGATAAGAGTAGGCTAAATTACAATGCAGCACCATAAAAACAAGTTCACAAACAAATCGTCCAAGAATGTACTTTTTGTTCTGGTCTCATAAGGATATTGGAGTCATTGAAAGGGTTGAAATTGTTAAGTGCCACGAAGAAGTGTCCAAGTAAGCTTGTGGTAGTAGGGTCTTTGCCATGGCGGTGGAACGCTTGCTTCTCGGGTAAATAAGCTGATCAGGAAGGCTAGGTCTGTTCTGGGGATTAGCCTTGACACTCTAGAGGAGGTGGCGGAGAGACGGATCCTGGCCAAACTGCTGGCCAGCATGGACAACGTCACCCACCCTCTGCATGCCGTGGTTATGACGCAGAGGAGCACCTTCAGTCACAGACTGATCCCACTACGGTGTGCCAGAGAGCGCTACAGGAGGTCCTTCCTGCCGGCGGCTATTAGACTATTTAATGCCTCACCGGGTGCTGTGCCATCGTCAACATAGACCTGGAACTGTTGGAGTGTTAGGACCTAGTTTAACAATTATGCATCCATCCGTGAGTAACTCTGGTCTGCAATCACTCATTCACTCAGGACTTATTTATTCATTCAGGTCTGTATATACAGTGGGGAGAACAAGTATTTGATACACTGCCGATTTTGCAGGTTTTCCTACTTACAAAGCATGTAGAGGTCTGTCATTTTTATCATAGGTACACTTCAACTGTGAGAGACGAATCTAAAACAAAAATCCAGAAAATCACATTGTATGATTTTTAAATAATTAATTTGCATTTTATTGCATGACATAAGTATTTGATCACCTACCAACCAGTAAGATTTCCGGCTCTCACAGACCTGTTAGTTTTTCTTTAAGAAGCCCTCCTGTTCTCCACTCATTACCTGTATTAACTGCACCTGTTTGAACTCGTTACCTGTATAAAAGACACCTGTCCACACACTCAATCAAACAGACTCCGACCTCTCCACAATGGCCAAGACCAGAGAGCTGTGTAAGGACATCAGGGATAAAATTGTAGACCTCCACAAGGCTGGGATGGGCTACAGGACATTAGGCAAGCAGCTTGGTGAGAAGGCAACAACTGTTGGCGCAATTATTAGAAAATGGAAGAAGTTTAAGATGACGGTCAATCTCCCTCGGTCTGGGGCACCATGCAATATCTCACCTCGTGGGGCATCAATGATCATGAGGAAGGTGAGGGATCAGGCCAGAACTACACGGCAGGACCTGGTCAATGACCTGAAGAGAGCTGGGACCACAGTCTCAAAGAAAACCATTAGTAACACACTACGCTGTCATGGATTAAAATCCTGCAGCGCACGCAAGGTCCCCCTGCTCAAGCCAGCACATGTCCAGGCCCGTCTGAAGTTTGCCAATGACCATCTGGATGATCCAGAGGAAGAATGGGAGAAGGTCATGTGGTCTGATGAGACAAAAATAGAGCTTTTTGGTCTAAACTCTATTTGATACACTGCCGATTTTGCAGGTTTTCCCACTTACAAAGCATGTAGAAGTCTGTAAGTTTTATCATAGGTACTCTTCAACTGTGAGTGACGGAATCTAAAACAAAAATCCAGAAAATCACATTGTATGATTTTTAAGTAATTAATTTGCATTTTATTGCATGACATAAGTATTTGATACATCAGAAAAGCAGAACTTAATATTTGGTAGAGAAACCTTTGTTTGCAATTACAGAGATCATACGTTTCCTGTAGTTCTTGACCAGGTTTGCACACACTGCAGCAGGGATTTTGGCCCACTCCTCCATCCAGATCCTTCAGGTTTCGGGGCTGTCGCTGGGCAATACGGACTTTCAGCTCCCTCCAAAGATTTTCTATTGGGTGCAGGTCTGGAAACTGGCTAGGCCACTCCAGGACCTTGAGATGCTTCTTACGGAGCCACTCCTTAGTTGCCCTGGCTGTGTGTTTTGGGTCGTTGTCATGCTGGAAGACCCAGCCACGACCCATCTTCAATGCTCTTACTGAGGGAAGGAGGTTGTTGGCCAAGATCTCGCGATACATGGCCCCATCCATTCTCCCCTCAATACGGTGCAGTCGTCCTGTCCCCTTTGCAGAAAAGCATCCCCAAAGAATGATGTTTCCACCTCCATGCTTCACGGTTGGGATGGTGTTCTTGGGGTTGTACTCATCCTTCTTCTTCCTCCAAACACGGCGAGTGGAGTTTAGACCAAAAAGCTCTATTTTCGTCTCATCAGACCACATGACCTTCTCCCATTCCTCCTCTGGATCATCCAGATGGTCATTGGCAAACTTCAGACGGGCCTGGACATGCGCTGGCTTGAGCAGGGGGACCTTGCGTGCGCTGCAGGATTTTAATCCATGATGGCGCAGTGTGTTACTAATGGTTTTCTTTGAGACTGTGGTCCCAGCTCTCTTCAGGTCATTGACCAGGTCCTGCCGTGTAGTTCTGGGCTGATCCCTCACCTTCCTCATGATCATTGATGCCCCACGAGGTGAGATCTTGCATGGTGCCCCAGACCAAGGGAGATTGACCATCACCTTGAACTTCTTCCATTTTCTAATAATTGCGCCAACAGTTGTTGCCTTCTCACCAAACTGCTTGCCTATTGTCCTGTAGCCCATCCCAGCCTTGTGCAGGTCTTCAATTTTATCCCTGATGTCCTTACACAGCTGTTTGATTGAGTGTGTGGAGTCTGTTTGATTGAGTGTGTGGACAGGTGTCTTTTATACAGGTAACGAGTTCAAACAGGTGCAGTTAATACAGGTAATGAGTGGAGAACAGGAGGGCTTCTTAAAGAAAAACTAACAGGTCTGTGAGAGCCGGAATTCTTACTGGTTGGTAGGTGATCAAATACTTATGTCATGCAATAAAATGCAAATGAATTATTTAAAAATCATACAATGTGATTTTCTGGATTTTTTAGATTCCGTCAATCACAGTTGAAGAGTACCTATGATAAAAATTACAGACCTCTACATGCTTTGTAAGTAGGAAAACCTGCAAAACCGGCAGTGTATCAAATACTTGTTCTCCCCACTGTATATAGTTTTAGCAATTTAAGTATTTCTCTGCCATCGACCTTTATAGTATAGTTAACCATGCACCATCCACCAATGTACATTTTCAGCCAACCACCCATACTATGCAATGTCTTTTTATAGCTTTTTTGCACTCCAGACTTCTTGTATTTCTATACTTTTTCATACTGCCGCTCTATGTATCATGTATCGTGTATCTGTCTTTTGTATATTTTTGCTCCATTCTCATTTCACCTCTTTGCTGCTGCAAAGCATCAATGAACTTCCAAATGGTAGGGTAGGTAGAGCCACGATTCACCAAAAATATTTGTTTCCAGCCCTCCATTCCGTTTTGCTCGTCGCCAAGTCTTGCAGGACAGCATAGTAGCAGTTCTACAATTCTGAAAATAAAAAAGAAAGTATGTGGGCACCTGCTCGTCGAACATCTTATTGCACAATCATGGGAATTGGATTTGGTCCACCCTTTGCTGCTATAACAGCAAGGCTTTCCACTAGATGTTGGAACATTGCTGCGGGGACTTTCTTCCATTTAGCCACAAGAGCATTAGTGAGGTTGGGCACTGATGTTGGGAAATTAGGCCTGGCTCACAGTCTGTGTTTCAATTAATCCCAAAGGTGATCGATGGGGTTGAGGTCAGGGTTCTGTGCAGGCCAGTCAAGTTCTTCCACACCGATCTCGACAAACCATTTCTGTATGGAGGCATTGTCATGCTGAAACAGGAAAGGGCCTTCCCCAAACTGATGGTACAAAGTTGGAAGCACAGAATCCTCTAGAATGACATTGTATGCTGTAGCATTAAGATTTCCCTTCACTGGAACTTAGGGGCCTAGCCCAAACTATGAAAAACAGCCCCAGACCATTATTCCTCCTCCACCACACTTTACACTTGGCACTATGCATTGGGGCAGGTAGTGTTTTCCTGGCATCCGCCAAAGCCGTCGGACTACCAGATGGTCACTCCAGAGAACACATTTCCACTGCTCCAGAGTCCAATGGTACTTGAGGGCTATCTTGGAGAAATTTGGTTCGGGAAAGAATTTTATCGATATGGTTTGTGTGTTATATGCTAACTTGTTGCTATGATTTCTACTAATGGCATACACTCAAGTCCATTCCCTATTTTTCGGGGATGTAGACAAGGAGACGGCCTATACCCAACGTTATTAATTTTGTCACTAGAGCCATGTCACCGCTCCCCCTCTCCGGCGCTTGACGTCACCGGTTTATTAACCACCAGTCTTGGCAACCATCATTACGCGCACCTGCACCTCATTATGAGGCACACCTGAACTCCATTACCACACTCATTACCTCCCCTATATCTGGCACTCCCTTAGGTTAATTCCCCAGACAGTATTGATTATGCGTTTCATGTCAGGACTCAACTCTTGTTCCATGTTTCGTGTATTATTAAACTCATCACCTGCTTCTCGACTCCCAGCGTCATCGTTACACTTTAGCACAACATCTAAGGCAGAATGTAGTTGCTTCTCCTATACTGATTAAATCTTCCTCTCATATCATATTACTATATCCAGATGATATTCTCCTATATATGACAGATATTCAGAATGAAATCTCATCTTTATTATCCACAATTCAAATTACTGTCCGGGTTTGAGATAAATTGGACAAAATCAGCATTAATGTTACTGAATGAAGCGGACAAGAAAGTTTCCCTTCCCTCAACAATTCCTATGAAAACACAGTTCACTTATTTGGGTATTAGTATACAACCATCTCTGCATGGTCTGGTGAAGTTTAATTCTGAGAAAATGCATAAGGAGGTTGAACGAGATTTAACCGTTTGGGAGAAGTTGCCTGCTTCTTTAAAAACTAGGGTTGCTTCCATAAAGATGAATTTATTCGTTTCCTGAGCATGATGATCCCACTCCCTCCACCAACATATACCTACAGGAAATACCTTTGGAATGGCAAACATCCAAAGATTAGGTTTGAGGTGTTACAACGGCAGAAGTGTAACGGTGGACTTGCATTACCACATTTTTGTATTTACCACCAATCTTTACAGTTATGCCCACTTAGATTATGGTTTGATCAGTCTACAGTACATCAGTCTCTTGGAGAAATATTGAGGAAGAACTTGTTTCACCTACTAGATTGCAGGATGTGTTATATTCTGGTATATCTAATAAGAAATGCATGCATTAGGGAGGTTGAGAAGTGTGTAGGTGGTAACAGGAAATGGCATCTCCATACCCCTCTATGGCATAACAAGGCTATTACTTCCGGTAATAAACCTTTTGAGTCTAGAGCCTGGTCTGCAAAAGGGGTCAATAATCTAGGGGATATATTCAACTCAAAGGGTCTTCTTAGTTTTCAGGAACTACGTCTTCCTTTTGATTTGCAAGGGTCATCATTCTTTCTATATCTTAGACTATGGTCAGTGTTCGTGCCTATGCGGTCCCATGGACTACAAGTTGATAGAGTGGATTTTACATTCCAGTCCAGAGATTTTGTGTCTGTCTATTTATTCTCATCTTCAACGATTCAAGCAGAAAGATCTTTCAATGGTTAAAGCATGGGTAAATGATTTGGCTGTCAATGATGAGGCTATTGACTTGGAGAATATCAACCCAGCCAGCAACACAGATAAAAGTGTTGCTGGCTGGGTTGACTGCTGCCAAAAAACGTGTTGTTCAGCGCTGGTTGCCACCACATGACCTTCATATAAGGAAATGGCTAGCACACTTTCAGGACGTAATTTTGTTGGAGTTATCCACTGCCCATATGAATAAAGCCAGTCCTAGTACTCTGCAAACATGGAAAGTATCTGCCTCAGAAATCTCTAAACTGTTGGATGTGTTGATGGTGTTGTATTAGCATATTACTTTTCTGTGTATATTCTAGTATAGGCTAGTGCGTGTCGTTTTAATTAGATTTTAAACAACGCCAGGGGTATGTTTGGAATGGGTAGAAGGGTGTGTAAGTGCGTTAAAAAAAAGAAAAAAAAGTGGGAAAGTGTAATTCTACACTCCTACCCATTCCAAACTAACAAACAGAAGCAAAGAGCAAAACCAACCGTAACGTGTGTGTTGGAAAACAGGCACTAAACACAACAATAACCCACAACGCAAGTGGGAATTACAAGAACCTACTAGAACTCTGCTGACAGGCCCTGACCATGACAAACATAGAGAAGCCAGAGGCATCCCTACGGTCAGGACCTGACAGTACCCGCCCTCAAAGGACTCCCGGCCGCAAGACCCGGAACATAAACTGGGAGGGTCAGGGAGGGAAACTGGCGTCGGTGGCGGCTCTGGCTCCGGAGCAGGACTGGGCACCAGCGCAGTGGAGAGCTCCAGCCATGGAGCTGGGCTGTACGCCGTACCTGGACTGGGCACCGGCTCAGTGGAAGGCTCCGTCCATGGAACTGGGCTAAACGCCATGCCTGGACTGGGCACCGGCGCAGTGGACGGCTCCGGGCTGTGGACCGTCACTGGAGAGCTCCGGGCTGTGGACCGTCACTGGAGGACTCCGGGCTGTGGACTGTCACTGGAGGGCTCCGGGCTGTGGACCGTCACTGGACCGTCAACCCCCTTGTTTTCCGTTCAAAGTAAAAAATACTAAGCAAGAAGTGGGGCGGCATTGGGTCGCCCACAACCTGTGGATTCCTGCTTTAAAGGGGCATTCAGCAGTTGAAACAATAGCAAAGCGTTCTCCGCCCGTTTCGGTAAAAAGCTGAGGGATGGGGCTCGAGAAATGTAACTACTCTCAAATTCATAGACGAAGCTATGGATGCAAATGATAGTTTTAGCCATGTTTTGAGGCTATATAGTGTTTGTTTACATTGACTTTGTTTACAAACATATATGTTGGGTTCTGATGAGGTACGACAGTTGAGCTAAGCTGATGAGGCATTGATAAGTTATATTCTTCAAGAATCACATTTCATTAACCCAAAGATCTACATAGCAACTGCAGATGTCCCCTTTAAAGGTTAAAGTTTGTGAAAAAGTGACTACTGGCCAGTTTACTTTCATACCAGGGTCCCGGAGAGCTGCATGGGTGCAGGCTTTTGTTCCAGCCCAACACTAAGACAATTGATTCAGATCATTCAGACTCTCCAGTTCTCTCTAGGTTGGACACCTACTGCATGTTTTTGAAAGACCCAACCAGAACTGCAAATGTGAAAACAGTTGGACCCACATGTGAAATAATCTACTGGTTAGACTGTCTGACCATTAGGAGAGCCGAGGCCTTTTTAGTTAAAAAAGTAAAATTTTACATGGATTTATTAATCTATAGGTTCTACTAGATAACTATCCACAGACTTTCCTTGATTAAGCATAAACTGCAGCATGGCTACTTGTTGTTCTTTTTATAGCTACTTCAGGAAATAACAGTGCAGTACCACACTAAACATAGACCTGTGCAGCATTTCCTGGAAGAGTGAACACTGCATCATATTCTGTTATTGTTTACACAAGTTATATCGGTTTCTGAGATAATTAATTCAGATATTTGACATAAAATCAGTTTTTAAGGTATAAGGTGACAGACGTAAGGTCACAGTAGTGTCATTGTGTTCAAAATATCAAGCACTCCCACTTCTAATGGTTTAAAACACTAACACACTTACAATTTTTTTTAGATCAGCCGTTGATTTTTCCTTTCTGATGAAGCTGGGAAACTCTGCGGTGGGCCGTACGTCACGATGCGGCCTCTTTTCCACCCAGTCCACACAGCATCTCTCTGTGTGTGTGTATGTTTCTATGTAGTTCAACGAACATCTGATCCATCTTCCTCACCCTCCTCTTCTTATACGGTTGCCCAGGGATGTGTTTTTGTAAGGGTCCAGGTGTGCCATTTCAATGTCTGTTTTTTTTGCTCTCTCGCTGTCTTTCTCTCGCTTTTTCCGTTGTGACAGTAGCATCATCCTGTCAGAGGCAGCAGGCCCATCTTCACCACACGGGTCAGCTGACATCCTGACATACCACACTACCTGTTTATGTGTGTGTGTGTGTGTGTTGTAAGGCCTTAACCTTAAATAAAACCTGTCTCCCATCCAGGGCCGGCTCCAGGCATAAGCAGTAGCGTAGGGCCCTCGCCCCCCCCCCCCCCCCAAACATGTTTGATTGGTTAGTCTAGCCAGTAATCTGAACTTGTAGTAATCACGGGCGAATACCAACCGCATGCCCAGTGGCCCTGACCTCCAGGGGACCCCCATTGAGGGGTTAGTCACTCTCACTCAGATTGCAGGAAAATAGCTTTAAACTGCAAAGACTAACTAAACAAAGGACCTCAGTGAGCTGAGCTGGTCTAAGGTGTGTCAGTCTGTTTTCCAGGCCCTCTGATAATAGTGTGCTGACACAGAGAGAGCTGAGCTGGCCAGTTACATGGTTTCGGCCCTCATCTACTGTTCCCTGCAATCAAATATGGGCACCCACCCACTGACTTGTGTATGTGTGTGTGTGCATGTGTGTGTTAGGGGCTGTACATAAATTGTAGTTGTGATATGTTTAAGCCGGGATGGGATGTGTTGACAGATGAATCCCTCACACACTCCCGTACCATGATGCTTTCTATCGCTTCTCCCATCTCTTAAAAATGTTTCCCCTATTTTTCAATGAGTGATGCTGATTTACAGTCAGTGATTTAAGCATCAAACAACAGCTTGAGAGATCTGATTCCAGTTAGCTGGTTGATATAGGTCAGAGAGACAGATTGTTACTGCATGTCTGGAAATGTTCTATCAAACAAACATTTTCTTGAAATCCCCCAGATGGTAAAAATATTACACATTTTTCCAGATGACCTTTTACTTCTGAGGTCCCATATACAGACTAGGGTAGAACAAAATGCATTGACTGTCCACATTCAAGGTACAACACATTCAGAACAGTTGGACAACAAATCTTCAGGTCTCAGGCAAGGTTACTTATCATCATCATCATCATCAAATCAAATTAATTTATAAAGCGCTTTTTACATCAGCCGATGTCACAAAGTGCTATACAGAAACCCAGCCTAAAACCCCAAACAGCAAGCAATGCAGATGTAGAAGCACGGTGGCTATGAAAAACTCCCTAGAAAGGCAAAAACCTAGGAAGAGAGAGAGGAACCAGACTGAGGGGTGGCCAGTCCTCTTCTGGCTGTGCTGGGTGGAGATTATAACAATTCATGGCCATTAAGTCCAGTTCTTTCTCCAAGATGTTCAAATGTTCATAGATTACCAGAAGCGGTCAAATAATAATAAAAGTAGTTGTGGAGGTTGCAACAGGTAAATACATCAGGAGTGAATGTCACTTGGCTTTTCAGTGCAATAGAGCGCAGGTGCGGTAGAGAGAGAGAGAGAGAGATGAAAACAGCAGGTCTGGGACAAGGTGGCACGTCCAATGAACAGGTCAGGGTTCCATAACCGCAGGCAGAAGAGTTGAAACCGGTGCAGCAGCACGACCAGGTGGACTGGGGACAGCTAGGAGTCATCAGGGTAGGTGGTCCTGAAGCATGGTCCTCCGGGTAGGCTCAGGTCCTCCGGGAGAGGAGGTAGAGTGGGAGAGAGAGAGAATTAGAGGGAGCATACTTAAATTCACACGACACCGGATAATAACATCAGATTTAACAAACTGACCCTAGCCCCCCGGCACATAGACTATTGCAGCATAGATACTGGAGGCTGAGACAAGGGGGGTCAGGAGACACTGTGGCCCCCTCCGACAATACCCAGACAATACCACCGGACAGGGCCAAACCAGGCAGGATATAACCTCACCCACTCTGCCAAGCACAGCCCCTACACCAATAGAGGGATATCAACAACCACCAACTTACTACCCTGAGACAAGGCAGAGTATAGTCCACGAAAGATCATCATCCCACTAGCATCCAGAAGTTCACTGAACCACCTAGTGTAACAACCACCCATTGCATAAAAGTATACAGTGGAGTGAACTTTGGGATGTAGGGTAGAGTTGTGTGTTAGTGTGGGAGGAGATCACACAGAAAACCCCCAGAGTAATAAAACAGACATGGAGACATTTGAGATGGACTTTGTCATAGGGATAAACTTATCTGGAAGAGCCTACCTACAGCATGTACTGTATCCTCCATACATCCCCTTCATCTGATATCGGTGTGTGTGACATGTTTATGCTGTCGCTGACTCATAATGAACCTGCGAAAGTACATCAAAGAAAAGAGCGAGATGGGTGGAGTGGAGGGAGAGAAAGAACATGAAACCAAGCATCTCTGTAAACACCATTCCATGTAAAATGAATTGTGTGTGTCTGCGCGGGCGGGTGTTATTTTGGCACGCAAACAGCTGAGAGCTGGTATAAGTGGAAATGATGGGTGGATGCAGGTCAGTGCTGGATCTGTTCCACATACAATCACACATGGGGAGACCCCTTAGGACTGTATGTGCATGTTCCTCCCACTCTGATACTGGGAGACCAGGCTTGACTCTGTGTATGAGTGGGCAGTTATCACACATAATGGTGTGTGTGTGTGCCATCTTCCCCGCAGAGATGGGGAGGAAGGCCATTCTCCAGTGGTGTTGTCCAAGGGATTCCCCCCTGTATGCCAGTCTGTATCTGACAGCTGCATTTCAACTCTAACACGTAAAGTGAGGTTTCTACAGTTATCTCAACAAGGATTGACTTACTGGTAACAGTAATCAATAAACGGTTAATAACACCCAACATCTTCCAGCAGACACAAACTATATTCAGGCCAGCCAGTCACAGGAGGAACTTCCATAGTTCAGTCTGATTAGAAACTGTCATTTGAAACTGTCATTTGAGGTCACCACCAATCAACCCACACACAGCCTTTACTGTTTTCTTCCCTTTAGCCATACATCTGTGATTATAAATGTATCTCTCGATTTTAATCTGTTAACACCAGGCTATGCCACAGATGACCTCAGGCCGTTTGTGCAAGATTAACCCAAAGAGAGAGAGAGAGTAGAGGAAAAGCAGTGACATCGGTTGACCCGTCTGGTATGTCTGTATCTAGAGGTCTCTACTGTAGTGATCTGGCTCCCTCTAAAGGGAGGAACAGTAAAAATATAAGTTGTAGCAAGTAGACAAAGTAAAGGTTGATAGTTTGAGCATCTTTAGACCCTCTATATACAGTATAGTCATGTGAAAAAGTAAGTACACCCGCTGGAAAGTTATTTTTTTAAACATATTTGGACAGATGGATATGTAATCTTCACTTCAACACTATTGACAGATAAAGGTAACCTAATTTAACAAATGCCAATGAAAGATTATACTTTACAATAATTTATTCATAAAAAATCTACAGAAATGCAATTCCATAGTGGGGAAAAAACAAGTCCACACCTAGCTTCAATAGCTTGTGTTGCCCGCTTTGACTGAAGTAACTTCATGTAGACGTTTCTTCTAAGTGTCTATCAGTCTCTTACATCGACTGGGAGGAATTTTTGCCCACTCTTCTTTACAGCACTGTTTCAACTGTGTCATGTTCGAGGGCTTTCTTGCATGCATGGCCCGCCCGTCTCCCCACAGCATTTTGAAAGGATTGAGATCTGGGGTTTGACTCTGACATTCCATAACCCTCCATTTCTTCTTTTTGAGTCATTCTGTTGTAGGTTTGCTTTTGTGTTTTGGATCATTGTCCTGTTGCAAGATCCATGTTTGGTTCAGCTTCAGCTTTTTGACAGATGGCCTCACATTCTCCTCAAGAATTCTCTGGTAAAATATAGAATTCATGGTTGAGTCAATGATGGCCAGGCCCTGAGGCAGCAAAGCAGCCCCAAACCATAATACCCCCACCTCCATGCTTTAACGGTTGTTATGAGGTTCTTATGTTCCAAGGCAGTGTTTCGTTTACACCAAACATGTCGTTTGGCATTGCGGCCGAACAACTCCACCTTTGACTCATCTGTCCAGAGCACATTGTTCCAGTAGTTTTGCTCTTTAGCCAGGTGTTGTCTGGGAGCAGAGCAGAGGCTTCTTCCTTCCTGACGTCCCATGTAGGCCAAGTTTGTGCAGTCTCTAACAGTTGACTCATGCACTTCAACATTGATTGTGGCAAGAGAGGCCTGTAGATCCTTTGATGTTACCCTGGGGTTCTTAGAGACTTCTATGAGCATCCTTCGGTCAGCTCTTGGTCTGAATTTGGTGGGACGACCTGTCCTAGGTAGATTGGTCTGGAATTTTCTCCATTTGTAGATGAGCCGTCCGACAGTGGAATGATGTACAGTCGTGTCCAAAAGTTTTGAGAATGACACAAGTATTGGTCTCCACAAAGTTTGCTGCTTCAGTGTTCTTAGATCTTTATGTCAGTAGTTACTATGGTACACTGAAGTATAATTACAAGTATTCCATAAGTGTCAAAAGGCTTTCATTGACAATGACATTCAGTTTATGCAAAGAGTCAATATTTGCAGTGTTGACCCTTCTTTTTCAAGACCCTTGCAATCCGCCCTGGCATGCTGTCAGTTAACTTCTGGGCCACATCCTGACTGATGGCAGGCCATTCTTGCATAATCAATGCTTGGAGTTTGTCAGAAGTTGTGGGTTTTTGTTTGTCCACCCGCCTCTTGAGGATCGACCACAAGTTCTCAATGGGATTAAGGTCTGGGGAGTTTCCTGGCCATAGACCCAAAATGTCGAAGTTTTGTTCCCCGAGCCACTTAGTTATCACTTTTGCCTTATGGCAAGGTGCTCCATCATGCTGGAAAAGGCATTGGTCGTCACCAAACTGTTCTTGGATGGTTGGGAGAAGTTGCTCTCGGAGGATGTGTTGGTACCATTCTTTATTCATGGCTGTGTTCTTAGGCAAAATTGTGAGTGAGCCCACTCCCTTGGCTGAGAAGCAACCCCACACATGAATGGTCTGAGGATGCTTTACTGTTTTCCGGATGGCCCAAACAATCTGAAAGGGGATTCATCAATCTACCCCAGTCCTCAGAAGTCCAATCCCTGTACCTTTTGCAGAATATCAGTCTGTCCCTGATGTTTTTCCTGGAGAGAAGTGGCTTCTTTGCTGCCCTTCTTGGCACCAGGCCATCCTCCAAAAGTCTTCGCCTCACTGTGCGTGCAGATGCACTCACACCTGCCTGCTGCCATTCCTGAGCAAGCTCTGCACTGGTGGTGCCCCGATCCTGCAGCTGAATCAACTTTAGGAGACGGTCCTGGCACTTGCTGGACTTTCTTGGGCGCCCTGACGCCTTCTGCACAACAATTGAACCTCTCTCCTTGAAGTTCTTGATGATCCGATAAATGGTTGATTTAGGTGCAATCTTACCAGCAGCAATATCCTTGCCTGTGAAGCCCTTTTTGTGCAAAGCAATGATGACGGCACGTGTTTCCTTGCAGGTAACCAAGGTTGACAGAGCAAGAACAATTCTGACTCAATCAGCATGACAGAGTGATCTCCAGCCTTGTCCTTGTCAACACTCACACCTGTGTTAACGAGACAATCACTGACATGATGGCAGCTGGTCCTTTTGTGGGATTAAGTTCATTTTCAAGGCAAAGAGGGACTTTGCAATTAATTGCAATTCATCTGATCACTCTTCATGACATTCTGGAGTATATGCAAATTGCCATCAACACTGAGGCAGCAAACTTTGTGGAGACCAATACTTGTGTAATTCTCAAAACTTTTGGCCACGACTGTACTTTGAATTGCTTGTAAATGGAATGATGTACTTCAAATTGCTTGGAAATTGATTTGTAACCCCTCACAGACTCTCAATAGGGCGGCAGGTAGCCTAGGCCGGCAGGAAGCCTAGGGCGGCAGGTAGGTATACAGCCCCAAACTTCCCATCTTCCCCTCCCTGTCCCAAATTCTCTCTTTAACCTCAGTAGCATACTCAACTACAGTATAGCGCCCCCTACACCAGGTATAGACAACTAGATTCAGCTGGTCGTTGGTCAGAACATAATAATGAACACTGCAAATTGACCACATTTAAGCCCAAAAAGAAATAGTTAGTTCAGTATACACACACTGGTCATGTCTCAAAGGATACGATATGGATCCCATTAGGTTCAAGTGTTCTAGTGTGGAGGGGAAACAGTTTGTAGAGGACACCAGAGCTGCATTCCCAAAAACTACAAGAAAGAAAACAACATAGATTGGTTAGACACTAGGGATGTCCATCTCTACCTTTCAAGATGATTTGATCCGTATCTAGATACATGTGCTCCGATATGATACAGGAACCATACATTTTGGTTTGAAATGATTCGGTGAGATTCGGTTTGATTAGAGGAACGAATAGACGCGATTCAGTTTGATGCAATATGAGTTGATGCATTTGTTGCATAAACACATTCATTTTCCATTCTAAATTACTATCTGCTGCTGATGGACCTTATGAGCTGGGCCTCTCTGAGCTGGACGTCTGTGTGTGTGTAAATTGTGTATATGTCTATGTTATATGTAGGCACCTGAGCTGAGCCATAAGGGAAACTGGGCATCTACCACCCCCCATTTTATTATCTTAAATCCCCATCACCCACTAATTAATGTCAGTTTTGCAGATTAGTAATGTATCAATAGTTATCTATAACAACTAGCTATGACATAGCCAATTAATATATAGTCACCCCAGTCTCATAATCTAATGGTAGACTCCCGCTTCGACCATGCAATGCTGGTAGCAAAGGGGATTGCTGTACTCATTAAGAAATGATCACATTAACAAGTGCTTAATTTGTAATTCGGGAGGTGCCGGAACAAAAAGTGGACGCGAGAGGGGGGGACCTGAGGTGCCGGAACAAAAAGTGGACGCGAGAGGGTGGGGTGACCTGAAGTGCCGGAACAAAACCATTTTCAAAAATAAAATAAAATCACCTTTATAATAAAGCATTGCATGCATATCGTCGCATCTGCGTAGTGGCATAGAGTAGTAGATTGGAGGCGCGTACAGAAGTTGCACACATTGGGGAACATTTTAGTAGCACAAAGTCCAGGGAAAATGTGTCGTTTTATAAACCCATTTAATGCAATTCTGTGTCATTTTACATGACTGGAGAGTTGGCAGAATCTTTTAATAGCACACAAATTATCGAAATGACACTGACAACCGGAGATCAATAAAAACGACCTTGTCTTGAATCCATCAATATCCTAGGCATGTGGAGACACATATTGCAGGCTAGAATATGAAGAGTAAATTGTTCTAAAAAGTCTCATATGGCGGCACACAATTGTCTCAGCGTCGTCTGGGTTAGGGGAGAGTTTACTTGACTCATCTCGCTCTAACGACTCATTGTTGCGAGGCTGGGCAGACTTCGGTCGTCAGTTGAAAGGTGTTTCCTCCAACACATTGGTGCAGCTGGCTTCCAGGTTAAGCGAGCTGGTGTTAAGAAGCGCGGCTTGGCGGTCATGTTTCGGTGGACGCATGACTCGACCTTCGCCTCTCCCGGGCCCGTTGGGGAGTTGCAGTGATGAGACAAGATCGTAATCACGAAATTGGGGAGAAAAGGGGGGAGGGGGGATAAAAATTATAACAAAAAAATCCGTTACTGCATAAATTATGTCGCTCGTTGCTTCACTTCAGCTCCACTCCACTCACATCTTCTGTACCAGGGACACAACTCTCATCTAGCTATAGGTATAGCCGATCACGGCTGGTCACCCCAGACTGTAGTGATGCCGCAACACTAGGATGCAGTGCCTTAGTCCGCTGTGCCACTCCGGAGGCCAACATGGAGCAGATTCTTGTAAATGTTGGCGCTTCAGCCTTCTCTACCGTTGCAATTTTGCTCCGGTAACCTGAGCTCTGGGCATGCTTTGCCCAGCATGTTTCCTTTAATTCTGTTGCATTTCTTTAGCCTACTGCACCACTAATGCGCAGAGATGTTATGTGTAGACCAAGAAATAGGTCTCATATGGCGTAGCCTAATTGATAGTAAGGGAACGAATGAGCCCATGCAGCAGCACCTGAGATGTTTCTATATAGGCTATAAAAGAGGAGTCTAAGTTTGTAACAGTGCTAAAGTTGCCTATCAACTGTAAAATGTGAGCGCAACAGAGCCAGTTACAACTTAAGTATCTGATCATCTATACCCCATAATGACAAAACAAAAACCGTTATTTTTTTTTTTTTTTTACATTTTTGCAAACGTATTAAAAATTTAACATAAGCATTCAGACCCTTTACGCAGTACTTTGTTGAAGCACCTTTGGCAGTGATTATAGTCTCCAGTCTTCCTGGGTATGATGCTACAAACTTGGCACACCTGTATTTGGGGAGTTTCTCCCATTCTTCTCTGCAGATCCTTGCAAGCTCTGTCAGGTTGGATGGGGAGCGTTGCTGCACAGCTATTTTCAGGTCTCTCCAGAGATGTTCGATCGGGTTCAAGTCCTGGCTCTGGCTGGGCCACTCAAGGACATTCAGAGACTTGTCACAACGCCACTCCTGCGTTGTCTTGGCTGTGTGCTTAGGGTCATTGTTCTGTTGGAAGGTGAACCTTCACACCAATCAGAAGTCCTAAGCGCTCTGGAGCAGGTTTTCATCAAGGATCACTCTGTACTTTGCTCCGTTCATCTTTACCTCGACCCTGACTAGTCTCCCAGTCCCTGCCGCTGAAAGACATCCCCACAGCATGATGCTACCACCACCATGCTTCACCGTAGGGATGGTGCCAGGTTTCCTCCAGACGTGACGCTTAGCATTCAGGCCAAAGAGTTCAATATTGGTTTCATCAGACCAGAGAAACTTGTTTCTCATGGTCAGAGTCCTTTAGGTGCCTTTTGACAAACTCCAAACGGGCTGTCATGTGCCTTTTACTGAGGAGTGGCTTCCGTCTGGCCACTCTACCACATATGCCTGATTGGTGGAGTGCTGCAGAGATGGTTGTCCTTCTGGAAGGTTCTCCCATCGCCACAGAGAACCTCTAGAGCTGTCAGAGTGACCATTGGGTTCTTGGTCACCTCCCTGACCAAAGCCCTTCTACCCCGATTGCTCAGTTTGGCCAGGCGGCCAGCTCTAGGAAGAGCCTCGATTGTTACAAACTTTTTCCATTTAAGAATGATGGAGGCCACTGTGTTCTTGCTGAAGACATTTTTTGGTACCCTTCCCCAGATGTGTGCCTCGAAAATCCTGTCTCGCAGCTCTATGGACAATTCCTTCGACCTCATGGCTTGGTGTTTGCTCTGACATTCACTGTCAACTGTGGGACCTTATATAGTCAGGTGTGTGCCTTTCCAAATCATGTCCAATCAATTGAATTTACCACAGTTGGAATCCAATCAAGTTGTAGAAACATCTCAAGGATGATCAATGGAAACAGGATGCACCTGAGCTCAATTTCGAGTCTCATAGCAAAGGATCTGAATACTTATGTAAATAAGTTATTTCTTTATATAAATCTGCAAACAAAATCCTAAAAACCTGTTTACGCTTTGTCATTATGGGGTATTGTATGTTGATAGAATTTTTAAATATATTTTAGAATAAGGCTTTAACGTAACAAAATGTAGAAAAAGTCACATACTTTCCGAATGCACTGTAATCAGTCAGGTCCTTGTTTAATAGCCTACGGCATGTTGAAGCTTCTTTCGATAGCCTACTTCAAAACCAAATGGCACAGTCACAAAAGTAGATGGGCTGTTTGTTAAATTAATATTTTTAATTCATCCGTGAGGGATTTCTAACTGCTCAACTCACTCAACTAATAAAGTCTAATATCTTGCATGCTATTTATGGGGTCCCGTGTGGCTCAGTTGGTGGAGCATGGGGCTTGCAATGCCAGGGTTGTGGGTTCGATTCCCACAGGGGAAAACGTACAATATGTTACAAATTTGCTAAACAAATAATATGTTATGAATTCTAGCTAGGTGGCTAACGTTAGCTAGCTGGCTAATGTTAATTTAGGACTTAGGGGAAGGGTTAGCTAACGTACTGAAGAAAAATATAAACTCAACATGCAACAAATTCAAAGATTTTACTGAGTTACAGTTCATATAAGGAAATCAGCACATTTAAATAAATGTATTAGAACCTAATCTATGGATTTCACATGACTGGGAGTACAGATGTGCCCTAAAAATGTTAGGGGTGTGGATCAGAAAAGCAGTCAGTATCTGGTGTGACCACCATTTGCCTCATGCAGCGCGAGACATCCCCTTTGCATAGAGTTGATCAGGCTGTTGATTCTGGCCTGTGGAATGTTGTCCCACTCCTCTTTATTAGCTGTGTGAAGTTGCTGGATATTGGCGGGAACTGGAACACAGTGTCGTACACGTCGATTCAAAGCATCCCAAACATGCACAATGGGTGGCATGTCTGGTGAGTATAAATGCAGTGGAAGAACTGGGACATGTTCAGCTTCCAGGAATTGTACATATCCTTGCAACATGGGGCTGAAACAGTAGGTGATGGCGGCGGATGCACGACAACGGGCCTCGGGATTTCGTCACGGTATCTCTGTGCATTCAAATTTACATCGATAAAATGCAATTGTGTTTGTTGTTGGTAGCTTATGCCTGCCCATACCATAACACCCCCATGGGGGCACTTCGTTCACAACGTTGAAATCACCAAACTGCTCACCCACACTACGCCATACACGTGGTCTGTGGTTGTGAGGCCTTATATTGTCCCCAGCACAAGGTGCACCTGTGTAATGATCATCCTGTTTAATCAGCTTCTTGATATGCCACACCTGTCAGGTGGATGGATTATCTTGGCAAAGAAGAAACGCTCACTAACGGATGTAAACAAATTTGTGCACAAATTGAGAGAAATACGTTTTTTTGTGTGTATGGAACATTTCTAGGATATTTTATTTCAGCTCATGAAACATGGGACCAACACTTTACATGCTGCCTTCGAATAGAGCGACTTTGTTAGTTAGTGCATACATGTTCATACTTCTTTCGTACTGGTCCCCCGTAGGAATCG
The DNA here is from genome assembly GCA_023634145.1 of Thymallus thymallus. Taxonomy (NCBI): domain Eukaryota; kingdom Metazoa; phylum Chordata; class Actinopteri; order Salmoniformes; family Salmonidae; genus Thymallus; species Thymallus thymallus. Next base: position 14,722,262 of record CM042393.1, on the reverse strand, counting down.
AACCCACAACCCTGGCGTTGCAAGCGCCATGCTCCACCATCTGAGCTACACGGGACTACTTGTTTCTGACTAATGTTTCGTATACTGTGTGATGGCATGAACAAATTAATGATTGATTAATAGATACAGTAGCATATATATTGAAATATAGGCCTAAGTAAGTTACGGACTAAACAGGACTCGCTCTTATACCTACAGCTCGACGGTGGTTATACAAGGCTGCTATACAAATCCTACTAATGATAACGACTTTTATAATGATTATCATCATAATAATAATAATTGTAATAATAACAGTAAGGAGGAGATCAAGAAAAAGGAGGGTTCTAGGAGCATGAGCTGCGTGCATATTATGTGTGACAAAAAGGTGCTGATTGCAATATAATCTTTCTGCCTGTTTGGAACAGTGTAAACACAAAATAAATAATAATACCAGTATGTTATAATAACAAAAATAAAACATTGTAAAGCCTTTATTACAGCACAGCAAAGACTTAAAACAGCCAAATCTGTGAAATTGCTTTATCCGACATTTTTCCGTTGCATGAGGCTTGGTGCTCACGGAATCAGTAGGCTATTAAACAAACACTCAAACAGGCAACAGAAGCAAGATCTGTATTATTTCTGTAGATATACAGTACCAGTCCAAATTTTGGACACACCTACTCATTCAAGGGTTTTTCTTTATTTGTACTATTTTCTACATAGTAGAATAATAATAAAGACATCAAAACTATTAAATAACACAAATGGAATCATGTAGTAAGCAAAAAGTGTTAAACAAATCAAAATATATTTTATACTTGGGATTCTTCAAAGTAGTCACCCTTTGCCTTGATGACCTCTTTGCACACTCTTGGCATTCTCTCAACCAGCTTCATGAGGAATGCTTTTCCAACAGTCTTGAAGGAGTTCCCACATATGCTGAGCACTTGTTGGCTGCTTTTCCGTCACTCTGCGGTCCAACTCATCCAAAACCATCTCAATTGGGTTGAGGTCGGGTGATTGTGGAGGTCAGGTCATCTGATGCAGCACTCCATTACTCAGCCTGGAGGTGTGTTTTGGGTCATTGACCTATTGAAAAACAAATGATAGTCCCACTAAGCCAAACTAGTTGGGATGGTGTATCGCTGCAGAATGCTGTGGTAGGCATGCTGGTTAAGTGTGACATGAATTCTAAATAAATCAGACCTTATCACCAGCAAAGTATCCATCCATATCCATACCATCACACCTCCTCCTCCTTACACCTCCACAGTGGAAAAAACATGGAGATCATCCACTCACCTACTCTGCATCACAAACACACCTCAGTTGGACCCAAAAATATCAAATTTGGTTATTCAAGATGATTCGGACAGGATTAGTTTTTTTCCAAACTGCCCCCTGTAATTCTCTATTTTTTTCCAATAAATTGACAGTTATGATGGAAGCCTGGAGGTTATTTTCTAGGCGTGAAGATATTTCAAGCCCAGGCGATAACAGGGCTACACTGATAACTCACGCTTGGTTCCCAAGTTAAACCAAATCTCTTTGGTATAGAGTTGCCATAATATTTGAATTGAGCAAGTGTTATCAGAACCATTAGGATATTTTAGCAATCCGCAGTAGACGTCCTAAATTTCCCCCAGCCTTCAGATGTGAGCTAAACAGTGCACTTGCACTTGAGAGGCATTTTAAGGCTATGGATGTGAAAGTTAACTTATAATTTCCAAACATTTAGGCAAGTTGTATGTTGCTTTGTAATCTATTAACAACAAGGGTTACATTAAATAGGCGCAATATTTTTTACTGATACATTTGACAATATTCTATTCATATGCACAAAACATATGAACAAAAACATTCACTTTGAAAGTTGATAATTGTAGGCCCTTCATATCTAGACTATCCATATCACTTCGTTCAATTTATCAAATCTGTTATTATTTTCTTGCTCAAACCGTGAGCAACAACTGTCAAATTCAGACATTTCTCTCAAAACACAGGGATGTTGATTTGCATAGGACTAGTATTATCAGAGGACCTTGGACTTCACCAAAATACAGTACTGTAGGTTATTCTGTCTGGAATTGTTACTCTCCTGCCATGTACAAATTACTGACATGGCAGATTCGGATGGGACTAAAATTACAGATGTGGTGTTTTGTGCACATAATTACATTACCCAAACCTCCCCCAGTAAAATTAATCCCATTCGAATAAGGCTTAAGGCAAGGGCTGTTTCCTCGTCTCTGATGCTGCTGCATCCGCCGCATTGTTCTCAATCCCAATATGCTGGTTAATTTTGCTATTATGCACATAGCAACATAGGGAAAGGGGCCAATTCTACAGCGCACTAAAGATTATGTTTCAGAACCGCGGACAGCAGCCATATCCAAAGCGGGAGAAAGTGCATTTGTTATAAAATAATATTAGATTTATTAGTGTTGCACCATTACTTTTACACATTATAACCATATACAATTTCAGTATTAGATGTCATAGAGTGATGGACTGTGCCATACAGGCATGAATCAGACCGGTGTCTTGTGCACCATAAAAAAAATGAAAAAATGTATTTGAGACTGCTCGACTAAAGAAATCTCGGTCCACCAACAGCCAATCGACCAGTCAACTAAACGGAGTCAGCCCTGCGCTCTTCATAAGCAAACCAAAGCAGGAAGTTTTCAACCAATGCGCTTACTTAACAGTGACATCACATTACATTACCCCGGAGTGGGAGATGTACCGTGCTACAGACATGCCCCCTTTATGAGAGTCTCAAGTGCACATCTGGCACTGAAGGAGGCAGTGTCATGGTGCGTTTGTAACCAAGTGGGAAGTGGGAATTTACCACATAAGACGGAAGAATCCACTTGAACAGCTCTCCAACTGGTAATCACTAGCGGGAAACTCGTCTATCATCCTGAGTACCAACTTCTCCCACATGACGTTGCCTACTTAGGAAATGGCCTCTATAACAGCATTTGCAGCAGTTAAATTTAACAAAATGTGGTTTTTGACATCTATAATTTGTTTTAGTTTATGGTTAACACAGCTTGTTAACCATTACCCAATTTACGTTTTTTTTAACGAGTTCAAATCACATGAATGCATACAACTGGTATTTAAGACTTCACAACTGGTTAATTCCCACCTCCAACATGCAGCATCAGAATGGAAATCAATAACAATCCGGTTACAACAGACAATGCTAGAAACATTGTGAATATTGAACATTGTTAATTTTCACTGTACCAAAAACTAACCGTAACCACAATACGTACCAAACCGTGGGTTTGGTGAACCATTACAACCCTAGAAAAGAGGTGAAGGAGAGGTCATCTTAGTCATTATGTGTAGAATACCTAAATGTGTTTATACCATTCATGTGCTAACATAAGCTACAATAAAGTAGAGTGTGTATGTGTTCCACCTCTTTGCGTTATCCAGCAGGATGAGCATGATGGCTCCTCCATCGTCTTGGAAACTCTCATAATGATGTCGGTCTGAGTTGCCGATGAGGTAATCTAAGATGGCCGTGTCGATGACGTCCAGCAGTCTGGGACCAGCGTCGTATGGAGGCATCTTCTTTACCGCATCACAGTAGCTCTCATCATACTCCCACCTTCACACACACACACACACACAATTAATACTCAAGCACACACAGTTAACATATACACAGACAAATAGTTAATACACACACCTGGCCAGTTTGCCCTCCCTGTAGGTGCGTCCCCAGGGGTGTCTATGTTTCTGGAGAGGCCAAACGTCTGGCAGCCAGAGCGTTAACGATCCCTCAATCTTCTCTCCCTCCGCACATGCCGGCTCACTCTCTCTACAGTAGTAACACTTCCCATAGAAACAACTATTATTACCTGGAGAGAGAGAGCGAGAGAGGGGGAGGTTAACCATTTCCATTTAGAGAGAAAGAGATCCAGGCCACTGCTGGTTGAACCCGGACACACAGCATTATCTTATCAACGTTTAAGGACTGGCATGTCTATAATCAAACATTACGGGTGGGAACGAACAGAGCCTTGTAGTGTGTGTGTGTACGTGTGTGTGTGCGCTAGCATCTCACCTTGCATTATAAAAAGGTACTGAGTAGCTGGTTTGTGGCAACAGGTTTGATCTCAGTTCTCAGGTTGACAAACCTCCCTACCACTAGGGGTGCTCTCCTGAAGCCCAGGATCCTACAGCACATACACAGGACAGACAACTAGCAACGCCAGAATCCAAATCCCGAATTGAAAATGTATATATTGGGCATAAGACCAATACGTGTGTGTGTGTGTATATACCTGTCCAGGTGAAAAGCTGCCACTTCTGCATTGTGTCTGTCATAACCTGCATACGGCGCTCCTTCTACCACAGTCTCTACTATACCTAGAAAGAGAGGGGGGAAGGGAGAGAGAGATGGAGGGGAGGGAGTGATGGAGAGTGTTATCCTCTTACATAAACCACAGAATATAAAAGCACTGTGCCTAATCTGACCTAACAGAACCAGACAACAAACATACAGATGTCAGAGTGAAACAAGGACACTCAGTTTCTGAGGACTGTTCAGCAGCACAGAACCAAAGAATGGAGTGTGTGCGTGTTCTCACCCTCACCTCTTGGGTTTAAAAACGACCTTCTGCTCCCTGTCCAGTACTAGTAGAGCTTTGAGCTGGGTGCCCTTGTAGCCCACGTCTGCCCGCTCCAACCTGGAAGTGACCAGCGCAGTGAGGACGGCTGCCAGCTCAGGGGTCTCCTCAGGGTACACCTCCCTGGGGCCCACCCACTGGCCTGCCACCTCCCATGGAGACGGGAGAGTGTGTGTTAGCCGGGCACCGTGGGAGAGAGACAGGCCTGCCTCCATCTAATAACACACACAGATAGAAATGTTAATTCATAGCATACATGCAGGCACCAGCTACAATAAATACACGCTAACACAAAGACACACCCCTACCTTGCGGAATGCTCTGAGGTCTTGTCGGCTGGCTGCGGAACCCTCTCCTCCGTCCAGCAGAAACAATTTGGCAAGCCCCAAAAGGAGTAGCACAGCAACCAGCACCACCACGCGCTGCTTCAACTTCATCTCCTCTTCAACCTCAGCCACCCCTCCTGACCCGTGTGTGTCCCCCTTTTCCCCACCTCACCCCTGGAGCATGGCACCTGCCTCCCCCTCTAGACGCCTCCCTCCTCCCCCACACACAACCTTCTGTAGGGCAGGAGGTGTGGATCTTTTTCTCACCACAAGACCCACAGCTAGACCCACAGCTAGACCCACAGCTAGACCCACAGCTAGACCCACAGCTAGACCCACAGCTAGACCCACAGCTAGACCCACAGCTAGACCCACAGCTAGACCCACAGCTAGACCCACAGCTAGACCAGGCCCCTACTGTATCAGCAACCACCCTGTAGACAGAGGGGAGGTCAGAGAGGACAATAGTGATGAAAAACAGTTAGAAATAAAAAATGTTGACATACAGATAAATAAAGTAATGTATAATTATTGGGCTCAATTCATAACAGATTACAACTCTAATCTGTGTCAACGGAGCTCAATAAAAAAAACAATAAAAAAATACATATCAGAAAATATAGATACTAGGTAGCTAACTGAGGACAACCCGTGAATTAGCCGGCTAAATTAAACATTAGCCATGTTAGCAACCCATGTCTAGCAGTGCCGGTGGCCACGCAGACAGGAATGACTCGAGTTGCATTCACAACCGGTCTTTCATGGGACCCAAAACATACACTTCCCAGGAACTACTGCGGAAACTCTACGCTAACAGTAGGTGGCCAACTAAAGTTAGTTTGCCATCTAGCAAACTCCTTGTTGATTTTAGAATAAATCTGCATCGACAGCTACTAACGCTATCGTACAGTCCATGTTGCTTTCGTTTAACAATGCAGTACTGGCTGGCAACGCAAATTCGCTAGAAAGGTAACGGTTAGTTATCTAACGTTAACTAGCTGCTCCTTAGACGTTCAACCTGGTTAGCAGGCTAACTAGTTAGTAGGTAACGTACTGATAGATGACGAACTGCATCGATATATTCCATATCTAAGCTTGCGTTGAAAGCTGACAAGCTAGCTAGCTACCTAAGTAGCGAGTAAGCTTACATCAGACATTATCAAACATTATATGAATGTGATTAAAAGGCTACTGCTGTTAACGTTGCCAACAACGTTGATTGCAAAGACAATTTATGTTGTGAGGTAACGTTTCAGCAAGTCTGATAAAATGGCTTACCTTTACGATTACGGCTACTGGGTGTCAAACGACATCAATGCAACGGTCAGTGTGTTTTCAATGTTTTGTGGGAAATGTTTTTCATCAATAGGCTGTCAAAACAAATCAGCGTCTGTCCAGCAACACTAAAACAGAATTTCCGGAAAACGTCCCACACGTTATAGTATAAAAGTCTCAAAAACGTGTATTTATTGATGATATGAAAAATATGTCTAAACATGAACAAGGATTCCTATTTGTTCATACTTAAGTGACATTTGCATAAAATGTGGGTAAAACATGTTCCAAGGTCAAATAAATGCCCTCGTTAAGAATAATTGTATATGGAATACAGTGGAGGATGCTGAAGGGAAGACAGCTCAAATAATGGCTGGAACCATGTCAATAGAAACCATCAAACCATGTGTTTGATGTATTTGATTCCGCTCCAGCCATTACCACGAGCCCGTCCTCCCCAATTAAGGTGCCACCAACCTCCTGTGATGGAATACATATTGGCTTATAGAGCAAAAACAATTCTAGGTGTCGCAGTAAAAGTATTGTAGGGAATGCACAGTAGGGTCTGTAGAATTGATATATGGTGTCATTTCATGGGGCGTTGAATTATATGGAGTGTTGATGGCCTTTTACTCCACCCATTCCATTGGCCAAAATGCAAATCACTGTATATGGAATACATATCGGTTTATAGAGAAAAAAATATTCTAGGTGCCGCATGTAAAAGTATAGTAGGGAATACTCAGTAGGGTAATAGTAGAAAATGTAACGTAATAGTAGCAAAGTGTCATTAACATGTATTTATTCATGATATGAAAAATAACTGTCTAAACATTAACAATTCACATTTGAATTAAATGTGGATTTTAAAACATGTTCCAAGGTCAAATAAATGCCCTCAATGCAATACGTTAGTTATAATATAAATTATATATTGGCTTATAGAGATCTATTTTAGGTGCCAAAGTAAAAGTGGGATTGAGATTACTCACTAGGGTCTATCGAAGTATTCAGAACCTTTGCTATGAGATTCGAAATTGAGCTCAGGTGCATCCTGTTTCCATTGATCATCTTTGAGAAGTTTCTACAACTTGATTGGAGTCCACCTGTGGTAAATTCAATTGATTAGACATGATTTGGAAAGGAACACACCTGTCTATATAAGGTCCCACAATTGACAGTGCAAAAAAAACAAAAACAAGGTCGAAGGAATTGTCCGTAGTGCTCCTAGAGAGGATTGTGTCGAGGCACAGATCTAGGGAAGGGTACCAAAATTCTGCAGCATTGAAGGTCCCCAAGAAAAGACACCTAAAGGACTCTCAGATCATGAGAAATAAGATTCTCTGGTCTAATGAAACCAAGATTGAACTCTTTGGCCTGAATGCAAAGCATTATGTCTGGAGGAAACCTGGCACCATCCCTACGGTGAAGCATGGTGGTGGCAGAATCATGCTGTGGGGATGTGTTTTAGCGGCAGGGACTGGGAAACTAGTCAGGATCAAGGGAAAGATTAATCAAATGTATTTATAAAGCCCATTTTACATCAGCCGATGTCACAAAGTGCTATACAGAAACCCAGCCTAAAGCCCCAAACAGCAAGCAATGCAAATGTAGAAGCACGGTGGCTAGGAAAAACTCCCTAGAAAGGCAAAAACCTAGGAATAAACCTAGAGGAACCAGGCTCTGAGGGGTGGCCAGTCCTCTTCTGGCTGTGCCAGGTGGAGATTATAACAATTCATGTAGTTATATTCTTTCTCCAAGATGTTCAAATGTTCATAGATGACCAGCAGGGTCAAATAATAATCATAGTGGTTGTAGAGGTTGCAACCGATAAATACATCAGGAGTGAATGTCACTTGGCTTTTCATAGCCAGGCATTTAGATGCGGTAGAGAGCGCAGGTACGGTGCGGTAGAGAGAGCGAGAGATGAAAACAGCAGGTCTGGGACAAGGTGGCACGTCCAATGAACAGGTCAGGGTTCCATAACCACAGGCAGAAGAGTTGAAACCGGTGCAGCAGCACGACCAGGTGAACTGGGGACAGCTAGGAGTTATCAGGGCAGGTGGTCCTGAAGCATGGTCCTAAGGCTCAGGTCCTCCGGGAGGGGAGAGAGAGAATTAGAGGGAGCATAGTTAAATTCACACAAGACACCGGATAATAACATCAGATTTAACAAACTGACCCTAGGCCCCCGGCACATAGACTATTGCAGCATAGATACTGGAGGCTGAGACAGGGTGGGTCAGGAGACGCTGTGGCCCCTTCCGACAATACCCCTGACAATACCGTCGGACAGGGCCAACCAGGCAGGGTATAACCCCACCCACTCTGCCAAAGCACAGCCCCCACACCAATAGAGGGATATCAACAACCACCAACTTACTACCCTGAGACAAGACTGAGTATAGCCCACGAAAGATCCCCTCCACTGCACAAGCCCGAGGGGGCGACAAACCGGACAGGAAGTGACGCACCCCTCCTAGGGATGGCATGGAAAGCGCCAGTGACTCAGCCCCCGTAATATGGTCAGAGGCAGAGAATCCCAATTGAGAGACAGGAACCGGCCAGGCAGAGACAGCAAGGGTGGTTAGTCGCTCCAGTGCCTTGCCGTTCACCCTTGCACCCCTGGGCCAGACTACACTCAATCATAGGAATCATGAACAGAGCAAAGTACAGAGAGATCCTTCATGAAAACCTGCTCCAGAGCGCTTCAGGACCTCCGACTGGGGTGAAGGTTCAACCTTCCAACAGGACAAGAACCCTAAGCACACAGCCAAGACATCGCAGGAGTGGCTTCGGGACAAGTCTCTGAATGTCCTTGAGTGGCCCAGCCAGAGCCCTGACTTGAACCCGATCTAACATCTCTGGAGAGACCTGAAAATGGCTTTGCAGCGACGCTCCCCATCCAAACTGACAGAGCTTGAGAGGATCTGTAAAGAAGAATGAGAAACTCCCCAGGATGTGCCAAGCTTGTAGCGTCATACCCAAGAAGACAAGGCTGTAATCGCTGCCAAAGGTGCTTCAACAAAGTACTTAAAGGGTCTGAATACTTATGTAAATGTAATTTCAGTTTTAGATTTTTTATACATTTGCTAAAATGACTAAAAACCTGTTTTTTCTTTGTCATTATGGGGTATTGTGTGTAGATTGATGTAACAAAATGTTGAAAAAGTCAAGGGGTCTGAATACTTTCCAAATGCGCTATAGATTCTAGACCCTACTGAGTATTCCCAAACCCATTTTTACATTGGCACATAAAATCTATTTTTTCTTCTCTTAAGCCAATATGTAATGTATAGGCCTACAGTGTATTTCATTGGGACCAATGGAATGGGTGGAGTAGAAAGTGCTGCTGGGTATTTAGACCACAGTCCGCCAAGAAATGACACTATATTTAGATTGTAGTGTCTGTAGAATATTGTTCTTTACATTAATTTACTTAAGCTCCAACCATTTCTCAATATGCTCCTTCTTATATTATTGATCTTATATAAAGTAGTAATTGTCTTTAGTTTAGATTATTCCCTGATGTAACAATTGTATCATTATGCACTATGCAAAGCTGCAAAAACACAAAATCGAAAAACCAGAAGTTTTAATGTTGCTGGAAATGAGATAATCTTCCCCCGAAGACCCTCTCTCCATGCCTAATTGAGTCCTCCTAGCAAAGACAGTACTACGAATGCCACGTTCAAAACAAGTGGGAACTCGGAAATCTCAGACTTCTGACTTCAGTGTGTTCAAGACAACTAGGAACTCAAAAGACAACACTGTTTTTACATTCTGGAACGTTCAATTGAATGGAAATGGTGCTGTACTGAATGATCAGTTGAAAAACGGGGTGGGGTTCAGGCGTGGGTAAGGGAACGCCCTTTAAATACGTCACTCATTGCTTCAAGCCACACCTCGCCCCACTCACCAAACGGGAGCAAACGTACCTCAAAGTCTGTTCAAGAATGTACAATAACATTTTGGAGGAACGTGTCATTCATTCAGTACAAACTGTTCCGCAACGTAGCAAATGTTCAAGCGAACTAAACTCACCTCTGTGCTTCTAGCTTGGCGTTTACACCTTTGTTTACACTTCCCAATCACGCTGCTGCCCCAATCTTAAAGTGACCACTACCCATCGTAGACTAATGCATTCAACACCCCACTACCATCTAAAAGCGAAGACAGTACAGGTGCATCAAAGCTGAGACTGAAAAACAGCTTCTACCTCCAGGCCATCAGACTGTTAAAGTCACCACTAGTCGGTCTCCGCCTAGTACCATGAACTTGAACTTTAGTCACTTTTACTAGCCTGCTACCACCCGCCACCTTAGAGACTGCTGCCCTATGTACATAGTCATTGAACACTGGTCACTTTAATAATGTTTACATACTGTTTTACCCACTTCATATGTATATACTGTATTGTAGTCATGGCTATAGTATATCCACTGAACAAAATATAAACAAAACATGCAACAATTTCAAAGATTTTACTGATTTACAGTTCATATGAGGAAATCAGTTAATTGAAAAAAATGGATTAGGCCCTAATCTATGTATTTCACATGACTGGGAATACAGATACATATCTGTCGGTCACAGATACCTAAACAAATAGGCCTCAGGATCTCGTCACTGTATTTCTGTGCATTCAAATTGCCATTAATAAGATACAATTGTGTTAGTTGTCTGTTGTTTAAGCCTGCCCATACCATAACCCCACCGCCACCATGGGGCACTCTATTCACAACGTTGACATCAGCAAACCGCTTGCCCACACAATGCCATACACATGGTCTGTGGTTGTGAGACCAGTTGGACGTACTACCAAATTCTCTAAAATGATGTTGGAGGCGGCTTATGGTAGAGAAATTAACATTAAATTCTCTAGCAACAGTTTTGGTGGACAAAACATTTTAGAGTGGCCTTTTATTGTCTCCAACACAAGGTGCACCTGTGTAATGATCATGCTGTTTAATCAGCTTCTTGATATGGCACACCTATCAGGTGGATGGATTATCTTGGCAAAGGAGAAATGCTCACTAACAGAGATGTAAACTAATTGTTGACAACATTTGAGAGAGGTAAGCTTTTTGTGCGTATGGAACATACTGTTGCCATAGAGCACACAAAGAATTACACCTTGGCCTAAACATCAACACCACAGGTAACTTCCACAAGGCTGTGAACAATCTAAGAGACAAGACGGGCCTCCTATACCATCAAAAGGAAAATAAAACTCATCCCAATTAGGATCTTGCTAAAAATACTTCAATCAGTTATCAAACCCATTGCCCTCTATGGTTGTGAGGTCTGAGGTCCACTCACCAACCAAGAATTCACAAAATAGGCCAAACACCCAATTGAGACTCGATGCAGAATTCTGCAAGAATATACTGTGTGTACAACGCAAAACCCCAAACAATGCATGCAGAGCAGAATTAGGACTATACCTGCTAGTTATCAAAATCCAGAAAAGAGCTGTTCAATTCTACAACCACTTAAAAGGAAGCGATGCACACACATTCCACTACAAAGCCCTGGATGTAGAGAAGAGTCGCCTTAGCCAGCTGGTTCTGGGGCTCTGTTCACAAACACAAATAAACCCAGAAACACATTTAGGGGCATCCCGAGTGGCGCAGTGGTCTAAGGCACGGTATCGCAGTGCTTGAGGCGTCATTACAGACCCAGGTGCGATCCAGGGCTGTGTCGCAGCCGGCCGACCGGGAGACCCACGAGTCAGCACACAATTGGCCCAGCATCGTCCGGGTTAGGGGAGGGTTTGGCCGGCCGGGATGTCATTGTCCCATCGCGCTCTAGCAATTCCTGTGGCGGGCCGGGCGCATGCACGCTGACACGGTCGCCAGTTGTACAGCGTTTCCTTCGGCACATTGGTGCGGCTAGCTTCCAGGTTAAGCGAGCAGTGTGTCAAGAAGCAGTGCGGCCTGGCAAGGTCGTGTTTCGGAGGACGCATGGCTCTCGACCTTCGCCTCTCCTGAGTCCAAGACTGTAACTACCAATTGAATACCACAAAATTGGGGAGAAAAAGGGGTAAAAAAACCTAATAACATAATAATAATAAAAAAATAACATTTATACCCAACCAAATTATGAGAAAGCAAAAAGAAAAACTCGAAAGAATCAACCTAAAAACAGCAAATTGGAATGCTATCTGACCCTTAACAGAGAGTACACAGTGGCATAATACCCCAAATTAAGAAAATCCTTGACTATGTAGACTTGTGAACATGGCCTTGCTATTGAGAGGCCGCCATAGGCAGACCTGGCTCTCAAAAGAAGATTGTCCTGCCAAATGAATGACAACAGAGACATATTTCCCACAGACCCACAAAGAATTTGAAAACAAATCAAACATTGATAAACTCCCATATCTGTTAGGCGAAATACCACAATGTGTTATCACAGCAGCAAGATGTGTGGCCCGTTGCCATGACAAAAGGGCAACCAGTGGAGCACCATCAACATTGTTAATACAACCTATATCTGTTTATTTTCCCTTTCATATGTTAACTACTTTCACATTGATAGAACACTATACATAGCCAATAATATAACATTTGAAATGTCTATATTATTTTTCAACCTTTGAGTTTGTTTGCTAATGTTTCACTTGTTTTTTTCCCTTTTGTTTATGGTCTTGGCAATATAAACATGTTTCCCGTGCCAATAAAGCCCTTTGAATTGAATTTAATTGAGAGAGAGAGAAATTGAGATTGAGAGTCAATTGAAAAACCATAACACCAGTTCAACAATTCAAGTAGGTTTATTTCAGTAGGAAAGATTGTAGATCAATCAGTACCTAAAGTGTATTAACACCAGCTTACACACACAGGAGTTTTTTCTAACCACAAGCACTGTCCAGGACATTTAACAGTTAATGTGGTAGGTCAAAAGTCCTGGCCCCACACACATTCATACACCACATTTAGCTGAAAGCTGAAACCATGTTTAAATAATAAAAGCAAATCAAAGGGGCAGAGTATAAAAAGGGTAGAGTGTTTATTGGTTGTCTGGCTGAGACTCGGGTCACATCACTCAGTTCAGAGGTCATAGTGCAAACCTGGGCCATGTGACATGGGTGGGTCCTCACCAGGGTCAAAGTACAGGAGGTAGAGGGATGGCACATGGACACACCCCACAGGTCATGGGACATGGACAGAGCTAAGTGAAGTCTTCAACAAATCATAAACATCACTCTCCAACTGAGCCATATGGAGTAGAGTAGGTAGATGTCGCCCTAGACACTGATCCAAGGTCAGTTTCACATTTTCCCTATGGTTAAAGTTAGGATTTGGAGGGAATACGCTGAACTATGGCTACGGGCAACTTCTCCATCCCTACCTACAGCACACAACACCATGACACCCCCCTCTAATGTAAACCACAGTCACCTCAGCTGAACTGTAAAGGAAAATAAAAATGAGTGCTGCAGACAAATCCAAAAAGCAACTTCACTCAGACAGTACACACACAGGTGTGCATTTGTACATAGGACACAGAAACCGTGTAAAATCTAGTTACAATGCGGAAACCTAAAATCTTTTTGACATTCAGATAGTTCTCAGAAACTAATCTGATTGTAAAAACTCAAGGACACTCCTAACCCTTTACCTATTATACTAAGTTAGTTATGACACTGGTATACATGCATCCACTCACTCATGCCCTGTTTGACACTACACTAACATGGGGGAATATCTTTCTTGCATTTCATCTCTCGCCCTCTTCATCCTGCATTGAAGCCCTCTGTGTCTAACAGACTGCTTTTGCCTCGGCTGGTGTTCTGTGGGCAGCTTCTGTCCGATCGCTTCGCTGTCCAGCTCCTGTTGCATCAGAGTTCACTACACCCCTCCATCTGTACTAGATTCATTCAACTCTCTGTTCATACTCACTCCACACAGAATATGCTATACAACTTCCCATAGAGCTCTACCCACTGCTCAACAGTGAAGAAATGACAGCCTAGAAGCTCTGCCTATCTAATCTTAAATAGCAGGTAAAAAACAAAGAAGAAAAAAAAGAGGTTTTACACACTCATACTATTACCTTCCTCTCTCATCTCTTCGTACCACTAACACTACCCCCTCTCATTCCTCTCTTTCTTTCTCTGGCTTCCTCATCCACTCATCTGTGTATGACAGAGCCCTGCTTGAGCATAGCTGTTAATGGAGCTGATGCTGTAGATGTGTGTCTGAGGGGTCAAGCTGGGATAACTACCGGGAGCTGAGGAGTTCCTCTGCAGGTCATTGAAATGGAGTATGTAGAAGTTGCCCATAGCCATAGATCTGGGATCAGATGACACCAAGCCCAATCTTAACCTTAACCATTAGGGGGTTAATAAATATCTGACCCATTATCAGTGGTTAGGGATAAGTTCTACCTACCTACTCCCATTAGCTTAGCCTCTAGAGGACCTAAGAGACAACAGCTGCCCCACTAGGCCCATGGGAGATGGAGTCTCTTGCTTTTAGAGTACATAGTGTCAGTTTGAGGTGTCAGGAATGTTATGCGAACTTGCTGGACCTCTGATTGTGTGTAGACAATAGACATGCTAACTAAACAGACATAAACATAGCTATAGGAATAGATGGGAGATGTAAACCATTGTTACAAGTCAGGACCTAACCTGACTGTCAGGTTGACAGACTGAGACAGGAGAAAATGTAGGATAAACCACTAGTATAGCGCTAAGTCCTTTCTGAGATTACTCTAGTATCAGAATATACTACACCATCCTTCCTCCTTTCCCAAGAACATATTCATTAAATTTGTTCTAATTGTAACACTTGCTCCCAAATCTGAATAAAAATGTGTTTGGTACATTGGCACACACCTATGAAGATGCCAGCAGTATGGACCAGGGGAAGGGTCTAGAGGCTGCCATGGAACTCTGCCTTAGAGTGTAGCAGGTCTGTATCGTACCCCATGTGAGAAACTCATAGGTGAGAAAACAAACTACAACAATAAAATCAAAAACAAGTAAATAAAAAGGAATAAAATCTTCAAAAAAAGTGAAGAAACCAAAAATGAAATGTAACAGAAATGTAACAGATAATTAAAACAAGCTAGACATGTGCAAGTCATCTACAGGGTAATACTGCCAATACATCCAACACACAAAGGAAACTAAAACACACAAAAAATAAAAAATCTTAATGGCTCCAGATAGTTTCACGTGTGTCTGCAGCAGTGTGTGTGTGTGTAGCAGTCTGTGTGTATAAAACATACACTCAGAGTTGTGAAGCAGGTTAGCTCAGGACCTGAATCTCCCACTCATGTTAAAGCAAAAACAAAACAACAAGTTGAGATAAACTCATTCTTCTGGAGTTAAAGGGATACTTTGGGATTTTGGCAATGATGCCCTTTTATCCACTTCCCCAGAGTCAGATGAACTCGTGGATACCATTTTTATGTCTCTGTGTCCAGTATGAAGGAAGTTGGAGGTAGTTTTGCGAGTCAATGCTAACTAGCGTTAGTGCAATGACAGGAAGTCTATGGGTATCTGTAAGCATGCTAGTAGATACCCATAGACTTCCAGCCATTGCGCTATCACTAGTTAGCATTGGCTTGCGAAACTACCTCCAACGTCCTTCATACGGGACACATGGTATCCACAAGTTCATCTGACTCTGGGCAAGTAGATAAAAGGGCCTCATTGCCAGAATCCCTAAGTATCCCTTTAACGCTCCCCATCTTTCACTCTGCTCCATCGTTCAACTTTTCACAGCTTTCAAGTCATTCGTGTTAATGTGTGTGTGTGTTCTGGGGAATCTATAGCCTTTACAAGTGGACAGAGCCCAGACAGCTGTCAAGAGAACAACCCAAAAGCCTGTTTATAAAAGAGAAAGAACTGGGTCCATAATAGTGGAATAGAGGAAAGCTTAGAGACTGGGTTTATCGTACCGATGATGTGACCTAGCATACGTGCTCACACACACGCGCTCACACACACACGCGCTCACACACATACACGCTCACACATACACGCTCTCAACACACTTACGGCAGAGAAGGGGTGGGGAGGCTCTGGAATATAAAACAGTAGTAGACATTCAGGACATGTGTGTGGGAGTAGTTTCTGCTGGAATAGATTGAGAATCAGAGCCCTTAATGTTTACAATGCTGTAATCACACGCTCACTCCCCCGTCCGAGCGTATGTGTTTGTACGTTTGTGCATATGTGTGAGTGTGTCTGAAAAGTGTGTCATAGTTTTGTGAGCCCAACTCATGTCAAGTTTGTGAAGACACCATTGGGATCTTGTGTGTGTGTGAGTCAAAGTGTGAAAAAGAAAAGTGTTTAAAATCCCGTTCCATTGGGTTAGTCCAGTGTTGTGTGTTTTGCTGTGTGTGCCCAGCCCTAGAAAGGGCAGAGTGTCTTCCACCAGACCACGGTGTGTCAAGAAGAGAGGGAGTAATGAATAACGAGGATAAAGGATAAATAATGTCCATCCATCCCAAGAAAGAGGAGAGGAGACATCCCATACTTCCATGGGGCTGATAGTCCACTGGAAAAAAACTATGGAGAGAGAGAACATAGTGGTGTAGTTCCCCATTCAGTAATCTATGTAGCCAAATTAACCACTGCTTCAACACACACGCACACGCTCCTTAGGTTAAGGCAGTGGTGGCAGGTGGGGCGCAAGTGGGGCTGGGGTCAGGGTGTATAGGTCAGGGGTCATGGCAGTGAAAGCTCCTGCTGCTAAGTCACTAACCCTCCTTTCTTCTCCTCTCCTCCCCTATCCCTTTATTTTATCTCCATCTCTCTATCATTCCGTCCTCTTCAGCAGCACTCATTCAAAGGACATCAGATTGGCTGGGACCTGGAGAGAGAGAGAGAGAGAGAGAGAGAGAGAGAGAGAGTGTGTGGGGGCTGGTTGGTGTGGGTATATGTGGATGATTGTGTGTGTGTGTGTGTGTCTTACCTGTTGTCTGTTGCTCTGGCAGGCAGCACTGAGGTGTTTGAACCACAGCAGGGCATTCATTTTGTTGCCTGCCTGGTACTTATAGGTGTTACCTAGGAAACAGAGACACACGATCACAAGATGTCACTGTAGCAGGGTCCTGGGATTCAGCCTCGCCCAGTCCAGCCGTGTACAGTTACAGCAATCTAGTCTCCCTTCCCCATCTGTGTACAGCAGGTACACAGGTGCAATGCAGAACATATGAGAACAGAGACGGAGACTGTGTGTGTGTGTAGAGAGAAAAAGACAGACAGTCAGATATGACAGGCCTGCAGTCAACATAGCAGACAGAGTTACTGCTGGGTCAGACAGGAACCTGTGTGTGTGTGTGTGTGTGTGTGTGTGTGTGTGTGTGTGTGTGTGTGTGTGTGTGTGTGTGTGTGTACGTGTGTACGTGTGTCTTCATCTGTGTGTGTCAGTGCACATGTGTGTGTGCATGTGATTGCATTTGCATACAATATGGGTGTATAGTGCATGTGAGTATGTGTTGAGGTTTTACACTAAGGACATCCAGACCATCTGAGGAGTGGAGACAAGTAGTTTGGAGGAACACTCCTGTCTGTATGTGATTGGCTGATTGATTGACAGGTAGTCTCACCATGTTCAGAGTCTGTGAGCAGGAAGACGTCGGGATGTTCAGGGTCGTCTGCCATGATGGCCATCAACCCCACGACACACACACTCTTACTGCTAGATGACTTGAACTGAGCGAGCGAGAGAGAGAGCGAGAGAGAGAGAGAGCGAGAGAGAGAGAGAATTCTGATATTATAGCTGATTCTTATAGTCCTATACAAGTATTCTTTCTGAAAACTAAGACAAACTACAGAAAAAAAAAAGTATATATTTGTGTCGAATTTGAAAACAATTGTCTCTGCAGACTGCACTCAGTTTGTAGGGAAGATGGCGCTATGTATCTTTCTCTGCCACGAGGTTCCCATTACCCTGCGAGTGACACAGAGGACTAGGATTATATCCTTGGTCTCATTATCCAATGAGTGCTACCAGCTGCCGCTCCACTCGTTTTAAATCCCTCCATCCCTCTCTCCATCTCGCTCTCCCACAGGCCCATGACAACATCCCTTCATCAGGCACTCCACTAGTTTTCATTCCTTTCACTCTAGCCTTCCTCTGAGCTCCTGTGCAGTTTCAAATCTGCTGTATGAGGACTGTTCCCGTCAAACTGATACTATCCAAACACACACACACTTTCTTGCTCCCTCTCTCTTTCCCTCTGCTTCATTTGCTGTCTGGCTTTATCACACTGGAACAATGAGGCAGCAACAGCCAGGTCTGGAAAGGGGATGGTGTGAGGGAGGGAGGTGTAGAGTGGGAGGGCTGAGAAGATTGGTTGTGAAGTGGTGAGAGAGACTTACATGCTTTCTCTCTGTGGCCTTTAGGGACTTGGCAGGGTAGAAGTAGAGTTGAGTTCCACACAGAGCCACCCAGAACTTGGTCCACGACGCCACCTATAGACACAGGGGTCAGAGGTCAGGGTTTATAGGTCCTACACAGTAGTCACTTACACCAGTCTATCAATTCAATACAACTTTATAGATACACCTAATATATACAACTAGTTTCAGGGCAACATACAGTACACATAAATCTATAGGACATACTTATAACAGTAGTTATTATTGAAGACGGACACATCAGAGTTTAGGCTAACTACATAGACCAGTAGGGACGCAAACAAATTATTTTAAGAGTGCCGTTATAGTGGAAATCTGTGGGCTATATTGGCTGTAGATATAATTCTGTTTCCGTTTCTTTGTTTCAGCAGAGAGACAGGGACAAATAAGTCAATATGGAGAGAGAATGAGACGGAGAGAGCAAGCTCGAGAGAGGGAGGGACGAAGAGAGAGACTATGTTCATCGATAGTTTGGGTGGAGGTTTTTCCAGGCCTGGTTGGTTGGAGAATAAAATATCTGTTCTAAACAAGATCTGCTGAGAGGATATACAGGCTCACAGAGTAATACAAGACTAATGGAGTGTGGCTTTGATTGTGTGTGCTGCGTTCATATTTCGAAAGAATGAGAGAGGGGGAATCATACAGAGACCAAGAAGTTGTTACATCAAAGAAAACAGGTCTTACGTCACCTACAGTAACCCTTATGCCACCTGATGTCACCCTTATGTAACCTTATGTCAGCCCTGACAGCCTCAGGCATATAACCATGTCCAGATGAGTTTCCATCCCAGAGAGACAGCAGAAAGAAGCTCATTTAACACAAATAAGAGTCAGGATGACGGCAATAAATGAGAGACAGCTGAGAGACAGCAGGGAGAGAGGGAAGAGAAAGAGAGAGCGGGAAGAGGGCAGGAGGAATGCAGAGAAAGAGCACAGAGAAAGAGAAAAGGGCACCTGGTTTGAATGTATTTCTGAGTGAGGTGTACTATTATGTTTAGTATTGAGAGTGTTTCTACAACCTGGCTGTTGGCCGTCCTTCTCTGTCTGTACAGTACAAGTTTGGGTGTTCTCTCTGTCTGTACGTACAGTATGTTTTGTGTACGAGTGTGTGTGTGTGTGTGTGTGTGTGTGTTCTCACCGTGGGTTTCTTGCCCTCCTTGAGGACAGTCTTGCGTCGCAGGACTCCCTGTATGGTGACGGCTCCAGGGTACAGGTGCACCGCTAACTCCTCAGACTCTGCCGAGCTACAGCAGAACACAGCAGGGTTACAACACATACACACACTCATAGAGAAACACACACACACACACCGTGACAAGGACATAAACACACACACACACACACACTGAAACTCGGGCACAAACAGACATGCACTCACATGTGCAGAAATACGAAAAGTACTTTTTCTGAAGTAGGGCCAGTCAGAATCTGCAGGGAAGTTTCCTCATTAATCAATATCTGAACTGCACTATCTGCATATTCAATCAACTGTGTAGCAGCAGTATTTGGTTTGCTTTGAATCAATTCCACAGATGCATTTTCCTTTCAATAGATTCCTGGGAAGTTCCAGTGCAGAGTCTGTCTAGCTGTGATCACAGAGAGTAAGAAGAGGGCAGCCAGTGGGAGCAACAAGGAAACCAGTGAAGCATTAGAGAGAGGAGAACACAATCCATCATAACTATATGGAGCTAGAAAAGAAGTCTATGGCAGGTCATCCCTGACTGAAACAGAGCAGAGCTCCCAGCAGTGAGACACTGGAAACTCACTGGAACATTCTGAATCCGTCACCTCTTACAAAACCTGCTGGGTCCATATTACATAATGATTCATTAACAATCCCATTTAAATGTTTGAACAGTAAACAAGTCATTAAAATGTGTGTGAGAGATGTCATATAGGGAGAGCGAGAGTGTTGCCAAAATGGTCTGGTTTAGCGGAGAATCACCCACAGAGGCCCACCACCTGGTTATACCACACACACGTTATGTTCTTCTATCCTTGTGGGAACTTAAACTTAATTTCCAATCAAAATCCTATTTTCCCTAACCCTTACCATCACCCTAACTTTAACCCTAACCCCTAAGCTTAAAATAGCATTTGTCCTTAAGGGGACGTGGGAAATGTCCACACAAGGGATCATTTCCCATGTTTAACTGTCCTTGTGGGGACTTTAGGTCCCCACAAAAGATAGAAGAACCAATCCCCCCACCAACTCACCCCCCACACACACAGGCACACAAGCCCCAGGCAGAGATGGGGGCTGTGGGATATGGGGGCAGCAGATGGCATGGTGGAGAGGGGGTTGGGAAGGGGGCAAGGGTGTTGAGAAGGGTGTAGAGGAGGAGTAGGGGCGTAATGTGTGTGTACCTGCTGGGCCTCAGGCCTCCTCTGTAGGGGATTCTGGCCACACGGGTCACAGGCCCCAGAGAGTGATAGAACCGAGTCCTGTTCAGCAGAGGATAAGGTGGGACAGGCACAGGGTGGGGGCACGGAACACTGTTAAGGTCGGGTTCTCTCAGCTCGGCTCATTGTAGCACAATGTTAAGGTTCAGATTAGTGTTAAGGTTGTTGTTGTTTTGGTAAGTGTGAGGGTTGGGTTCAGGACGGTTGTTCTTTTGCAAATCTAAGGTTTTTCAGGTTCTTTCAGGACTGGTGTTTTTGGTACAGAGCAACGGACGGTCGGACATAAGGGCTTCTGTGACCTTTTAATGCGTTTGAACCTCAATAGTCTGCACACGCCAAGACTGTGTTCGCCCACTGAGCTGAAGCGTAGGCATCACCAAAGCACCTGTCACACTAGCATGGAGGTGGGGCCGTGTGAGAGGCGCTAGTACCTCCGCGGACCACTAGTGGTCCGCGGAGGTACTGCAGGTGGTCCGCAGAAATATATTTTTTAAATGCCAATTATTTTATTTATAAAATAAAATAAAAACGTAACACTAAAGCCTACTTTGCCCGGTGTCTATTTGAATCCTTTTCTTTATAACTTTTTGAAAACAATTTCTAAAATATGGGCTACTTTTCAGGCTTTGTGAGTGGGTTTTGAGTGAATGTTCCTTTAGCAAGACCTTGCAACTCTACGCGCAGCGTAGTTACCTCAGAAGAGTTCACGTGATGCCAAGGCTGTCAGTTGTACATGCTCATCGCTTGTTAATTTATTATCTAGCTATCTGGCTTGTAAAAGTCAGTAGGCCTGCAAAAAGGACAAATGGTTAGCCACAGGTTCGCTTAAAAGAAAAGTAACTGAATCAGATGAGGGCCTTGATCACCCAGAACAAACGGAAGATGTTCAGAAAACAATTACGAAAAGTGAGGAGAAAGTACAACAGTGAGTACTTGGCGCTGGGATTTACCTACACAGGTACCGAAAATGAACCATTGCCATTATGTGTTTTGTGCTATGTCCTCTCAAATGAAGCATTACAGCCGGCTAAGCTTCGTCATCACCTTGAGACTAAACATGAGGATTACAAATCCAACACTAGAATTTTTTGAAAACAAGCTTACAGAGTTTAAAAGTAGAAATAAAGTTCTGGAATATGCAGCCAGGCAGTGACAACTCAAAAGCCTGTGTAGACATCATATAGTGTAGCTTGACTTATAGCAAAGCAAGGAAAACCGCACACTATCAGCGAGGATCTGATTTTGCCCGCCACTAAGGAGATGGTGGGTGTAATGCTGGGAGAGAAGGCATGCACACAAATGAAACTGATTTCATTGTCAGATAATACAGTCAAACGCAGGATTGATGAAATGGCCCAAGATGTGAATGAACAGCTTATAACAAGGATAAGAGAATGTCATTTTTATGCTCTCCAACTGGACCAATCAACAGATATTGCAAATCTATCAAACCTGCTGGCCTATGTTAGGTATGAAAACAAAGAAGAAATACATGAAGACTTTCTCTTTTGTAAATCTTTACCACATATTCAACTGCAGAGGCTATTTTTGCCATTCTGAACACCTTCATTGTATCAAATGGTACTGATTGGTCAAAATGTGTGGGTGTGAGCACTGATGACGCTTCTGCGATGATCGGACGACATAGTGGAGTTGTCACACCTGTGAAAGCAGTGGCTATGCAATCAAAGTCTGTGCACTGCATGATAAACAGGGAGGCCTTGGTGGCAAAGAAAATGCCTGTAGATCTTAAGACTGTTTTGGATAAAGCAGCCAAAATTGTAAATTTCATCAAAAGCTCTGCAATCGTGTTTATTTTCAGCTTTATGCGAGGAGATGGACTGTGAGCACCGTAACTTGCTTTTACACACAAACATTTTACATTGGCTCCCGAGAGGAAAGATTCTCACCTGCCTTTTCGAGTTAAGAGATGCACTGAGGCTTTTTTTACTTGACTCAAAATGTGACCTATCAGATCACCTCATGGTTTTTGAGTGGATTGCCAAACTGGCATACATGGCTGATATCTTCAGTCACCTAAATGTTCTCAATATCAGGAACCAAGGAAAAGCGGTACATGTTTTTCAAGTGCAGAGTTTTTCAAGTGCCCATAAGTCAATCTAATATATTTTTTTACTGGGTCTAATTCTCCAAATCAACATGGCCCTCCTTCCATATCTTGGCAGGATAACAGTGACAGGCTAACTGCTGTAAACCCGTCCCCTGCACTAGGCTTGTGTGTGTGTGTCGTAAACCTGTCTCCCGCACTAGGCTTGTGTGTGTGTGTCGTAAACCTGTCTCCCGCACTAGGCTTGTGTGTGTGTGTGTGTGTGTGTGTGTTGTAAACCTGTCTCCTGTACTAGGCGTGTGTGTGTGTTGTGTAAACCTGTCTCCCACACTAGGCTTGTGTGTGTGTGTGTGTGTGTGTGTGTGTTGTAAACCTGTCTCCCACACTAGGCTTGTGTGTGTGTGTGTGTGTGTTGTAAACCTGTCTCCCGCACTAGGCTTGTGTGTGTGTGTGTTGTAAACCTGTCTCCCGCACTAGGCTTGTGTGTGTGTGTGTGTGTGTGTGTGTGTGTGTGTGTGTGTGTGTGTGTGTGTGTGTGTGTGTTGTAAACCTGTCTCCCACACTAGATTTGTGTGTGTGTTGTAAACCTGTCTCCTGTACTAGGCTTATGTGTGTGTGTGTGTGTGTGTGTGTGTTGTAAACCTGTCTCCCGCACTAGGCTTGTGTTTGTGTGTGTGTGTGTGTTGTAAACCTGTGTGTGTTGTAAACCTGTCTCCCGCTCTAGGCACGTGTGTGTGTGTGTTTGCTCATCCTCAAGTTGGCCGTTTGGCTTATTTGTTTTATGTTTTTTTGTTAGGCTACTAGCACTGGTTTCGTTGATATTTTTTTTCAGGAAAGTCTTACCTGTCATAGGCTATGTAGCTTAAGAAACAATGAATGACGGTCATTTACGTTAGATAAAAGTTAATGTACTGTATTTAAGTGGATTACCAAAGATCTATGTAAATATACAGTGCAAGATTGTAATAACTAATGCATTTTAGAGCCTAACTAAGCACTGCCAGTTTCATTCATTTGACTCTTATTGTTCTGTTTGTTGCAGTTAACTCCCTCGATTAATGTATTTAATGAAATGTGTGCTTTGGAAAAGATTAATGCGTAGTGGTGGTCTGTGAACGTTTTGGATATTAATTAGGTGGTCCGAGGGATGAAAAAGGTTGGGAACCCCTGTAGTAGAGGAGAGCAGCTCAGAAGGCAGTGAGTGCTGCTTGCCTGTAGGCTAAGCATTGGTCAAAGAGCTTCACACATCGTGTGTGTGTGTGTGTGTGTGTGTGTGTGTGTGTGTGTGTGTGTGTGTGTATAGACTTACCTCTCGAAGGCTGGCCAGGACATCTCTTCACTGAGTTCTGAACCTTCACTGCTCCCTGCAGACAGACAGACGTGTTACTGTCAAAGTAAACAGACAGGAATTAAAACACAGTTGTGTGTGTGTGTGTGTGTGTGTCTGGCTGTCTAACCCAGAGAGATGCCGCTGGAGAGCGTTGAGCTCTCGGCCTGTCCTCTTGTAGGGGTGTGGCTCTCCATGACGCTGTCATCCAATAGATGACGAGAACCAGCGTTTGGGAAAGTTGCGCTCTTAAACTCTACTGTATTCATCTTATGGATAAAACTACAGAGAAACAAAATAACTATTAGAAATCATATGATAATGAACCAATGCAGTCAAATTTGCGAAACCCCTAAAAAAGAAAAGCACATAAGAGTGATTATGGCATATGATTAAGAAGAGGGGGTATTGGATGCTAAAGTGAGCCTGCAGTGTTGAGGTGACTCACTTGTAGCCCAGGCTGTGACACTTTCTGTGTCCGTAGGGGAGGAGGTTCCTAGGGGAGGGGGGTGTGGGAGGGACTTTGGTTCCGTCTGCAATGGGGCCCTTATGGCCACACAGAGGAGACGCAGAGGCGTCGGGACCTACAAGGTCCTCTCTAGAGGCAGTAGAGCGAGGGGTGCTGGTGGCTGGCTCAATCTTCAACGACAACCTGAACACAACATTACACAAGAAACGCATTGCACACAACTGAAGCAGACACTAAACACACCTGATTATGACTTCCAATAAATATCACCTTATCAAACGTAACAGAGCCACTACTCACTTGTAGTTGTCATCCTCCACAAACTTCTGTAGCTCCTCGATGTACCTGACTGAGTTGAGATACTTCTGGACATGAGGCAAGACTGGTATATCTACAGAGACAGAGAGAAAGGTTTTAGGGTATGGAGCAGGAAGAGGCATGTGCGCGTGCGTGTGCGTGCGTGTACCGTAGGTGCAGGAGCGTTGCAAGTCCGATATAATCCTCAGGATATTGTTCATGAGGTTGGATCTCTGCTCGTTCTCCAGGATGCTGCCAGTAGAGGGATACGCTGAGTCTATATATGTCAGGTCA
The DNA here is from genome assembly GCA_023634145.1 of Thymallus thymallus. Taxonomy (NCBI): domain Eukaryota; kingdom Metazoa; phylum Chordata; class Actinopteri; order Salmoniformes; family Salmonidae; genus Thymallus; species Thymallus thymallus. Next base: position 14,696,781 of record CM042393.1, on the reverse strand, counting down.
GACAGATACATACCTACAGAAAGAGAAAGAGAGCAAGGAGTCAGACTTCTAGACACAGTCATGGGTAAACGCTCTTAAACACAAGAGATGCTAGAACACTAACAAACAGAGTAACAAATGCAATGGCGAAGGTGCATAAAGATGTAGGAATTCAGATATTACGTCATTGTTTTAGCACTGTCCATGGTTCAACATGCCAGTAAACATGCCAGCTGTCTTGGAGCTAGAAGTGGGATCATGTATAGTGCGCTAATGCCTTTACAAAAAAAGAGTAATGAAAGCAATGTACAATATGGCGAACTTAGCAAACAAGGCATTTGTGGTAAGTATATGGGGGCCGCCATCTTTAAGTACCTTCACCATTGTCATGGGAACTAACATCACTTCAGCATTGACTTTCTTACAAACACACCCACACCCACACACAAACGTAAACAGAAACTGTAGACTCAGTGAAAAAGATTGCATCAGTTGCCCTGCGGCCAAACCAAACCTTTCCTTCTCTCCCTTCCACTCCATCTCTTAGACCTCTGTTGTTCCAGCCAAATGAGGACACGGCCCATCTGTCTGAGGCATGATTCAAAACAACACCAGGGAGCAGAGGTCATTCCAGACCACATACTGACTAAGCCCTACTCCTTAGTCAACAAACACATTCTGATCTCACACACACAGTTTAGTGGCACGATGGAGCTTGGCTGCCATACAGCTCTGTGTGTGTGTCTGTCTCCTGGAATGAGGGCTCATGGGTAATTATTATGGCTGCCACATCACACTGGAGTAGGGACATAAACAGGACATGAGTGGAATGTGTACCACACATATACAGTTTAAGTCGGAAGTTTACATACACCTTAGCCAAATACATTTAAACTAAGTTTTTCACAATTCCTGATATTTAATCCTAGTAAAAATTCCCTGTTTTAGGTCAGTTAGGATCAACATTTTATTTTAAGACTGAAATGTCAGAATAATAGTAGAGTGATTTATTTCAGCTTTTATTTCTTTCATCACATTCCCGGTGGTTCAGAAGTTAACATACACTCAATTAGTATTTGGTAGCATTGCCTATAATTTTTTAACTTGGGCCCAACATTCAGGTAGCCTTTCACAAGCTTCCCACAATAAGTTGGGTGAATTTTGGCCCATTCCTCCTGACAGAACTAGTGTAACTGAGTCAGGTTTGTAGGCCTCCTTGCTTGCACATGCTTTTTTAGTTCTGTCCACAAACTTTCTATAGGATTGAGGTCAGGGCTTTGTGATGGCCACTCCAATACCTTGACTTTGTTGTCCTTAAGCCATTTTGCCACAACTTTGGAAGTATGCTTGGGTCATTGTCCATTTGGAAGACCCATTTGCAACCAAGCTTTAACTTCCTGACTGCCGTCTTGAGATGTTGCTTCCACATAATTTTCCTTCCTCATGATGCCATTTATTTTGTGTAGTGCACCAGTCCCTCCTGCAGCAAAGCACCCCCATAACATGATGCTGCCAACCCAGTGCTTCACGGTTGGGATGGTGTTCTTCGGCTTGCAAGCCTCCCCCTTCTTCCTCCAAACATAACGATGGTCATTATGGCCAAACAGTTCAATTTTTGTTTCATCAGACCAGATGACATTTCTCCAAAAAGTACAATCTGGCTTTTTTATGGCGTTTTTGGAGCAGTGGCTTCTTCCTTGCTGAGTGGCCTTTCAGGTTATGTCGATATAGGACTTGTTTTACTGTGGATATAGATACTTTTGTACCCGTTTCCTCCAGCATCTTCACAAGGTCCTTTGCTGTTGTTCTGGGATTGATTTGCGCTTTTTGCACCAAAGTACGTTAATCTTTAGGAGACAGAACGCGTCTACTTCATGAGCAATATGACGGCTGCGTGGTCCCATAGTGTTTATACTTGCGCACTATTGTTTGTACAGATGAACGTGGTACCTTCAGGCGTTTGGAAATTGCTCCCAAGAATGAACCAGACTTGTGGAGGTCTACAATTGTTTTCTGAGGTCTTGGCTGATTTCTTTAGATTTTCCCATGATTTGAAATATATCCACAGGTACACCTCCAATTGACTCAAATTATGTCAATTAGCCTATCAGAAGCTTCTAAAGCCATTACATAAATTTCTGGAATTTTCCAAGCTGTTTAAAAGGCACAGTCAACTTACTGTATGTAAACTTCTAGAATTCCCACTGGAATTGTGATATAGTGAATTATAAGTTAAATAATCTGTCTGTAAACAATTGATGGAAGAATTACTTGTCATGCACAAAGTTGATGTCCTAACCGACTTGCCAAAACTATAGTTGGTAACATGAAATCTGTGGAGTGGTTGAAAAATGAGTTTTAATGACTTCAACTTAAGTGTGTGTACATTTCCGACTTCAACTGTACCACTAATAAACAAAACAACCCATGCAATTTTCCATCCTGCTGTTATTCATATATACACAAACATGAGTGTTAACTATACTGTATACAGTGCCTTCAGAAAGTATTCACACCCTTGACTTTTCCCACATTATATTGTTACAAAATTAGATTAAATTAGATTTTTATTTTGTGTCAATGATCTACATAAAATACTCTGTCAAAGTGGAAGAAAAAATGTAACATTTGTAAATAAAATTTGATTAGATAAGTATTCAACCCCGAGTCAATACATCTTAGAATCATCACTGAGTCTTTCTGGGTAAGTCTCTAAGAGCTTTGCACACCTGGATTGTACAATATTTGCAAACTATTACTTTTCAAACTCTTCAAGCTCTATCAAGATTGTTGTTGATCATGGCTAGACAGTCATTTTCAAGCCTTGCCATAGATTTTCAAGCCAATTTAAGTCAAAACTGCAACAACGCCCCTCAAGGACATTCAACGCTGTCTTGGTAAGCAACTTGGCCTTGTGTTTCTGGTTATTATCCTGCTAAAAGGTGAATGTCACACATTGTGTTGAAAAGCAGACAACCAGGTTTACCTTTAGGATTTAGCCTGTGCTTAGCTCTATTCCATTTATTTTGATCCCAAAAAAACTCCCTTGTCGATAACAAGAATACCCATAACATGATTCAGCCACCACCATGCTTGAAAATATGAAGAGTGGTACTCAGTGATGTGTTGAGTTGGATTTGCCCCAAACATAATGACATGAAGTACATTTCTTTGCCACAGTTTTACTTTAGTGCCTTATTGCAAACAGGATGCATGTTTTGGAATATTTTTCTTCTTTCTTCTCAATCTGTTATTTAGGTTAGTACTGTGGAGTAACTACAATGTTGTTGATCCATCCTTAGTTTTCTCACAGCCATTAAACTCTGGAACTGTTATAAAGTCATCATTGGTCTCATGGTGAAATCCTTGAGGATTCCTTCCTCTCTGGCAACTGAGTTAGGAAGGACACCTGTATCTTTGCAGTGCCTGGGTGTACTGATACACCATCCAAAGTGTAATTAATAACGTCACCATGTGCAAAGAGATACTCAATGTCAGATTTATTTTCCAATAGGTGCCTTCTTTGCAAGGCATTGGGAAACCTCCTTAGTCTTTGTGATTGAATCTGTGTTTGGAATTATCTGCTTGTCGGAGGGACCTTACAGATAATTGTATGTGTGGGGTACAGAGATAAGGTAGTCGTTCAAAAATCATGTTAAACATGCAACTTATTAAGCACATTTTTACTCCTGAATGTTTTTGAATACTTACTGACTCAAGACATTTCAGATTTTAATTTTTTATTAATTTGTATACATTTCTAAAAACATAATTCCACTGACATTATGGGGTATTGTGTGTAGGCCAGTAACTCAAAATATAAATGTAATCAATTTTAAACACAGGCTGTAACATAACAAAATGTGGAAAAATTCAAGGGGTGTGAATACTTTCTGAAGGCACTGTATAACGGTAATGACATGCTCTTCCTCTTAGCCCAGCCAGCCCCCTTTTTTTCTCGATGTCTCCATCTCTCTCTTTCTCGGTCTCCCTGGCAGTACTACAGCTCTAAGCTTTTCAGTCTGTCATTACATAAATATTATCATTAGGAGACAAAGGCAGTAGCTGGTTTCCATCCCTGGAAATTGAGATGAATTTACAGCACCATTTAACTGCCTGTCGCTTTCTCCCATCACGCGGTCTCCTACATCTCCCTCTCCATATATCTGTCATTCTCTTCTCCTCTCTACTGTTTTCTTTCCCTGTTCTATTTATTCCCCCCCCCCCAAAAAAAAAATATGTCATACCATCATACTCTGATTAGAAGCAGAGAGAGAATGGGAGGAAAGGAGGACGATATAGGGAAGGAGAGAAACAGAGAGAGTGGGAGATACAGCTGTCTGTATTACATCGTGTCTAAAGGAATCTGCTGTAAACCCTGAGACGAAATCAGGATTATTGTGGCATAGCATGAACACTATCACTTCAGCCTGGGGAGGAAGGGATGGAGGGAGTCTGGCTGACCCACACAGAGGGGTTTGGAATACTAGTGGATGGGGGTTATTGGGGCAGACCTGGACCTGTGTCCCTACCCCCAAAACAAAGTGAGTCCAAAGTCTCTCCAACTGTCTCTCTATCTTTCCTTAAAATTGGGACAGATGTTTAACTTTTAGGAGGTTCTTCTGATATTCCCTCTCTTTTTCTCAGACCAGTGACATCAGAGGTGGGCTGGGGCATTCTAAAAAAGACAGGGAGGAAAGGAGGTGGGAAAACAGCTTCCCTCCTCTCTCCCTCCCCTCCCTCTCCAGCCAATCCTTTGTGAAAACCTTGAGGAACCAGAGCTCAGTAAGTAGAAGTAACCAGTAGTTTAGCCATGGACAGAGAGCTCCAGCTCTAACCATTAACCCTAGCCTCACTGAGCCCACAGAGAGGAGACTTTGCTGGGCAGCAGGCTCAGACAGCAGGCCCCTGGATTCTGAAACTCTGGAGACCTAACCACTGGACAGAGATGAGCCCCTGTGTAAGATGGGAGATGTGTAGATGAGCCGAGTCTGAGGGGACTAAACTGGAGCACGAGGCTCACTGAGGATTGCCTGACTGACTGACGCACACCTACATCTGCTGCAGTCTCACAAACCCACACTGAGGTAAGCAGCTACATGTCTCAAAGTTTGTTCTCCATCCCTCCTCTCTCTTTCTCACTCCCTGCATTGCGTTGTGTTTTATTGTGTAGCTATGTGAGCAGCTGGGAGAGCTCTGCTCTGCAGGAGAGGTTAGAACGTTCTGTTAGGCAGTTATTTTCTGGGTGCAGAAGAGTCAGAGGAGTTTAGATTGGTCTAGCTTTACCGTGAGGCTTATGTACTGTGAGTGAGAAGAACTCCCCAGACAGAGAGCCTGAGACATCACTCATGGTTTGAGTTGGACTGCAGGAGAAAAGGGAACTAACTACACACAGGAGCTCAGCAACAGGTAGCCTGCTACACTATAAATGTCCATTCACTGCTGCTAGGGTACCTCTAGTCTAGATCAACAAAGAGCATATAGGGAGAAGCAATTCGTCAGTGGAGGGGGTGAAAGAAAGAGAGAGAAAGAAAGAGCGAGAGAAAAAGAGGAGACAGAAAGAGGAAAAGAGGGGAGAGCGAGAGAGGGGGATGGAGATAATATCAATATGGTGGTGGTGTGTCTCGACCCTTATTTCTTTAAGCTTTGGTTTCCTAATATCCTCTCTGCCTGAGAATGAGAAATGGTTGTTAAATTAACCAGGATAGATTAGGGTTAATAATGAGGTGGTGACACGCTCTACAGTGTGTGGCTGAATGTTACTCACGCACGCACGCATTTTGTGACCATCAATAGTGAATGGGGTTGTTTCTGAGTGAATAGAACGTCCCATTCATGGCGTCTTGTTTGAAGAAAAACAACCCTGATAATACAATGTAATTCTACTCTGACCACATCCTCCTACAGCAAACGCAACCCTCCATCCAGACATCAGATGGCAACCGCTCTAAACCTCACCATGACACTGGGGGCTTGGAACACTAATAATATCAGTCTGCTAGCGTTCATATTGCCACTCACAATTATGTTCAACTGCTTTCACTTATACAGTCGCAAGAAAAAGTATGTGAACCCTTTAGAATTTCCTAGATTTCTGCATAAATTGGTAATACAATTTTATCTGATCTTCATCAAAGTCACAACAATAGACAGTCTGCTTAAACACACACACAAATTGTTGTATTTTTATTGTCTATATTGAATACATAATTCAAACATTCACAGTGTAGGTTGGAAAAAGTATGTGAACCCCTAGGCTAATGACTTCTACAAAAGCTAATTGGAGTCAGCAGTCAGTTAACCTGGGGTCCAATCAATGAGATGAGATTAGATGTAGATTAAGAGCTGCCCTGCCCTATAAAAAAACTCACAAAATTTGAGTTTGCTGTTCACAAGAAGCATTGCCTGATGTGAACGTGCCTCGAACAGAAGAGATCTCAGAAGACCTAATATTAAGAATTGTTGACTTGCATAAAGCTGGAAAGGGTTACAAAAGTATCTAAAAGCCTTGATGTTCATCAGTCCACGGTAAGACAAATTGTCTAGAAATGGAGAAGGTTCAGCACTGTTGCTACTCTCCCTAGGAGTGTCCGTCTTGCAAAGATGACTGCAAGAGGACAGCAGAGAATGCTCAATGAGGTTAAGAATGTCTAAACAATAATGTTGTTCATGGGAGGACATCACGGAAGAAGCCACTGCTGTCCCAAAAAAATACTGCTGCACCTGGATGTTCCACAGCGCTACTGGCAAAATATTCTGTGGCTAGATGAAACTAAAGTTGAGTTGTTTGGAAGGAACACACAATATTATGTGTGGAGAAATAAAACGGCACAGCACACCAACATCAACCTCATCCCAACTGTAAAGTATGGTGGAGGGATCATCATGGTTTGGAGCTGCTTTGTTGACTCAGGGCCTTGACAGCTTGCCATCAGACAGAAAAATGAACTCCCAAGTTTATCAAGACATTTTGCAGGAGAATGTAAGGCTATCTGTCTGCCAATTGAAGCTCAACCGAAGTTGGGTGATGCAACAAGTCAACGACCCAAAACACAGAAGTAAATAAACAACAGAATGGCTTCAACAGAAGAAAATACATCTTCTGGAGTGGCCCAGTCAGAGTCCTGACCTCAACCCGATTGAGATGCTGTGGCAAGACCTCAAGAGAGGGGTTCACACCAGACATCCCAAGAATATTGCTGAACTGAAACAGTTTTGTAAAGAGGAATGGTCAAAAATTCCTCCTGACCGTTGTGCAGGTCTGATCTGCAACTACAGAAAATGTTTGGTTGAGGTTATTGCTGCCAAATGAGGGTAAACCAGTTATTAAATCCAAGGGTTCACATACTTTTCCCATCCTGCACTGTGAATGTGTGTTCAATAAAGGTTGTGTTCAATAAAGACATGAAAACATATAATTGTTTGTGTTATTAGTTTAAGCAGACTGTTTGTCTATTGTTGCGACTGATCAGATCAAATTTGATGAACAATTTACGCATAAATCCAGGTAATTCCAAAAGGTTCACATACTTTTTCTTGCAACTGTACATGCTCTGCTGTCAAGTGAGATCCATGGAAAACTCTCTGCTCACTGTGGATGAACATCTGTTAATGCTGTATGACTGGGGATTGGGAATCCACGTACGAGAACAGCCACACAGTTCACATAGGCCAGTTTACATAGGCAGTCCTAACAGCTAAAGCAGATCTTAAAGACAAAATGAGGGCAGGGCTAGAGGTTATGAAAACGTTTCGTGAGGCTTTCAACGATCGATAAATCACATTGCAAATCACAGCACTAACTCATCTGAGACACACAGAGACGGAGGGAGTTTTTATCCAGTGTGTTTTGTCCAGTACATTTTGTGCAGAAGTGCTTGGCTCCCAGTTCACCTGAAACACATGTGTTGAGGGACTTAAATGGGTCATCACTCTGGATACAACAATAACAACCCTAACCCATCCTGATAAAACAATTTTAGATTATGTGACTTGTGTAGTGTTGCACATTTTGGGGAATATTCAGAGGTGGAAACTTTCCGTGGGAATTAACGGGAATATATTACAATTAATGGAAATAAATGCAAATTAATATTAATACCATTTAAATGTAGATGTTTCTTGCATTGGATATATTTACCATATCATATGGAGACAGAAACATAAACCCTTTACCTTATAAGTAGACAATTTTACAAAAAAACTATTTAGTTACGAATTGAACTTTAATGAAAGGATTTGACTCTTCACATGGGATGATTTCACTGAACAACAAAAAGGGAATATTGAATGATCCCCAATGATCCATTGCACCTCCCAAAAACGTTTTCAACATACATCTGTAAAATGATAGTCTAGAAACTAAAGCTTTGGTTGTCTACCTCTCAGGCTTCCCTGTCTTCTCCCTGGACCTCCTCAATGTCCACCTCTTGAACATCAGACTCGGAGACCTCATCTTCACTGTCACTTTCAAACCTTGTCTAGCGTCAAATTTGCCCGGATGGCCACCAATTTTTCAACCCTTGTTTTGGTCAGCATGTTGCGTGCTTTGGTGTGTGTGAACCCAAACAAGGACCAATCGGCTGATGTTGGTGGGATTTGGAGGATGATGGAGGAAACAGGGGAAAGAGCCTCAGATCCACAAAGTCCCTTCCACCAGGTGGCTGATGAGACATGTTGGCACGACTGCCATATTGCATCTCCATCCCAAAGCCCTTGCTTGGAAATGTACTCAGCCAGACTGCCAAGAACCTTGCCCTCATCCAGGCCAAGGTGATGACACCATAGGCCTTGTTGATCTCTGCACCAGACAGGGTGCTCTTGCCAGCATACTTGGGGTCCAACATGTATGCTGCGGCGTGTATGGGCTTCAGGCAGAAGTCTTCATGCTTTTTGATGTATTTCAGAATTGCAGTTTCCTCTGCTTGGAGCAAAAGTGAAGTGGGCAGGGCAGTACTGATTTATTCTCTTACATCTTGAAGCATAGTCTGTATATCAGACAGGATGGCATTGTCTCCCTCAATCCGTGCAATGGCTACTGATATAGGTTTCAGGCTGCTTACCACTCTCTCCCAAAATACATCATTCAGGAGGATCCTCTTGATGGGGCTGTCCATATCGGCAGACTGTGATATGGCCATTTCTTGGAGAGACTCCTTCCCCTCCAGGAGACTGTCAAACATGATGACAACACCACCCCAACGGGTGTTGCTGGGCAGCTTCAATGTGGTTCTCTTATTCTTCTCACTTTGCTTGGTGAGGTAGATTGCTGCTTTAACTTGATGACTCTTCACATACCTAACCATTTCTTTGGCTCTCTTGTAGAGTGTATCCATTGTTTTCAGTGCCATGATGTCCTTGAGAAGCAGATTCAACGCATGAGCAGCACAGCCAATGGGTGTGATGTGAGGGTATGACTCCTCCACTTTAGACCAAGCTGCTTCATGTTCGCAGCATTGTCTGTCACCAGTGCAAATACCTTCTGTGGTCCAAGGTCATTGATGACTGCCTTCAGCTCATCTGCAATGTAGAGACCGGTGTGTATGTTGTCCCTTGTGTCTGCTCTTGTAGAATACTGGTTGAGGGGTGGAGATAATGTAGTTAATTATTCCTTGCCCATGAACATTCGACCACCCATCAGAGATGATTGCAATACAGTCTGCTTTCTCTATGATTTGCCTGACCTTCACTTGTACGCTGTTGAACTCTGCATCCAGCAAATTAGTAGATAAAGCATGTCTGGTTGGAGGGGTGTATGCTGGGCAAAGAACATTAAGAAATCTCTTCCAATACACATTGCCTGTGAGCATCAGAGGTGAACCAGTTGCATACAGGTCGAGCAAGACTACGTTCCGCCATTGATTTAAAAAAAACTTCTGATTCTAGGAGGACCATGAGCTGTTGCTATCGATAAGGTGTCTGATTCATCATTTTCACCTTGAATAGAAGTAGAGGGACTTGTAGAGGTTGCTTGTTGTGAGCGCTGAGGGAACTTTATGCACTTGGCCAGATGATTCTGCATCTTTGTTACATTCTTCACATATGTTTTGGCACAGTATTTGCAAATGTACACAGCTTTTCCTTATACATTAGTTGCAGTGAAATGTCTCCACACATCAGATAGTGCCCGTGGCATTTTCCTGTAAAGATAAGAAAATAATAAGTAAAAAATAAATACAACTACAATTGCATGTACAGATAAATAGTTAAATAGGTAGATTAAACAACTCATTTGTAAGATAAAATGTTTTAAAATGAAACATGTATTGAAACAGGTGAATTAACACTCAGTTAGCAGGCTCAAGCTAGCCAAAACCCACATGATAGCAAAAACTAACTAGCAGAAATTGTTAGCAAGTTAGAAATTATTTAAACACATTTTGCTGTAGGCTACTATTTACTAGGTAACAATAAATCATGTATGTCATAAAATATATTCACCCCACCCAGTATTGTAATCAAAACTTACCAGAAGGCATGTAGTCCTTGGCTCAGACAGTGTAGTAGTGTGGGCTCAATAGCATCTCATTAGTGTGCAAGATCTTGAAAATCAGCTGCACATGTAATGGAAGAATGCACTGTGCATGCAGAGGGTTGCAATTCCATTGAATTGGGGATAGTTTAACCAAAATATGCCACAAGACCTAGAATTGCCTTATGTGTATCCCACAAAAAAGGTTCACTGTTATAAGCTAACTTTTTTGATTAATTTAAGCAAACATTTATTTAAGAAAGATTCCGGAAAGTTTCCGACCCTTTGCAACCCTAGGCTTGTGATGGTCCTGTAGTTGAACTACAGACAGACGGCTAGTGGAGCTGGCTGGCCATAACAGCAGGCATGGGGCCAACCAAAACTAAACCTCAGTGGGGTGCTCCCTGTGCTGCCCGCCACAGGGGCCACACACGGCCCCAACAAGATCCTCTCTTCCCTACATCACTCTCTCCCTACCTCAGTAACAGACACACAAGATCTTGTGATTCCCAGAACAAATGGGACTTGACATCCACGTTTTGGAGAAGATTCAAACTTAGACCTTTGGAGGAATATGTGTATTCATAGGTGAATCGGAGCAACTTAAACATACACTGCGGTCAGCCCACAAACACCAGGTATTCAGTTTGCGGCTCTCGATTTGACTACAAGCGGTTTACCCAGCCACAACACATACACTCGTATAACTGACCTTGGGGGGGGGGGGGTTTGGTCAAATGTTTGTTTACTATTAATAGTTGAACACGTACACACACACAGCTTTGCCCCCTGAGCCTGTAATCCATCCGCTCTTTAAAGTGGAACTGACAGTGTTTTAGCAACATGAAATCTTAAAATCTGTGAGCACTTAGATATGGTCATAAATTCATAGACAGCTTAGGAATGACATATAGTAAGGCATGTGGAAATTCTATAGCAAAAGCCACAGTAGGACATTATGCAAATAATCCATTTGCCACACGGGCCTGCCATCATTCACTTTTAACTGGACTGTGTGTTTACAGGCAGTAGCAACAGAGCGACTTTAGATCATTGAAGGCATTCGGCAAAAAATACACCTTAATGGATTTCTGTAAATATACAAATAGCACGGGTGTCCTCTTACATTTGAGAACTTCAGAAGTTGAATTCACTGATGCTAGTGCATCAGGTTGTAATTTCATAAAGTAGATCACTCAACTGTTGGCTCATTTATACTCGCTTGTGTGTCCTATTCGGCCCGCTGGCCTTGTGTTTGACACGTGCGCCACATTATGACTGACTTGTGGTCATTGTACTTGCTATATTCATTGTATTGACATTCCCAGCCTTAGTTACAGTTGTCCGTTTTTGTTTCAAAATATTGAGTCATTGCAACTGAAACAGTTCATCCCGAATGGGTGGAAGCAGCCAACAATGTACCAAGCCAGCTGTGATTTACAACCTTTTTTGGGACTACTAAGAAATGTATTGATGAATTATATTAATCATGAATTGAACTGCATCCATCTATTCTGCCAACAATGCCTTACTGTACGTCATGGAATCTTTTGTCAAATAGAACCGATTTTTAAAACCTCTTATGACGTTATACACTGGGACTAATATTATGATTGTTTCATATCTGCAAAGTAGTTCAAACGCTGTCAGTTCCACTTTAGAACTGTTTATTAACTACAATAAAACCCTCCGTAACTATAAGGTCAGCCGTTACCTGCACCAGTGGAAAGAACATGTGCTTAAGGAGAAGAGAGGATCTGTTATATGTTAAGGAAGAATCAAAACAGATGAGTTGAGTGTGTGGAGTCAAAACTACTCTGGTAGGAAAGGAGAGGAGGAACAAAGAGTTAGAGGAGGAAGAGAAAGGAGAGGAGAGTTTGAGGCAAGACACAGGCACACACAAACCAAGAGTCAGAGGACACTGCTTGTGTGTGTGTGTGTGTGTGTGTGTAGCAGGGTACATAGAGGTTGTATTTGGGGTAAGAGGAGAGTTGTTATCTTGAGAGTGATTGTGTGTGATGGAGAGAGTAAGGGAGGCCTTGTAGACAAACATGAAGCACACGAGGGAGCTTTGTGTGAGACTTGCTTGGTATTATGCCACACAAAGAGTGATTGATTTTGGGGTGGGGTGAAGGCAGAGTGGGGCCACACACACTACTACTCTGAGACCCCCACATTTGAAATTTAAACTCAACTAGGGTTCTAGTCTACACGCACAGTTGAAGAACCAAAATATCTTGGCTAGTCTCTTAAAAGGCTTTCTGGGTTTGGGAGATCCAACCAGAGACACTAAACTACATCCTTACAGCGCTCTTCATCTTGTTCCCTCCATTTTCTTCTTCTTCATCTTATAGGCCGGCTCTAGGACGAAGAGTTGTGGTTTAGATTGACTTTCACGTCATAAATCTTTGACATTTTTCTCTCGCTCTCTAATCCGCCTTCCCTCCATCTCTTGTGTCTCTCTCTCGGTCTGTGTCTCCTTCCCTCCCTGGTGGAGGACTGTCGACTAACATTTCCCCCAGCGCTAATTTACACGGACTTAAATCCCCCTACTCAGGATGAAGTGACCACTATAACCCCACTTTCCCCCTTCCTCCCTATATCCTGATCCCTCTCCATTCCTCCACATCTTCCATCTCTGGTTCAGTTAGTTAATATGACTGGGTGTCTAGCGTGTGGAGGTTGATCCTTTGCTCTCTCCTCTGACTATGTTCGAGGGTGCGTGTGAGGGGTGGGGGAACTGTGTTTGCATGAGACCAAGTGTGTGTGTGAACAGTAGGTTTCTGACAGGGCATGTTTGTAATAAACCTTTTTACAACTGCGCTAAAGCATCCTCTCCCCTTCCTCTTATCCCCCTCTTCTCTCCTTCTCGCTCTGTTCTTTTGGGTGATGGATGTGTTGTGTTTGGAGGGTTTGGAAGCGGACTGGGAAAGTCTGAAAGCCAGATGCGATGTTGGAAAAAAATATTAATAAAATATCTTCCAAATATGCCCCCTCGCTTCCTGGTGCTGCCATTCATCAGACTGGACATTGACACAGATGGAACCTGCTCCATCTGAATCATAGCTGGCATGACTCCTACACAAATCTGTTGAGAGAGAGAGACCAAGGCAACTCTGCTTCAGCCAAGACTAGCTAACCTGTAGCAGCCACAGTGTTATTTATCATCCCATATTGTACCATATAACCAAAAATGTGTATAACTAACCCAACATAGACCCCAGCCTGTCGTTTCCAAAGGGAGAAAATTAAATCAGTGGGCAAAACAAGCAAGGAGGTGGGCAGAGCCAAGCATGAGCTAGCGAGATCCTATTGGCGCGTTATAGTATGTATTTGCATATTTTCGTTAGTGAACAACTACTCTGATGTGCATGTGTGCAATAACTCAATTCGCCCTTGCACTCCTAAACAACGTAATATTCTGAAACTTTGGCAAATGTAAAAGTCTACAAAACCTACTCCACTCTGTCCGTAACAGATTGTAGTTTATAAAGCTAGCCAGGCTTTTGAGGTCACATGCTGCCTTTTCTCCCCAACTCCATTCATATAAAGCAGCCTACCGGTCGGTTGCTCGTTGTAGCCTACTCCTCATTTCGCAAAACTTTTATTCTTTCTTGCATTTCATTAGTGAACTCTGACTCCACTTGCTATACGTTGAGCCTCGGACGCTTTGATTGGCCAACATAAACAAGAAGTTACACATGTGAATGCTACTGGTCGGCTACCAGTCTTTTTATGGGGCGCACCGTGCACATTATAAAAACTGAATTACATTTTTTAAAATGAAATTAATAATTTGAAATGACAAGGTATATCCTTGTATGTAACAATGTCACATTGACACTTATTTAATTTAGAAAAAGCCTTTCCAGTGTTAAAAATCTGGTTCAAATAAGCCTATAATTTTTTGCTCCCACTAAAATGTACACACACACACACACACACACACACACACACACGAATATTCAATACGTTTGGATATTTGAATAACCATGCACATCCCTAATATGGCTCTACCACTAACTTTTAGCTGGTTGATAGCAGCAACAATAACAATCCTTCATGATTGTTGACTGAGTGGCCAGAGCAGCTCGCTCGCCCCAGCCCCCAAAGAATTACCTTAACCAAACCAACATAGCAGATGGGAAATTATGGGCTTTAACGGTAAATGTAGGCTACTACAAAATGAAGTTATGAAACAATGAAAACGCACGAAATGTTGAGAGAAAGCACATTCTGGAGAGAGACATGGCTTCTGAATCTGGGCCACATTGTTCCGTGACTGCTCCATTAACAGCTCATTTGTGCGTAAGTGAATGGGAGTATATGGCTGAGAGAGAAACAGAGGTTTATGGCCAATGTCATAGGTCAGCTGCCTATTAATAACCATTAGCAAGGTGAGCAGCCAGAGAGACTGATTGCGGTCACACTGTTTCCATCATGTAAGGCTGGGAGAGGGAGACAGGCCAGAGCAGTTCCAGAACATACAAGCACAGTTACAACTCACACACCACTAAGCTAGTTTTCCTTTGGCTGGGGTTAGACATTGGGACATCTGTTAGGGGATACAGGAACTGTCCACTGTGGTGCCGGAGCCAAAAAACACTTTATTGAATTTAGGGAGAGTGAAGACAAAATACAGGGCTTATAAGTGGAGAAGGGGAAAGAAAGGGTTGTGATTTCTAACTGGCTGTGGTTTCACCATCACTCTGTCACCACCCAGTACCTACTACAGCCTCAATACTGACCCAGAAAGAGGGAGGAGGGAGGAGAGGACAAAGGGGACAGCGAGAGAGCAAGCCAGAAGAGCGGTAGAAGTGTGTTACATCAGTACTATACTGTACGTGATTTTTCGGACGTAGTGTTCTGGAGAGACCGCCAGGGAGAGGAGTAGTGTATGACCCACTTTCTCCAGATCCAACTCTCCATCTAACAGTCAGTATGTATTTAGCTCCGTCTGTTTGCCTGCCTGCCTCGTCCTCGTCAGCTATGCGGCTTTGGGTATGTTGTGCAGGTCGGAGTTGCTTTCGTTTAGTCGGCTCTGGTTGGTGTGACTGGTCTGTGATGTGATTAAATCTGGCCTGGATGTCCAACTGAGAGACACTTCTCTTCTTCAGCTCTTCTCTACAATAACCTCCCAAACCTCCACCATTCTCTGTGTATGTGAACAGATTTAGCCCTTGGTTCACCCCAGACCTGACTGCACTTGACCAACACAAAAACATCCTGTGGCGCACTGCATTAGCATCGAATAGCCCCCGCAATATGCAACTTTTCAGGGAAGTCAGGAACAAATATACACAGTCAGTTAGAAAAGCAAAGGCCAGCTTTTTCAAACAGAAATTTGCATCCTGTAGTACTAATTCCAAAAAGTTCTGGGACACTAAAGTCCATGGAGAATAAGAGCATCTCCTCCCAGTTGCCCACTGCATTGAGGCTAGGAAACACTGTCACCACCGATAAATTCACGATAATCGAAAATTTCAATAATCATTTTGCTCAGGCTGGCCATGCTTTCCACCTGGCTACCCCTACCCCGGCCAACAGTTCTGTACCCCCCACAGCAACCTGCCCAAGCCCCCCCCCGCTTCTCCTTCACCCAAATCCAGACAGCTGATGTTCTGAAAGAGCTGCTAAATCTGGACCCCTACAAATCCGCTGGGCTAGACAATCTGGACCCTTTCTTTCTAAAATGATCAGCCAAAATTGTTGCAACCCCTATTACTAGCCTGTTCAACCTCTCTTTCGTATCGTCTGAGATCCCTAGAGATTAGAAAGCTGCCGCAGTCATCCCCCTCTTCAAAGGGGGAGACACTCTAGACCCAAACTGTTATAGGCCCATATCCATCCTGCCCTGCCTTTCTAAAGTCTTCGAAAGCCAAGTTAATAAACAGATCACTGACCACTTCGAATCCCACCGTACCTTCTCTGCTATCTATGCAATCTGGTTTCCGAGCTGGTCATGGGTGCACCTCAGCTACGCTCAAGGTAGTAAATTATATCATAACCGCCATCGATAGAAGACAGTACTGTGCAGCAGTCTTCATCGACCTGGCCAAGGCTTTCGACTCTGTCAATCACCGCATTCTTATTAGTTAACACTCAACAACATTGGTTTCTCAAGTGACTGCCTTGCCTGGTTCTCAAACTACTTCTCAGACAGAGTTCAGTGTGTCAAATCGGAGGGCCTGTTGTCCGGTCCTCTTGCAGTCTCTATGGGGGTGCCACAGGGTTCAATTCTTGGGCCAACCCTATTCTCTATATACATCAACGATGTTGCTCTCGCTGCTGGTGACTCTCTGATCCATCTCTAAGCAGACGACACCATTCTGTATACTTCTAGCCCCTCTTTGGACACTGTGTTAACTAACCTTCAAACAAGCTTCAATGCCATACAACACTCCTTCTGTGGCCTCCAACTGCTCTTAAATGCTAGTAAAACTAAATGCATGCTTTTCAATCGAACGCTGCCCGCACCCGCCCACCGGACTATCATCACTACTCTCGACGGGTCTGACTTAGAATACGTGGACACCTACAAATACCTAGGCGTCTGGTTAGACTGTAAACTCAACTTCCAGACTCACATTAACCATCTCCATGTGAGACAGAGAAAGACAAAGAGAGAACGAAAGAGATCGAGATGAGGCTTGCGAGTGAGTGAGAGTGGGTCCGACCTGTAATATTACCAGTCACATTCCAGACACCTCCACCCCTGCAGTGTGTCTCAGAGGGAGCAATATGGGCATGGATGAAGGTGCTGCAAAATGACACTGAACAAAAATATAAAAACGCAACAAGCAACAACTTCTAAGATTTTAATGAGTTACATTTCACATAAGGAAATTAATTAGCGCAAAACATCTCCTTTGCATAGAGTTGATCCGGCTTTTGATTGTGCCTGTGGAATGGAATGTTGTCCTACTCCTCTTCAATGGCTGTGTGAAGTTGCGGGACAAATCTGCTGGGATAGACCATCTGGACCCTTTCTTCCTAAAATTATCAGCCAAAATTGTTGCAACCCCTGTTACCATCCTGTTCAACCTCTCTTTTGTATCGTCTGAGATCCCTAGAGATTGTAAAGCTGCCGCGGTCATCCCCCTCTTCAAAGGGGGAGACACTCTAGACCCAAACTGTTACAGACCTATAGCCATCCTGCCCTGCCTTTCTAAAGCCAAGTTAATAAACAGATCACTGACCACTTCAAATCCCACCGTACCTTCTCTGCTATGCAATCTGGTTTTCGAGCTGGTCATGGGTGCACCTCAGCTACGCTCAAGGTACTTAACGATATCATAACCGCCATCGACAGAAGACAGTACTGTGCAGCAGTCTTCATCGACCTGGCCAAGGCTTTCGACTCTGTCAATCACCGCATTCTTATTGGCAGACTCAACAGCAACTACTTCTCAGACAGAGTTCAGTGTGTCAAATCGGAGGACCTGCTGTCCGGTCCCCTGGCAGTCTCTATGGGTGTGCCACAGGGTTCAATTCTTGGACCAACCCTATTCTCTATATACATCAATGATGTCGATCTCGCTGCTGGTGACTCTCTGATCCATCTCTAAGCAGACGACACCATTCTGTATACATCTGGCCCCTCTTTGGACACTGTTAACTAACCTTCAAACAAGCTTCAATGCCATACAACACTCCTTCCGTGGCCTCCAACTGCTCTTAAATGCTAGTAAGACTAAATGCATGCTCTTCAATAGAACGTTGCCCGCACCCGCCCACCGGACTATCATAACTACTCTTGACGGGTCTGACTTAGAATATGTGGACAACTGCAAATACCTAGGAGTCTGGTTAGACTGGTTAGACTGTAAACTCAACTTCCAGACTCACATTAACCATCTCCAATCCAAAATTAAATCTAGAAGAATCGGCTTCCTATTTCACAACAAAGCCTCTTTCACTCATGCTGCCAAACATGCCCTTGTAAAACTTACCAGCCTACCGATCCTCGACTTCAGCGATGTCATTTACAAAATAGCCTCCAACACTCTACTCAGCAAATTGGATGTAGTCTATCACAGTGCCATCCATTTTGTTACAAAAGCCCCATATACTACCCACCACTGCGACCTGTATTCTCTCGTTGGCTGGCCCTCACTACATATTCGTCGCCAAACCCACTGGCTCCAGGCTATCTATAAGTCTTTATTAGGTACATCCCCACCTTATCTCAGCTCGCTGGTCACCATAGCAACACCTACCCGTAGCATGCGCTCCAGCAGGTATATTTCACTGGTCATCCCCAAAGCCAACACCTCCTTTGGCCGCCATACCTTCCAGTTCTCTGCTGCCAATGACGGGAACGAACTGCAAAAATCCTTGAAGCTAGAGGTTCCTATCTCCCTCACTAACTTTAAGCATCAGCTGTCAAAGCTGCTTATCGATCACTGCACCTGTATATAGCCCTTCTGTAAAATAGCCCATCCTACTACCTCATCCCCATATTTATATATTGTTTTAAACTTCCGCTCATTTTGCACTCCAGTATCTCTATTTGCACATCATCATTTGCACATTCCATCATTCCAGTGATAATGCTAATCTGTAATTTATTTAGCCACTATGGCCTATTTATTGTCTTCCTAACCTTAGTGCATTTTGCACTACATTTGGACTCTGTTTATTTCCCATGTGTAACTGTGTTATATATATATATATATATATATGCATAGGAAATATTAATTTGCACTCTGTTTATTAATATTTCCTATGCATACATTTTGCTCTGGCCATATGGTAGCTGTTAAGAGTGATGCACTGAATAAATGCACTGTTCTGTAAATTTGCGTTTGTCACTTCATAGGCGCTCTGTCCTATATATATATATATATATATATATATATATATATATATATATATATATATATATATATGCGCGGAGAGAGATCTTGAAGATGTTAAAGCCATTAACAGGTCAGTGAGAATACAGGATACAGAACCTGGTCACACTGTCAGAGGAATCTACTGTTGGACTAACACAAAGCCAGTGAAATAAAGAAAAACCATGCACAGTTCTCCCACAGTATTGTCTCAGCTTGCCAACACACAGTAACACATGCCCACACGCAGGCTCCCTCTCACAGTATCCACACTACTGATCTAACTGACAGTTAACTCCAGTCCTGAGAAGCCACAACAGCATTAAACAGGAGCCACACAGAGCCCCAGCTTCAGGGTGGGGAGTTGGGTAGTGTTGTGTGCACTCATATAGGCTAAACTCAGAGTGTAAAATGGAGCCGTGTGTTGATGAGAAGCAGACACGGTAGGCACCAGCAGAGAGACAGATGGGGGTCAGAGAGAGGATACAGGAGTCAGAGCAGAGCCAGGGAACTAGGGAAGAGTGGTGGAGAGGGCTGGGGGGCAGCAGACACTTCCAGAGGTAAATTATATTTTCTACTTAACATACTTGTGTGCTTTGGTGTCTGGAGCCATGGTCTGTGTGTGCGTTTGTGTGAGTGTGTATGGGTGCTGGTGTCTGGAGCCTCGTGGTGCAGAGGAGGTGTGTGTTTACAAAACCAGTCTGGCAGTAGGAGCCAGAACAGACAAAGGTGTACAGCCAGGGGGTTAAGAGGGGGGGCAATTGGGCAGGGTGGAGGGTTGGGGTCAGTCGGGGTTAAACCCTGGGAGGGAGCAGCCAGGCAGAGAGCTCTCCTTCTCACTCATAGAACTGTCCTGTTAACAAAGCTCCATCTGCAGGGAGAGGCGGTATGTCTCAGAGCCCTGCAGCACCAGGGAAGCCCAGGGGATTCTCAGCAGTCTGAGTGTTTAGGAATCAGCTCCGACAGAGAACAGACATCCAGACCTCCTGCAGAATGACTGAACAGCAATTTGTTCCCCAGCTACCTGGTAGACCAGCTAGCCCTACTACTGGTTTGTTTTAACATCCTAGATCATTACATAAACCCTGTTTGTCCGAGTATTGTTCTGACTAATCGACTGCCTTGGGGATCATTTATGTTTTATAATACAACTCCATTTCCGCCCAGGGCATTCGCATAATGTCTACCCCTATCCTGGTGTTTCAGTTACAGTATACTGTAAATGCCCACGGTTGACGAGCTTGACTATTACTTCTGACTGAGGGAATATGTCTGCTAGTAATTAGCTGTAAACATTTGTTGAACTCCAACCCTGTGTGCTATCTACTTGTGTTCTTCACATCTTGCGTTGTTGTTATGAAAGATTCTGCTGCAAAACTATTTTCCTTTTTAAAGGATAAAATATACAGGACTAGCACTCCTGGTACTTTGTTGTCATTGTTGGGAACAGTAAGCCATTACTTCACACTAACTCCTGTTCCTTCATCCATTGCAGGGAAGCCCAAAGGAAGTCAAGGAGTTGTCCAGCCAACCAGTAGAAGTACACTATGCAGGGTGTGGTGGGCGTGAGGCAGGGGGTGTCATGGAGCCTGTGTGCCCTGCTCTGCCTATCTTTCTGGGGGCAGAGCCCGTGCAGAGCCTCCAGACAGGCCAGAGACAACAGGGACTATCCCCTGCTCAGGGCCAAACGAGCTCCTGCAGAGGACTTCAAGAAATGCTCCTACACTTTTCTGATTCCCCAACAGAAGATCACAGGTCAGTGTTTAGTCTTCTGTAAAGAGGTAGTCTATTTTACGTCTTGCCACGTGACTGAACGAATCTAATGTCCTTCATCAGGCCCCATCTGTGCAAGTGCAACGGGCCCCGAGCCGGACAAGGAGCGTGTGACACGGATGGACATCGCTGACGTAAGAGAGGTGCTGTCCAAGCAGAGACGAGAGATTGAGACCCTGCAGCTGGTGGTGGACGTGGACGGCAACATGGTGAACGAGATGAAGCTGCTCAGGAAGGAGAGCAGGAACATGAACTCCAGGGTGACCCAGCTCTACATGCAGCTGCTTCACGAGATCATCAGGAAGAGAGACAACTCTCTGGAGCTGGCCCAGCTGGAGAACCGGGTTCTCAACGTCACCTCAGAGATGCTGAGGCTAGCCTCGCGCTACAAGGTTAGAATGTTAAGGTAGAACTTGAACGCAATGTGTTCTAGAAGCAGAACAAAAGTGCCATAATAGGGAACTTTAGAAGGCCAGCACTCACTTGATAGAGCTGGGGAAAATATTTAGATATCCCTATAGCACATGTAATATTGCTAAAATATCTGTTAGAACTATATCAAGACACTTCTGGCCTTTATGTTAATGTCTCTGTCCTGCCACAAGGAGCTGGAAGGGCGTTTTGCAGCGATAGCAGGGGTGGTGAACAACCAGTCGGTGCTGATCGCTGCGTTGGAGGAGCAGTGTCTGCGGACCCTGGGGCGCAGTGAATTGCAGGTGGTCCCCCCGCTGGTCCAGGTGGTCCCGGAGAACATCCCTGTCAACAGCCGCTTCACCAACGAGATACAGAGGGATCACAACAACCGGGCATTCCCACGGGGGTCACGGATGGACTCCCCCACCGCCTCCCCATTTGGAATCAACCCGCCACTGCCGCAGGGCACGCTCACCTCAGACGGTACGTACCAAGTAGCCCCGGGAGGGGTGATTAGCCTTAATGAGAAAAAGACTGAATAAGTGTGTCCATTCATCAGAGCATGTAGAGTTGGTTGGAAGCAGTGAAATTTCTGAATAAGGCAGAAGCTACTCACAGGCAGACATTTCACATCTAATTGTCAGAGACGCTAAATTAGCATTGCGGTGGCCAATGGTGCATGTAATTCGATGAATGCCTGGCGAATGCGGAAACGATCTGGACAATGGGCTGGCTGTGGTCCAGTGGGTTCTTCCCTGGCAGGACAGACAGCACAGTGAGATCACACATTCCTCTCAGTGCCTCTGGGACAGCTGGACTGACTATAACCTACTGCTTCTGCTGGTGTGTGAGTGTGCCTGTGAGCATATGAGTGAGTTCTGGAGAATTACACTGGGACCTGAGAGTATGGGTTCATCTGAGCTCTGGGCGTAAATATGTATTTCTGGGCGTATGGCTGGACTAAGTTCAGCGCTGGCTTAAATGGGCCTATGTGAGGACTGGCAGATAAAGAGAGCTCTAACTGCAGTGCAACAATGAGCAGGCACTCACAGTCGCAAACATACAACACATTCACACAGCTGGCTGGTCGGAGCCAGGCTATAACCTGACCTCTGGGTGGATGATGTGGGCATATTTTGGCGTAGGGGCCAGCTTTCTGAGACCAGGCAGATATACAGTGGGGATAAAGACAGCTCTACCTGCAGTTAATCACTGACCAGACACCCACACCACTGAAAACAAATAATAGAAACCTGGATGCAGGCCCCTATATGTATAGGCGCATGGAAAGAAGAAAAATGTATGTGGACGCATATAGCCCTAAATACAGTCGCTAGTAAAGGTCTGCACACCCCTTGCATAGTCTTTTCATTTTGAAGTTTAAAATGTAATCTAAAAAGGGATTAAATAAAACAATTTTGAATAAGATTCTACCAACCTTGCACAACTCTTACGGCAACATATACAGTTGAAGTCGGAAGTTGACATACACCTTAGCCAATTACATTTAAACTCAGTGTTTCATAATTCCTGACATTTAATCCTAGTAAAAATTCCATCTCTTAGGTCAGTTAGGATCATCACTTTATTTTAAGAAAGTGAAATGTCAGAATAATAGTAGAGAGAATTATTTATTTCAGCTTTTATTTCATTTATCACATTCCCTGTGGGTCAGAAGTTACATACACTCAATTAGTATTTGGTAGCATTGCCTTTATATTGTGTAACTTATTGTGCCTTCCACAAGCTTCCCACAATAAGAATTTTGGCCCATTCCTCCTGACAGAACTGGTGTAACGGAGTCAGGTTTGTAGGCCTCTTCGATCGCACACACTTCTTTAGTTCTGCCAACAAATGTTCTATAGGATTGAGGTCAGGGCCACTCCAATACCGTGACTTTGTTATCCTTAAGCCATTTTTATGTAGGTTTTGGAGCAGTGGCTTCTTCCTTGCCAAGCGACCTTTCAGGTTATGTCTATATACACTGGGGGCCAAAAGTTTGGAATAATACTCATTCAAGGGTTTCTCTCTATTTGCACTATTTTTTACATTGTAGAATAAAATTGAAGACATCAAAACTATGACATAACATGTATGGAATCATGTAGTAACCAAAAAAGTGTTAAACAAATCAAAATATATTTTATATGAGATTCTTCAAAGTAGCCACCCTTTGCCTTGGTGACAGCTTTGCACACTCATGGCATTCTCTCAACCAGCTTCATGAGGACTGCCACAGGAATGGAAGATCCAGAAATCCAGAGTTACCAGCCTCAGATTGCAGCCCAAATAAATGCTTCACAGAGTTCAAGTAACCGACATCTCAACATCAACTGTTCAGAGGAGACTGTGTAAATCAGGCCTTCATGGTCGAATTGCTGCAAAGAAACCACTACTTAAGGACACCAATAAGAAGAGACTTGCTTGGAACAAGAAACACAAGTAATTTACATTAGACCGGTGGAAATTTGTTCTGAAGTCCAAATTTGAGATTTTTGGTTCCAACCGCAACCAAATTTAGATGGTTTGGGATAAGTCGGATCGCAGTGAAGGAAAAGCAGCCAACAAGTGCTCAGCATATGTGGGAACTCCTTCAAGACTGATGGAAAGGTATTCCAGGTGAAGCTGGTTGAGAGAATCACAAGTGTGCAAAGCTGTCATCAAGGCAAGGGTGGCTATTTGAAGAATCTCAAATATAAAATATACTTTGATTTGTTTAAAAAATAAAAGTTTACTACATGATTCCATATGTGTTATGTCATAGTTTTGATGTCTTCACTTTTATTCTACAACGTAAAAAATAGTGCAAATAAAGACAAACCCTTGAATGAGTAATATTCCAAAAACTTTTGGCCCCCAGTGTAGGACGTGTTTTACTGTAGCTATAGATACTTTTGTACACGTTTGCTCCAGCATCTTCACAAAGTCCTTTCCTGAAGTTCTGGGATTGATTTGCACTTTTCGCACCAAAGTACGTTCATTTCTAGGAGACAGAATGCGTTTTCTTCCTGAGCGGTATGACGGCTGTGTGGTCCCATGGTGTTTATACCTGCGCACTATTGTTTGAAAAGATGAAAGTGGTACCTTCAGCTGTTTGGAAATTGCTCCCAAGGATAATAAAAACAATTCTAAGGTCTTGGCTGATTTCTTTTGATTATCCAATGATGTCGAGCAAAGAGGCACTGAGTTTGAAGGTAGGCCTTGAAAAACATCCACAGGTACACCTCCAATGGACTCAAATGATGTCAATTAGCCTATCAATTCCAAATAATAAACCCTGGGTCACCAGTGACCTGAAGGCCTTGCTGAATGAGAAGAAGAGGGCCTTCAAGGAGGGGGACAGGGACAAATTGGAGGGAGCTGAAGTTGAGGATTGCTGAGGGGAAGAGAGGGTATAAGGAGAAGATGGAGGACAAGCTGAGGCAGAGCCAGGTGAGAGGGGAATGGTATGAGAAATATCACTGGCTTCAAAAAGTCAAACAGTGGGCAGACTGAGGGGACCCAGGACAGAGGCAATGAGCTGAACCAATCTCTTTTAACAGGTTCGATACTGGCCCTGTCCACCTCCCCTCCAGCTCCCCAGGCCACACACCCTCAAGGCTGTCCCAGCCCCACTTCGCTCACAACACCTCCATTGAGACAATCAGCGACCCCCTCCCTACCTCAGTCCCCACTCCCTCTGGACTGATCCTCAACACCCCCCTTCCCCCCACCTGGGCTGGCTTTCACCACCAACCAAGTGAAGAGAGAGCTGAAGAGACTACATCTGTGGAAAGCGGCGGGCCCTGATGCCAACAGCCCAAGGGTGCTTAGGGTCTCGGTCTCGGTCTGCACTGCGTGCGTATGTCTAACCTTTGTGTAGTCGTTAGCGATGATGCTAATGATAACAATCTTCTGGTAGCCTAGAGAAGGAGAAAGGCTTTCCCAAAACCCTTCTCAACTAAATGTTAACCACAAAGTAGACTATGCCTACCTGGAAGAATGATACCATGATTATTTGTGTCAATCCAGCGGCCATTTGTTTTACAAACTCTGCAATCACATGTGCGCTACAGAAACACTGCTAACCAAACAATGGTCTCTTGCTGGTGTACACTTGAGTTAACGGGTAACTACACTCCAACATCTCTTAAATTTACCCAGACCTCAGAAGTGGTCTCCTAATGTGGTTAAAGCATTGTTTTTTTTGTGTGATTTCGAGAGCGAAATTAAATGAATGTAAGTCCAAGAAAAGAGGTTTCAGGTATGTGTATGAGGCCCTACAGTGGCCCTGTGTCCTCCCTGTACACACATAGCTGAGAAAAACATATTCTCTGTGCCTCGGACCCCAGAGGCCCCATCACAAAGCCTGTCTTCATGGCTGCTCAAAACACATCATTCACTCAGGGGAGAGAAGGGGAAACAAGCAGGGTTTAGATACAGCTGGGGCTCTAGATACTGATCTAATGTTGGGATCTGTGTGTGTGTGTGTGTGTGTGTGTGTGTGTGTGTGTAGTAGTAGTAGTAGTATAGTAAGGCTGTATGGTGATCTGGGCAAGAAAAGGGGTTGACTGACTGCTATAGCTTCCTGACCACTCAAATCCACCCCCTTAGCTAGGGGGTCAGGTTGCTCTCTCTCACTCCCCCTCTTCCCTGCTCCCCCTTTCTCTCCCCCCCTTCCTCTCTGCGAACACTACATAATGTATTTTGCATCTGTGATGAAAGAAGACATATTGTTCACCTGAGGCAGGATATGCTATGGTAGGGTGATTAGTGAAGAGGATGTTATGTCATATAGGCAGCACTGAAGTACTAACAGTGTAGAGACATTGGCTTTGGGACCTAGTCAAAAGGGGTATATTATACAGGGAATAGGGTGCCATGATGACCCATTTCTTCTCCCTCCCCCTCGCTCTCTCCATTCTTTCTCTCAGGTCCGTTTAAGGACTGCTACCAGGTGCGCCAGGCAGGCCACAGCACCAGTGGGATGTACCTGCTGAAGGCAGAGAGTAATGACCGGCTGATCCAGGCCTGGTGTGAACACGGCCTAGACAACGGAGGCTGGACAGTGTTACAGAGGAGGAAGGACGGATCGGTCAACTTCTTCAGGAACTGGGAGAACTACAAGGTAGTGTAGCACAGACAATCACACACACACAGAGAGAACAAAAGCATCTGCATCAGTCTGTCTATTGTTAACCACTGAGCCATTGGCCTAAACCCATGGCCTGTAAAGTCCAGCCCTCTCCACATCCCCCTAATCTCCTCTCCTATGTTACATAACCAAGCCCATTTCGCCAGCACATTCTGGGTTGCTAACACACTCAATCACTCTGGAGAAATCCCTGGCCCTGCTAATGAGCTACAAACCACAAGCACAGTCAGAAAGCTCCCCTGGGCAGGAGAAGAAATCAGACTCCATCCCTACTCTCCAACTCTCCCTCGGTCCTCTCGGTATCGTCACTGTGTGCGTGTGCGCGCGTGTGCATGTATGTGGCGTCTGTGTAGCCTCCCATAGTCTCCCCTGCCACAGCTAGTTAACTCACCTTGACTGGGAAAGCAGAGGCAGAACTTTGACACATTAGAGAACTGATTCAACATGTTCCATTGATTCTGAAGGTTAGGCTTATTTTAACACAATTTGTGAGAAATCACATTAGTGGAGTCTACCCTCTGATTTCCTCGGAGCCTGACTATCCAGGTGTGGTTCCTTCTGCCCTGACAGAAACACACAACCACCACAGACCTCACAGATCTGTAACTGTTTACTAGAAACCCTAGGAACCTGGAAATCATATATAATATAACCTGCTGTGTGTGTCCCATACAGAAAGGCTTTGGGAACATAGACAGTGAGTACTGGCTGGGTCTGGAAAACATCTATAACCTGGGGAAGCAGGGCGACTACAGGCTGCTGGTAGAGCTGGAGGACTGGGTAGGGAAGAAGGTCTATGCTGAGTACAGCAGCTTCCACCTGGAGTCTGAGAGTGAGGGCTACCGCCTGAGGCTGGGCACCTACCAGGGAAATGCTGGAGACTCCCTCAGCAGCCACAATGGGAAAATGTTCACCACGCTGGACAGGGACAAGGACGCGTTCTCAGGTAAAACAATGGAAAAACAGTGTACTCTAGAATATGAGTACAATACTGTACCAGTACACCAACACTCTGCTATGCTACACTACTAGTTTCCCAAGCACACTGTTCTTCAAGGTTCTCTGTACCGTGGTCCATCCCTCTAACATCTCTGCTCAAGTGACAACTAGCACTAGAATATTCTCTACCACTAAGTCCCCTTCTCTCCCATCGCTAGGTAACTGTGCCCACTTCCATAAGGGAGGCTGGTGGTACAACGCCTGTGGTCAGACCAACCTGAATGGAGTGTGGTACAGCGGAGGAGTTTACCGCAGTAAGTTCCAGGATGGAATCTTCTGGGCGGAGTACGGAGGAGGATCATACTCCCTCAAGTCTGTCCGCATAATGATACGACCTATCGACTGAGCCTGGAGCAGGCTCCACCCCCCTACCTATGCCATGACCCATCCTAACCTCCCACCCCCTGTGACACCTCTCAGCTTCTCCACCAAGCTACCCTTCATCTTCACATTCTTTTCCATTCTTACATTTAAGTGGAGCAGAGAAGCTAATTTCAACTGTCGAGGCGCAAATCCCAAAACTCTTAATGGAAAACCTGAATCTTCTACAGCCTCTCTGAACGGAAGATGACACTGTTCTGCCATTGTTTCAGCTGTGCCCCTTGCGTCCTCTCTAGCATGGCCAGACAGCCATATGATAGTGCTGTGACAGACAGCAGTGGACAGACAGAGTATGAACTCTAACATAGAGCTAGCTGCCACTGCCTTCTACAACAGTCACTATGTTATACTCTGTATGCTCCTCCACCATGTCACACTTCAATACACTATGAAGGTGGTTACATTAGCTCTCTCTCTCTCAAATATATTTGGTTTTATTTGCAAGAGTTAATTTAAGACGTATGATTCTGCTGAAGCCAAATGTTTCCTCCATTGTCTCCATGCCATCTCTCCCTTCTGTTATTTATCAACGTATTTATAATGAGTATAGTCATAGTTCCACCCTGCTCTAGTTAGCCCTGGTATGGCCATTCTGTTTATTCCAGTAAAAAAAGAATCACTCACACAGAAATTAGTACAGACAAACATCAAGTTGACAGAGGAATACCTGCCACGCTCTGTCATCAGTTTCCATGTAGCTCAATACTAAAACACTTTTTCTAAATACCCTGTTTGTTCACGACTCCTCACTCACACCTGGTCTCTCGCTCATTCAAACACAGCATGGCAAACAGACAAAATAACATTATCCAGGACATTGAGTGAACATGGTGTGCAGTCAGTCAAACTAGTAATTCTGCTCTATACATTTGATTACACCGCTGTATGAATGAGCTGTCAGGAACAGAGGGGTAGTAAAAATGGAGGATGATGAGTCTTCTATGGAGGAGTTCATAATGAAAGAATGCAGCCTTGGAGAGTAGAGGAGGAGCGCTTTGCTAAGGAAGAATGAGAACCACATTTAGAGAGAGAGGAGAGGAGAGGAGAGGAGAGGAGAGGAGTGGAGTGGAGTGGAGTGGAGTCAGGGCTACAAAGACAAAAATGGAGGGAAGATAGGGAAAGATGATACTGAAGTAGACGGGAGATGAAAGATAAACGGATAGATCAACAGAAGGGGCATGAACACAGCGTCTGGATGGAAGATAAAGGACAAGGACACAGCGTCTGGATGGAAGATAAAGGACAAGGACACAAAAGAGAAAAGGGTAAAAGAGGGGATGAAAAAAGACAGGAGGAAGGAGGGTGACATTCTTTTTACTAAGATATATGTCCTGAAGTTATGATTCTCTCCTGACCCAGGTCCCAAAGGAGCCATAATGCTAGCTGCATTGCAGCTAGCACCACAGGGACGATGAGCTAACACACACACACACAGATATATCTTACTTTACTTTTATACAATTGATTCCCATTCAAAATCCTACTTTCCCAAGTGTGGATCAGCAAAACGTTCTCACTTCTCTGAATTTTAGTTGGTTTACTATTCGTGAGGACTTCTGCAAAACGTGTACAGACACAAGGGCCGTAGCCAATATGAAAGTCAGACATCTAGGGTACAGTACAGTAGATTGATGCACTAATACATACATGCATGCACGCACACAGCAGCTGTAGTACTGGCTCCTATACTGTGGCTGTACGTCATGGAAACGGAGGAGGGAAATTGAAGAGAGAGTTAGCTAGCAGCTTGGCGTACTCTCATCTGACACTTTGCCCTCACATTTCCATTATGTTGGTTCCTCCACAGCCCAGCTCCAACCCTACTGCACCACACACACACACACACACACACCTCACCAACCAATGGGCCTGGCTCCATCTGTGCCTCAGAACATGGTCACTCCTTTCTGTAACAGCAAATTCTAGAATGGCCTGCAGCGTGAAGGGACATGGAAGTGTAGTTAAATTCAATAAACTTTGAATATGGCCCCCACTAGTGTCCTTTTAAACACAAACACTGACTTGAGAGTAGTACTGTGGTCTGAGAAGCCCAGTCTGCCTGTGGACATCAATAGAGGAGTTGGTTGAATCAAAATGTTTTTTAAATGTAATCTTTATTTAACAAGTCAGTTAAGAACAAATTCTTATTTACAATGACTGCCTACCCCAGCCAAACCTGGATGACGCTGAGCCAGTTGTGCCCCGTCCTATGGGACTCTCAATCACGGCCGGATGTATACATCCTGGATTCGAACCAGGGACTGTAGTGACGCCTCTTGCACTGAGATGCAGTGCCATAGACTGCTGCGCGATTGTGAACCAAAGTGTGTGCACATCTCCCCGTACAGAAAGTCTGCTGTGTGGCTGTGTGTGTTGTGTTCCGATCTGCAGCCAATACATGGTCACGGCAAATTCAGCACTTCAACAAAAGATTCCCATACTATTCAATTCCCATATCCACTCCCATTTCCTCTTCTAATATCCCAGACTATCATATCTCTGAAGTCATTCCCAAATCCCTTTCCCAGTACTAGGACTGAAACGGAGCAAAGGCCCCTCATGACTACTGCTACGGATGCATTTTACTGGAGGGGTTTTATAAGGTACAATGGCTACCTCAAATGAGAACAGCCTCTTGTTAACAGAGCAGGCCTGTTTGTACCATGAGTATTATCCATCTCTGGTTTGCTCATGCTCAGATGAACAAACCTCTACTTTACTGTCTGTTCAGGAGACAATCACAGGTGGACAAAGAGCTCTCATAGCAGCAGGGTTCCACTGAAGAACACACAAATGAAACAACGCACGCACACACTTTTCACTAATCTGTCTTTTGACCATTCAGATCAGCTCTGAAAAAGATCTGATGTGAAAAGGTCTGATGTGATGGGTAAAAAAAAAAAAGAGAAAAAAAGATCAGAATTGGGCTGCCTGTGTGAATGCAGCCTATGATAATCAGAGAGGGAAGTCAATCAATTACTCCACACTTTACACACACACACACACACACACACACACACACGCTTTAGGATATAGCTGCTTCTATGCCAGCACTGTGCCTCGCATTCTCTCCCTCGGTTTCTTTCTCTAATGAAGTGGTGGATTTATTAATGCGTTTCAGATCTGCTGTACAGCACAAAGCAGCATTTTCCCCCAAGTCTGCCAGAGCAGCTCAGCCCAGCACCCTACACAACTTTCATTAACGCACACACAAAACATACATATGTACTCTGAAACACATGTGCCTGTGCACGCACACACACACACACACAACCTTTGTGTTTTAGCTCTCAGTTGTATTACTCTCCTATAAAACATGACAGGCATGCTGGCCAGGCTATAAATAGAAACGCAAAGCAATGTTCTCAGAAATGGCACCAGCCCGACTGGATCTCTCCACACACACACGCACTGTGTGTGAAGAGAAAGGCACATCTAATGCTGTGAAACAGCATGCACCAATCTGACTTCTTGTCTTTACAGAGCTGAGAAACCCCTGGGGGTGGTGAGTGAGTGAGTGAGTGAGTGAGTGAGTGAGTGAGTGAGTGAGTGAGTGAGTGAGTGAGTGAGTGAGTGAGTGAGTGAGTGAGTGAGTGAGTGAGTGAGTGAGTGAGTGAGTGAGTGAGTCCTGCCTTTCCCACTCGTCCCGTATGAACCACAACAGGAACCAGAGAGAAACATGAGTGAAGTTTGGTTTTACCATCTAGTCCTCAAAGAACACAGGTAGAAAAAAACAGTCCTACAATGATATCCAGGAAAACAACCACAGAGCGAGAGACAGAGACACAGAGCGAGAGACAGAGACACAGAGCGAGAGAGAGAGAGAGACAGAACGAGAGAGAGACAGAACTGTTGTTCATAGGGAACTCCTGGGCTTTGTTCGTGCTCATACAGTCTGTGCTGCCTGCTCCCAGAGAGGAAAGGAAAGAAAGGGGGAATAAATATAAAATGTGATTTTAATGGTTTGCCCAGCTCTCAGCGGCACATGGTCACACACTCCTCATGCACGAGGCCTGACAAGTACTTCTCTTTCGCTTTCATTCCTTTTTCATTCTCTCCATATCTCATTCCTGTGTTCTCTCACTCTGCCTCGCTCTCAAAGAGGGCGTTACAGAGGAATGGGAAAGAGGTGTGCACTGTAAATTGTGATTACTTTTACCAGTGAGTGCCTCAGCTCGTGGCTTTGGGTTACTGCTGGGGACATAATATGTGTGACTTTAAAAGAGAAAGTGTGTGCCTTACCCAGGTATGGTATGCAGGAGTTCATGCTCTGGCTGCGTATGTAGTCTCTGAGACGCTTGTAGTTGTCTTCTTTGGCCATGAGATACTCCAACCGCTCGAACGTTGCTTTGTCCTTCCGACTCAACAACTAGAGAGACAGAGACAGACAGCTGTTTGAGTTGACTTCTTGTAGATATACTAGGGCCGGAACGATACCAGTATTGCAATATTTTTTCCTGGGCAAAAATGAAAACACGAAGAAGACCAAACTCTTTGGTCCTTTAAAACAGTGTGTTATAGATTGAACAATTAATTAATTAAACGTGACTCTGGATGACAACATTAGGGCTGTTTTCCTATTAAAAGTTACATTGACACAAAGCTTTGTTACCTTGCCACGATACTAGCGAGTATCTACTTTTTCAAATCATACTGAAATCAATTTCATGTTCAATCGTGTTCTATTCGCGGCTAGACTACTGCCTAATGTTTTGCTTCAATGTGTAACATGGGCACAATAACATGCACAATCTGTGATTTAGTGCATTATTATAGGGTAAGCATAATAAGTCACCTCAACAGCCTATTTGCAGCCATAGGTGGTAATATCGCTCAATCCGTCGTCAGTATTGTGGAATAATTCAAATGTTAAGGTAAGATTTGAAAGTCGAAAGCTGATCCAAGAGCAGCACTGTTTTTCTTTCAATCCTATCAGTATCGAAACATGGTCTAACGCACTTAGCAAACTTTCTCTCTACGCGCTTGTTTTGGAAACACTTAAAAATGGCTCGTAAATAACGATGCATCTGGTATGATCATCGTAATGCTTAAGTTACATTGCAACAGGGCGGTAAAGCAACAGTTGTCATAACAGCACAGCAGCCCAGCAGGGTCTCCGGAGTCGTCGTGATAACACAACTGATGATATCCACAGGAGCTTTGGGTGAGGGATAAGCTCTGCTCTGGCCACGTCCGAATGATATCCACAGTGTGGGTATTGACTAGGAGCAGGTGTGTCAGTCTCTCTGGCCAGGCAGGT
Organism: Thymallus thymallus; assembly: GCA_023634145.1. NCBI lineage: Eukaryota > Metazoa > Chordata > Actinopteri > Salmoniformes > Salmonidae > Thymallus > Thymallus thymallus. The sequence continues at coordinate 14,663,533 of CM042393.1, read as the reverse complement.
CTAGTGGTCCAGGGGATTTTCTGGCTGTCTGTACTGCTGCACTACTGGGGTTTATATCACACACATTACTATTACATTTCCACCATGACATCACCGCATCAGTATGTCAATATGTCAGCCCTACTCTCCAAGGCTCTGTCCGCCTGTGAGGATGGATCAGAATCAGATTGTCCACTCTCTCTGTTCTGAGGATTCTGCACAGATGCTTCCAATACACAAGCACATTACATATTCCAGCAATGCAATAACCGGTGAAAAAGAGAAGGACCATTTACATATGAGACTGCTCTTCACACCGTCAACACAGTGTGCGGTTAGAGAAGGATAATCGTTTTGAGCTGCATGGACGCACACACACACAGTAACTCACCGCCCATGTCTTGGAGAGTCTATAGATGGGAGCGCTTTGTAGACCTGACACCACAGCCATCACTGCATGAAGGTTGTTTATGTCACACAGTTTCTGTTGGGAACAGAGAACACTTGGATGAATACACACACTTTCACATTACAATATGTTTATTGTCCACTCATGTGAATATGAATCAAGAATACTGTAGAGCATAAGCAGTAGAGTACAGTGTGTGTTCCTTACCTTGGCAGTTCTGATGTAGAGGCTGAGTACCTCAGCTCTGATCTTCAGGGTTTGAGCATGCAGGATCTCCCTCACCACCCAGAAAGTTGTCTGGGTACACATAACAATAAATTAATCGTCAATAAATGCATAGCACAAAGTGCTTAACAACAACCAGGCACATATGGTTAAGCAGCACTTCCCAACAGAGAAGACACACACACACACACGTGATTGCTGGCTGAGAACTAACCATTTAAACAACAGGTACCGTACAATGTTCCTTAAGGCACAGACAGACTCAGATTGGCCCTGCCATGGTTCCTGCCACCTTCTGCCAAAGCCTACATCACACAGCTCTCAGATTTGATCACAAAACAGTGTTACAGAGAAGCTGAACTAACGGGAATGTTCCTTCAGATTAGCGGTTTTGTCTACACCAAGATATTATATTTGGGGAAAAGGTCTGGAAGAGAGGGGTGAGTGGTCTACTGAAATGGAAGAAAGTTGACTAGACTCCAACTGATTCATCAACAGATACCCTTAAGTAATATGTGAGAGAATGAGATCTGTGTTAGATAACACACAGACAGAACAAAGTGATCTGACCGAGACATCAATGGCCATTGGCCAAGAGCTCTCTCTCACACATGCACTAATCTCCTCTCATTGCAAAGCAAATAAGGACAATAAATCAGTTAACATCTGGTCCAAAAGACCTCAGGAGAAAGGGAAGGAAGATGAGAAGTAATGGGGAAAGAATAAGCGGATATCAGGCGTCCTGAGTATTTTATAGTCTACAGCTGTCTGTACACTGAGTCAGTGAGAGCGTGAGATAGTGAGAGAGAGTGAGAGAGAGCGATGGAAAAAGAGAAAGGCAACAGAGTGAGAGATCAAGAGCGCGGATGTCACTTAACCACAGGATAAACAAAAGAAACAGATCCAGCCGGTCTGTGTAATAGACATAATTGTCCTCAGCTATACACAATATACACAGACGGTACTGATGCTCCCTGAAGTCTTTCCCTCTGCAGCAGTCTTTCCCATTCCCTTCATCCCCCTCTTACGCGTTCAATGATCACTCCAGGAGCCCCACTCTTCCTCCCACTCACCTTCTCTCTTCCCTTCTTCAAACCTTTAGGTTCTCCCCTTTTTAGAGTGTGAGTGTGTGTGTGTGTGTGTGACTACAGTTTTACAGTACAGTGCAGGGTTGTTCTGAAGATGAGAATCCCAGACAGGCCCGTAGAGTGAAAGCTACATGGGGGAGAGGGGGGTTGCTCTGCTTAACAGACTGACCCCCCCACCCCCACCCACCACAGGGACAGTGTGAGATATTAGCTAACTGCAGGTGGCTCTGTATAGAATCCCACTGTGGAAAATACACCACTTTTACACTCTGGCAACACTGAGGGTCACAGCCACGCAAGAGGTTAGAGTGGCTGGAGAGTTTCAGGGGAGGAAAATCCTTTTTAACAGCCTAGACTCCAAAGCCTAGCAAGCTATGAACTACACCAAGGGTCCTTACAATTGGTGCGACATTAGTCACATCACTACATTACCCCCTGGTTCAGGAGTTGTCCATGCACCTTGACTCTCTTTTTAAAAAGTTATTCACTGGGCTTAATCTGGTTTGAGTGCCTCTTCTCAGAAAAGTATGTTTTTGCTCCATGGAAGTCAAGACGAAGGGAAGAATAAACAGGAGGGGGCTATAATCTCAAACACTGCAGTCAATATTAGAAAGAGCGAGAGAAGAGAGAGACCGGCAGACAGACCGAGATAGAGAAGAGAATGGAGATTCACTAATAAAAAAACACATCCCTAAATCCAGTGAGGCAGTAGTGCTGACCTGAACAAGATCTTCCCTCTTGCATGCACGCACACACACACACCTGCCCTCAGCCACAGGTACAGTGCAGACACGGAGGTCCGAGGTCAGTGGTGATATTATAACCCACTACAGTCTCATATAATTTCAAACTAAAGCTGCAGCAGCCTTGTAATACTACTCCCAGCTGAAAAGGTTTATAGGCCTGTCCAATATGGCCACTACACTGTCCTCATGTCACTGTAAATCACCCCACTGCTTCTGGGGGCTGTTACAACACAGGTGCTCTGTGTCTCTCGCTCTCTGCGCGCGCGCGTGTGTGTGTGTGTGTATATATATCTATATCTATATCTATATCTATATCTATATCTATCTATCTATCTATCTATCTAGATATAGATATAGATATAGATATAGATATATCTATATATCTATATATATATATCTATATCTATATCTATATATATATATATATATATATATATATATATATATATATATATATATATATATGTGCACTCTACAGGCCAGGCCAGAGGGAAAAGCAGAGGCTCTTAGTTGTCTTTCCTGCAGTGTTTATGGTCTTATAAACTCTGCTGTTTCAGGCTACCCTGCTGTGCTCTGCAATCATCATAAATAGCATGGAACATAGAGACTGAGTCCCTCAAAAGCAGTTCATGATAGCTCGCTCTCTCACTGCCTGGGTAAGGAGCGCTGAAGATGCTACAGCTGGGCCTGGCTGGGGTTAGGTTAGGGGCTGATGCCTCCAGATTGTTAAGTGAGTTATTAGAAGTATCTTAAGTGTAATTCAAACCATGACCCATTCTAAAGTAGGCACCCAGTTGTACTGGCTGTGGACACACCTAGAGGGTCTGATCCTACAGTAGGGGAAACACTGGACTGGGTTTAGGAAACAGCCTTACCTCAGACCCCATCCACTCAGAACATTCTCTCCCCCTCTTTAACCTTTGTTGGCTCTAACCCTAACCTCCCCATTCCCCTTTATTCTCTGTACCCTCCTCTTCACTACATCCCACTCTACACCTACCCCTCTCCAATCATACCAACCTATACATTCAATACAAAACCTTTATCAGAGTGCAAGGTGGAACAATTATCTTATTGCTTCCACTAATCCAGTGTTTTCAGATCAACATGAAGTCATGCCTAAGCAGTATGGAGCTAGCTAAGGGAAAGAATGCAGGCTTCCCCTTGTCGTCCAAAGACTGCTACCAATAACAGAGTTAAAGGAAGAGTGGAGCTCATGCTAAGGACCCATCTCTTCTCCATGTCCAAGCCACATTATTCACAAGGCTCACTTTCCTTTGCTGATGCCTGTCTGCCTGCTGCTTCTCGGCCAGGCCTGTGGTGTGCAGCGAAGTAACATCTGTAACGGCCGTTTGGGCTCGCTTATAAATGGGGAAGTTTCCACAGACACACATTCCTCTAACATCATCTCATACTGCGACTGCAAGGTCTTAGAGACACTTAAATGGGCAGGGAGAGACTGGAGAGAGGGAAGGGGCAGAGAGAAAGAGAGCAGGATTAAAGGTGAAGGCTGCCTGTGAGTCATGACAGGGCTTCCTGTGGATGACTTCACAGGGCACTGAGAGTGTGGGCCACACACACTCAAATGTACTCACGCACACTCAAAACACACACACAAACCATGCACAAAACACATTCAGACCACAGAGAAAGGTGTCCAAACAGTTAAACACTAGAGACAGTGAGGGAAAGTATCTCTAAGGTATCTTCTGAGCATTTATTAGCCATATCAGTCTGATGATTTGAGTGAGTGAATGTGTGTGTGTTCCCTATAGGAGATGAGTCAACAAGTCAGCAGGAGGTATGTTTTGTTACCATGACATTCTCAAAGCTCCAAAACAAATGATTAGGGACGAAGGGATGATTTCTGATGTGGTGAAGAGAGGATGTAAATCACTCCATTACCTGCTAGCCAAAACTGAAGGCTCATAACTCAGCTCCAGGGGAACATTTCTCCCCCTATCCACCCCCCATATACAGTATATATATATATATATAAGGCAAATTTATGGTGAAATGATTGTCTTTCCACTTCCGTATTATGGCCCCAACAGTGCTCACTGGAACATTCAGAAGCTTAGAAATGCGCCTATAACCAATGCCATCATTATGTTTTGCAACAATTAGTTTGCGAAGGTCTTGAGACAGCTCTTTGCTTTTACCCATTGAGATGTGTCTTGTGTGACACCTTGGCAATGAGACCTTTTTGTAGGTCATCAGTTGGGACTGAACCAGCTGATATTAATTTGCACTGACAGGGGGCTGGATTGCTTTTTAATTACTGATAGTTTTCAGCTGTTGTCTTGGCTTTCCATGCCTTTTTGAACCTCCCTTTCTTCATGTGTTTCAATACTTGTGTCATTTCACATTATTACACAACTTAATTTCTGAACTTATTTGTTTTGGTTTCTTTGTATGTATGGATTACTTGGGTTGTTACCAACATCTGGTGAAACGTTCATGTCAATAGCACCTTTGGAAATATGTTTACTGAGAAATATGGTGACGTGTTCAATACTTATTTCACCCGCTGTATGTATGTGTGTGTATGTGTGTGTGTGTGTGTGTTACCTGGTTGAATCTGCGGGTGAAGGCCACAGCATTGGGGGCAGAGCTGTGCTTCTCCTTCTTGTTCCAGCCACAACTCGACAGCTCCTAAAAACAAAACACAGTCAGATTTACATGACACACACCCAAACAAACGGCAGATCCTAAAGCACTCACACACAGATTTAAACAACTTACACAGTCGGTCTTGAACGTAGTAAAGTGTGATGACATTTTGTGATGTTTTGGATTTCGTTAAGGTCCCACAAAAGACAAACTCAGTCGGTTCTTAACAGTTCACTGAGAAAAGGGTTCTGTGTGGGAACACCAATGTATTCTCCGGCTGAGCAGCATCCTACTTTTAACTATCGAATAAATTAAACTCTTCACCACCTTGTGCTTCCTCAGAGCAGAGGGTGAACAATCATCCCAGTCATCAGTGGGGAGCAGTCAGATACTAGAACCCTTGGACAGACCCTGAACCAGCCCTGGTGGGGGGTGGGGGGGGGTATGGGGTGATTGCTGACAGACACAGCAGGGGAGGAGAGACTTCTCTGGGCACGGCAGACTGGATCATGAATGTAAGCTTTATTTACATATACACACATACATATAAAATTTTATAAAGCACCTTCCATTGTGTGGGGGTATAACTCCATCCACCTCCAGTGTGTAGCAGGCAGCATTCCCTCAACCATAACATCCAACCACACATTCCTCTCATCTGAACTAAAGGAAACGCTAAATTATATCTTGTGAAGACAGAAAAGGCCCTACTGTCCCAGCTACCTCATAAACTCTCCCAATTAAAATCTGCGTGTGTAAAAGCAACGGGGAACTGTTGTACAGCTAATCCAAAATAAGTTTTATTTATAATTGTATCATCTCATTTCACTCTAAAGGCAACAGACTTTAAACAGCTCAATGCACAGATGATTCCACAGAATGCGTTTAAGTACACACACGGCTAAATCAACTCTAGCCAAACCACTAACAGAGCCGTTGCCCAAAACCATAGTTATTAATGTTGCACTTAAAAACACTCGTAATCTAACGGCTGCTCACACCACTGGTAGAACAGCTAAGTGCGTCGTTAGATGCTTTTTTTGTCACCCCGCTATCCGCATCTCTGTAGCTGCCGATAACTTCAGAACAAAGTTGATAAGATACAAAGTTGCCAATGTCTTTGCAATTGACACAAACAAGCGACGTATAAATATATGCTTCAAATGAAAACCGAGATTAATGCATTAAAATACAGTGTACAAGCCATTAAGAACACCTTCCTAATATTGAGTTGCGCATCTGATAGCCATCACTGAGCATATGGAGAGAGATGGCGCTACAGAGAGAGATGGAGCGGTGGGGGAGAGAGAGGAGGACAGAGAGACAGGAGGATGAGGTGATATCTGCAGTTGAGACTACTATAAAAAATTATAGTTAGTGGGGCACCGCCCAGAGGTCTTGGCCATTCTGTCTACAGCCTCTACCTCAGTCCACTCTCCTCTCAGATTCCTCTTCCTCTCAGATTCCTCTTCCTCTCAGATTCCTCTTCCTCTCACCCTTCCTCTCGGAATCGCCGCTCTGTAAACCCGCCGCTCTGTATCTCCAGCCAGGATCCAGTTGGACCCACGTCACTCTTCTCTAAGCAGAACCAGACCTGGGCCTGGGCTAGAACTAACTTTGCATAAAACAAGGCTTGTAAACTAAACTAGAAAAACTTTGCTTCAGTTATACATTTTTAGCAGATCAACTTGGTTCGCCCTTCTCTCCATCCTTCTCCCCTCCCATCTCCATAAATCCATCTCTTTAAAATAAAATATGTTATTAGATTTCCCAGAAAACAGCTCCAGCAGCTGTTGAGGGAGACAGACCCTGGATATCGCTGTCATTTTCTTCTTCCTATGGCCTACCAGCCACCACTGATACCTGGGTAGGACACCGTGAGGTGAATCATTCAGAGCATTACAGATTATGAATAGATAGAGGATGATTCCCTGTTCTACTGGACAGGTAGATATGGATATCTAAGAAGATAAGACACTGAGTACTACAGATACCATTACATTCTTCTCTCTGTGGCTTGGCTGTGAGTAGCACTATAACGACTGTGAGAAGCACCAGCTCTCTCACTCCCTCTAGGGAGAACCCTTTGCTCCAGGCTCACCTTCATCCACCTGTTCCATGTCAGTTCTTGCATGTTGCATCATAACCATAAGTCATGTCTGCTGTAATCCCTCAAAGACACACGTCAGTTATGGAAAACACATTCTTGTTAATGGGCCACTGTGTTCTTGAATAAAAGCAATAATGTCAGATTTAATCACTCTGCTATGAGATGAGGCTGATGCCAAGCGGTACACACACACACACACACACTAAGACAGTTACAATGAGTTTGATGGTGATTAGAGAAGTATATTCTAAAAGAGTGATACCAATATTAAAGCCTTGGGTCATAACTCATTATACAGAGCTATTTACAGTTAAGAAGTTAGATGGCCCGGTGAGAATATTACACCATAACATGAGATTAAACATGCCAGACTGCTGATACAGATATACTGCTGACTTTTACTTACAGTCCAGCAGATTACATTTTTCCATGGCGCAGTGGTCTAACTAACGGCTAGATAGCTCTGCTGCCTGCTTGCCCAATAAGGGTCACCGCATTCATAAACCCTGTTATAAAATCATTATTACAAATTTAACCAACGGCCAGGACAGCTTAAACTACTGGAAAAAGTGACTTATTTGTTCATTACTATTAATATGCAAGACTTCAAAATTACATGTCTTTATGAGAGTTTCATGTTGTGTGAAAAAGGTACAGTTGGGAAGGACTCTAAAGAAGAGAAGTGATCCACGGTTAAACTACTGCATCACTGGTCTGGTTAAGACTTTCAAGAAATCACTTCATGAAAAACAACAGACTTCCATGTTATTTTGTAAAATGTTATTCATATAGCAGTATCAACTTTCATTTAGGGCCGGGACAATACCAGTATCACGATACTCGTTAGTATGGCGGCAAGGAATCAAAACTGATTTAACTTCTTTAGGAAAACAGACAACAGTGTTGTCATCCAGAGTCACATACATTTATATTCCATGCTATAGCACCTCATTTTTGCACACACCCCCCACCCCCACAAAAATTCAAGTGATACTGGTATCGTCCCAGCCCTACTGTCATTATTACATTATACATGTGCCACGTCATGTTCCATTAAAATGCTTCAATTATGAGTATTTCAACCCAAACTGGGAGTGAGAGACGGAGGGCTTTGTACTGCTTGCGTAACTGGCTTCTGTGTATTGACGTAGTTAGGCATCTCCAGTAAGGATTTGGCCAGTGTGAGAGACAGTCAAAGAGATCAGGCTCTAGTCGTGGCGAGTGTCCAGAGTTGTAGCAAAAGGCCAATATATTTCAGTATCATAACAGGACATACTGTAGAGGACACTAAAAGGTAAGGAGAACAACTGTCTGTCATAGTATTTTACTATCTATATCCCAACCTTCAATGTCTCTCCAATCATGTTATTCACCATTTTCATACATTCAGTTAAACCCACTGAGTGATATAACAGGAGACACACATCCATAGACATGTTTTTTCTCCATTCTAGATGTGAGTGGAAGGAGAGTGACAGGAGTAGATTCCAGCTGATATCAGCTCAGTGACGGCTCTGTATTACACACACGGCCAGAGACAAAACACATAGTAAGAGCAGGAAGAGCCCTCTGTCCGTACCAACACACACTGGGTCATTCTGCTCTTCTTCCCATCGATCCCAGCCCACTGACCTCTACTGTCCCCCCTCTTCCCTGCACCCACCCCCCCTTCACCTTATTTAATGTCACTTCTGCTCTCCCTCCCTCCTTTCGCTTTTCCTCATATTCCCCCATCTACCTTTACTCTTCTCCTTCCATCCCCTCTTCTCCACTCCTTCCATCCCCTCTTCTCCACTCCTTCCATCTCCCTCTAAATTATTCATAAAAGCGAAGGGCCCAGAAAGCTACATTGAGTTTCAATGTGAGGAGAGATCATCAAATGCCTTATAAAGCTCAGTCAGTCAGTGTGCAGTCAGGCAGAACAGAAAACAAGGGCATGTTAGTCTCTATAAATCCTTCGGTAGCAGAGATGTGGAAAGGCACCGACAGAGACAACAGTAAAACTGCCTTTCATTGGAAGTTGATTAAATCGGAGGGCTCAGGCAGCCAGAAAACAATCCCACCATACAGGCTAGCAACAACAAATCCATTGTGACTACTAACCTTAACCATGATCATCAAATCAATACAACAGGTGTAGACCTTACAGTGAAATGCTTACTTACAAGCCCTTAAACAACATTGCAGTTTTAAGATCACATCCTTAACCCTTTACTCTTGTACGGGTTGATTTGTGCACTGATAATGCCTAAATTGGGACGCAGTGGCTGTACAGTAACATGTAATATATGGCATCAGAGCTCTGGCTCTGCGCTTCACGGTGCTGGCTTAGCTCTGCGCTTCAGAACGACTGACAGCCGTTCTGAACTTGAGCACTTCGCGCGACAAGACGTTGCCCCCATCCCTCAAGCTAATTGGGCTACTTTTGCTAAATGTTTGGTTGTCTGAGTGAGGAAAATGCTGTAAATTAAGAGGACTCCATGTATTTTGAAAGATGAAACTAATATTGTATTTTATAAAGTTAGCCAGTCATGTAGGCAATGGAAAAGGATTTCAAATGATGCCCTCCTGACCCAGATTGCGATTGATAATGGATAATTTCTGGATTGCGCAAACAACAATAATTGTGTGACGGTGGGGATGCAGTATTGTGTTCCAAATAAAACAACTACCAGTGTGCTTGCTCTAGTTCCTCAACACAGCTAGGAGAGTTCATAAAGCACCTTAAAGTTGACTCTTCTTTGAGTCATAAAAGTGCATTGAAATTACTTAGGAACAGTGCACACTTTGGAGAGTTGTGCCACTTGGAGAAACCAGTTAGTCCTCTCACTCAAACTCGTGTCATTTTTTTGTCTTATGTTGCACTCAACACACTTTTTCCAGGAATATTCTTATAATGTTACTGAATGTATCCATAGTATTGTCAAATTTCGTTATCAACAAATGCATCTAAAAGTACAGTAAATGTACAATGCCTGAAGAAAATATTCATACCCCTTGACTTAGTCCACACATTCAAAATGATTAAATGAAATGTTTGCCCCTCACCAATCTACACACAATACCCTATAATGACAAAGTGAAAACATGTTTTTAGAAATGTTTGCAAATGTATTCACCTTTGGCAGTGATTACAGCTGTGAGTCTTTCTGGGTAAGTCTCCAAGAGCTTTACAATATTATTTGCCCATTAGTCTTTTGCCCATTATTCTTTTCAAAATTCTTCAAGCTCTTTCAAACTGCTTTGTGATCATTGCTAGACAGCCATTTTCAAGTCTTGCAGATTTAAGTCAAAATCAATTGGCTAAATGATCCTTGGTATGACCATCCAAAACAATTCCATATGTTAGCTTAGTAGAACTGCCAGCCGGCTTAGACTCTTAAGGATAAAAATAAATCCTTACTTCAATTTCTTACTTAAACAAGGCCAAATGTAGTTTGAGCATAGGTGGAATGAATAGGCCTACACTGCTAGCCAATCAGAACCAAGAGTGTGTTGTATCTGGCCACAGGGGTGGTGGTGGTGTGGACATTGCTTTAACTGGTCGGCTGTGGTCAACCCTAAACACAGGTTAGCCATGAGGCCTGTCAACTCCCAGAGAGGAAGCGCACACATGCACACACTTTCACAGAGGCCATTTATAGGGGAAGAGAATTGGGGTGTGTGTGGGCATGTATTACTATCCTTGTGGGTACTGGAAATCCCCAAAAGTCCCCACAAGGATAGTCAAACATTTTGCACGTCCCCACGAGGACAAAGACTATTTTAAGCTTAGGGGTAAGGTTAGCATTAGGGTTAGGTTTAGGAGTTATGGAAAACAGGTCGCCACAAGGATAGTAAAACATATGCCGTGTGTGTGTTTGAAGTGTGTAAGAGGAGAAACAGGAACACAGACTGTCCTGTACTGTAACACACCTCAGGCTGGATGGCTTTGAACACTGGAGCGTCCATGAGAGTGATCTGACCCTGAAGAAAGAGAGAAGAGAGAGAGTGAGAATGGGAGCTGTAATTAGGGCCACAGATTTGGAATGAAGAGTTGACCAGACACAATTGAAGTGCTTCCCAAACTTTATTCAAGAATAACCAGGAAAAATTCCATATTTTGGGGAGAAGTAGCATAGCGGTTAGAGCGTTAGACCAGTAACTGAAATGTTGCTAGTTCAAATCCCTGAGCAGACTAGGTAAAAAAATAAATGTTAATCTGCCCTTGAGAAAGGCACTCAAGGGCATTTCCATCGAAAAGGACGCATGAGCACCAACATGTGAAGTTCATAACGGCATATCAAATTGGGTGTCAAATGAAAGCTAAGAGACTATACATTTGGCATAAGTAAAGACTGATCTCTGGATAAACAGATAGAAAAGGGGTCTTAGAAAACATCTACCAGAAAAAGTCTTAAACGCTATCAGAAATACATCAAAACACAATGTTGACGTAAAGACCTGCCAACTAAAATCAACACATTAAATTGTTTACCTTCTTTAAGTTAAAGATTCCCTTGTAATTCCATTATCAAAAACCCAAATATCTTTAAGATCCTTTCTAATTTCTCTCCCTCATGAGGGAGGATAATGAAAGTTCACAGAAGTAACAAGTAATGGTATACCTACCAATTAGTTAGTGAGTTTACTGATATCAATTTGGTTTATGAATTACTAGGTGACTAAAACTCGTACTTCTGTTACCAGATTAGTAACGGAATTACCCAAAAATCTGTAACGGAAATACTGCAACTGAACTGGCTACAAAGGGATATGATAGTAGCCACAATCACAAACCACAGTTGGGTCACCTGCTACTGTCCCCCCTTCCACTGACATACTGTTATGTTCAGCTCATAACTGTTTTCTTTGTCTTGCTGGTCAAACAAAAAGTGTTGTTAAAGTCCGAGTCTGGACAACCCCTCCCTCTCTCACTATCCAGTTAATGTCACCTCTACCAGCTCTTGACACACCTACCCATGAGCCCCCTCTCTTTCCATTTACTGTAACCAGCATCCTCACCCACTGAGCAGTACCCGACATCAGAAGTCCATGGACGTTGAAAAGTAGTATAGTACATTACAGTAAATAAAAGTAAGGTATGCAAGTACAGTATATTGTACTGCACCAAACAAAAATATAAAACGCAACATGTGAAGTGTTGGGCCCATGTTTCATGAGCTGAAATAAAACATCCCTGAAATGTTTCATACGCACAAAAAGTAAACTAATTAAAATGTAAACTAATTTCTGCTCAACATCCTTGTTAGTAAGCATTTCTCCATTGCCAAGATAATCCATCCACCTGACAGGTGTGGCATATCAAGAAGCTGATTAAACGGCATGATCAAATGTGCAGTTTTGTCACAACACAATGCCACGTCTCAAGTTGAGGGAGCATGCAATTGGAATGTTTCCAGAGAACTTAAAGTACATTTCTTTACCATAAGCCGCCTCCAACGTCGTTTTAGAGAAGCTGGCAGTACGTCCAACAGGCCTCACAACCACAGACCATATGGAACCACTCCAGCCCCGTTTTCTGATGTCAGTATTGTGAGAAGAGTGCCCCATGGTGGCAGTGGGGTTATGGTATGGGCAGGCATAAGCTACGGACAACGAACATAATTGTATTTTATCAATGGCAATTTCAATGCACAGAGATCCTGTGGCAAGATCCTGAGGCCCATTGTCATGCCATTCGTTCGCCGCCATCATCTCATGTTTCAGCATGATAATGCATGGCCCAATGTCGCAAGGATCTGAACACAATTCCTGGGAGCTGAAAATGTCCCAGTTCCTCCATGGCCTGCATACTCACCAGACATGTCACCCATTGAGCATATTTGGGATGCTCTGGACTGACGCGTACAACAGCGTGTTCCAGTTCCGCCAATATCCAGCAACTTCTCACAGCCATTGAAGAGGAGTGGGACAACATTCCATAGGCCACAATCAACAGCCTGATCAACTCTAGGCGAAGGAGATGTGTCGCGCTACAGGAGACTGGTTTCCTGATCCACGCCCCTATTTATTTATTTTTTTAATGTTTTGAACATGAAAGGGTAGAGTGCTCCCTGTCAGTCAGGCTGGGTATGGCAGGGCAGGGGAGAGGACTCCCAACAATGAGAAGAGAGGCTCAAACTAGAGTTATACATTGAACCTTGAACATTGAGTATGGAACCTTCCTAAATACTTAACCAGAGCAACTGTGTTAGCATTAAAGAGCTGCTGTACTAAATCACATCACAAATCAGCTGTGCTCTAATCATACTTCCTGCAGAAAAAAAGTCAGACGGTGGACCTAAATCTTCTAGAAATAATATACAGCACTTTGGCGTTTCAGGGAAAAGCAGGTACATGACAGGCCATTCGTTATACTCTACAGAGTGATAGTCTAGTCTACGCAGTCAGCTGGTTTATGTTGTCTGACATCATTGAAACTGACTGTCTAGGATATTAAGGAGGACCGTGGTGATCCATCAGAGGCTGGGAGCTGTAGCTTTTAGATTGGCCTTGTTCTATTGAGCATGTCAGAGGAAATTAGGGCCAGTGTATCCTCCTGCCAACACACATCAATTATTACTGAACTCACGCACTTACTCCCATCTTCCTCACTTTCTAAAAGAATGGCCAATATGCATAATTCTCATTCCTCTAGTGTCTCACTGTCACATAAGAACTATTCCACACACACACACACACACACACACACGGTATGTTGGATAGGTAGCTACTTACTGCATACTCCTCCGGGGTGACCTTCAGGACATCGAAGACAACAGCATCAAAACTCTTCTTTAGTTCAGAACCCTTCTCACTGAGAGACTCTGAGCTGCTGCTCTTCTGGACACACACACACACACACACACACACACACACACACACACACACACACACACACACACACACACACACACACACACATTAGGACATGGAACATTGGAACTAAAAGCTAAAAGAAATAAACAGTTTGATTGACACCCACAATGTTCTTTATATCAGTGTTTCCCAAACCTCTCCTGGGGGTACACTAGACAGTGCACTTATGTTCAAGCCTTGCACGGACACACAAACTAAAGGGATACTTTGGGATTTTGGCAAGAGCCCTTTATCTACTTCCTGGATCTATTAAAAACAGTATCCACAAGTTAATCTGACTCTGGGGAAGTAGATAAAAGGCAACTGCCAAAATGTCAAAGTATCCCTTCAAATAATTAGAATGGAAGGAGTTAAGGGGGTAAAGGGGTGTGTCTCACCTCAGAGGCAGTGGCGGTGGTGATGCTTGATTGGCCATTGTGGAGATCCATCATTCCCACACTGTCAGTGCAGGAGACCACTCCTCATCCTCATCCTCAGTGTGTGCATTCTGGAAACACAAAAACGTACAATGACAGAGAGAAACTACACGTAAACCCATGGCTGCTAAATCACTAAAATGTAAATGTAAAAATCGAATGCTTAATTTATCAGACCAATGCTGACAAAACCCTGGTTCAACAGTGCCACCTTGCGGATGAAACTGGTAAGAAATGCACTTAAGATGTGGAGAGAGAGGAGTCAGACGAGCGAGAGAGATGATATAGAGAAGAGACAAGAGAGATTATGTAGCTAAGGTACAGGTAACTGCTAAAATAATGGAAACACTTGAGTAAACGAGTGATACAAAGTATATTGAAAGCAGGTGCTTCCACACAGGTGTGGTTCCTGAGTTAATTAAGCAATTAACATCCCATCATGCTTAGGGTCATGTATAAAATGCTGCGTAGTGTAAGTTCATCGTTATATCCTTCGTAGGAGCATTGTTAAATCATTGTTAATAATGCGGCACTTGAAAATGCACGTAATCTAACGGCTGCCTCAGCTAAATGTGTCGTTGGATGCTTCTTTGCCCTCCCACGTCACTTTATACACTGTAGATATTTTCTAAACATGGATACACCATGTGATTCTCGCTCTGTGACCACCGATAACTTCAGAACAAAGTTGACTACAAAGTTGTCAAGGACTTGGCAAATGAGACAATAGTGCATAAACAGATGCTTGAAATGAAAACCAATTTAATTATCATATTTTAGTTTTATTTAACCTTTAACTGAAAATGAAAACCAAGATTACTGCATTAAACTATACAGTATAGGCTATAGGCCCATTTCAATCACATTGAAATACATTTCATGTTCAATCAATTTAGTTATATTTTGCTACTTTATTCTGTAACTTGTCTCAATACAAATCATGACGTGCAGCCTAACGTGTGCAACGATGTCCCTAAACATGTGCAGCCGTAGGTGGTAATCTCTCTCTAGGAGCTGATCCGTCGTCAGTATTGTGAAATAATGATCATGTTATGGTAAGTTTTGAATGGAGAAAACTGATCCGAGAGCAGCACTCCCTTTCATTCGATCCTATGACACATTCTCCAACAACTTTAATATCTCCAATTGTCTGATAAGACCCTAGTGTTCGTTTATTAAATTCTCTTCTCTCTGACAAACCCACGACAGTAAGCCTAATGAGGAATAAGGAGACATTCAGATCACTGACAGTCAGCAGAGAGAGACCCTGTGTACCAGACAGACAGCACTGGCCTTTGTGAGGCTCTTCTGCTGGACTGTGCATGTCCAAGCTGAGCTACAGTAACAAAGAACTGCCTTCCACTACACTGTTATCGCTGTCCTTATGTCAGTCTAGTCATCAGTTCCTCCCTCCCTCTCCGACTCCAATGTGTGTTAGACAGACAGGGTAATGACAGGCCAAGTGCTACCTGGTCCTGAGTTGCCCAGAAGTCTGTCTGCCAAAATAACACACAAGGTTAATGTGGCTCAGATCCTGCCTGGGGCTAAGCCTGATTAGTGATTACAGCTTAGAGCTGGGAAAATAAACCGGAAATGACTGACACCGACATTAACTCATAACGAAGCAATTTTGCGTATGTCGGTAATTTCCGTTGATTACACAATGTTCCTGCGTGCATTAAACAATAGCCGACGGAGCGGCGCAGCATATATGAAAGCTAAACGGCATAGAAAAAAAGCATTGCGCTCCAGGAGCTCAACACTTTAATCTATGTCGTTTAATTTGAACCAACAGACTACAGAAGCCAATCAGAGCAGTGTTCGATCTCATGCTTCCCACACCTGTTGTTGGCAGTTCTCCCAAGTGATGTTGCAGGGGGGAAATTAACGAAACTAAGAAAACGCAGTACCAGAAATCCAAGAACAATTACTGCCAAAGAAGGAAGATAGTTCACACTCTGGACAAGAAACGTCATGCCAAAATAGCATTGGCTCTGAAACAGGTGCACTATTCGCGACAACTGATACGTGGTTGAGCAGGAGGATGATGGAGCCTTGCATGTCAATGACACTGCACTACATCGATGCCGACTGGAAGCTGCACAGCAGGTGCTTGCAGACTGCCTACTTTCCACAGCACCACACTGGGGAGATAACTCAGGGGAACTCTAGCAGCCTGTGATAAGCAGGTGTGCATCACAACGGACAGTATGGAAAACGTGGTGAAAGCAACCAGTTACAGTTCATATAAGGAATTCAGTCAATTGAAATACATTAAATTAGGCCCGAATCTATACATTTCACGACTGGGAATATACAGTAGATATGCATCTGTTGGTCAAAGATACCTTAAACATTTTTTTTTTTTTAAAGGTAGGGACGCGGATCAGAAAACCAGCCAGTATCTGGTGTGACCACCATTTGCCTCATGCAGTTGATCAGGCTGTTGATTGTGGAATGTTGTCCCACTCCTCTTCAATGGCTGTGCGAAGTTGCTGGATATTGGCAGAAACTGGAACACACTGTCGTACACGTTAATCCAGAGAATCCCAAACTTGCTCAACGGATTACATGTCTGGTAAGTATGCAGGCCATGGAAGAACTGGGACATTTCAAGCTTCCAGGAATTGTGTTTAGATCATGAAGTGATGGCGGCAGGTAGCCGTGTGGTTAGAGCGTTGGGCCCATACCCGAAAGGTTGCTGGATCGAATCCCTGTGCTGACAAGGTAAAAATCTGTCGTTCTGCCCCTGACAGTTAGGTCGTCATTGTAAATAACTTGCCTTGTTAAATAAATCTTTCAGGTACAGTTGAAACCAGGATTCATCCGTGAAGAGCACACTTCTCCAGTGCGCCAGTAGCCATTGAAGGTGAGCATTTGCCCACTGAAGTCCGTTACGATGGCAAACTGCAGTCAGGTCAAAACCCTGGTGAGTACGACAAGCACACATATGACAGTTTCTGACAGTTTGTGCAGAAACTCTTTGATTGTGCAAACCCAGCTGTCCGGTAGCCCATCTCAGACCATCCCGCAGGTGAAGAATGTGGAGGCCCTGGGCTGGCGTGGTTAAATGTGATCGGAGGCCGGATGGACGTACTGCCAAATTCTCTAAAACAATGTTGGAGGCGGCTTATAGTAGAGAAATTAACATTAGATTATCTGGCAACAGCTCTGGTGGACATTCCTGCAGTCAGAATACCAATTGCACGCTCCCTCAAAACTTGAGACATCTGTAGTATTGTGTGACAAAATTGCACATTTTAGAGTGGCCTTTTATTGTCCCCAGCACAAGGTGCACCTTTGTAATGATCATGTCGTCATCTTCTTGATATGCCACACCTGTCAGGTGGGTGGATTATCTTGGTAATGAAGAAATGCTCACTAACTGGGATGTAAGGAAATTAGTACACAATTTGAGAGAAATAAGCTTTTTGTGCATATGGAACATTTCTGGGATATTTTATTTCAGCCCATTAAACATGGAACCATACAATGTTGGTTTATATTTTTGTTCAGTATGAATTAATGTTTAAAATACAGGTATCTTTCTGTAGCAGCGTTATCTTATAAGCCAAGAATCATCATTGAGATTTACAAGATGGTCATTCAGAGAAGTCAGGCGAGCGATAGTTTGGCTGGAGTAAGGTAAACATCCCATATCTCACACACACAGAGAGACAGAGACAGAGACAGAGACAGAGACAGAGAGAGAGAGAGAGAGAGAGAGCGCGAGAGAGGCTAAGCCTCTTACTGCTAAAACACTACCTAAAGAGCACATTTAGTCTCCTCAAGAGAATGTTGTTTCTCTTGCTCAAGGCTTCAAACACAAGCCTCACGTCACATCACGTTCAGGAAGCACAAAACAGAAAACAAAAATGAGCATTCACTGAACTAGTTCAGGTAGTCCCTTCTACATTTCTTTTCTCCAAGGGTTATGGTCAGTAAGATAGTAGTACCCATCTGTTACATTCAGTTTTGTGCCTACTGTCGATTGAATGCAACCTTAATCTTCACACAAGGTGGTGACGACAGAAACGGTCGCCATGTTGCTAGCGCCAAGCCAACGTTATAAAAAACACAAGCATTTCTCTGCACCTTTTATACCTCCTGTAAACTGTGTACATGGTGAATAACATTCAATTTTTCCTTCTCTACACCAAATTCTACCTGAGGGCTCTTCACAGACGCACAAGTCTACAATTGTCTGTCTGTGTCTGCCTCGTTCTGCCTGTGTCTGTCTGTCCACCTCTAACCACTAGTTCAGGATCAGACAAGTCCTCATCCTACAGCTTTTTTAAAGTTACAACTGGGGTTGGGTTGACCAACAGCTGCCTGCGCTGCAGTGGCCAGAGTTTCTACCGTGACCCCAGAGCAGAGGTCAGTTAGTTCACTGCCAAGGCCACACGAGGGAGTTAAATGTGTGAATGGCTGTAAGTGCTCACACCAAAAGCCACAGCATTCCCATAGACTGAGGACCTAACGATCCAAACCTAGCTGGAATAAGCACCTCCCAGCCCCTCAGGAAAAAACATATCACCCCCCACTCCCGGAAACCAGTCTGTCTTGCGACATCGCATCACCTATTAACAGACAGTGAGGGATAATACGCTTTGTGTTTGGGAATGTGTGGATCAGCTGATGTTCCTGCCTCTGAGCAATCTGGAGATTAACCAGACAGCTCCTGAAAAGAGAAGAGGAGGGGTGGAGGAGAGGAGAGAGGGATGAAGCCTCATGTTGGGGCATGTAGCAGGGTTAGTGCTGAAGGGGCAAGACGGGCCCATGGAAACACAATGACTCATCATCCTGGCTCTCAACAAATAGGCCTAGCAATTATCTCTAAAACCCCTCTCTATCCCAGGGCTCTCCAACCCGGTTCCTGGAGAGCTACTGTCCTGTAGGTCTCCCCTCAAACCCTAATCTAGCACACTTGATTATAATAATTAGCTGGTTGATAAACTGAATCAGGTTTGTTACAAATGGGGTTTGAGTAAAAACCTACAGGAGTGTAGCTCTCTAGGAACAGGGTTGAGAGCCCTGCCCTCCCACCCAGCTCGCACTAAACCCTTCTCTCTACCCTGTTCTCTATCTAGTAGGGCTGACCCCATTTAGTCGACTCTTTGGTCGACTGAGAATTCTTTAGTCGAGCAGTACCCCAAAAAACAAAATTCATGGTGTACAAGACACCGGTCTGATTCGCGCCTGTCTGACTGGACTAATCCATTGTGGAGGCTGTGGGGATGGCACCATCAATCACTAAGACATGCTACTGAAATTGTATATGGTTATATTATTTAAGAACAATGCTGCAACACTAATACAAATAATATTTTCTTATAACAAATGCGCTTTCTCCCGCGTTGGATAGCGGTTGCTGTTCGTGGTTCTGAAACAGTGTGCTGTTGAATTGGCACCTTTTCCTAGACCATGTTGCTATGTGCATAATAGCAAAGTTAACCAGCACATTGGTGTTGAGAACAATGCGGCGGAGGCAGCAGCGGAGTTAGGAGATGAGAAAACAGCCCTTGCCTTAATTGTCTAAGAAAATATGAAACCAACTTAATTAAGTCTATAACAAATAGCCTAAATGTTAAATATGCCTGGCTTTATAAATCATCCATATAAATCTACAGAAATAAGACAGATCCTGCTTCGGTTGCCTGTTTGAGAGTTTGTTTAATAGCCTACTGATTCCGTGAGCACAAAGCCACACGCAACCACATGTCGGATAAACAATAATCACAAATGTCTGTTTTTAATCTTTGCAATGCTGTAATAAAGGCTTCACACATTTTTTTCATTAGAACAACATGTCTTGTTATTATTTATAATTTATTTAGTGTTGTTTACATGGTTCCAAATTGTCAGAAAACATTTATAATAACCCTCGATGTTCTTGATCTCATTGTTATTATTACTATTATGATCATCATTACAATAATAAGTAATGTCATTATAATTAGTAGGCTTAGTATAGCAGCGTTGTATAACCACCATCGACCTCTAGGCCTAAGAGCGCATCCTGTTTAGTCTTAATACCGTAACTTACTTAGGCCTACATTTCAATAGTTATATAGGCTACTGTATCAATCAATCATTCATTTGTTTATGTCATTACACAGCATACGAGTCAGTCATGATTTGAAATGCAATAAAGCATTTGAGTTAAAACAAAAGAACAAAGCTACCCTTGAATAATTAGCATAAGCAATAAATAGGAATGAATGCCACATGTTTAGTCTGTAAAAGTTATTCCACACATCGGATTTCCCCTTTACCTCCTGAGCAACCAGTAAACATTCCCCCATTTCGAGTTCATATATGTCACGTCTTCTGCATCCATTTTTCTGTCAATGTGGTACGGTGTTCAGTTTATTATAACCAATTTATTGATGTGATTATGATAGGCTATAGGTCAGGCCCTATTGGTCACATGCATGTGATGCATACATGTCACGTAAAGAGAGCAAGGGTTGAGGGAATATGGAATGTTGTTCCTAAACAAATCAGGGATTTTGGTCAGAGAACTTTTCGGTCAGAAATGGCTGTAATTGTGTTGCAGCTTCAGCAACACGGACAGTGCGATAAACACTGTTGATGTTCTGTGGTAGTCACTGCAGCAGGGAGGAGAGAGAGACAACGGGTGCTAGTCACAGTCACTCCCTGTCATTTGAGCCCGGCTCGGCACAATAAAATCTATTGCAGTTGGGCTCGCTTTAATCATTTGTGCCTTAATTATTTAATACAACGCATTTCAAAGCATCAGACAAGCTCAGTGCATGTGTCTATATGGAAAAATACAAGTTTTAAAAATGTTGACCTTCCCTCTCACCCCCTCCCTCTACTGTTGACATCATGTCACTGAACAAACCCTTTTCTCTCCTCAACCTCAGCTCTTCCGCCAGCGTGCCGGTCTCCCTCCTCTCCCCACCTCCTCCCTCCCTCTTTCCTGATGTGTCCATCCTGTCCTCCGATCCCCAGGGAGCTCCTCTACAACAGAAAGTAGTTGAAACTGAAAAACATGTCGTCATCTGCCTCTCCTCAGGGTGTGTGTGTGTGTATATTCACAAACACGGGGCCTGTGAGTGAGGGTGACAAATGCCCCACACCCACAGACAGAACAGCCACTAACGGACTGCACAAACACCGATCTGAGGACAGAGCAGAGCCGCAGCATTCTACAGCAGTTTATCATCTTCACGGACTCATTCCTCTAGAAAGGGTCAGGCCACAGTCACTGACCCAATGTGAGCGGTCCTATAATATCATCTCTCCAACAAACACATTCTATATTTAAACTCAGTCAGTCTGGCCCAGTGATGAGTCAAGAGACTCCACAGACAAATAGATGTGTTGTTGGTGTGACAGTTAGCTGTGCCGTGTCGCTGCTTATGAGACTAGAAGCTGTGTGCGCGTGTCATTGTGATCGGGGTCATGATCAAAAGCTGCTGCATCCAGTAAATAAACAGGCATTTGACATTGTGAGGTCATGTGTGTCAGCGAAGAGCTGCGAGTGTCTTATAGCCAGTAGCCACCTAGCAGTGCAGGACTGAGTCTATGCCACCCTTAATGTGTCGCTTTTCTCATACACTCACCAAAAAAACACACTTAGCTAAGCTACATCTCACAGATCACACTAAATCATATACATTTCTAATAAGCTTTAATATCTGCAGACAGATTAGCCTAGAAACGTTGTGCCTCTAAAGCAGCGCTGTGTGTTCTTGTGCATCTATGCCAGACAGTCTCATGCATTTATAAACTGTGCAGACTGCAGCATCTTGGTAAGGCCCAAAGTGGGTCAGTGTGCTCACTGTGCTGAGCAGTGAGGGATGTAGAGAAACACAAGATAGGATGTCTCTCTCTTTTAGAGTCTTACAGCCAGAGTGAATAGCATCAACAGTCAGTTTTCATCAAGTGCCATTGCTGAACAGTTAGTAAGAGCGACATTAACATATAGCCCAGGTGAACTCAGAATTCATTTTGTCAGTCAGTCAGAGGGGAAAAATATGCACCCCTAAATCAAAGGAGGTCACAGATGTTGTTATTCCTAACATAACATAAGCATTTCACTGCGCCCGCTATAACACCTACTAAACTGTGTAAGCGACCAATAACACTCTTTACTGTGAAATACCTGCCGTTGATTAAATCAAACAACCAGTTTAGGAAAGGATCAAAGCAGTAGAGATTACAGAGCAGGGGAGGGGAGGGGGCGCTAAGAGGGGCTGATGAGCCAGTCACACACACTAATGATTCACACACACAGCATGTGGCTGCATGCCTGACACTGTAAGCAGGTCCATACACTGTCACACAGCTGGTTAGGGACACAAGAGGTGTGTGTGTGTGTGTGTGTGTGTGTGTGTGTGTGTGTGTGTGTGTGTCCCATTCTGCACAGTGGGCGAGGTGTGTGTCCTGTTATTCAGAACGATGTCTGAGCACACGCAGTCCACAGTGAAAGCCTCTTCACACAATCACTTAACATGCCATTGGTTCAGCCTGAGCCAGAGGGCAAGCAGCTCAGAGTGGGGAGGAAGCTAACAGACTTACATTAGAAAAGGGGACTGCTGGTTCCAAGAGACACTCATCAAGTAGGCTATGTCTCATCTATGTGAGCATTTTCTGGCAACACAGATAGTGAGGGGCCACACACACAGTTTGAGGAATCCAGTCATTTGCCAAGGCAGCTCACGCAGCCTGCCTGCATCTTGGTTGCCTAGCGACCGTGGTGCTTTTCTACAGACCGAAAACCAAAATGACAACAGTCTGCCACACACACACACACACACACACACCCCAAAACCTCAGTGTCCCAGTCAGACCTCAACTGTCCTCATGACCGACCTACCAGGGAGCAGTGCATGAATATTCATCATCTGTGACACAGGAGAGCAGACCAGCCAAGGGCAGACAGTTTAAAAGGCCAGCTCCAGCAGTGTTACTATTGACTGAGTCAGAGTTACAGGAGCACACTGGAATACTACTGGACCGCTGGAGCTCACTGGAGACATGAACAGATATTGATGATTGACAGGTGGTAGTTTTATACCCTGATAATTTCCACTACCACCAGCAAAATGCTTGGTAAAAATCACAATGGTGGTGAGGTTTCAGTCCCTGGTGTTGAAAATGATGATGATTGCGAGGATAGAGCAGCACAGACTCTCTCCTTCTCAAAACTATCACAATACACACACACACACACACACAGGAGGCGGCATGCTTGCGGTTAGCCTGGCTCCAGCCAGTTTGTGAAAATATGCTTGTACCTAATCAGAGTCTTGGCAGCAGCTCTGACCTTGGTAACGCGATTCCGCTTTTTTTAGCCGCATGCATGCGCACACAGACACACACAGGCTCTCGGTCACTCTCTCAGGTTGATCATTAGAGCTCAGGCTGTGCAGCCAGTCTGTTCTCCTCACCTCTACTAGCCTGGCAGTGGCACATTCCCACAGTGAGTGAGACAGACCCAGCAGGATCCATGCTAGACCAACACTGACACCAACACTCAGACCAGAACCAGGTCCATTATACAGATCCTGACACCAAGACCCTATTGAGGGGAAGACTGATAGATGCAGAGGGAGGGACAAAGAGGGAGAGAGGAGACAGTAGACGGAGGAAGAGAGAGGAAAAGCTCTGCCAAACTGGTAGGGTCCCAGAGCAGAAGGCTGTCACGTGTGAGCTGTGCACACGTGTAGTCTCCCTTTCTCTCACCCTGTGTGTGTGTAATGTGTGCATGAGTCTGGCCTGATTTGTGGGCCACAGGGGAGCAGCCAGCCTGGCCTCATCCCAGTCCTGCTGAAGACTGGAGGCCGGAGCTCAGCGACAGACGAGTAGGAAGAAAGGGAGGGAGAGGAAGTGTTGTACAGGCAGCAGTAGTCAGTGCAGTGGAGTAATAAGGCAGGGGAACAATAGAAGAGCTCGGTCACTAGAACCATGCTCATAGGAAACTGGCTGAGATCTACATCTGTTCTATGAGTCTTACAGGGTTTACTCTGTCTACACTACAGCAACGCAAGACACACGGAGCATTAAGCGTCAAAGTTCAATGTTCCTAGCCTATAACATATCAGTGAGACAATGTCAACTGTCAAGTGACGCTAGAACTAGGGGTAAATCAATTTGAATTCAATCACTTTTTGACAGAAGGCTTTTGATTAGAATGAAACCTTTCCATACATATTTGCCTATTGTAGAAGTACTCAGAAAGTTACTTTTTGGACCTGAATACCCAAACATTCAAGAGATGCTCAAAGTTTACCTATTCTGCATACCCTACCATATCCATGTCTTCATCACTGGATAAACAGTTGAGATTTATATTTTTAAAAGTTTACAAATAGTTTTTTTTTTTCCTTAAACGTAAATTACCTAAAAACGTGTATACTCATTACTGATAGGATCGAAAAAGAAAGGGAGCGCTACTCCACGATCAGCTTTCTCCACTCAAATCTTACCTTAACCTTATGATTATTTCACAATCCTGACAGATCACCTCCTAGAGAGATATTACCACCTATGGCTGCAAATATTGAGGTGCCTTATTCTAATGTCTATCCAATAAAAATGTACCAAATAACCAATTTGGTACATCATTGCGCACGTTAGGCTACACATCATGACATTTATGTTGAAAAATTACATAGACATAAATAATTTCACACACACACACACACACACTAGGGCTGCACGATGTAGACAAAATGACTAATTGCAATTTTTTGGGCCAGATATTGCACTTCGGTGAAAACTTGGTAATTTAAACTGTGCTGTTCTCAGAACTAGATAATTATAAACTGATTAGCATTTTTGCCTCATCCTGCTCTCTCATTAGGCCTAGGCTATTATATGCGTTGTAGTTAGGTTGCACATTGCTAGAATAATATGGAAATAAGCATAGGCCAACTACAACATTTCTGTCAAACTTTCTTCAGCTGAAGCCTCAATTTTCTTCAAACTCCTCAGATTATTTAATCTTGGTATTGTTTGCAAAAATTTCACTTCTTGTGGCTTAAAATCTTTTTAAATGAAAATAAATCTGTGATTGAGAATAGCATAGACTAAGAACTTCATAATTATTCCCATTTAAAAGCTGCAAATTTAGGACATTAAACACTAAGAATAGTTTGGAAAATACTCAACTTTAATTGATCTTAATGCTTTTGATGATACTTAAAATAGTACGATTAGGCTTTTGGTTGTTTGTTCCGCAACGGCAAGGAGGGATTTGTTTTCCGGCCTCGCTTAATTTCTGCCTTATAATGCTTTGCTCAACTAAGGTTTGCTAAAATGTCTCATTAGATTTTTATATTGTGCCATTGTTTGTTCTATCCCTCTCATTATTACCTTAGGCCTCCCATGTTTTTGGGTTATTCAAAAACAAGCCTAAAACTCCATTAGATTTATCCATTGGTAAGAGAAATCTAGCATGCATTAAACTGAAAGGGTGGCTTAATAGGCCAAGCATTATTCATATCAAATGGAGAGAAAAATCGACTTTGGCTATTGTCCCTGATCATACATTCGAGAGAGAGAAAACAAATTTGACCTAATATTTTGCGCTGCTTTGGTAAAAGACTCCATCTACATTGTTCTCTTGCTTTGTCTAAATATAACATATTTGTTGAACAAGACTATAGCAAATAGGAATATAGGCATTTTACTCAATGTCAACGATGCACTGCATGACATAGTGATAGGCCTGATTACTAACAATGACGACACAGCCAACAGGAGGAGGTGAAACCCTTGGCGGAGTTTTCCCTCAACAAAACGAAGGAGCTGATCGTGGACTACAGACTTTGTCCCATGTACATAGTCATTGAACACTGGTCACTATAATAATGTTTACGTACTGTTAAATATTTATATACAGTGGGGAGAACAAGTATTTGATACACTGCCGATTTTGCAGGTTTTCCTACTTACAAAGCATGTAGAGGTCTGTAATTTTTATCATAGGTACACTTCAACTGTGAGAGACGGAATCTAAAACAAAAATCCAGAAAATCACATTGTATGATTTTTAAATAATTAATTCGCATTTTATTGCATGACATAAGTATTTGATCACCTGCCAACCAGTAAGAATTCCGGCTCTCACAGACCTGTTAGTTTTTCTTTAAGAAGCCCTCCTGTTCTCCACTCATTACCTGTATTAACTGCACCTGTTTGAACTCGTTACCTGTATAAATGACACCTGTCCACACACTCAAATCTCTCCACAATGGCCAAGACCAGAGAGCTGTGTAAGGACGTCAGGGATAAAATTGTAGACCTGCACAAGGCTGGGATGGGCTACAGGACAATAGGCAAGCAGCTTGGTGAGAAGGCAACAACTGTTGGCGCAATTATTAGAAAATGGAAGAAGTTCAAGATGACGGTCAATCTCCCTCGGTCTGGGGCACCATGCAAGATCTCACCTCGTGGGGCATCAATGATCATGAGGAAGGTGAGGGATCAGCCCAGAACTACACAGCAGGACCTGGTCAATGACCTGAAGAGAGCTGGGACCACAGTCTCAAAGAAAACCATTAGTAACACACTACGCCGTCATGGATTAAAATCCTGCAGCGCACGCAAGGTCCCCCTGCTCAAGCCAGAGCATGTCCAGGCCCGTCTGAAGTTTGCCAATGACCCCCAAGAGCACCATCCCAACCGTGAAGCATGGAGGTGGAAACATCATTCTTTGGGGATGCTTTTCTGCAAAGGGGACAGGACGACTGCACCGTATTGAGGGGAGGATGGATGGGGCCATGTATCGAGAGATCTTGGCCAACAACCTCCTTCCCTCAGTAAGAGCATTGAAGATGGGTCGTGGCTGGGTCTTCCAGCATGACAACGACCCGAAACACACAGCCAGGGCAAATAAGGAGTGGCTCCGTAAGAAGCATCTCAAGGTCCTGGAGTGGCCTAGCCAGTCTCCAGACCTGAACCCAATAGAAAATCTTTGGAGAGAGCTAAAAGTCTGTATTGCCCAGCAACAGCCCCGAAACCTGAAGAATAATCAGAAGAGTTGTCCAAGAGCCAAGGACCACTTGTGGAGAGCTTCAAAAAGACCTGCAATTAGCAGGTACTGTTGTCTCAAAGAAAACAGTGAGTAATGCACTCCACCGCCATGGCCTGTATGCACGCTCACCACACAAGACTCCATTGCTGAAAAAAAAGCATGTTGAAGCTCGTTTAAAGTTTGCTGCACAACATTTGGAAAAGCCAGTGAAATACTGGGAGAATATAGTGTGGTCAGATGAGAGCAAAATTGAACTGTTTGGATGTCATAATACACACCATGTTTGGAGGAGAAATGGCACTGCACATCACCCTAAAAACACCATACCAACAGTGAAGTTTGGAGGTGGGAACATCATGGTGTGGGGCTGCTTTTCAGCAAATGGTACTGGCAAACTTCACATAATTGAAGGAAGGATGAATGGGCAAATTTACCGAGACATTCTTGACAGAAATCTGCTGCCATCTACCAGGATGATGAAGATGAAACGAGGGTGGACATTTCAGCAAGACAATGATCCCAAACACACAGCCAAGGAAACTCTCAATTGGTTTCAAAGAAAGAAAATAAAGCTGCTAGAATGGCCCAGCCAAATCACCTGACTTAAATCCCATTGAAAATCTATGGAAAGAACTGAAGATCAAGATTCATAGAAGAGGCCCACGGAACCTTCAAGATTTGAAGACTGTTTGTGTGGAAGAATGGGCCAAAATCACACCAGAGCAACGCATGCGACTAGTTTCCATACAGGAGGCGTCTTGAAGCTGTCATTACCAACTAAGGCTTTTGTACAAAGTATTAAATAAATATCAGTAAGTGTGTTCAATACTTTTTCCCTGTGTCATTTCACATTATTACACAACTTAATTTCTGAACTTATTTGTTTTGGTTTCTTTGTATGCATATATTACTTGGGATGTTACCAACATCTGGTGAAAATTGTATGTCAATAGCACCTTTGGAAATATATTTACTGAGAAAAATGGTGACGTGTTCAATACTTATTTTACCTGTATATATATATATATATATATATATATATATATATATATATATATATACACACACACACACACACACATATACACATACACATATATACATACATATATATACACATACATACATACATACATACATACATACACATATACACATACACATATATACATACATATATATACACATACATACATACATACATACATACATACACACACACGTGTACGGGTAAAATAAGTATTGAACACGCCACCATTTTTCTCATTGAATATACTGTCCATACACACAATCCGGAATCTGATATATCTTAATTTATTTTTGGATTATGCGATTGCTAGGTATTATTACTGCACTGTTGGAGCTAGAAACACAAGCATTTCGCTGCACCTGCAATAACATCTGCAAATCTGTGTCCGTGACCAATACATTTTGATTTGACAGGGGAAAAGCGAAAAGGAAAACGAGAGATGTAGCTGAACACTCCCTATAGGACCTCCTGTGTGTGTTTTCCATGCCGTTCAGCAGGCAGAACTGTAGAGGCATGTAGAGCTTTGATCCTGCTGGGCCCATCTCTGCAGGGGTATATAATAAGAGCTGGGTTAGGACTGCTTTATGAGCTGGAGAAAGATAAGAGGTGTGTGTGACCCTCTACTCATCCTCCCCTCTGAGCTACTTTGAAACTCAGCACCATCCTCCCTCAGTGACCTCATCCCCCTCTCCCTCTTCTGTTCTATCACAGGTTGTTGGGAGGTAGTGGAGCAGCTAAATAGCCACAGATGTTCCCAACTACACATTCATTGGAAAGGTTAAGGGTGACGTTTTACACTTCTAGTCACACACACACTAACTACTAAGTAACAAACTTTTAAAGACTTGCACTCGTTTTTGTGCACTGCACATGTCTTTAAAAAGAGAAAAATACTGCCAGATGTAATGCACTCTATCAGAGTTGACTTAGTGTAACGTTTTTGACATACAGAATGAACAAAAATAGTTGTGTAACAGTACTGACACCAGTATCCAGACGTAGGACCAGAGCTGTGGAACAACATACTCTACAACGTGTAGCTACTCCTATTTGAAGCTGCTTCACTGAGCAAAACTCTGGATTAGAGAGATGGCGCTCCAGTTTTACTTCTTCTATTTTGTGTGTTTTTTATACGCTGATCTTGAAGCTTTTTTTATACATAACGTCTCCACTATTATTTCTGATGACCGAAAACAACTTCTGGACATCAGAATAGCTAACCGATTTAGACAAAGATTTCTACTTCAACAAGTCTGCATCTCTAGACATTCTGCCTACCTCAGACCAGGCACTGACCCCGGGACCTGAAAGAGAAAGCAGTGGTGAAAGAGGCAAGTGAGGAGGAGTCATGACGAGACTACGTCGGCAAGCATGTACACCGCCAATGCCCTCAGTCACAAGCGTCATTAATAAGTGCATCGACAACGTTGTCCCCACAGTGACCGTACATACATACAGTTGAAGTCAGAAGATTACATACACTTAGGTTGAAGTCATTAAAACTCATTTTTCAACAACTCCACAGATTTCCTGTTAAACTATAGTTTTGTCCGGTGACGCGAGCCAACCAGACGAGCTAAATGCCTTCTATGCTCGCTTCGAGGCAAGCAACACTGGACCATGCATGAGAACATCAGCTGTCCCGAACGACTGGATAATCTCGCTTGCCGTAGCCGATGTGAGTATGACCTTTAAAAACAGGTTAACATTCACAGATGGAATACCAAGAAGCATACTCAGAGCATGCGTTGGCCAGCTGGCAAGTGCCTTAGCTGACATTTTCAACCCCTCTCTGATTCGGTCTGTAACACCAACTTTTATCAAGCAGCTCACCATAGTCCTGTACCCAAGAACGCCAACGTAACCTGCCTAAATGACTATCACTCCGTAGCGCACAAATCTATATTTATGAAATGCTTTGAAAGACTGGTCATGGCTTACATAAACACCATCATCCCAGACCTACTGCAATTCGCATACCACTAATTACCTCGTACCTTCACATCGACTCCCTTTATATAGCAATATTACTTTTACTCGTTATTGTTACTCACTGTGTATTTATTCCTCGTGTCACTAATTTCAATTTATCTTAACTCCGCATTGTTGGAAAAGGACCTGTACGCAAGCATTTCACTACTAATCTTCACCGGTTGTTTACGAAGCATGTGACAAATAAAATGTTATTTGATAACAAAGCTGCAGTAGGGCCTCCCTCTAACACACACAACATGGATGAGTTTCTCTAACCTGGGGGGAGGGGGGGGTTGCATGGAGGCTGTTTGCATTTTAAATTAGGGAGATGTTAAAACAATGGATGAATTTACCTGAAAAAAAGAGATATTATTATTATAAGCTGGTCAGTGGAGGGGAACACAGAGTTCACTGCATTAGAGTGCACATTGCACGCTGGAGAGGAACAAAGCCTCACACCCAAATGCTCACACACACACGATGAAAGAGGATATGTATAAAACCTCTGAGAAAGGGGGAGAACAGGAAGAGGGGTGAGAGCAGTAGAGTCCCCTCTCATTGGAATATAAGCAGGCACAGCAGAGGGAGGCAGTATATATGGGCTGTTATTTTTCCATCACACATAGTCATGATGGACTGATCCTTTCTTCTTTCCCACAAAGAACAGAACAATGTTACATTGTATGCGTCTGTCTGTATGTCTGTCTGTCGAAGAGCCAGTGTCTAATGGAAGAGGAGCAACAGCTGCGTCCTGAACAAACAGCTGCATCTCTTCAAGCGGCACACACCTCCCATCCCCCTCTCTCTGTATCTCTTTCCCTCCCTCCCTGAAAGAGCCGCTCACACCCCTCTCTGAGCCCCCTCTTCCACAGAGCAACATGGCCAGGGGCCACACACACACAGTATTCAATTTAATTTTCTCCTTACACTAGACAAGTACATACAGGATGCATGGCCTTCCAAACATTAATTTCGATAGACAAAAAATAGACAAGGCATTGATTCCACCAGTGTCCAGCCTTCACATCCTCTCCCAGCCTAGCACTTTCACAAAGGAAACTAAAGAAGTTGAAAAATATATGACAAATAGAAATAAAAAAAATGGATGGTGTTAAGAGATAGATGGGAGGGATTGAGTGGTGCTGAAGGGTGGGATTAAAAACATCAAGAAAACATACTGTGTCCGTAAAATGTATATACAGTGCATTGCGAAAATATTCAGACCCCTTGACTCCACATTGTTACGTTACAGCCTTATTCTAAAATAGATTTCCCCCCCCCCCCCCCCACACAATACACCATATTCACAATGCAAAAACAGGTTTTTAGAATTTTTGCAAAGACCATGAGAAACAAGATTCTCTGGTCTGATGAAACCAAGATTTAACTCTTTGGCCTGAATGCTAAGCATCATGTCTGGAGGAAACCTAGCACCTCCCTACAGTGAAGCATGGTGATGGCAGCATCATGCTGTGGGGATGTTTTTCAGCGGCAGGGACTGGGAGACTAGTCAGGACCGAAGGAAAGATCAACAGAGCAAAGTACAGAGCTGAAAACATGCCCCAGAACGCTCAGGACCTCAGACTGGACAATGACCCTAAGCACACAGCCATGACAACGCAGGAGTGACTTCAGCACAAGTCTCTGAATGTCCTTGAGTTGCCCAGCCAGAGCTTCGACTTCAACCCGATAGAACATCTCTGGAGAGACCTGAAAATAGCTGTGCAGCAACACTCCCCCTCTAACCTGAGAGAGCTTGAGAGGATCTGCAGAGAAGAATGGGTGTGCCAAGCTTGTAGCGCCATACCCAAAGAAGACACGATGCTGTAATCGCTGCCAAAGGTGCTTCAACAAAGTAGTGAGTAAAGGGTCAGAATACGTATGTAAATGTGATATAAAAAATAAAAAATAAAAAACTATTTTAGAATAAGGCTGTAATGTAGCAAAATGTGGAAAAAGTCAAGGGGTCTGAACACTTTCCGAAGGCCCTGTATAGTATGTATAAGCTGGAAGTAGAAGCCTACGTGTTGTGGTCAATTAGTTCACTCCAAATAAGGAAAATATATTTTAAAAAGAGATACTTAGAAAAATTAGAAATTATTGTTAATGATGCAGACAATTACATTGATGGAAGCTACAATCTGCTGTATTAAAGCTGATCAACCACCTAAAAATAAATACAATAAAAACAGAAACTTCCAGAAAACGTTCCTCTCCGAGAAAGTTGAACAGTATGTATATCCATGTCGAAGCCTGCATCAGTTGTAGAGGAAGCACTCACACACGCAGTGGTCAAATCAAATTGTATTTGTCACATGCACCAAATACAACAGGTGTAGACCTTACCATGAAATGCTTACAAGCCCTTAACCAAGTTCAAGAAGGAGTTAAGAAAATGTTTACTAAATAAGCTAAAGTAAAAAATAATAAAAAGTAACAATAAAGAGGCTATATAAAGTGGGTACCAGTACTGAGTCAATGTGCGGGGGGTACAGGTTAGTTGAGGTAATTTGTACATGTAGGTAGGGGTCATGTCTGTGGATAGAGACGTCTGCCATATCTCCTCTCGCTCCATTCAGAATGAATCTGTGACACCTCAAGTTTCTGAAACACCATCAACATTCACTGCCAGTCTATAGAGGCAGAGAGAAAGAGTGGGAAGGAGCAGAGGAGGGAGGTAAGGGTCTTTGTAACACGCACGTTTTTTTCTTAAAACATTTTTTCTTCAAAAAGGGGAGAAGAGAATCAAGTGTGGTGTGTGTACACGTGCGTTCGTCCTGCTAGGGTCTATAGGACAAACAGTGAGCTGAGCTTTTATCTGATGATCCTCTCTCAGGGCTCTGGACCAAGTTCACAGCTTTCCATGACACAAGCAGCTAACAGCTCAGCCAGACAGGCCAGCAGGGCTGAGCCGAGCCATGGGGACCAGACACCAAAACAGGCCCCATCACCGCAGGGCTGGGTGGTTATTACCCAAGGTTAAGCCTTCAAGAGTTCTAGAAGGAGGGAGATTAAGGTGTCAATACAGGACTAAACTAAACTGTTTTCAATCCCAAGTGTTTTTTTTCTCCCACTGTGGGTTTTTGCTGTCGTCTGTGTTTCAGAGCCCAGGCTGTCAGTGCAGTGAGTAAGTAATGCCCATTGCCTAGTAAAGTGATTGTTATACTTCCACCCCTTGGATGTGGCGTCACAGG
This sequence comes from Thymallus thymallus, assembly GCA_023634145.1. Taxonomy (NCBI): domain Eukaryota; kingdom Metazoa; phylum Chordata; class Actinopteri; order Salmoniformes; family Salmonidae; genus Thymallus; species Thymallus thymallus. Next base: position 14,629,876 of record CM042393.1, on the reverse strand, counting down.
TCCCTGGAGAGTCCTTAGCTAGACATGTGCCTATCAAGATGTAAAACATGTTACACAACATCATGGCCGGGACAAATCTCGCTACTGATTTGGAAAAGCACACACCTGTCTGTCTACATGAGGTCCAACAGTTCACAGTGCATGTCAAAGCAAAAAACAGGCAATGAGGTGTAAGGAATTGTCGGTAGAGCTCAGAGACAGATGTGTTGAGGCACAGATCTGGGGAAGGGTACCAAAAAATGTCTGCAGCATTGAAATGTCCCCAAGAACATAGTGGCCTCCATCATTCTTAAATGAAAGAAGTTTGGAACTCTTCCTAGAGCTGGTCGGCTGGCCAAACTGAGCAATCAGGGAAGATGGTCACTCAGAGAGCTCCAGAGTTCCTCAGTCACAGCCCGCTTGGAGTTTGCCAAAAGGCACCTAAAGATTCTGACCATGAGAAACAAGATTCTCAAGCTTTACGTCTGGAGGACCTCAGACTGGGGACATCCTTCCAACAGGACAACAACCGTAAGCACAGCCAAGACAGCGCAGGAGTGGCTTCGGAACAAGTCCCTGAATGTCCTTGAGTGGCCCAGACAGATGCTGGACTTGAATACGATTGAACATCTCTGGAGACCTGAAAAAAAGCTGTGCAACAACACTCCCCATCCAACCTGACAAAATGGGAGAAACTCCCCAAACACAGGTGTGCCAAGCTTGTAGCGTCATATCCAAGAAGACTAGAGGAAAAAATATATTTAATCAATTTTAGAATAAGGCTGTAACGTAACAAAATGTGGAAAAAGTCAAGGTGTCTGAATACTTTTCGAATGCACTGTACAGGGAGTACCAGCACCGAGTAGATGTGCCAGGGTACGAGGTAATAGAGGTGGCTACAGTGTCTTTAGAAAGTATTCATACCCCTTGACCTACTTCACATTTTGTTGTGTTACAGCCTGAATTCAAAATGGATTCAATAGATCTCACCCATCTACAAACAATACCCAATAATGACAAGGTGAAAAAGTATTTTTTTTGTCTGCAAAATAAATAGACATATCTAATATACATAAATATTTACACCCCTGAGTCAAAACATGTTAGAATCACCTTTGGCAGAGATTACAGCGATGAGTTTCTGGCTGTCTATGAGCTTAGCACATTTAAGACAAAACTGTAACTAGGCCACTCAGGAACATTCGATGTTGGCAGGTGGTCAATTTGCAAGGCTGTACAGAGCAAGCATTACATTCATGAATAAAAATAGTCAAGTGTGAACAGTTATGGTTAGAAAATGCTGCAGTCGCTGTTTAAGTATTTCTGCTGTTTTGATTCATACAGTGGGGAGAACAAGTATTTGATACACTGCCGATTTTGCAGGTTTTCCTACTTACAAAGCATGTAGCGGTCTGTAATTTTTATCATAGGTACACTTCAACTGTGAGAGACGGAATCTAAAACAAAAATCCAGAAAATCACATTGTATGATTTTTAAATAATTCATTTGCATTTTATTGCATGACATATGTATTTGATCACCTACCAACCAGTAAGAATTCCGACTCTCACAGACCTGTTAGTTTTTCTTTAAGAAGCCCTCCTGTTCTCCACTCATTACCTGTATTAACTGCACCTGTTTGAACTCGTTACCTGTATAAAAGACACCTGTCCACACACTCAATCAAACAGACTCCAACCTCTCCACAATGGCCAAGACCAGAGAGCTGTGTAAGGACATCAGGGATAAAATTGTAGACCTGCACAAGGCTGGGATGGGCTACAGGACAATAGACAAGCAGCTTGGTGAGAAGGCAACAACTGTTGGTGCAATTATTAGAAAATTGAAGAAGTTCAAGATGACGGTCAATCTCCCTCGGTCTGGGGCACCATGCAAGATCTCACCTCGTGGGGCATCAATGATCATGAAGAAGGTGAGGGATCAGCCCAGAACTACACAGCAGGACCTGGTCAATGACCTGAAGAGAGATGGGACCACAGTCTCAAAGAAAACCATTAGTAACACACTACGCCGTCATGGATTAAAATCCTGCAGCGCACGCAAGGTCCCCCTGCTCAAGCCAGCGCATGTCCAGGCCCGTCTGAAGTTTGCTAATGACCATCTGGATGATCCAGAGGAGGAATGGGAGAAGGTCATGTGGTCTGATGAGACAAAAATAGAGCTTTTAGGTCTAAACTCCACTCGCCGTGTTTGGAGGAAGAAGAAGGATGAGTACAACCCCAAGAACACCATCCCAACCGTGAAGCACGGAGGTGGAAACATCATTCTTTGGAGATGCTTTTCTGCAAAGGGGACAGGACGACTGCACCGTATTGAGGGGAGGATGGATGGGGCCATGTCTCGCGAGATCTTGGCCAACAACCTCCTTTCCTCAGTAAGAGCATTGAAGTTGGGTCGTGGCTGGGTCTTCCAGCATGACAACGACCTGAAACACACAGCCAGGGCAACTAAGGAGTGGCTCCATAAGAAGCATCTCCAGGTCCTGGAGTGGCCTAGCCAGTCTCCAGACCTGAACCCAATAGAAAATCTTTGGAGGGAGCTGAAAGTCCGTATTGCCCAGCGACAGCCCCGAAACCTGAAGGATCTGGAGAAGGTCTGTATGGAGGAGTGGGCCAAAATCCCTGCTGCAGTGTGTGCAAACCTGGTCAAGAACTACAGGAAACGTATGATCTCTGTAATTGCAAACAGGTTTCTGTACCAAATATTAAGTTCTGCTTTTCTGATGTATCAAATACTTATGTCATGCAATAAAATGCTAATTAATTACTTAAAAATCATACAATGTGATTTTCTGGATTTTTGTTTTAGATTCCGTCACTCACAGTTGAAGAGTACCTATGATACAAATTACAGACTTCTACATGCTTTGTAAGTGGGAAAACCTGCAAAATCGGCAGTGTATCAAATACTTGTTCTCCCCACTGTAGATGCTAATTGCACAAAAAAATACAAATACTATATATCACCTCCCGCAGCAACACTTTGTGGCAGGGGAGCTGTGTGCAATGAGTGAAGTGATGATCGATCAATTTTTGGAGCCGCTGCCCATATACAGGCATAAAAGTTGGTCTGATTTACTCGAGTTGCCGTACCAAGCAGTGATGCAGCCAGTCAAGATGCTCTCAATGGTGCAGCTGTAGAACTTTGTCGATCTGAGGGCCCATGCCAAATCTTTTCAGCCTCCTGAGAAGGGAGAGGCGCTGTTGTGCCCTCTTCACGACTGTGTGGACCATGTTAATTGCTTAGTGACGTGGACACAGAGGAACTTGAAGCTCTCGACCCACTCCACTCCAGCCCCATCAATGTGGATGGGGGCGTGCTCACCCTTCCGTTTCCTGTAGTCCACAATCAGCTCCTTTTTCTTGCTGACGTGGGAAGGAAGATATATATAGGATACTTTGCCAAAGTCGACAGACTATTCTACCTGCTCAAAGACTTGTCTGTCATTGCTCAATGTAAATTGTGATTAGTCCCCACCCTACTGTGGGTATCTGCTGTGGTATCTGGAAGTGAAAGTCGATAGGCATTCTCCTGAGTGACAGCCCAACAGCTAAGCTGGCAGACAGATTGGTACATGACCCTATGGGCCCTCAACCACAGGGCATGGGCACAGAACACACAGACGTAACCTTCTGCCATCACAGTGACACATTCCAGTCCACATTCGCACGCACACACCCTCCTTCATTCAGTCAGTCCTTATCAATAGACACCCACTTCAGTAGGCAGCGAGCACCATCAGACACCTCACAAACACACACACCTACACCCAGTCACACACACACACAACCTTCCAGGGATATGAATGGTCCAAAGCCCAAGAGGGGGTTTAAAGTTACATGATGGAACATTGTAGGATCTTCTGTTCTCTGATGAGGTGCTCTGTGTGTTCTCCGTTCGGTCTGTACCAGACACTAGACGCTACTTGGGCAACGGGACAGACAGGCAGCGTCAGTCAGAGGAATGGACAGACAGACGAAGGTGGAGACATAGCGAGAGTAACCTTCTGCTGTTGGACCATTGAGTCTAGTTAGCCTTAGTGACACAGGTCAGAAGGAAAAGACTGAGTAGGATGAATTTGCCCCTAATATCTTCAGTCAGTCAGTTGTATACCTACTATGCAATCTGTCTGGTCAGTCTCATATGGCTGCCCCCTCCTCAGCCAATATGCAGGTTGGTTGTTTAGCAACAAAACCGATGCACGCACAATTACGGGGCAAAACAGACAGGGTTTGCTTAGATTGTTCACAGCATGTCAACTATATTTTGAGCACTTGTCTCAAATACAGTCACAGTTATTGGTTTTAGCACTGACATGAAATCAGAAAACACCTTTAAAAAAAATAAAAAATAAATGGTATTAAGAACTAAATTAAAATACTGTTTGTGGCCATCCAGAATCACAACAACTCATGGACTTCTGCCCCATTGAAGCGTGTGCATCGTTTATGACGTTGTCAGCAGCCAGGTAGAGAATACAGGATCAGGAGGGACTCTAGTCTACCTTTATCTCCCTGGCTGACAATCTTCATCATCACTATCACCATTCAGTCACAAGAGATGATTGGGCCAAAGCCATCAAAGACAAGCATGACTGCATCTTAAATTAAAATACCAACACCTATACACATGGACCAGAATGACACGCAATTGAGAGACAAAACCCAGAAACCTGAGACAGACCAGGGAGCTGACATCTGAGTCTGATGTCAGCTCCCTTGCACACAGATGTACACACACACACACACACACACGAGTAGTTTGCTAAAAAGTGATCTGAAAAAGTTAAGACCAGGAAAAAGGACAATTTAAGCAAACAAGTCAGTTTAAATGATGAGACACTGATGCAAGATAGAGATTCCGGTGAAACTTTTCTTTACTAAGCTTGTGCCTTTACCAAATCTGAGTGTGACCAATGTGCCTGCTCTGACTATACTGTAAAGTGTACACTATACAGCAGCCACCTTCTGCTTGGGACCAGCACTGGCCAGCAGAACAGAAAGCTTGTAGCAGTAATAATCCTGTGTCAAACCAACACTGTTATAATTACAGTTTAAAAAAATAAAAATAAAAAACAGCATGAAGCTGGCAAACAGTCCTGCGGGCAGCAGCACAGTAACTGTGGATTAGCTTTCTGCCAGATGCTCACTCTGTTGTGTAAACAAACTATCTTGAAATTCAGTTTGATGTACTCGTTAATGGGAGCAGAAACTGGAAAATATTAAAGCCCATTCTTATTGTCAATCAAAGATATGGGACCTCTGGATCACTTCTTCTGTAAAGAACCAACATCTCATTCACTTCGATAAAAAAAAAAAAAATGTCATGTCTGAGATCAAACCTCAGCCTCACACCAAAGCAACTCTTTCTTTGCCCAGGGAACGGAACACAGTTAAAGTGCACCGTATTTTACATACACGTTAGCAGGTGGGCTATTTAAGATGGTGTGGCCTAAAGGACATTGGTCGTCTTTATTCAAAACCCTTCCTCATCTCACACATTTTGTCTACTCTATTGTTACTGTAAAATAGGGCTCAGCAGGTAGCCTTTCAGTTAAGAGTATTGGGCCAGTAACCAAAAGGTTGCTAGTTTGAATCCCCGAACCAACAAGGTGAACAATCTGTTGATGTGCCCTTGAGAAAGCTCAATTGCTCCCGGGTCGCCTTTGATAATGGCTGATCTTGGCCGTGACCCCACTCTCTGAGGGTGTCTCAGGGGGACTACGTATAAGCAATGAAATGGAAATCTAACACAATACACTTGTACATAAGTGAAACCCGACAAATTTAAGAACGCACCAAATTATCATCATCATCATCATCATCATCAGGAGTCGCGTTTGACACAGAAAGATAAAATGCATAAGAAATATCTTACTGCATTTTGTAAACGCAGATCTAATATGCCTCTTATTGTAATTTCTACCCAGACTAATATTGTGCTTCAGTTGCACTTCTCCACTCTGATGAGAAGTCATGAAAGGGCATTCTATCAGCAGACATCTGACTGATGTGTAGCTACTTTTCTCAGTGTAGCCTACTTTTCTCTGGTAAAATGAAATAACTTCAAGCAAAATTTTAGTTAATGTAGCTGGTTACATTCTTTATACAATAAAACTGAAATATGATGGCATGCATCGTCTTTGCAAAAATGACCATGCTTTTTCCATTGTAAGCCCATTTACTTATGTGGCTGCTAGGGTTGCACATTTTGGGGAATAGTCAGAGGTGGAAACTTTCCATGGGAATTAATAGGAATATGCACATTAATACTATTTAAATGTAGAGGTTTGGAAAGGTTTATTTTGGATATATTTACTATTTGCTATGGAGACAGAAACAAACCTTTTACATCATCATAAGTAGACATAATTGAAAATGATTAAATCCTTCCAAAATACATTTTAAAAAACAATTCATTTACGAATTCAACTTTAATTATAAACGAGTTGACTCTACATGGGATGATTTCACTGAACATCATAAGAAAGGGAATATTGAATGATGGCCACCAATTTTTCAACCCTTGTATTGGTCAGCCTGTTGTGTGCTTTGGTTTGTGTGTTCCCAATCAAGGACCAGTTGCGGCTGATGTTGGTGGGATTTGGAGGATGATGGAGGAAACAGGGGAAAGAGCCTCAGATCCACAAAGTCCCTTCCACCAGGTGGCTGATGAGATATGTTGGCACGACTGCCATATTGCATCTCCATCCCAAAGCCCTTGCTTGGAAGTGTTCTTCGCCAGGCGGTCAAGAACCTTGTCCTCATCCAGGCCAAGGTGGCGAGACGGTAGTGATGACACCATAGGCCTTGTTGATCTCTGCACCAGAAAGGAGGCTCTTGCCAGCACACTTGGGGTCCAACATGTATGCTGCGGCGTGTATGGGCTTCAGGCAGAAGACTTCATGTTTTGTTTTAAATGTATTTCAAAACTGCAGATTCTTCTGCTTGGAGCAACAGTGAAGTGGGCAGGGCAGTACTGATTTATTCTCTTACATCTGCAAGCAGAGTCTGAACATCAGACAGGATGGCATTGTCTCCCTCAAACCATGTCATGGCTACTGCTATAGGTTTCAGGAGTTTCAGGCTGCTTACCACTCTCTCCCAAAATACATCATCCAGGAGGATCCTCTTGTTGGGGCTGTCCATATCGGCAGACTGTGATATGGCCATTTCTTGGAGAGACTCCTTCCCCTCCAGGACACTGTCAAACATGATGACAACACCACCCCAATGAGTGTTGCTTGGCAGCTTCAATGTGGTGCTCTTATTCTTCTCACTTTGCTTGGTGAGGTAGATTGCTGCTTTAACTTGATGACTCTTCACATACCTAACCATTTCTTTGGCTCTCTTGTAGTGTATCCATTGTTTTCAGTGCCATGATGTCCTTGAGAAGCAGATTCAACGCATGAGCAGCACAGCCAATGGGTGTGATGTGAGGGTATGACTCCTCCACTTTAGACCAAGCTGCCTTCATGTTTGCAGCATTGTCTGTCACCAGTGCAAATACCTTCAGTGGTCCAAGGTCATTGATGATTGCCTTCAGCTCATCTGCAATGTAGAGGCCGGTGTGTATGTTGTCCCTTGTAGAATACTGGTTGAGATGATGTAATAAATTATTCCTTGCCCACAAACATTCAACCACCATTCAGAGATGATTGCAATACAGTCTGCTTTCTCTCTGATTTGCTTGACCTTCACTTGAACTCTGTTGAATTCTATATAAAGCATGTCTGGTTGGAGGGGTGTATGCTGGGCGAAGAACATTCAGAAATCTCTTCCAATACACATTGCCTGTGAGCATCAGAGGTGAACAAGTTGCATACACAGCTCGAGCAGACATTCATCAGCATTTCTCTGACTACGTTCCTCCATTGAGTAAAAAAAACTTCTGATTCTAGGAGGACCATGAGCTGTTGCTATCGATAAGGTGTCTGATTCATAATTTTCACCTCGAATAGAAGTGGTTGCTTGTTGTGAGCACTAAGGGAACTTTATGCACTTGGCCAGATGATTCTGCATCGTTGTTGCATTCTTCACATATGATTTGGCACAGTATTTGCCAAGCTTACACAGCTTTTCCTGTTACATTAGCTGCAGTGAAATGTCTCCACACACCAGATAGTGCCTGTGGCATTTTCTGTAAAGATTAGACAGAAGTGTGTAAAATAAACAATTCCATATACAGATAAATAGTTAAGCAGTTAGATTAAACAACTCCTTTGTAAGATAAATGTTTTAAAATGAAACAATAATGGAAACAGGTGAATTAACACTCAGTTAGCAGGCTCAAGCAAGCTAAAACCCACTTGGTAGCAAAAACTAACTAGCAGAAATTGTTAACAAGTTAGAAATTATTTAAACACACTTTGCTGTAGGCTACTATTTACTAGTTAACAGAAAAAATAATGTCATAAAATATATTCACTCCACCCAGCATTGTAATCCAAACTTACCAGAAAGCATGTAGTCCTTGGCTCAGACAGTATAGTAGTGTGGGCTCAATAGCATCTCATTAGCGTGCAAGATCTTGAGAAACAGCTGTACATGTGATGGAAGAATGCACTGTGCATGCAAAGGGTTGCAATTCCATTGAATTGGGCATAGTTTAACCAAAATATGCAACAAAACCTAGAATTGCCTTATGTGTATCCCACAAAAAAAGATACACTGTTATAAGCTAACTTTTTGGATGAATTTAAGGAAAATTCCCCAAATTCCCAGGCTTAACTTCCCATAGAAAATTTTGGGGAAAATTCTGGAAATGTACCAGAAAGTTTCCAACCCTTTGCAACCTTAGTAGCTGCTAGCCAAATAATGTTCACTTCTGTTTTCTGATGAATGAACTATTGGCTAGCATTATGCATATATATATATATTTGTTAATTTAACCTTTAACTAGGCAAATCAGTTAAGAACAAATTATTATGTACAATGACGTCCTACACCGGCCAAACTTGGACGACGCTGGGCCCATTGTGCACCTATGGGACTCCCAATCACGGCCGGTTGCGAACCAGTTTGTCTGTAGTGACGGCTCTAGAGCTGCGATGCAGTGTCTTAGACCACTGCGCCACTTGGGAGCCCAAATGCATTTAAGGCAGCAATGAAACATGGCTCATCTAGCTAATGATGTGGGACATGAGATGTGCTTGACTGTGCATTACAAGTAATATATGAATTGGATAATGAACCATATCACCCATTGGAATCAATTATATCGACCGACGGTCATGCTTTTAACTGGTACATTTCTGTAGCACTAGCGAGAGAAGCACGGATGCGGACATGTCTTCATAGCTATAGAGGCAGACACCACGACGTTAATGCCAACCCGCCATTAAAGATTAATCAATTCGTATTGGAAAGGTTGGCTGGCTAGGTTGATGCTTATTGCACGTGTATAAACTAAAGTCCGTTGCATCGCTCTAAACAAAATGTTCTGGTTTGTCAGACTATCCTCCCACATCAGTAACCTAACGTCGAAAGACGTAAACAATACAAAAAAACAAGATCACTAGTTTTCATGTTTAAATCCAAGGCTTTGAATAAAACCCCAACGAACGCCCCACCCAAGACACTCCCCGGATCTGGGCGGGACGGGGTTCTGAGTCCAAGAATTCCCAAGCAAAGCTACGAGGCCGTTTCAGTGGTCATTAGCTTAGCGCTAACGGCACGCTGGGGACAACATACGCGCAAATGACCGTTAACAAGCTAGCTAACTGGCTAACCTAAATAAAACACACATTGCAACGAGATTAGATGGCGGTTGCTAGCTAATTAGGCCACAGGCTAGGTAGCTAACTTGGCAAACAAACGTTGACTAATGTGACAAGACACACGCGAACATCGTAGAACACATTTTGAGGGCTAGAACTAGCATACTACCTAAGTTAGCTGGTTACTTACTGCGACAGATAATACTATTAAACTCAAAACTCTACTTTAACATTCAAAAGAGAACGTTTATGTTCGTGTGGGTTAGTTCAGTTGCTATATTTAGCTAATCTTGCGCGCAAATTGATTTAGATTCAGGGAAGCTGCTATACCTTAGCTAGGTTACGAAAACAAACACTCACCACACTGAGATGGGTGCCAAGTCCCTCTTTTAGGGTGTAACACTCGCTTCGTTATGGCAACTCGAGTGCAGCAGATTTCAGAAGATCCTAGAGGCGGTGTGCTTTGCAACAGCTGTGTTCTGTTTTGAATGAGGGTTGAGCGGACACGGGCAAAGGGGAGGGGTTTAGCTGGTTCACCCGCCCTCGCCTTTTCTTGTGCACAAGCTTTTTCAAATTCAGCTTTTCACACCTGGATTGTGCAACATTTGCCTATTATTCTTTATAAAATTCTCCAAGCTCCGTCAAATTGGTTGTTGCTAATTGCTAGACAACCATTTTCAGGTCTTGCCATACATTTTCCAATAGATTTAAGTCAAAACTAACTCGGCCACTCACTGTCTTCTTGGTAAGCAGCTACAGTGTAGATTTGGCCTTGTGTTTTAGGTTATTGTCCTGCTGAAAGGTGAATTAATCTCCCAGTGTCCCACTCCCCAGTCCTTAACAATTACAAGCATACCCATAACATGATGCAGCCACCACTATGCTTGAAAATATGAAGAGTGGTACTCAGTGATGTGTTGGATTGGATTTGCCCCAAACATAACACTTTGTATTCAGGACAAGAAGTTAAATTACTTTGCCACATTTTTACTTTTCACCAAGTCAATTAGGTTAGTATTGTGTAGTAACTACAATGTTGTTGATCTATCCTCAGGTTTCTCATATCACAGCAAATAAACTGTGTTACTGTTTTAAAGTCACCATTGACCTCATGGTGAAATCCCTGGGCGGTTTCCTTCCTCTCCGGCAAATGAGTTAGGAAGGATGCACGTATCTTTGTAGTGACTGGGTGTATTGATACACCATCCAAAATGTAATTAATAACTTCATGCTTAAAGGGATATTCAATGTCTGCTTTTTAATATTTTTTCCAATCTACCAATAGGTGCCCTTCTTTGCAAGGCATTGGAAAACCTCCCTGGGCTTTGTGGTTGAGTCTGTGTTTGAAATTCACTGCTTGACTGAAGGACCTTACATATAATTGTATGTGTGGGGTACAGATATAATATAAAGACTCATCCCCATAAAAAACTGTCAGTTTAAGCTAGAGATATCTACCGCATCTGCCTATGTTGCACTTCAGCATCTGCAGTGAAAGGTGACAGAGCTAGAGCAGTGTTTGTCAGACCATGAGACATACCGAAAATCGGTCTTCTCACAAAATCATATGTAGCGTCCCCTCTATGGAAAGATGAGACTCTCATAAACACGATGGTGTTCTCAGTTTGGCTCTATGACCCCCAAAAGTGTCTTGGGACTGGTCTGAAGTCGATACAGACAATCTGCCAACTTCTGTCTGTAGCGTTCAAACCGTTTGGGCTACACAGTTTGGGTTAACCCCTGTGGAAAGGCGAGACTCTCAGGAGTTGTTTTGCTCTAGGATGCCCAACTGGTCCCCCGGTACCAGTTGCAAATAATAGAAGTACAGTACAGAACGTTTTCAGACCCCTCAACCTTTTCAACATTTTATTACATTACAGCCTTATTCTTAAATGCATGAAATAAACATATTTTCCTCATCAATCTACACAAAATACCCCATGATGAAAAAGCAAAAACAGGTTTTTAAAAATGAAAAAAACAAATACCTTTTTAAGTATTCAGACCCTTTTCTATGAGATTCGAAATTGAGCTCAAGTGCATTGTGTTTCGATCCTCCTTGAGATGTTTCTACAACTTCATTGGAGTCAACCTGTGGTAAATTAAATTGATTGAACATGATTTGAAAAGGCACACCTGTCTACCTTTAAAAAATAACCTTTATTTAACTAGGCAAGTCAGTTAAGAACAAATTATTATTTACTTTGACGGTCTACGGGTGAACAGTGGGTTAACTGCCTTGTTCAGGGTCAGATTTTTACCTTTTATTCTGGGATTCGATCCAGCAACCTTTCTGTTACCTGACGTCTATCTAAGGTCCCACGGTTGACAGTACATGTCAGAGCATAATGGCCAGATTAGTGGAGTGCTGCAGAGATGGTTGTCCTTCGGGAAGGTTCTCCCATCTCCACAGAGGTACTCTGGAGCTCTGTCAGCATGACCATCGGGTTCTTGGTCACCTCCCTGACCAAAGCCCTTCTTCCCCGATTGCTCAATTTGGCCGGGTGACAAGCTCTAGGAAGAGTCTTGGTGGTTCCAAACTTCTTCCATTTAAGAATGATGGAGGCCACTGTGTTCTTGGGGACCTTCAATGCTGCAGATATTTTTTGGTACCCTTCCCCAGATCTGTGCCTCGACAGAATTTTGTCTCTGAGCTCTAAAGACAATTCCTTCGACTTCATGGCTTGGTTTTTGCTCTGACATGCACTGTCAACTGTGGGACCTTATATAGACAGTTGTGTACCTTTCCAAATAAATTGCATTTACCACAATTTACCAATAAAATTGTAGAAACATCTCCAGGATAATCAATGGAATTAGGATGCACCTGAGCTCAACTTTGAGGCTCATAGTAAAGGATCTGAATACTTACGTAAAGTATTTCCGTTTATAAAAAATATATACATTTGCAAAAATGTCTAAAAACCTGTTTTTGCGTCATCGTTATGGGGTATTGTGTGTAGATTATGAGAATTTTATTTACTTTAATCCATTTTAGAATAAGGCTGTAACATAACATGTGGAAAAAGGGAAGGGGTCTGAAAACTTTCCGAATGCACTGTATTTGCTGTGTTAGACATAAGGGATAATGTTTGCTTTATAAATGTTTTATGTTCTAAATCTAGAAAAACATGCCAAAATGATAACTCAATTAGCACTGGAGAAGTTAATAGTGCTATAAAACAAAAATAAATGCATCTAAATCAAATAAATAGGTTGTTCCTTCACATGGTGATAGCTGGTACTTCGATCTATCAAATTATATTTCAAATGTTAATAAAGACCAAAAAAGTTTTGATTATGCCGTCTTTCAAGAATCACAGAGCTCTAAAACAGCAACATTTTCTCTCAGCCTCATGGCAAAATGTCTAAAATAGCATGAAATTAGCTATAATATTGTAAATGTTTCTCTCTACTTGATCATGTGAACATGACCCACCAGATTATTCAATTTTGAACACAGCACATCAGAGGGGATGAGCAAATGAAAGAAGCTGCTCTTATTTACCAATAGACAGTAGATTTGCCATACCCCATGGCACACTCATTTTCCTTGACTTTCACGCAGAACCAATTAACTTCCCAGATTGCTGCATTGTGACACGATCAACCTTGAACGGCACCGTTTTTCCACTGTCCATATAGGACGAGATACTCTCTACAATGGATTCATAACTATAATGACGCCACATGAACTGAGCTGTTTGCGTGTTAATCAAGTCAAGTTGTTGTCAATATTCAAGCAGATGTGTTGGACTGAGAATATGTCCTCCATGTCGAGATGGACAATCTCATAGGCCGGACAGATTGAGTTGGTTGCCCATAGAGAAAAAAAAAAAGTACATGTATTTGAAGCCCTATATAAACCATCCATACACAGGTTAAAACACACTTGTGAATTTTTCGTTTGGCCAGCACTAAGCAAACTATGTAGTATGTCAGGTTACACACAAACACCCAAACAGCCCAAGGGGAAGCACCACCTGACCCTTTACATTCATTCAAAACAAATTGCCCAATTGGAACAAAGATTTATTGAAGCGACTTCCCTCTGACCGACCCATTCATTCCCCAAACTTGAGCTGCCTCTCTTTCTCCTGGAAGTGCAGCTCTTTCGCTCTATTCTTAAGTTCCTCTGCTTTCTTCTCGTCTTTCTCCGCCCCGTCCCCCAGTTTATACATACGGCTAGCGTTGGCACATCCCCAGACGTGTCCTAGGTCACAGGCCCTCGTGGCATAGCTCAGAGCCAGGACCATGTCCTTACTCAGTCTCGGGGAGCCCTTGATATACATGGCACTGAGATTGAAGCAGGAGGGTGCGAACCCCCCTGTACATGCCTTCTCATAGTACTGCCTAGCCGCCCCCGGGTCAGGGCCGGCTTCCATGGCTCGACCATCATGGGCGAGGAGACCGACGTTGTGACACGCGTCCACAGACTTCTTACCACCACTGCTGCAGGCCGTCATGAAGCAGGAGTAGGCCATTTTCAGATTCTCTGCAAATCCCCCTGATAGAGAGATTTAGAACATGTTGAGCTTGACCACGTGGGGAATGGATTTAGGGTCTCTCTGTCTATCAGCACTTTATTATCATCCAAATATTTCTTATTAATAAGATGACATGTCTTAACATTTGTCATGCCAGCCACACTCTTACTCTAATCTAATCTTTAAACATTTGTCTTGTCTAGCTGAGAAATGCTAATTGTGTCAGGCTTTGTTGTTGTAATCTGCTAGTGAATGGGATTAAGTTTAGAGCGGTGTAGTCATGTACCTTTGCCTTGGACATAGTAAGACCCGAGCTTGTAGCAGCTTTCACCATGTTTATTAGTCTCACAGTTGTGTTTGAGCACCTGGGCTGTAGACTCAAAGTTTTTCTTCACTCCCTCCATGTAGTCAGCAAGCCTTTGACACCCTGACAACAGAATACATACATGAGGTTAGCCACAATGAGATAGGCAGTGTTTAGGTTATAGTACTACATGAGGCATAAAGACACCATAACACCAAGCACAATCAGTGGTTCAGAACCCTAGTTAGGGGACAGCGAATGATGAACCATTAACTGAACTTCACTCACTTCAACACTGCATAGGACAGTGCACGTCATGCCTTACCTTCAGGGTCCTTCTCTCTGTAACACTGGTAGCTGAATTCCACACCAATGTTATCCAAATACTGCTTCACCTCCTTTTCATCCTCAAAGTTTATGAGTCCAGACATGATTCGAACGGAGCAGTGTTCTAAAAACACCTGTCTAAAAACCACACGTGTTAAAAAGTCCAGAACTTCCTTGTGACCTTGGTGTTGAACTGATGAGGTAACAATTTAAGAAAGAGCTCGTCTGGTTTCGTTGAAAAACAATGTAAGCGTATTTAGAGATCACCTTAACAAAGGCTAAGGTGACGGATATGCAGTGAATTATAATCTATTTTAATGTAAATCAAATATTGAGATGCTCGTTCTTGTTGCTTTCTTCCTGCTTTTGTAATCTGCACTAAAGGGCCTCCGTAGTCCCGCCCCATCGGCCGGTAATGTACTTCCTGTGTCATAACCTTTTTTTTTACCGTCTATCAACAAATATAGATCTATCGTTTCCTCGGGCACATTTTTTCGTTAAATAAAAATATGTGTGCTGATTTAGATTAGTGTCAGCCTTCAGCCTAGTTAACTAATAGACATGGTTTGAAAATGAAATCAAACATTTTCACAACTATATCTGTCGTTTTCCAGGAACATCGATGTTCTATCTTAGTTCGGTACCAACAAGTTAGCTATCTTTTAGCTAGTAGGCTAGATAGCTATCTATCACCTTGCACCAAGAAAATTATTGTCAGCACGTTAACAACGCAAACCGAGACGACTCGGCGTAGGTAGGGACCGATAACTATATTGATCTTTGGTCAAGAGTCAAGCCTGCAATTTCTTGAACATGGTATGTTTTCTTTTCGAAATCAATGTCGAGCATTCAATCGTATCGAAAAATGTATACCGGTAGCAAACTAACTTACTAAGCCTAACTAGATATCTGCTGAAATTTGAAATACGTTGTTAACTAGTTAAACCCCTGTAAATCAGGAAAATGGATAACTAGTTAGCGATCATTACTTGTTATTTGGGGGTTTGACAACAGCCCACCACTCCACACATTCTCTACCTCCTCCTGGGTGTATTATGTGGACACCCATTAAAATGAGTGGATTCGGCTATTTCAGCCACACCAGTTGCTGACAGGTGTACAAAATTGGAACACACAGCCATGCAATCTCCATAGACAAACACTGGCCTTAACGAAGAGATCAGTGACTTTGAATGTGGCACCATCATAGTTTGCCACCTTTCCAACAAGTCAGTTAGTCAAATGTATGCCCTGCCAGAGCTGCCCCGGTCAACTGTATGTGCTGTTATTGTGAAGTGGAAACGTCTAGGCGCAACAACAGCTCAGCCGTGAAGTGATAGGCCACACAAGCTCACAGTATGGGACCACCAAGTGCTGAAGTAACAGTTTGGGGAAGGCCCTTTCCTGTTTCGCATGACAATACCTCCGTGCACAAGGCGAGGTTCATACAGAAATTATTTGTTGAGATCGGTGTGGAAGAGCTTGACTGGCCTGCACAGAGCCCTTACGTCAACCCCATCGAACACCTTTGGGATGAATCGGAACACCGACTTCGAGCCAGGACTAATCTCCCAACATCAGTGTCCGACCTCACTAATGCTCTTGTGGCTGAATGGGCGGAAGTCCCCACAGCAATGCTCCAACATCTAGTGGAAAGCCTTTCCAGAAAAGTGGAGGCTGTTATAGGAGCAAAGGGGGGACCAACTCCGTATTAATGCCCATGTTTGACACGCAGGTGTCAATATACTTTTGGTTATGTAGTGCAAGTGTCTAATGTTGTGTGTGTTCCAGGACGAGGCGTCACCGGCATCTCTGACAGACCTGTGTCTGTCCTACGTGAGTGTGAACCTGGAGAGGTTCTGTGTGAAGCACTCCGACGGATCTCTCTGTCTCAGAGACTCTTTGCTGTTCCCTCAGGAGCTAGCTGACCAGCTGTTGGCTAAGATGGCCACTGAAGGTGAGTGAGCAAGGAGCATGAAGTAGTCAGCAGTCACAGATCCAAGCTCAGATCCTTACCAAGATCATTAGTATAAAAACACGAAACAGGCCTTTAATTCAGTGTCTAGAGCAGTAATGGGGCTATTTCATTGGGTGATGTTGTCCCAGCCCAGCACTAACAAAACAAGTGTGGGTGTTGTTTTCAGGTCTGTTGAATGACAGTACAGTGGGAGTGTTTCGTAGCTGTGAGTACCTGCGGCTGCGTCGTGCGTGTATCCGGACAGCTCGTATCTCTGCCGAGGCGTTCCAGAGGGCTCTTTGTCCTCACCGCCTGCTGGAGCTGGACGCTGCCAGGGTCAACGCTGACCTCACCATCTCTGACATACTACAGGGACTGACCTCCAACAAACACTGCCAGGTAAACATACAGTGCATTTGGAAAGTGTTGAGACACCTTGACTTTTTCCAAATTTTGTTACTTTATAGCCTAATTCTAAAAGAGATTCATATTTTTTCCCCCCTCAGCAAACTACACACAATAACCAATAATGACAAGGCAAAAACAGGTTATACATTTTTGCAAATGTTTTTTTTTTAAAGTATTCAGACCTCTTATCAGTACATTATTGAAGCACCATTGGCAGTGATTACAGCCTTCTTGGGTATGACGCTACAAGCTTGGCACACCTGTTTTTAGGGAGTTCCTCCCATTCTTCTTTGCAGATCCTCTCAAGCTCTGTCAAGTTGGATGGGGCGCGTCGGTGGACTGCTATTTTCAGGTCTCTCCAGAGATGTTTGATTGGGTTCAAGTCTGGCCTTCGGCTGGGCCACTCAAGGACATTCAGAGACCTTTCCCGAAGCCACTCCAGCGTTGTCTTGGCTGTGTGCTTAGGGTCGTTGTCCTGTTGGAAGGTGGAGCAAGTTTTCATTGAGGATCTCTCTGTACTTTGTGTCGTTCATCTTTCCCTCAGTCCCTGCTGCTGAAAAACATCCCCACAGCATGATGCTGCCACCATCATGCTTCACCGTAAAGATAGTGCCAGGTTTCCTCCAGATGTGACACTTGGCATTCAGGCCAAAGAGTTCAAGACTTCTTGTATTTTGATACTTTTTCATATGCTCTATGTATCATGTATCTGTCTTTTGTGTATTTTCGTTCTGGCATTTTGCACCTGCCCTGTTTTTTTTCATAGCTGCTTGACAAAGAAATTTCCCTTCTGGGATCAATATGTACTACATTTGCACTACATTTGCACACTCTGTATATATATTTTCTATTGTGTTATTGACTGTACGTTTGTTTACTTCCCATGTGTAACTCTGTGTTGTTTTTTGTCGCACTGCCTTATTTTGTCTTGGCCAGGTCGCAGTTGTAAATGAGAACTTGTTCTCAACTGACCTACCTGGTTAAATAAAGGTGGAATAAATAAAAATAAAAAAAGTATCTAGGTTTCATCAGACCAGAGAATCTTGTTTCTTATGGTCAGAGCCCTTTATGTGCATCTTGGCAAAGTGGCTGAGGAGTGGCTTCCGTCTGGCTGCTCTACCATAAAGGCCAGATTGGTTGAGTGCTGCAGAGATGGTTGTCCTTCTGGAAGGTTCTCCCATCTCCACAGATGAACTCTGGAGCTCTGTCAGAGTGAGCATCGGGTTCTTGGTCACCTCCCTGACCAAGCCCCTTCTCCCCTGATTGCTCAGTGTGGCAGGGTGGCCAGCTGTAGGACGAGTCTTGGTGGTTACAAACTTCTTCCACTTAAGATGGATTGAGGCCACTGTGTTCTTGGGGAACTTCAAAGCTGCAGACATTTTTTGGTACCCATCCCTAGATCTGTGCCTTGACACAATCCTGTCTCAGAGCTCTACAGACAATTCCTTCAACTACATGGCTTGGTTTTTGCTTTGACATGCACCATCCACTGTGGGACCTTATATAGACAGGTGTGTGCCTTTCTAAATCATGTCCAATCAATTTAATTTACCACAGGTGGACTCATCTCATGGATGATAAATGGAAACAGGATGCACCCAAGCTCAATTTTGAGTCTCATAGCAAAGGGTTTGAATACTTACGTAAATAAGGTTTTTCTAAAAACTTGTTCGCTTTGTCATTATGGGGTATTGTGTGTAGATTGATGAGGAACATTGTTTATTTAATGTGGGAAAAAAACACTTTCTGAATGCACTGTACACTAATAAGAGAGCTTCCAGCAGGGACAGACAACCACAAACACTCTCCCTCACTCTCCACCCTCTTCCTCCCCCTAGGAGAGCTTACAGCGGTTGGTCCTGACAGGTCTTACCATGTCCTCTCTGGAGGAACCATCCCGTCACCCCTTCAGCTTTCTCCAGGGGCTCCGCTCCCTCTCCCTGGCCAATGTGGACTTCTATGACTCCGGGCTGGCTGACGTGTGTTCCCTGCCCCGCCTGGAGAGCCTGGACCTGTCCAACACCTCAGTGACTAACCTCAATCCTCTACTGGGCCTCAGGGAGAGGCTGAGGTCACTAACACTACACCAGCTGAAGAGGCTGGAGATGAGCACCACACAGCTATTGGCCGTCATTGGACAACTGGAGGCACTGCAGGTGGGTGGGGACAGCTCTAATGCTAAAGTTGTGCGTTCATTTGCTCCACTATAAAGGGCATATAATGTAGATTTTCAAAAAAGGTTTTATTTCTAATACTCATGCTTTTGTGGATGTGTGTGCACCTACCTATGCAGCACCTGGACATCAGTGATGATAAACAGTTCACATCAGACGTAGCTCGTCAGTTGCTGGGCGAGCCTGGGATCCTACCTGCTCTGGTCTCTCTGGACGTGTCTGGACGCAAACAGGTACTGGAGACGGAGTATGGGTGGAATTGACTACAGTTGTGAGTGGGTGTATTGCAGACGTGTGTGTGTGTGTGTGTGTGTGTGTGTAGAGTGTTTACCTGGTGTGTGTGTTATGCCAGGTGACAGATGCAGCGGTCAAGGCTTTTGTAGAGGAGCGTCCAGGGATGACATTTGTTGGTCTGCTGGCTACAGATGCTGGCTTCTCGGGCTTCCTCAATGGAGAGGGTATCCTCAAGGTGGGCCTTGTTTTTCTTCTCTCTTTCTGTCTGTCCGTCTCTTGCCTTTTGTAGATGAAGCAGCATACTGACAAAGCACTACATTATGTATGTCAATCTGTTTTTGGCAGGTGACAGGAGAAGCCAATGAGACTCAGATCTGTGAGGCGCTGCGTCGCTACAGTGAGAGAGACGGCTTTGTCAGAGAGGCTCTGTTTCATCTGTTCAGTCTCACTCACGTCATGGAGAAACCACGGCCTGACATACTCAAGGTACACACACATTATGCCATGTCTACTCTACTTTTCACCTCAATATACATCTTATTACAGCCTGGCTCTGTGTACACATTTTTCTAAAGTAATGAGTCACTCCCTCTTCTCCCTCTGTCTCTAGTTAGTAGTACTGGGGATGAAGAACCACCCTGCCACCCTGAATGTCCAGTTGGCAGCCAGTGCGTGTGTGTTTAACCTGACCAAGCAGGACCTGGCAGTGGGCATGCCTGTTAGACTGCTGGGCACAGTCACTCAACTACTGCTGGAGGCCATGAGGACCTTCCCTAACCACCAACAGGTACAGACACACACACACACACACACCCACCTTCTCCATATTGTTTACACATATCCAGTTTCTTCCCATCTGTAAACACTGACTGGCTAGGAGCTGTTTGTGGACCAGGCTTGAGTGGGGATTTTGTTTTGTTTGGGCTCCAACCACAATCTTGTATCCTTTTTCTCCAGTTGCAAAAGAATTGCCTTCTCTCTCTGTGCAGTGACCGCATACTGCAGGAGGTCCCCTTCAACAGGTAGATATGCACATTGAATTACTTTGACTGTAGATGAATTCATCCCTTAAGATTGTGTCTCATGAGAGACATAGTATGTACAGTGCATGTGCTTATCCTTTGTACTGTGTATGTGTGTGGTCTATATTCCAGGTTTGAGGCAGCTAAGCTGGTGATGCAGTGGCTGTGTAACCATGAGGACCAGAACATGCAGAGGATGGCTGTGGCTATAATTTCTATACTGGCTGCCAAGGTAGAGGTGTGTGTGTGCGTACATGCCTGAGTGTGTGTCAAATATGTAATTATGAACTGTGGTTCGAGCCCTGAATGCTGATTTGGCTGACAGCCGTGGTATATCAGACCGTATACCACGGGTATGACATTTATTTCTTTACGTTGGTAACCAGTTTCTAATCGCAATAAGGCACCTAGGGGGTTTGTGATATATGGCCAATACACCACGGCTAAGGGCTGTGTCCAGGCACTTCGTGTTGTGTTGTGACTAAGAACAGTCTTTAACCGTGGTATATTGGCCATATACCACACCTCCTCGTGCCTACTTAATTAGAAATGTGTTTGAGGTTTGGTCTTTGCTTATGTGTGTGTTTCTCTTCAGTTATCTACAGAGCAGACAGCCCAGCTGGGAGCAGAGCTGTTCATAGTGAAGGTGAGACTGTTCAAACATCCTCCATTCACACAGCTGGCCATTGGCACATACTTTCCCCTTCTAAATAATCGGTCTGCAGTGTTAAAAATAATAACAGTAATTGTCACCATATTTCTGTCTATCCCCCTATTTCTCTCTCTCTGTAGCAACTTCTCCACATCGTGCGTCAAAAGGCGACTCAGGGCGTGGTGGACGCCACCCTCAAGTTCACACTGAGCGCGCTCTGGAACCTCACCGACGAATCACCAACAACCTGCCGCCATTTTATAGAGAACCAGGGACTGGAGCTGTTCATTAAAGTACTGGAGGTAGTACACACACTCACAGACCCTGGAGCTGTTCATTAAAGTACTGGAGGTAGTACACACACTCACAGACCCTGGAGCTGTTCATTAAAGTACTGGAGGTAGTACACACACTCACAGACCCTGGAGCTGTTCATTAAAGTACTGGAGGTAGTACACACACTCACAGACCCTGGAGCTGTTCATTAAAGTGCTAGTTACAACACACTCTCTCAGACCCTAGAGTTCTTAATGCCTGAAGTGAGGTCTGACTTACTCACGCCTCTCTTTATTGTCCCCTGTCTTTCTGCAGTCGTTCCCCTCTGAGTCTTCCATCCAGCAGAAGGTGTTGGGGCTGCTGGTGAGTCATAGTGAACCTTTGACTGACTATCAGTATATTTATTATACTGGTCACCAACCCTGGTTTGTGGTCCTAGGGGATAGACGTAGTGAATTCAGGGGAGACAAACTGTTTATTTTATGTTTGAATCATCCCATTTGAAGTGGAGGAGCTGACTGTGTGGCTCTGTCCCTCTCCAGAACAACATAGCAGAGGTTGGGGAGTTGCATGAGGAGCTGATGCTTCAGGGTTTCCTGGATCACATCTGCTCCCTGCTCCACAGCCCTGAGGTGGAGGTGTCCTACTTTGCTGCTGGGATACTGGCCCACCTCACCTCCAGAGGAGAGGCAGCATGGACACTCAGTATCACACTGAGGTCTGACCTGCTAGAACAACTGGTACGTGGGGGAGGGGTGTGTGTGAATTGTCAAAGTAAGTTGTTATACCACCACCTGTGTTTGTATATAATAATTGTCTCGTGTTCTGTGCGTCTCTCCTCCAGCACTCTGCCATCCTGAAATGGCAGACCCCAGAGTGTGAGATGGTGGCCTACAGGTAAGACCTCCATGCACGCACACAAGGAGAGGAAGCCACTGTAAACTATTAAGTTGCAGCCTGAGTATTAATTATCTCCTCCCCCCTTTTGTAGGTCCTTTAATCCTTTCTTCCCCCTGTTGGAGTGTTTCCACACCCCAGGAGTTCAGCTGTGGGCAGCCTGGGCCATGCAGCATGTCTGCAGCAAGAACGGTGAGACACAGACACTCCAGATAGAGCTTAAAAATGTTCTACCTGTCATATGTTTCTATATATTCTGCTCTGTGTGTCAGTGTGAGTGTAATCTCTCTGGACTCTTGCAGCCCCTCGATACTGCAGTATGCTGCTGGAGGAGGGAGGTCTGCAGCAGCTGGAAAAGGTCCAGACACACCCCGACACTCACGCAGATGTCATGCGATTGGCTGATGGCATCCTGGAGAGCCTGCAGCGCCACCAAACTCGCACCGGCAAGACCACACAAACACCCCAGCTGCCCACCGCAACCACACAAAGGTGAGACACACACAAACAAACACAATGATTTCAGAACATGTTACAGGTCAATAAAAATGCTCTCTTTCTCCTCCCAGAGAGTGATACGCCCTGATCAGAACTCATTCCACCTTTACTGTCAAGACAAAAGTCCAGGAAGAGATGTGTGTTCACATGTTCATTAAGCCTGTCGCATGCTTCCCAGTCCAAACAGTTTGCGTCAATACTGTGATGAAATTGACGTTTTTGTTTATTGGAGTTCGGCAGAGTTTTTTCCGGCTGTTCGCACCAAATGTTTTCTTAAGGCAAGTCAACGTTTGGCAGCCAAAGTCAACAGTACTACTCCTAGTAGGAGTGGGAACTATGGACAGGATTCTTCATTGAAGTGTTTGTCATTCAGACTACCAGTTTTTCATGCACATTTTTTTCACTTGAGAAATACTGCACCAAACAAAACGTATCAAAATGAATTACAGATTCCTTGATTCATCTTAGATTAATTCAGACTATTTTGAGGAAGTGGATACTGGCTATGGCGTTTCAAGAGGTACAAACGATAATATTGCTGTTTTTTTTTTTTTTTTTTTTTTTTTAAGCAAAGGTCTTTTAAGGGAGTATGCGAGGCACAGGCGTTCGCTTCGCCTAGCCGTGTTCTGCTAGGCGCAAACGAAACCTTGTATGCGGGCATCTTTAAACAGGTGTGAGTTAAAGACACCGTCACCTCCCACCTTGTCTGAAGGTGGCGCTATAAAGTGAATGAGAAAACAGAAACTATGCATTTCTTTGCACACATACCTTGCAATGTTATTTATTTTCTTGTTTGGTTCAAAAGTATTAAGTGTACTATTGTTGTGATAAGGTAATTATGATAGGGTTTCTTTTTCTTTAGTTAACTAAAAGAAAAGCATGAGTTGTTGGTTAACAGCATCCATAGCATGAATAGAAAACCAGTTGAGCTATATAATATAGGTTCAACAGTTCTTTCCTGTTGGACTCTGGAAAGGGCCAAATCTTTATTTAAGAATCGTGCATGCATCTTGGAACAGTCACACAAATCAACATCAATTAACCCCAGACATCTATTAACCCCATCGACATCTATTCATTTTAGCAGTTCTGCAGGCGTACCAAGTTTGGATTCGACTTTGTTGCTGCGTTTCATAAAGTGTGTAGCGGTTGTAAGCTGTAAGTTGTAAGCTCAGTTGTGGGGTTGAGAGAGAGAGTCCAGCCCCTCTGGCTGATTAGCTAATATATGCGCGTGATTTCCCAGCACGCTCAAGTTTTTCTGATTGATCTTTTGATTCTCCCAGTGAGTTTTTAGCAGGACTATTCATATCCAGACATGCAGGTCTACAGTATTGTCCATAGTTATTGTCTCTCTGGTAGTTAATTGATGATTATAAATGTATGGATACATTTTTGCCATAGTGTATACTCACCTGGGATCTGAATCTGTCCCTGATTAGAGGGTTAAGATGAAAACCAGCAGTACTGTGGACCTCTAGGACAGGATTTGAGTTCTTCTGGTTTATCAAAATGTTAATAGGAATGTTATTTCCCTTGGACACAAATGGCAATACATATTGGTCAATATTAAGAGAATACATATACTTTGCACAGTATGAAGAAAATATTTTTTCTTGAATTCTGTATGTTTGTAGTGCTTCCATGTGTGCTGGTCTGTGTGCATGCTTGCCTATGTGGATCAGTGTATTAATACGTGAGTGTGTGTTTGATGCTAGGTGGTGTGTTTGTACTAGCCCGGCTGACGTGGCCCACGTGACTCACAGCGCAGGGTGAGCTGTGACTTCACTGGTCTGGAAAGGAGGCCGTTTGTTAATGCAATATTCGCTCAGAAACTGTGATGGGTTCTCAATGTTTTGTTTTTTTCCACAGGGGTTGAAACCTCTCATTGTTTGAATTTGAAAATCCAACTGTTGTAATTGAACGGGGTGGCACTCGGGGGCTGTGCATGTGGGTGTTTGAGTGAGAAAGACAGAGGAGAACCAACCAATAAAAGCACAGCCCCTTTCATTATCGATGCATTGTGCTGACAACCTCGGAGCCATTGCAACCTCTGAAGTCAGGATGACTTAGAGTTAGGTACTAGCCCCTGTAGCCAGACAAGTGTTTGTACTTGAGTATGTACAACCAGGAACATGTATGGGGCGTGGGTGAGGAATATATTTTGTACATGCTGTATGTACAGTGCATTCAGGCCCCTTGACGGTTTCTACATTTTGTAACATTAGCCTTATTCTAAAATTGATTAAATTATATTTTTCTCATCTACACACAGTACCCCATAATGACAAAGCGAAAACAGGTTTTGAAATGTTTGCAAATAAATTAATCAGATACCTTATTTACATAAGGTATTCTAAATTGAGCTCAGGTGCATCCTGTTTTCATTGAACATCCTTGATGTTTCTACAACTTGGAATTGTCCATAGAGTTCTGAGACAGGATTGTGTCAAGGCACAGATCTGGGGAAGGGTACCAAAACATCTCTGCGGCATGGAAGGTCCCCAAGAACAAAGTGGCCTCCATCTTTCTTAAATGGAAGAAGTTTGGAACCACCAAGACTATTCCTAGAGCTGGCCGCGCAGCCAAACTGAGCAATCGGGGGAGATGAGCCTTTGTCAGCGAGGTGACCAAGAACCCGATGGTCGCTGACAGAGCTCCAGGGTTCCTCTGTGGAGATGGGAGAACCTTCAAGAAGGACAACATCTGTGCAGCACTCAACCAATCTGGCCTTTATGGTAGTGGCCACAGGGAAGCCACTCTTCAGTAAAAGGCATATGATAGCCCACTTGAAGTATGCTAAAGGCAAAATTCTTGAGAAACAAGATTCTCTGGTCTGATGAAACTAATATTGTACTCTTTGTCCTGAATGCCAAGCGTCACATCTGGAGGAAACCTAACACCATCCCTACGGCGAAGCATGGTGGTTGCAGCATCATACTGTGGGGGTGTTTTTCAGCGGTAGGCTGTAATCGCTGCCGAAGGTGCTTCAGCAAAATACTGAGTAAAGGGACTGAATACTTACACTATCGTTCAAAAGTTTGAGGTCACTTAGAAATGTCCTTGTTTTCCATGAAATATATTGAAGACGATGAGGTTATAAATGTTTTTTTTAATGAAATAATAATTGTCCTTCAAACTTTGCTTTCTTCAAAGAATCCTCCATTTGCAGCAATTACAGCCTTGCAGATCTTTGGCGTTCTAGTTGTCAATTTGTTGAGGTAATCTGAAGAGATTTCACTCCATGATTCCTGAAGCACCTACCACAAGTTGGATTGGCTTGATGGGCACTTCTTACGTACCATACGGTCAAGCTGCTCCCACAACAGCTCAATAGGGTTGAGATCAGGTGACTGTGCTGGCCACCATTATAGACAGAATACCAACTGACTGCTTCTTCCCTAAATAGTTATTGCATAGTTTGGAGCTGTGCTTTGGGTCATTGTCCTGTTGTAGGAGGAAATTGGCTCCAATTAAGTGCCGTCCACAGGGTATGGCATGGCGTTGTAAAATGGAGTGATAGCCTTCCTTCTTCAAGATCCCTTTTACCCTGTACAAATCTCCCACTTTACCACCACCAAAACACCCCCCAGACCATCACATTGCCTCCACCATGCTTGACAGATGGCGTTGAGACTGGTGTTTTGCGGGTGCTATTTAATGAAGCTGCCAGTTTAGGACTTGAGGCGTCTTTCTCAAACTAGACACTAAATGTACTTGTCCTCTTGCTCAGTTGTGCACCGGGGCCTCCCACTCCTCTTTCTATTCTGGTTCGAGCCAGTTTCAGTTCTGTGAAGAGAGTAGTACACAGCGTTGTACAAGATCTTCAGTTTCTTGGCAATTTCATGCATGGAATAGCCTTAATTTCTCAGAACAAGAATAGACTGACAAGTTTCCTAAGAAAGTTATTTGTTTCTGGCCATTTTGAGCCTGTAATCGAACCCAACAATGCTGATGCTCCAGATACTCAACTAGTCTAAAGAAGGCCAGTTTTATTGCTTCTTTAATCAGCACAACCATTTTCAGCTGTGCTAACATAATTGGAAAAGGTTTTTCTAATGATCAATTAGCCTTTTAAAATGATTAACTTGGATTAGCTAACAACGTGCCATTGGAACAAAGGAGTGATGGTTGCTGAAAATGGGCCTCTAAGCCTATGTAGGTATTCCATAAATCTGCCGTTTCCAGCAAAAATAGTCATTTTACAACATTAACAATGTCTACACTGTATTTCTGATCAATTTGATGTTATTTTAAATGGAGAAAACATTAGCTTTTTAAAAAACAAGGACATTTCTAAGTGACCCCAAACGTTTGAACGGTATTGTATATTTTTTATCCATTTTAGAATGCTGTAATGTAACAAAATGTGTATAAAGTCAAGGGGTCTGAATACTTTCCAAATGCACTCTATCTGAAAAGTGGATAGGAGATGAGTAAATAGTCTATAACAATTGGTTTAAAGTGTTGGAAACAATATAAAAGTTTGTTTATTTCAAAACGAGGTACTTAATAAAGCAAAGGAGGCAAAACTGAGTTGGGAATTCTGCTATTAAGGGGAGAGTCGGCGAGAGTTGCGCAATACATCCCCACCCCCCCGCATGCATGACACTCCTGCTCTGCCCTATAGGCACTTAGATCTGAAATAGTTGAATAGGTATAAGCAAAAGTGCATAAGCGCTAACAGACAATCTGAAATTGTTTTTCGCTTGCTTTCTCCCCTCAGGGCCTTGTTTAATAGGCACAACATTGTGGAACATTCCAAATCAGATAGAAATACACTGTGTAGAACAGACATGCCTCTGACATGGAGTAAAGGCATCATGTCAGCTCTATTCATGGCATTTCTATCTGCAACTTTCTGTACGTTGCATCCTCCTGAGCGTGACCCTGGTTGTGATTATAATGCTATAGGCTACTGATCCTGCCTTCTCTATGCAACGGCGGCTGAAGCTACATTTCATGGCTGCTGGCAAATCTCCACATGCTTGATTTCAAATCAGCCTACACATTGTATGTGCTTGCTACTGCTGCATGGGTCAAAGTATCTCTTCTCTATGGCATCAAGGGAAATGCACAGAACAAACTGAACTTTAATCTAAAGTCAGTATTTTCTACATTATACTGACAGAATATGAAATGAGTTTGTCCTTTCACTGTGGGAAAGTTTAGTCTTGTCTGTACATTCTAATGTGACAGTCGGTTTCCTCTTTCAGTATGGGTACTTCATGAAACTGGGAGTGGGCTGATCTAAAGCGAAGACCATTTGCATATGTTTGGCTAAGATGCCATTTTGCTGCTGAAAGTCATATTTTCATGTTTCTGAAATAAATAATGTACATTCCCATCGGCTGTAAACTGGTACGGTCTGTTTTACTGTATTCCTTTATCTCAAATGCCATCCGTGATCCATCTGCTAAAATATAGAACTGTATTTATTAAAATGAAAATTAGGTTTGTGTACAAACACAACAAACCACTGTGTGTGTGTTGCTCTCCAGTGTAACATGAGGGTCTCTTCTCTATAAAGTCAGCCATGGTCTCCTGTCTGTCTCATGTCGGGATCAGCTGGAGGAGGAGAGATGATGATATACCACTACAGTTTGACCTCAAACAATGCACATGAGCATTTTACCGGTTGATCTCTTGCCCTGGCTTAACACATCCTCTCTGGCCATCCGTGATGCGACGTCCACCTGAGCGAAAGAGCCACACAGACAGGTTACAGACATACCTGCTACTAGCACACAGAGACAAGTTTCATAATTAAAATACAGAGATAATGAACGGTGTGAGAGCTGGGATGTGTGTGACTGATGATTGATTGATCAATCGGATGGATCAAAATGGATTAAATAGATTTTTTTATACACACACAATACCCCATAATGACAAAGTGAAAACATCTTTAGAATTGTTTTCAAATGTATTCAATTTAATACAGAAATATCTGTCTCGAGAATTTCTAACTATCTGTATCCTGAAGGTTGTAGGAGTTCCATTCTTGCAATGGTCAGTATTTTATACAGAGAGCTCCCTTCAAAGACACTGAACCCACACTCAATCATGTTGTCTAAACAAGCCTAACAATTCCTTCCCTCCCTGGGTGGAGGAGACCTCTGTCCTATTCTCCTTTGTTGTCTTAACTACCTCCTGACTGTTTTGCTGAATAGTAACATACTGACACATTCTTAGAATTATAATCTTATAACTAATACATTTCACAATTTACAGTTACTTTAATTTACAGAATACTTTAGTCATTACTTTAAACATACACATTTCTTTATCAATATCTAATTTACATAAGTATTCACACCCCTGATGCAATACTAAGAAGAAGCACCTTTGGCGGCGATTACAGCTTTGAGTTGTCTTGGTATGTCCGTGTCATCTTTTCACATCTGGATTTGGGGATTTTTTCCCGTTCTTCCTTGCAGATTTTCTCAAGCTCTGTTAAATTAGATGGGGAGCGGCAGTGAACAACAATCTTCAAGTCTTCCCTCAGATTTTCAATGGGATTCAAGTCTGGGCTTTGACTGGGCCACTCAAGGACTTTCACATTCTTAAGCCATTCCAGCGTTGCTTTGGCTGTATACTTGGGGTCATTGTCCTTTTGGATTGTAAATCTTCGCCCCAGTCTAAGGTCTTTCACTCTAAAGCAGGTTATCGTTGGATTTGCCTGTATTGGGCTCCATTCATTGTTCCCTCTATCCTTACCAGTCTCCAAGTCCTTGCCGCTGAAAAGCATCCCCATAGCATGACGCTGCCACCACCATGCTTCACGGTAGGGATGGTGTTAGATGGGTGATGAGCTGTGCCTGGTTTTCTCCAGACATGGCGCTTTGCATTCAGGCCAAAGAGTTACATTTTTGTCTCATCAAACCACAGAATATTTTGCCTTATGCTCTGAGTCTTTCATGTGCCTTTTTGCAAACTTCAGGTGTGGATCCATGTGCCTCTTTCTCAGAAGTGGCTTCTTTCTGGCCACTCTCCCATAAAGCCCAAATTGCTGAAGTGATGTAGAGACTTGTCCTTCTGGCAGGTTCTCCCATCTCAGCCAAGGAACTGTGTAGTTCTGTCAGAGTAATCATTGGGTTCTTCTTGCCCGGTTTCTCAGTTTGGCCGGAGGGCCAGCGACTAGACAGAGTCTGGGTAGTTAAATAGTTTTTTCATTTCCCAATGACTGAGACCACTGTGCTCTTGGAAACTTTCAACACTCTAGAAATGGTTTTATACCCTTCCCCAGATATATGCATCATCACAATTCTATCTTGGAGATCTATGTACAGTACATCTATGTATAGTTTCTGCTCTGACATGCACAGGTGTTTTTTTTCTAAATCATGATCCAATCCAAACAATTGAATTGGCCACGACTCCAATCAAGTTGTAGTGATATCTCAAGGATGATCAAAGGACATTGGATGCACCAGAGCTCAATTTGGAGTTTCATAGCAAAAGGGTGTGAATACGTCTAATATTTCTTAAAACATGTTTTCACTTTGTCATTATGGGGTATTGTGTGTAGATGTGAAAAAAAAAATAATGTAATAAACAAAATGTGGAATAATACTTTCTGAAGGCACTGGATGCATACAAACGGCAAGACTTTAGCTAGCAAGTTACCCAGGTTCAAAACCCATTCTGTCACATTTGTACACTGCTGTGCATGTCCCTTACAGTGGCTAGTGGTAAGTTAGTGTCCTGGTTTGGTGATAGTGAACTGACTGACAACTGACAGGATGAGATTAGAGAGATAGCAGCTGTCTATGTAACCCTTGAGTCAGTGTGTTTTTGTGTTAATTGTAACCAGACCATCAGTCACTCAATGTGTTAATCTCTCCATCTCTCCTCTCGTCATCCCTCATTACTCTCATTCAGTATACACACTGTATATATGTCTGTAATAAAGCCTTTTTGTGGGTAAAAACTAATTCTGTTTGGCTGTCCAGTCATGTGAAATCCATAGATTAGGGACAAATGAATCTATTGCATGTTGCGTTTATATTTTTGTTCAGTATAGCTGTATAGTATGGATTTTCGTCCTACAACCTCAGATACAGAAATATGTCCTCCAAGCCATGTGACTGCAAATAACTGGTTTGTGTGTGCATATGTTATCTGTGGTCTGTTTCTCCACTTGACTGCCGAGGTAGCCCTGTCAACTGCTGGCATCAGATGTAGTGAGAGAAATTTGGAGCGACAGATGCCTGGAGAGGAGAGAGGAAGGAAGGTACTGGCGTAACACAAACCCCTGCAATTTTGCCATAGCAGGAAATGAACTCTAAAACCGCAATATTTCTCTCTCAGCCACTTGGCAAAATGTGTCAAATAGCATGAGATTAGCTATAGAAGGGTTGTTTTTTAGCCATATTAGCACTGACAATCAGTCAAAACACATCAAAACAAGACATGGTATCAAGAACAAGATTCAAATAATTCCCCTTGTGTCAGCTTGTCATTGTTGCTAGTCACCTGACCATCCAGAGTCATTTTTTTAGCCATCCTCCCCTCAGCAGTCTCCGCTGCATCTCCCGTGTATAAGTGTGTGTTTGATACCATTCCACTTATTCCGCTCCAGCCATTACCACTAGCTCATCCTCCCCAATTAAGGTGCCATCAACCTCCAGTGGTGTGGATGTGATGGGAGAGTGTGTGAAAGTGATGGGTGTATGGGATGTGATGGGAGTAAGTGTGTGTACATGCCTTTGACCTCTGGCCGTCTACCAGCCACTGGGAGTAGCCCGTGTCGTCTCAATCAAACCCATCTGTGCAGAGTAAGCTGAAACATACACACAGAGGGCAGTTGAAGGTCCACTCGGCTGTATCATTAAGCAACAGTGGGAGTACAGACTGACGTGTCTGTCAGAGCGAAACACACACGCGCTCACCTAACGCCTCTGCCTCAAATCTATTACAACCCAACCATATCTGTTAAACGTTTTGTAACTTGTATAATAAAAACTGTCATCTCAGAAACCCAGAACTAAAATATTGCGTACTTGCATTAAATACTTTAAGTTCTGAGGGGATAAAATATATACCAGAATGAGTAGCGGGAAAATAATAAATATACTAGAATGAGTAGCTCCACGCCCCTCTCTTTGCAAGTTACGGGCAAATCTATAGGCCAAATGTCCTCTCCCCTTTCGAAATTAAAGATGCGAACACCTGCGATATTGTGATTTGTCCAAAATATCAGTGATAAAATCTGCACACCTGAACAAAGTTCCTTGTCATTCCTCACATTCCAGAGTCTGTTGACGGACGCTACAATACCAGTTACGGTACGTGCGTCTGTCCATGAGAGAGTGAAACTGAAATCATGTTTAATGTTTGAATACATTTAGCATTCAAACATTAAACACTATTTCCATGTAAATGTGCTGGTATACATGTTCAACAAATGGCAACCAAATATGCTTGTTTTACAAATTATATAAAATAGACTCATTTATCAAAAGCTTTAATGTCTCTCAGAATTTACATACAACACATGGTTTACACATTTCTGGTCACTAAATTAATTTATCTATGAATAAATCAAGATTGTTTGTGCTTATCATTAGCATGTACAGCTGCACTTCATATGATAGAATCATGTAAAATTAAGCAACAAAATACATTAAGAAATTTGTTTTATTCAAATTATACTCTAACAATGCCCAACATATGCCAAATCATATTGAGCATTTCACCTAAATAAACTAAATGGGGTCAAAATAAAAATGCTTCAACATTTCAGTTAAGTGGACTTATATGCACCACATTAAAACAAGCATGCTGCAGGCTCTAGTTCGAGCACATCTTGACTATTTCCCAGTTATATGGTCAGGTGCTGCAAAGAACCTCGGAAAGCTAAAGTTGGCCCAGAACATTTTGCCATGGGGCGTAGAGAAAATGTTGCATTTTGCCAATTTCCTGCAATTCTACACATTTTGCCATGACTAATATATCGGAGTGAGTGTGACTAATAAAATCAGGCGCCGCTCCAGAATCTCCCAGAAGTGTTCAATTGGGTTGAGATCTGGTGACAGACCCCCATGGCTTACATTGTTTTCATGCTCATCAGTGACCACTCATGCCCTGTGGATTGGGGCATTGTCACCCTATGCCATGGTAGCTAAAATAATGGCCTGTACAGCATTTTTATACATAATTTTAAGCATGACAGGATGTTAATTGCTTAATTAACTCAGGAGCCACACCTGCTTTCAATATAATTTGTATCCCTCATTTACTCAAGTGTTTCCATTATTTTGGCAGTTGCCTATATTTAGACTGATATGTGTGCATGTAACTCAGATGCTACTGAATATAAATGTAATATACTGTACATAAGAATCAGTGGAGGCTGCTAAGGGGAGGACAGCTTATTATAATGGCTGACATTGAGTCAATAGAGTGGGATCAACCACATGGAAACCACGTCTTTGATACCATTCCATTGACCCCTCAGCAGCCTCGACTGATAACATCAAGATCTGTGAAACAACGTCATGTGTAGTTACCACAACCTTTCATTACCCTGCATGGCTAGCCCCTCTCAGCTTGACTTGTTTGTCATGGGGTTAATTATGTACGTGAATAGCCTCTGCTGAAGTCAGTGACAACGCAGGGAGCCAGTATAGGCCTTTTACTTTTTAATACAGTGCACTGTGGGTGTATGTGGACTGAGACTCATTACTCTCCTCTTTATACTCTGACACGTCTTGTTGTTGTGGTTCCCTAGAAACCTACCTTGTTCTACGGAAGAAGTCTGATAAGGGTAAATATGTCCCTGAGATTAGCAACAATAGCATCACAAGCTCGGAACAAGAGGAGCAACAGGTCTTCGACAAAGTCGTGAAAGTTGTAAAAACATCCCACACACACAACCCTCAAGAATTTAAGAAACTGACCACCAAGGCCCTGGAGGATACTACTTTTAAGCAGGATTTTGCTAGTGTCCTACATGGCACATCCTTGAAATTTGGCATGTACACATCATGAGGGGTAATTTCCCTGCCTTAAGTGTCTGAGTCTGTAAATTCCTGCTAATACCTTTGCACATTCATAAGTGCATAGTGATTTACATTTACTTGAATCCTAACCTTCTATAATCTTGCACTACTCAACAGTAGAAAGTCCTGTAGTGACAACGCTTAAGAGAAACAGTGCATCTGCTGCTAATGTGGCATAAACAACCATTAATTATGTTTTCATCTGATTGTCAAACAATCACTTTAAAAAAAGTGCTCTGTAGGTTACCTGCGCATGATGACTTGAAAGAGACATCTGTTACAAAACACCTAAACGTGTATTGTAACGACATTCTGCGATTGTCATTAGGTGTACGCTTGTAGCCTGAATTGATGCGTTCACTGCTGTCCGTGCGCGTCTCGGTATGGGCGACTCATCTCTGCCTTGGAACCACAACGGAATTTGGAGCGGATACCACCCGGTTTCAAGTCAATTCGCACATTTTTCATGCCTTTGACATGCGATAATGTTAAATAATGGCGTAATAGCCTATAGTTGTCTTGGCATTTTTGTAATTATTGTGATAGGCTCACTTTTTACAGGTACAGCGTACCCCCAATATTTATTTTGCCGGGAAGCTGTACCGGACCGGCTTACTTTCACCCCTGTCGGTAAGGAAATGTGTTTCAGCCTGGCTTATGGTGATAGGTTGAAGATCACAGGCGAGCGCCAGCTCCAGACCCCCTCCAAGGGCGAAGCCATCCACCGCAGCAACTGCACGGCATGGGCAAAGAGGCTGCCATAGCAATGCAATGTCCATAGCAACACAACACCCCATGTGGAGAGATCAGAAGGATCAAGTTACGAAACCAACTGTTACGAAACCAATAAATCGTCTGCTAATACACTGCGGGCCAAAATTTTGGAATATTACTCATTCAAGGGTTTTTCTTTATTTACACTATTTTTTACATTGTAGAATACAAGTGAAGACATCAAAACTATGACATAACACATACAGTATGGAATTATGTAGTAACCAAAAAAGTGTTAAACAAATTCTTCAAAGTAGCCACCCTTTGCCTTGATGACAGCTTTGCACACTCATGGCATTCTCTCAACCAGCTTCACGAGGACCGCCACAGGAATGGAAGACCCAGAAATACCTCTGCTGCAGAGGTTAAGTTCATTAGAGTTACCAGCCTCAGATTGCAGGCCAAATAAAGTAACAGACACATCTCAACATCAACTGTTCAGAGGAGAATGTGTGAATCAGGCCTTCCATGGTCAAATTGCTGCAAAGAAACCACTACTAAAAGGACACAAATAATAATAAGACTTGCTTGGGCCAAGAAACAAGTAATTGACAGTAGACCGGTGGAAATTTGTTCTGAAGTCCAATTTTGAGATTTTTGGTTCCAACCTCAACCAAATTTAGATGGTTTGGGATGAGTCGGACCGCAGTGAAGGAAAAGCAGCCAACAAGTGCTCAGCATATGTGGGAACTCCTTCAAGACTGATGGAAAAGCATTCCAGGTGAAGCTGGTTGAGAGAATGCCAAGAGGCTATTTGAAGAATCTCAAATTTAAAACACATTGATTTGTTTAACACTTTTTTGGTTACTACATGATTCCATGTGTTGTCATAGTTTATGTCTTCACTTTTATTCTACATTGTAAAAAATAGTGCAAATAAAGAAAAACTTTTGGCCCCCGGTGTATATTTGGTGTGTGCATAAATATAATATATTTGATGTGCATAAATGTGAGAAATAAGCGTAAGCGACCAGGTGTTGAATGTAGCCAGGAGACTGCCACCTTACCTTAGGTCCAGGGCCAGCTCCTTCTTGACCTCTTCGTCGGCCACTCCAAGCAGATTATTATTTGTTCAGATTGTGACGAAACGTAAATATGTACAAAAAGGAAAAATACCAAAGACATGCCCAAACAAAGAACCCAAAAACAAAGGAAAGGCCTCATGGCCACCGAAGAAAAACCAGCAGCCTCATTACTTTTCCAGCTGGGACACAGACTGCCAATCACCTTAATTGGCAGCACCTGATGTGCTTATCAAAAGCTTCCTGGCAGAGCAGAGCACAGCACTCGACCCGGTTGGTGCTGCCACCTGGGGGATGGAGTGTGGAAGTGTATCCTGGTAGTGGGTTGTCTAACTGTGTGCTAACACTAAACTACCCCCATATCATAACATTACATACTATGAGGATGGGGGTGCGATGTACTAGCATGAGAACAGGCTGAAGACTGAACTAGACTGGTGGTAGCCCCTGGCCCACACACACCGCACACACCACCCACCGATCCCAGTCATGAGTGAGCGCAGTCCGTGAACAAATAGATTGGAGTCAGAGTGGTTCATCTCAGCTCTCTCCTTCAGATCAGCTCCTATGGGTGACACACAAAAGACATCATGGACACACACACACACACACACACACACACACACATACACACACACACACACACACACTCAGGATGAATACATGGCTACTAGCAGTGGGTATTATATTTAGAGATAGCGATCTAGTTAATGTGTTTTGAGTTTCCAGTTCCTCATGTGTTGAACCGTAAATTAATTAGCCTATAATATTAGTTAGTGCAGATAAACATGTATGTAATTAATCTCTATTGCAAAAAATTCCGGAGTCCTATTTTGACGTTAAAATATAGCAACTATAGTGTAATTGTCAACCCGAAATTCAATAATTGGATTAGCTTGCACATCAAAATATCTTGAATCATGCATTCCAGCTGGGACATGTTAGATTAACCAATTTATTTCTTGAATACCTCAGTAGTCTATTTATTATACTTCTTAATAAAGCACTATTAATGACTATAAGATTGCTCATGATTTGGGTCTGACCAAATGTGATATGGGCTGGTGTGGATAAAATGCCAGGGCCAAGCCTCCCTCCCAAATCCTTCCATAAACCAAAGCCAATGGGGGACGCAAACTGATCTTAAATCAGTCTTTCTAATGACAACTTGGTTCTACTCCAGTTTCACTTTGCTTTAAGTTTTTGGGAACGGAACGGATATCCCACTTCCATCCCGCACACATGCACTCACTCATGCACACACCCACACAGATATACACTCATCCACACACACCCACACAGATATACACTCATCCACACACACCCACACAGATATACACTCATCCACACGCCCACGCACGCGCGCACACACACACATATGCATTCATGCTACACACACAGCATGTTCTGCTGCTACCAGACTCTTATTATTATTGCTAAATACTGCACAATTTAAACCCTTGCCCCCTAATACCCCCTTGCCCAAAAGACGTGTAAATATTGGACTATAAATTGGACTGTAAATTGATGCCCAAATCTTTATTCTATTCTACTGAGCCATTTACTTCATGTTCGTATTCTTATCTTTTATTATTTATTATTGTTGTTGCGTTGTCAAGAAGGAACCTGCAAGTAAGCATTTGTATACTGTGTATACCATGTATACCCAGGACATATGACTAATAAAAGCTGACAGTTTAAACTCCAACCTGTTTGGTCACCCTCTTCTTCTTTTTCTCTTTTCATAGTGGGACTCACTCGTCGCCTTGGTTACTGACACACAACACTGACTAAGCATAAAGCCTGAGTTGCCCATGGCTTAAAACAATAGATTTCATAGTTGATTGATAATGAACATCCTTTTTTTCTAGGTATATCATAACATTGTGATACTAAATAGGCCTACATTACTCTTTAAAGTATTTATTGTCATTGATTGGCAATAAATGTTAACCAATACCTATAGTTGTCGCCAGGGGGCGATCTCCTCACACACACTACAGAGACACTGATGCAACCACCTCCTGGCCTCTATTTTATTATTTTATTATAGCCATTATTCATATTCATGAGCCAACAGTTTTAAATGAGCCAACAGTAATTATACTTTACATACATTGAGGTACATGATTTAACATAAAATATATTATGGACTTTCACATTGAGTAGGTCTCAAATGCTACATTCACATAAACATGCCAGAAGACTTACTATAGCTCCCTGAGCAAATACTAAGGCTTTTGCTTAATGGACTAACACATGCGCAGAGGTCCCAGGTTAAAACCAAAGTCACACACTACTGGTCAGTAGGTCACACTCAGAGGATATGTTCTTACAGGGTTGCTCTCTTTTCAGAATCTGTGGGTGGAACCCGTGTTTCCCCTGGCGAATATCTCAGTGATTGACAGCTCCCTCTCGCAGGGGGGTCGACCTCGGTAACGGATGTAGCGAGCTTTACGAGCCTCGGCCAACGATTGGTTTAAATCAGGCAGGAGGTGGAGCGTCCTGGGCCGAACATCAGGAGTGAGGGAGGAGGGGGGAGGAGGGGGAGGATAATACTCCTCTTTCTCTCTGTCTCTGTCTGTCCTCCCATTCTCTTCCTCCTTCTTTTGCATTGCCCTCCCCTCTCTCCCCCTCACAACTCTCTCCTCCTTCCCCTCCTTCCCCTCCCTCCACTCCCTCCCTTCCTCCTCCCCTCTCTCCCCCAGTCCAGTGCTGATCAATGCTGCTGCAGGCTTCAGTTTGAGGTCTGGCAGGCAGAGCGGCGCCACTGAGCTCTCTGCCCCGTGCCTCTGTGTGTCTGCAGAGCTGCAGATGAAGTCATGGACCCGAGCCTGGAGTGCAGCCGGACCAGACACTCCCCCACACACAACCTTTACTGACCTGAGACAATGAGGGGGGGAGCGACAGAGTGAGAGAGTGAGAGAGAGAGAGAGAGAGAGAGAGAGAGAGACAGACAGACAGACAGACAGACAGACAGACAGACAGACAGACAGACAGACAGACAGACAGACAGACAGACAGACAGACAGACAGACAGACAGACAGACAGACAGACAGGCAGGCAGGCAGGCAGGCAGGCAGGCAGGCAGGCAGGCAGGCAGGCAGATGTAGATAGATAGATAGATAGATAGATAGATAGATAGATAGATAGATAGATAGATAGATAGATAGATAGATAGATAGATAGATAGATAGATAGATAGATAGATAGATAGAGTCAGTCAACAACACACGCATGAATACACACACAACGCACACACATATGCACACACACACACACACACACACACACACACACACACACACACACACACACACACACACACACACACACACACACAACTATCAGTATTCACCTTGTGTCACCATGTTGTGACTCAGTGTCTGTTTATTGTCTATAACAAATGTTGTTCGGCCACATAACAATCATACCCAGACACACACACACAAATGTGGGGCCAGCTCTGTGGATTCAGTAAAATGCTGCATTGAACAACAGAGAGAGATAGAGGGAGGGAGAAAGAAATGGAACCAGGAAGGGGACTATAAATCCAATAGAAGTTGGCAGAGGGATGCACATCATAAAAGAAAATGAGTTTAGAATCAGTCTGTTAAAAGAGCCAGCATGGATCCCAGCCTAGCCACAGCACAGACAAAAACAGACACACACATCAGTGGAGTAGCAGTATCTGTATTTAGAGTAGTATCGAAGAGAGTTTGTAAACCGCCTACAGCAGCCTACCAGTTAGTGAGAGGGGAAGGGGGTATGAAGTAGTAGAATATGCATAGATATGGGATATGAACTAAGAAAGAGTTCTAATTGTGATAGTCTCTCAAACACACACACTAATTTCTCTCTCTCTCTCTCTCTCTCTCTCTCTCTCTCTCTCTCTCTCTCTCTCTCTCTCTCTCTCTCTCTCTCTCTCTCTCTTCTCTCTTTCTCTTTCTCTCTCTCTCTCTCTCTCTCTCTCTCTCTCTCAGTCAAACCCACAGTGACTGAGAGATGTGGGTGTGTATCTCAGAGTGAGGTTTTAAGCGTCTCGTTATCTGCCCCCTGGATTAGCATAATTAACCAGTCCGCTCGCTTTGAATCCCCATCCTCCAATCAGCTCGCTGCAGAGGCCAGGGGGAGGGGGGATTGCCGATACTTCACAAACACAAACACACACCCCACACATGCACACATAAATCTCCCATTCCCACATACAGTGACGTTACTTCACACACACACACACAACCATCCCTTAGCCTGTCAGCTCTTCTCTCAACCATCTGGGCCAGGATTAGATTAGCCCTATGAAGGTCCTGTTATACAATCTAGCACTCCACAGATTAGCTTTATTCTTCTATGAACATGTTACATTAACCCTTTAACAAAAAGAGTCACTGTACAGTTTATGGTGTTTTGGTAGCTTATGGTAGTAGCTTACAGTTTATGGTGTTGTAGTAGCTTATGGTGGTAGTTTATGGTGTTGTGGTAGCTTATGGTGGTAGTTTATGGTGTTGTGGTAGCTTACAGTTTATGGTGTTGTGGTAGCTTATGGTGGAAGCTTACAGTTTATGGTTGTGGTAGCTATGGTGGTAGCTCACAGTACAAACTCCACAGTACAAACTCCACAGTATAAACTCCATGCTGTTTCATCTCTTGAAGTAAAGCAACTGCCTTGTGTGGCTTTGAGCTGACGCAGTCTGCCTGAGAAAGGAACCTACAGAGATTTAAACATATTTGGTTTATCTCTGATGTGAAGAGCTCACCTGTGTTTCTCTGGGTCTCTGGTGGCCCGTGGGATTGTGGGTAGCGTAGTCCTGTAGGGCATGGAGGGATGGGAGGGGTCAGGGTTGACAGGTCGCAACACCAGAGGATGAAGGCTCCTCCTCCAGGAGTTACCTGGGGTCACACAGGTACAGGTCAGCTCACACACGCACTTACACACACATGCACGCGCAAACACACACACAGACACAACACACACACACACACAAACTCACACACACACCAGAGGCAACCAGTCATTCAGGGCAGGTTTTTTTTTTTTGGTGCCTGTTTTGCATGGCATTATGGCATCAGTTTACAAAAAAAATAAAATGTAATTGAGTTATTAAAGCCGCATACAAACTTATTTTTTGCTTTCTTGAGTAAGGCAGGTACAAAAAGCAGGTGTTTCAGCCTAACTTAGTGTTTTCTGTGGTGGTGGGGCAGCCAGCGGAAAATATGGAGCGTAAGGGTTGGTAATGTGCTTTAGTTGCGCATGATTGGCTCAGTGTTCTGTCACACTACGTCACAGCATAATCTATGGGTAGAGCTAGAAAAGTCAAGACCCTTGGGTGCTGCCATAGAGTTACATTAGAAGTGCCCATCCAAGAATGCTCAAGATTGTTGGACACAGATAAAATGACTTCAGATCACATTATATCTACAGTAGCTTTGATTGGACTGATCATGTTAACTTCATACTTTCAAATTCTTAGCTAGCAAGCAATCATCATCATGAATCACATTGACAATCCTTTTCAATCCTTGTCATATGAAGAGAAATAATGAAGAGAAGTTGGAAATCGATAATTCAACAATGAGTGGTTTGAAAGGAATCAGTCACTAGCCTGCTATTCAGTGGGGTGGGTGTGTGGTCCAAGTCTGGGTTTAAGGGTCTCTTTTCCAAGCTTTAAAGGATAAACATTCAACATTGGCAATGTTGTCAATCCAGCATGACATCTGCCTTGCTCAAAACAACTGGAAACCCGGAATTGGGAAATATCAGACTTCAGTGAGTTCAAGACAACTGGGAACTCTGGAAAAATCTAGCTCCGACTGGGAAAATACGTTTTGAACGGTCATCCAACTCGAAATTGCAAGTCGGGAACAAGTTGGCAAGCCTCGTTCTAGAGCTCCAACCTGAAGATCACTGACGTCATCATGAATCGACTTTTTTTTTTTCTTTGAGTCCCAGTTGTCTTGAAAGCACCATAAATAAATAGAATTACAGACTTTGATGACTACGTTTTATGACACCTTCCTAAGTGTATGGTGTGTAGTAATCTGTTAGTAGCCCATATGCCTCACCCTAATAATTTGGTCAATTTTCCCCTCATAATTTTGCCTACTGTTCTGACTTGGTGGTGCACATGTAGACTATAGCCTGTTTTATAGAAATGTAATCATTGAATATTGTATGAGCTTTCATTGTCTGCTTATATGCCCCCTTTATTTATCCTATGGTTCTGTCTTGGTGTACAGGGAGAACACTGTATGTTCTTAATTCTGTTGCTGTACATTTCAAAGGTGCTGAACAAATAGTTATATTTACTACGTCCGTCATAGCTCGCTCGTTAATGTCTTAATTGAAATTACGGATTGCCTCATATGCTCGTTGTCCCATTATGCCATAGTTTGTTCATCTCAATTGTCAGTAGAAACCACATTTGTTTAAGCAAGTCAACCATATCTGCTATGTTTTTTACAAGGCAATAAATTAGGCTGAATGAACTGTTTTGCTGCCAGAACAGGCTCCGTTGATAACCAGGTGTAGCAGTGGTAAGGTGTTGGGACTCTGCTGTTGGGACAGCTTAATGTAGGCCCTAACAGTTTGTGGGCACCGGTTGTCACCGTTATAGTGCAAGTAATGTACTGTTTAATGTTGTGTTGTATAGTGGCTTTGCTGGCATGCATAAAAAAAATGTATACATTTGTTTGCCCCACCAAGATTTACATGCTGAAATTTCCACAGACACACAAACACACAAGCATCTCTCTCACCCGTCCTGATGTTGAGCAGGTCCCTGTGTAGTCTTTGTTGTTCTGTGGTGAGTGTGTTGAGGTGGTAGCTTGTGGCCTGCTCCAGTCTCTGTAACCCCCCCTGCAGGCGAGCCTGAGCTCTGCGCTCCTCTCTCCTTTGGGCCTCGCTGCCCTGCCACAGCCCCCTGCCACTTCCACCACCACCACCACCACCACCACCACCACCACGCATGGCTCTCTCACACCTCCTGACATACAGAAATACATACAGTTAGATACTATCTGCTTCTGTGCAACTGAAAGAACGGAACACCTGGGTGACAACTTGCATTCCCACTGTAAACCATTACATCTGTCAGTCAACAAATAAACCATTACATCTGTCAGTTAACAAATAAACCATTAGATCTGTCAGTTAACAAATAAACCATTACATCTGTCAGTCAACAAATAAGCCATTACATCTGTCAGTCAACAAATAAGCCATTACATCTGTCAGTCAACAAATAAACCATTACATCTGTCAGTCAACAAATAAGCCATTACATCTGTCAGTCAACAAATAAGCCATTACATCTGTCAGTCAACAAATAAGCCATTATATCTGTCAGTCAACAAATAAGCCATTACACTGAGAGGTCCAAGGTGTTCATTTTACATTTTTTTGTACGATGTTATAATTTTTTGTAATACTTGTTTTTTGCGTTATATCTTGCCCAGACCCACCTGCCCAGACGCACATGCTCACCCCCCCATTTTCAGCGCCTGCATCACTCTCCACCACATGGCCTCAAACTGCACCATTTTGTTTCTCTCCATCACCCACGCACTTTCAACATTTAGATAATAAAGCATTTGACCTTTCAATTGTGTTAACGTACGGAGGAATGGTTGATTTGGAGTTTTTAAGTATACATTTTTTCAAGATGATCGACAAGAAAAGTATCGTCCAACCTATCGGGTATCTAACTGCACCCTCAAATATCATGTATTGAAATATGCAGACAGACAGATTAAAAGTACATTTACATTGTAATACTTTCTATCTCTGCCCATAACCTTTGGACTTTATAGCATTCCCAGAAGGCATGGATTATTGAGTCATTGTTAGTTTTACACTTAAGACATGACTCTGCCGTTGTGCTGTAGAATTTGTGAATTTTGTTCTTGTATAATACATTCTATACATTAGTTTATAATGGATTACACATACATTTTCGTTAACTGTAGTTTCGTTAGTTATGTTCCAACATTCCCTCCATCGTGTGCCAATATCAGTTCTTTTTAAGTCTTGGTTCCAATAGTTTATATTTTTTCTAAGAGATTGTCAGTTGGATAGGCTCTCTGCAAGGCTTTGTATAGCTTACCTATCCCATGAATGTCCTTTTCTGACTCAAATAAGATTCCTTCCAGATTGATCTGATGTCCAATGGGTCCAAGGTGTTGTATTGAATGTTTTTTTCAGCCTTGATGGGGTTTCCTGCGTTCGATGCAGTGTTTCCTGTATGTTTACCATTAGCTGCATCAATCACATCCCTGTTCAGGCCCTGGGGGACTGAGGGCCTGGCTCTTATAGGTCTCTGAAGTAAGTTATGGACGGGCAAAACGTCAGGCCTGCCAATTAACACTAAATATGCCTCTCCCATCAACCCTTACTGATTAGCTTTCCGTTCAGTGACAACTGGCTACGTCAGTGTGTTATACAGTATACAGTATAATACAGTCAACGGTATCATACAATACCGTACCGAACGTCATTCATTTCATCTGTCTCTTTTTATTCCTCTTCTCACCGTAGAGTTTTCTTTCTATTATTTATGCGTTATAGTCAGATCATATTATAACATGCTTTACACACCTCCTATATTATTTATGGTTAACACCCCTGTAAACACACAGACATATCACCATCACTGACATAGTTCCAAATGCAGAGCTGACATAGTTCTACCCCCACCTTCTATATTGACCATGTTTCTTGTGTTGTAGTGTTGCTATGCTGGGATGTTAGATCATGTTGACAATTGACTCAATGTAATCATTGCCCATCATTACTCTCCATGGGGTCTGACTCACCCAACAGGCTGTGTGTGTGTGTGTGTGTGTGTGTGTGTGTGTGTGTGTGTGTGTGTTTGTGGCCGAAAGAGAGAGAGAGTGTGCGCAAGAGAGTGCGTGCGTGAGAGAGCATGTGTGAGTGTGGAACAGAGATAAAGAGGGAGCGAGAGATTTATGCATGGCCTGTGTTTTATCAAAGTGTGTGTGTGTGTGTGTGTGTGTGTGTCTGTGTGTCTGTCTGTCTGTCTGTCTGTCTGTGTGTGTCTGTCTGTCTGTCTGTCTGTCTGTCTGTCTGTCTGT
Source organism: Thymallus thymallus (assembly GCA_023634145.1). NCBI lineage: Eukaryota > Metazoa > Chordata > Actinopteri > Salmoniformes > Salmonidae > Thymallus > Thymallus thymallus. The sequence continues at coordinate 14,585,031 of CM042393.1, read as the reverse complement.
CTGTCTGTCTGTCTGTCTGTCTGTCTGTCTGTCTGTCTGTCTGTCTGTGTGTGTGTGTGTGTGTGTCTGTCTGTCTGTCTGTCTGTCTGTGTGTGTGTGTGTGTGTGTGTGTGTGTGTGTTTGTCAGTGTGTGTCAGTGTCTGATTGTGAGACTGATGCTCCCATCAAAGCGGTCAAGTCCATCAGGGTTTTAGTTTGTGTGGTGTGTGTGCAGTACCGTCCGCCCACGGTATTTCGCATTACCACTCCCCAAGTGCACCCTGGCTGTATCACACACTGTCGCAGCTAGCCAGACCCACTGGCTATAAGTAGCTACAAATCACCTCTCTCTCTCTCTCTCTCTCTCTCTCTCTCTCTCTCTCTCTCTCTCTCTCTCTCTCTCTCTCTCTCTCTCTCTCTGTCGCTCTCTCTCTCTCTCCCCCCCTCTCTCTCCTTCTCTCTTACTCCACTACCACCTTTGCCATAAAAGCCTGAACCTCTTGGTAGACGCAGTAGTACCCTCACATGCAGGGAGGCTACATTAACAAAAAAGCTCTAGTAGGACACAGTAATCTCTACCGCTCTGCTTCTATGAACCCTGTACAGAGCAGAGGAGGAGAATCTGCTTAGAAACAGTTGAGTTCCTGGCATAAATTCCCTATTGTATCAATAGCGGCCATAATTCACCATCAATAGGCATAAGGAGAGAGCAGAGGCAGTCATTAGCTTTGAGTGACCGGCTATGACAAGCAATTTAGTCTCACACACTGTCTGGGCACCTGCGGGAGAGAGGAAATTAGCATTTTAAATGGTGATAATTACGGCAGAGAGGCAGAGGAGATGTTCATATTCTTTCAATTCGCTTACCGATCTCTCTATCTCTCTCTCTCTCACACACACACACTCACACACACAAAGTGGTTCTGCAGGCTGCTGTAGTAGTGTAGCACATTATGCTAGACTCCCACGCCTCAATCTGGGTTCTACCAGAGAGATGGAGCAGGACACAGCTGGAGAGCACTTATAGGAATAGGCTACACTTCAAACTTTCACATCACACAGAATCACTGAACGAACTCCTACAATACACCATCAAGCACAGGCATAAAAAACGATGTTACCTTTCAGAAATTATTTCAAATTTACATGGCGTAGGCTTTGATAAATCAAATGTACACTACGTGAATAATTGGCCCAAATAGAAAGTGCGCGCCACTGCGCGGATCCTTCCAAATTTAGCGTACATAAAGTCTTGCGATCCAAAAAGTAAGATATAACGCACATCAAAATGGTCAATAACTCTTCACCATATTCACAGATGTTGTTGTTGGATGTAAAACGTTTGTTAAGAAAAGAAAAGAAGAGGATTTCGCTCTGTAAAACTCACATGATAACTTCCTTGAGCGCAGACTGTGCCAGTAGAACATCACAATGTTACTGTGTCCATAATAGTTGATACGCACGATATAAGTGTATATTCCGGAATTACTGTAAAATAACTGCGTTTTGTTTTATGACATATAGACCTAGTTTATGGAAGAACCATGTCCGATAGAATGTCAGTATTTCTGCGGGGAGAACAAGGATTTCTCCCCCACCCTGTACCAACCATGATGTAACTATCGGTAACGGGGTCTGGGGACAAAGCTATTTAACCAGTGTCAGTCTCTAGATCACCATGGAAACCAGAGGGAGAGGAACAGAGTTAGGAGTTATGCAAATTACTTGATACTGGTTTGAATAGACTAGCACAACGCTATGCATTGGCCCTATGCCTATATCAAGTGTGCTGGCATGGGAAAATAGGGAAAGAATGGGTTAATGTAAATTAGGCACTTGTCCTAAACTGCAACCAACCATTAGCTATCATCACTGTGAGATACATCTATTATAATAGGAATCAATCAGCAAGGATAGGGTTTGAACCACCAACCTTGCATTTACAGTAGTGTGCGATAAGGGTCCGGACCTCTTGACAGATGCTGAGGCTGTGGTTCTATTCTAACCCAGGCAGGGCAGGCCAGGGGGTTTAAGGATGGATTTGGGTGATTTGGGTCAATCAGTGATTGAATGTCAAACAGTATTTCATTTGTATTACACATACACACATGCTTGTTTTACTATCCTATTCTAACCCCTAACCCTAACCCGAATGTTAAGCCTAATTCTAACCCTAACCTTAATTGTAGCCCTAACCCTAAACCTAACCCCTAACCTAAAATAGCCCTTAGTAAAATAAAAAGCACACAAACACACAGCTCCCTCACCCTGCACTCATGTTGGATCAATAGCGAAGGAGAGGAGAGGAGGAACGAGGGAGGCCCATATGGAGGAAAAGATGAAACACAGACTTGTATCTCTCCTCCTCTTTATCTCATATCGATTGATAAAACAGCTGTTTTTAGCTACTGCCTCTAGCACCATACCTGACCCTGCTCTGTTCAGCTCTGAACCACACACCATCACTCTGCTGCCTGTAATGTGTGCTGTGTGTGTTTGTCATGGACGGGATCGGAACCCTGGTCTCCCACGGGAGAAGACAACGTCTTAGGCCGAGGGTGACACTGGTTTTGTAGTCGCAGGCAGGGCTACCTGTTATGTGTGTGTCAGTGGAGGCTCCTCAGGGGAGGAGAGGGAGGGCCATCCTCCTCAGTGAATTTCAGAAAACTCTACAAAATATATTCACGTCACCAAATAATAATTGATTAAAACACACTGTTTTGCAATGAAGTTCTACAGTAGTATCAACAGCACCATAGTGTAGACGAATGACAGCTAGTTTCCGTCCGTCCTCCTTTGGGTACATTGATTTCAATACAAAACCTAGGAGGCTAGTGGTTCTCCCCCCTTCCATAGACTTACACAGTAATTATGACAACTTCCGGAGGATGTCCTCCAACCTATCAGAGCTCTTGCATCATGAACTGACATGTTGTCCACCCAATCAAAGGATCAGATAATTAATCTAGCACTGCAGTGCATAAAATGTGGTGAGTAGTTGGCTCAAAGAGAGAGAAAGACAATAGTTGAACAGTTTTTAACAAATTAATTTCTTTAAAAATTAAGCAGAAGCGAGAGGGAGAGAGAGAGCTAGCTATATTTTGTTTTTTTAAATGTATTTTCACTTTCACTTACTTAACTAGCGAATGCCACTAGCTAGTTTAGCCTACTTAAATCCCCTGCTCAAATATAGAGGGATGCTATGTTGGCTAGCTGACTATGACTATCCAACACTGGAACTCTTCCAAGTCAAGGTAAGCTTTTGGTTTTATTAATTTATTGCCAACCGGGCACGCCTGTGTAACTGCTAAACTGCTTGCAGACTGTACACTGTACTGCATGATTGTAGCGGGTTTACTAACGCGTGAGTTCTAGTAGCTTTGTTGACTATGACGTTATAGTATGGTGAAGGGAAAGGAAGAGAGCGTGTAGATACGAGAAGAAATTATACAATGATCAAAAAGTGTCATGCTGTATGTATGTGGCTGCTATGAAAGTGAACTGTGTTTGCGTGTGATCAGGGATGTATTCATTCCACCGATTCTGTTGAAAAAAAAATCTTAAACAGAAGCAAACGTAACGAAATGGGGATAAACATACCTGAAGTTGTCCAATAGAAACTCTTGTTTGCAACTGTTTGACTAATGATTGCACCCTAGATCAGCTAGATGCAGGCAAGAGTGTGCAAGGCGGTATTGAATGTATCAATGTATGTCACCTTGATTAATCAAATTTCTCTCGACCTGTTTACCTAGCGTACCTTGTAAACTTGAATTAATAGGTTAGGTTGTAGAGAAAGAGAAAGAGATAGAGATATATAAAGGGATAAGGAGGACAGAGATTATTAAAGTTGCTCTATACAGAAATCGCTCCATAATTTCCTGGTTGCTAAAACTCTAATAGTTTGCCTAATTTGTCAAAATAAATGGGCCAGAGGTGTGTTTGGGCTCTAGTTGTGCTAACTCAGGGTTTCCCAAACTCGGTCCTGTGGATCCGCCCCCCCACCACTCCCCCACCCGGGTGCACGTTTTGTTTTTTGCCCTAGCACTACACAGCTGATTCAAATAACCAACTCATCATCAAGCTTTGATTATTTGAATCCACTGTGTAGTGCTAAGGAATAAAACACACACACACACACACACACACACACACACACACACACACACACACACACACACACACACACACACACACACACACACACACACACACACACACACACACACACACACACACACACACACACACACACACACACACACACAAACACCATAATGTGAGTCCAGATGTGAAACCCTCAGAGGTGCCAGTTTACCTGCGTTTTAGTGTGTGCGTGTGCGTGTGTGTGTGTGTGTGTGTGTGTGTGTGTGTGTGTGTGTGTGTGTTTTATGCTCACCATTGTAAATGGCCACTATATCCAGCCTCCTCTGGGAGGAGTAAAACTACACCTGTATCTGGAATAGCATAAAGAGCCCATCCATCATACTACAGCACTATTCCTGGCTCTCTCTATGTGTGTTTGTGTGTGTGTGTGTTTGTGTGTGTGCGTGCATGCATGCGTGCATGTGTGTGTTCGTGCATGCATACGTGCGTGTAGCATCAATAGTTCATCCATCACACAGCAGTACATTCCTAAACTCACTGACTTTCTGGCTCAGCAGCACATTTACAATGTTTACTTTTCATCTTAGTATTTTGACCCAGACTCTCAGGCCCTTCTCTCAGCGCTCAACAGTCCTCACTCAGGATCTCTTCTATACCTCTCTCTCTCTTTCTTTTACTCCCTCTCTCTTCATCTCACATGGCTGGAATTACTTTCTGTGTGTCTGTTGTGTATCTGGGGTGACATTTTCATGGGGAAAAATACTTCAAATCTGTGTGAAGAATACCAGAAAACTCGAATCTGGCAGTGTGATTTCATTTGACACTTTTATTCAACAATGTGTATTTTAAAAAAGGTATTATTTAACTAGAGTAAAAACTGTGCTTCCTTCAGTTCTTTGTCACTTTATTTTAGAAGTGCTCACTTTGGATGCATTCTGTTGTGGAATGGATCTGTAATGAGCAGTATTGTTGTTGTCCTAGTGTATTTAACCAGTAAATTAAAAACCCATTTTTATAGTAGAAGAACTCATGAACACAGACATGAATGAATCAAACATAAATGGATGAGACATGAATGAATCAAACATAAATGGATGAGACATGAATGAATCAAACATAAATGGATGAGACATGAATGAATCAAACATAAATGGATGAGACATGAATGAATCAAACATAAATGGATGAGACATGAACTAATCAAACACAAATGGATGAGAATGAAGACACACATAGATACAGTAGGCTACTGAGGAAAAATTAGAATGAGAAAGCTATCTCTTGATAGAGCGAGAGAGATAGAAAGAAAAAGAGAGAGAGAGAAAGAAAGAAAGAGAAAGAGAAGGAAATAAATTAAGAAAGAAATAGAAAGAAGGGGGGAAACAGAGAGAGAGAGGTATGATTAGACCTCATTAAGGTCACAGTGAAGCAGAAAGGAGTGTGTGTGTGTGTGTGTGTGCGTGCGTGCGTGCGTGCGTGCGTGTGTGTGCATGTGTGTGTGCGTGTCAGAGTAGCTCCAGAGAGCCCTTGGGAAGGCTAAGTATGGGAACTGAGGAGATTGAGGTGGGGAATTCTCAATCAAAGGCATCCAAATCTGGAAAGGTGTCGACACGAGCCAACCTGCAATAGAACTGAGAGGGGGAGGCAGAGGGGGGCAAGCAGGAGGAGGTGTGTGTGTATGTGTGTGCGTGCATGTGTGCATGCATGATGGGGGACGCAGAGGAATAAGGGTAAAGCAGGGAGGAGGCAGAAGGAGGCTATGTGTGTTTGTGCATGCATATGGAGTCGGCGAGGGGTGAGGGGTGAGGCGGGTGAGGTAGGGGGGACCCAGCGGGAGTCCTGTGATAATGAGTCGGAGGTCCCAGTAGGACTCAGGCTCTATAATGGGACAGAGTTGCTATAATACAGATCAGAGAAACAACATGATGATGATGGTGATGATGGTAATGAATATGATGATGATGGTGCCATCTGTGGCACGTTCACCTTCCTCAGCTCAACAGCCCCTTTCGCATAGAGGTATTTTCCTGCAATCGTGGGGAAAAAAAATGCATTCTACAGGTACAGGTTTCTGTGTGTCAGGAGTTGTAATGCCAGTAAATAGCCTCCCGCAATTCTCCTGCTTAACACCTAGCTAGTGTATGTTACCTGTGAAATGCAGGCCTTTGTGAATGCAGTAACTCCCTGGAATGGGCGGTCTCCTGAAGGACGGATATGTACTGTACATTTAAATCAGGACACAGGAGAGAAAGAATCCTGCTGGGACTATAGGATGTGGTTAGAGTAGAACTAACTCAACCACCCCCCCACAGCATGACAAAGCCTACCGCAGTTGTAATGACACCGCTGTATATGGGCTTCCAGATAACCCTGTGGGCTGTATGCCAGCCCTTGCTGCAGTATGACTGACCCACCACAGTCCCCTCTCCCCTCGGGTTTAATGGTTTGGTCTTGGAGGGTCAATGGCTACCAGGTTCCAAATCTATAGCAGTGATGGTGTCCATCATCCAGCATGGTCTCCTCTCCTCAGCACTGATCTTAAAACCCAGGCAAGGAGAAAACTGTTTGATGGGTATACTTACCAGGACTTTGCTGCTCAGTTCTTTCAAATCAGTGCAGAGGAATGTTAGACTATAGAGATTTACATTAACATTTTGGTCATTTAGCAGACACTCTTATTCAGAGTGACTTACAGTTAGTTAGTGCATACATGTTCATACTTTTTTCATAATGGTCCCCTGTGGAAATCGAACCCACAGCCTTGGCATTGCAAGCGCCATGCTCTACCATCTGAGCTACATGGGACTATAGATACAGCCCTGTCTTTGTTTTCGGTCTCTGCCATGGTGACACATCCAGCTGTCAGGATCGATTGAGGTTCCTGGGAGCTGGCAGCACATTCCAGGCCTGGCGTTCTGGCACTGGCTTGTCATGTCTGGTCTTCTCTCCTCCCTTACAGCCTACAGCCTCAGTGATACATCACACACTGACATAGGGCCACGACACACACACACACACACACACACACACACACACACACACACACACACACACACACACACACACACACACACACACACACACACACACACACACACACACACACACACACACACACACACACACACACACACACACACACACACACACACACACACACACACACACACACACACACACACACACACACAGTGTATACTGCACAGTGGAGAGAGTGTGTAAGATGATTGCAGATACTTCACATTGTGTGTTTGTGTGTGTGAGGATGGAGGAGGCTCCACTGCAGTGTCTGACCCATCCTTGACCCAAGTGACAGTAGATTATAAAATACAGATGCTGCCAAAGAGAGGTGGAGAGAGGAGAGAGAGAGAGAGAGAGAGAGAGAGAGAGAGAGAGAGAGAGAGAGAGAGAGAGAGAGAGAGAGAGAGAGAGAGATTACACAGACCCACAACGAATTAGAAAACAAATCAAATGTTGATAAACTTCAATATCTATTGGGTGAAATATCACAGTGTGCCAACACAGCAGCAAGATTTGTGACCTGTTGCCACAGCAACCAGTGAAGAACAAACACAATTGTAAACACAACCTATATTCATGTTTATTTATTTTCCCTTTTGTACTTTAACTATTTGCACATCATTACAATACTGTATATAGACATAATATGACATTGGAAATGTCTTTATTATTTTGGAACTTTTGTGACTGTAAGGCTTACTGTTAATTTTTTATTGTTTATTTCACTTTTGTTTATTATCTATTTCACTTGCATTGGCAATGTAAACATATGTTTCCCATGCCAATAAAGCCCCTTAAATTGAAACTGAATTGAGAGAGAAAGAGTGTGTGAGAGAGAGAGTGAGAGAGAGAAAGAGAGAGATAAAGAGGTGGAGAGAGATAAAGAGAGTGAGGGAGAGGGAAAACAGATAAAGGGTGACTGGGTTTATAATGTGAAGGAGAATCCCTTTGGTGCAATAAAGGTATCAATACAGACACAGGTAGAGTACAAGTGAGCAGGAGAATGAGAAGGAGAGGGAGAGAGGAAGATAGAGAGAAGGATGGAGAGAGGGATGAGTGTATGTGTAGAGACAGAGGACAACAGCTCCTCTCACCACCTTAATGGTTATTATGAAGGCAGAGAGCAGTCAATACCCAACTCTTTCTCTCCCTCCCTCCCTCCCTCCCTCCCTCCCTCCCTCTATCGTCATAACGGGGCAGAGTATAAAGTTGGCAGCCAAAATCCAACAGATAAAAGAGCAAGGCCTCAACCCATATCTATCTCCCTCTTTCTTTCCACATCCCCTCTGCCTCTCATCATTTCGCTCTCTCCCTTGTTCATCAGACTACCTTCTCTCCCTCTCCTCCCTCCACATTTCTAACTCTCCAGTGCCATGGTGTTGGCGCAGAGGCTAAATCAATCACCCTTCTGCCCTCTGTTCATGAATTCTCTTCCCTTTCCCTCTCTCCCTCCCTTCCCACATTAGGCTGACATAGTTGTGGTTTCACATTCAAGTTACGAAATGACAGAATCCACAAAGTAAAAAAAGAAAACACGTTCATAAACATCCTTTAATAATAGTGAAAGATACAATATGACTTAATATAAGTTACTGCAGTTTTAAATAGCCGGAACTGCTGTAGACAAAAGACAGTCGTGTGTAGAGTCATACAGCAGTACAGTGGTGTGTGTGTATATGTATGTGTGTATGTGTGTGTGTACATGTATGTGGGTACTGGTTTCTACTGGTAAGGACAGTGTGTACAGGTTGTACATCGCCAGTAACAAGAAGGTTCTGTAAGCCTGTCAGATAACCGTTGTGGTGTTAGCAGTTGAAGGGGCAGCTCTCTTTCTCTCTACTCAGGTTCACACTATACAAACCAAATATTCTATTTCATGTAATCACATCATTTAGTTGAAAAACACTTCTACTTAATGGACATTCGTTTCACTGTTTAATTCCTACAGCATATACATTGTGAAGTCACTTTCATAGTGGCTCCTCTCATCTATCCTTTCCCCTTTTCCCCACTGAGGCCCATCCAAGGACAAGCAACCAAAAGGATTCCTGCCGACAACTAGATGTTCCTGTTCTCACACAATGTCTGACTGGTATGCTGGGTGTGTGTGCTGAACATAAAGTCACCATAGAAGTGTGTGTGGACAAGAGCAATAGTTGTGTTTCGCTTTCCCCCGCCTTGATGATGATGTGTGTGTGTGTGTGTGTGGCAGGATGAGTAATTTACTTATTGCATTAGATGGTTTCTGTGCTTTATACTCACGCTCTGATACAATCCTTGGAGCAAACACACACACACATGCGTTTGTTTTACTATCCTTGTGGGGACCAAACAATTGATTTCCATTCAACATCCTATTTTCCCTAAACCTAACCCTAACCTTAACCCCAAACCCTAATTCCTAACCCTGACACCTAATTCCTAACCCTAACCGTATCCTTAAACCTAACCCCTAAGCCTAAAATATACCAGTGAAATGTCCTCACTTTCTATCCTTGTGAGGACTTCTGTTCCCCACTAGGATAGTAAAACCAAAAACACAACTCTGCCCCCAGTTATGGAGAGAGACAGAGATTAATACAGAAGGAGAGATAAAGAGAAGGAGAGAGAGAGAGAGAGAGAGAGAGAGAGAGAGAGAGAAATGGAGGATAGAAGGAATGCACGTGTTCTCGTTAAGCCTGCTCTTCTCTCCAAGCCTAACCAGACGCTAGCAATGTGTGTGTCCAACTTGTATGAAAATGGTTCAGTAGACTGCCTGAAACTGGCCCTTTCCTGAACAGACTGGACACACAAACACACACACACTAAACACTCACAACACTGGAGAGTGTCTCCTCACGTCCGCGCAGTCATCTCTGTCTAGACCAGCTTATTATGGGACAGAGATCTGTGAAGCAAGGTCCCCTAGTGTGTGTGTCCGTGTGACCAGCTCTGTGACCCTCTGGTGTGCGTGTGTTGAATTACAGACTGAAATAAAATATCCCAGAAATTTTCCATACGCACAAAAAACATTTGTTTACATCCCTGTGAGTGAGCATTTCTCCTTTGTCAAGATAATCCATCCACCTGACAGGTGTGGCATATCAAAAAGCAGATCAAACCATGTGTAACCACGCCAGCCCAGGACCTCCACATCCGGCTTCTTCACCTGCGGGATTGTCTGAGACCAGTCACCTGGACAGCTGATGAAACTGAGGAGTATTTCTGTCTGTAATAAAGCCCATTTGTGAGGAAAAACTCCTTCTAATTGGCTGGGCCTGGCTCCTCAGTGGGTGATCCTGGTTCCCAGGCCCACCCACGGCTGCGCCTCTGCCCAGTCATGTGAAATCCATAGATTAGAGCCTAATGAATTCATTTCAATTGACTGATTTCCTTATTATTAATGTAACTTTTATTTAACTAGGCAAGTCAGTTAAGAACAAATTCTTATTTACAATGACAGCCTACACCGCCCAAACTCGGACGACGCTGGGCCAATTGTGCGCCGCGCTATGGGACTCCCAATCACGGAACCAGGTTGTCTGTAGTGACGCCTCTAGCACTGAGATGCAGTGTCTTAGACCACTGCGCCACTTTGAAACCAGAATATGAACTGTAACTCAGTACAATTGTTGAAATTGTTGCATGTTGCATGTTGCTTACAACTGTATCTTAGTCCATGCCGCTAGTCCTTATGTATATAGGCCCAATTCATTCCTACTGTTAGATATTACTGCACTGTCAGAACTAGAAGCACAAGCATTCCACGACACCCGCATTAAATCTGCTAAACATGTGTATGTGACAAATAACATTTGATTTGATTTGAGATTAGAAAGCACCGGCCACTTAAGGAATGAAACACTAGTCACTTTAATAATGTTTCTGCATCTTGCACTACTCATCTCATATGTCTAACTGTACGCTCTACTATTCTCGGTATCTTAGTCACCTAATCGTGTTTACATACTGCATCACCAATCTCTTATGTGTATATTGTATACTTTAAAGCTTACTATTCTACTGGATCTTAGTCCAATGCCGCCCTGGCAAATGTACGCCGGGTGAAATAAGTATTGAACACGTCACCATTTTTCTCAGTAAATATATTTCCAAAGGTGCTATTGACATGAAATTTTCACCAGATGTTGGTAACAACCCAAGTAATCCATACATACAAAGAAAATACGTTCCGAAATTAAGTTATGTGTAATAATGTGAAATGACAGCTTCAAGACGCCTCCTATATGGAGAAACTAGATGCATGCATTGCTCTGGTGTTATTTTGGCCCATTCTTCCACACAAACAGTCTTCAAATCTTGAAGGTTCCGTGGGCCTCTTCTATGAATCTTGATCTTCAGTTCTTTCCATAGATTTTCAATGGGATTTAAGTCAGGTGATTGGCTGGGCCATTCTAGCAGCTTTATTTTCTTTCTTTGAAACCAATTAGTTTCCTTGGCTGTGTGTTTGGGATCATTGTCTTGCTGAAATGTCCACAATTGTGGTGTTTTTAGGGTGATGTGCAATGCCATTTCTCCTCCAAACATGGTGTGTATTATGACATCCAAATAGTTCAATTTTGCTCTCATCTGACCACACTATATTCTCCCAGTATTTCACTGGCTTTTCCAAATGTTGTGCAGCAAACTTTAAACGAGCTTCAACATGCTTTTTTTTCAGCAATGGAGTCTTGTGTGGTGAGCGTGCATACAGGCCATGGCGGTGGAGTGCATTACTTACTGTTTTCTTTGAGACAACAGTACCTGCTAATTGCAGGTCTTTTTGAAGCTCTCCACAAGTGGTCCTTGGCTCTTGGACAACTCTTCTGATTATTCTTTTCACTCCTCTGTCAGAAATCTTGCGAGGGGCACCTGGTCGAGGCAAATTTATGGTGAAATGATTGTCTTTCCACTTCCGTATTATGGCCCCAACAGTGCTCACTGGAACATTCAGAAGCTTAGAAATGCGCCTATAACCAATGCCATCATTACGTTTTGCAACAATTAGGTTGCGAAGGTCTTGAGACAGCTCTTTGCTTTTACCCATCATGAGATGTGTCTTGTGTGACACCTTGGCAATGAGACCTTTTTGTAGGCCATCAGTTGGGACTGAACCAGCTGATATTAATTTGCACTGACAGGGGGCTGGATTGCTTTTTAATTACTGATAGTTTTCAGCTGTTGTCTTGGCTTTCCATGCCTTTTTGCACCTCCCTTTCTTCATGTGTTCAATACTTATTCCCTGTGTCATTTCACATTATTACACATAACCTAACTTATTTGTTTTGGTTTCTTTGTATTTATGGATTACATGGTGACGTGTTCAATACTTATTTCACCCGCTGTATATATTTTTGTTCAGTATAGAATTAACGGTAGGCCTATATAGGACTACTTGCACTTAAACCATGAAAAGGAAAAAAGGGGGAGATGCAAAAACGTAATTTAATGCAGAAATATAATAACCTGTTCATATTTTCCCTATAAACCATTACTTTTTTGTTAAGGTTTGGTGTGGTATGGCTATTATAAGCTACTGCAGGCCTATGAAGGCAGTGTGCACCGGCGGCGCTCCAACTCTCACCCAGGCGGGTGCTATACATTGGTGGTGGATGAGGTGAGTTTCCCCCTATTATGTAAAGTGCTTTGAGAAAAGTGCTGTATAAATCCAATCAGTTATGATTATGATTATTATTATCATCAGTAATCGGATCTGATAGCGGATCTGATATCAGTCAATCTGATAGCCAACGCACAGCAAGATCATGGCGTTCTGCAACAACGCATGAATGTTGATGGCTGTTTAATATACCAACCCCCTCACCACTGAGTCAACCAGAAGCAAGAGCCACGCACAATGATACACTCACAGGACCTTGGCTGAGGTCACAGCACGTACACATGCAAGCATGCACGCACACACACACACACAGACACACACACACAGTGCACTCGGGCGATGACAGGGGGCCTCAGATGCCAGAGGGTACTCTTATTGGTCAGTTGCTGACATCAGCAAGATTCTAGCACATTGCCCTTGGCGACTCACTGCGCAACAACAGCTCTGTAACCGAGAGAGAACCCTCACACACACACACACACACACAACACACACACACACACACACACACACACACACACACACACACACACACACACACACACACACACACACACACACACAGACACACACACACAAACAAACACCCCAGCCTTCCATCTGTAAACACACCCACCCTACATGCCCTCCATCTGTAAACACACCCACCCTACATGCCCTCCATCTGTAAACACACCCACCCTACATGCCCTCCATCTGTAAACACACCCACCCTACATGCCTTCCCAAGACCCCTCTACACCCTTTACACACCCTAAATCCCCCTGACCCTGTTTCTCCTTCAGTGGTAGTATTTATACCCTGCTCTGTTCTCTTACGGGTTAGCACTGACCCCTTCTGGCCCTGTCAACATGAAAACAACCCCCCAACATGCCTCGTGTCCAGACTGAGCAGCAGATATGTCCTACAGCAGTGGTTCCCAAACTGTGGGGCGCGCCACCTAGAGTGAATGATGGAAGTGGGGCCTGAGTGTCCTACAGGTGGGAGGGGGGGACCATGGGGGATATTATCTGTCCATTCAACAGATAAGATGGCTACAGTGTGTGTGTATGTGTATGCATGTGTATGTGTATGTGTATGTGTGGTAAGGTTAAATGGTACAGCAGTCTTATCTGTCTTGAGGCTGTGAGTCTTTTGAGACTGATATTATCATCTGTTATAACCAGCTAAAGATTTGACAGTTGAGCTGTTTATCTGTGCATGTTTGCGTATGTTAGTGTGTGTGTGTGCATGAGTGTGTGCGTGCCAACTTACTTGTTCGCATGTGTGGGTGCATGTAGTGACAGCTAAGGACTCATCTCCTTAGTGTGGAGGGATGGAAAGACGGATGGAAGGAGGGGTGTTAATGTTCCCAGGCCTGAGGATGTGACTATAGCTTTGCCCTTGAGAGGAGTGCATGTGTGTCAGTGTGGATGCGTCTCAGTAGGCAGGGACACGGAGTGTGATTACAAATTACCCACCCAGTGAAACGTAGTGCTGACAGCCTCCTAATGCTCTACACCCACATATAGATAAAACACACACTGCTGCTCTCATCAACTACACTGGAAATAACCTGGCTAACACACACACTGCTGCTCTCATCAACTACACTGGAAATAACCTGGCTAACACACACACTGCTGCTCTCATCAACTACACTGGAAATAACCTGGCTAACACACACACTGCTGCTCTCATCAACTACACTGGAAATAACCTGGCTAACACACACACTGCTGCTCTCATCAACTACACTGGAAATAACCTGGCTAACACACACACTGCTGCTGGAGGGGGAGAGAGGAGGGGCAGGGTTTGTCTAGACCTATGAATCACTTGTTCCCCCTGGTGAGAGAGATGCTGTGTGATGGTTCTGCCCCAGTTACAGTAGCTAACTATGGGCTGAACTAGAATATGAACCTACCGTAGACTTACACACTTTGTGTGTATTGTTTTTTCTTAAACAAAGCGCATAACATTGAATGGAGGGTAATTCACTCTTCCAGGGTCTTTTTGCTTTACCAGAGAAACCAGCTCTTAGCATCTGTGCTGAGACAGTGTTACAGTGTGTGTGTGTGTGTGTGTGCGTGTGAGTGTGTGTGTGATTTAACAGTGGGGGGCTTATTGCTCTTAATAGTTTAGAAGTCACTCTGTAGTCCTGAAGTGGAAGGCCTATTTCCCCTTATTGCTCTCTCTCACTCTCACACGGGCACACACACGGGCACACACACACACACACACACACACACACACACACACACACACACACACACACACACACACACACACACACACACACACACACACACACACACACACACACACACACACACACACACACACACACACACACACACAGGGTAAAATGTCTGTACTATTTTCTCTCACTCAGAGACACCCAGTCAGACCAGGACAGAGTCCAAGGTCCCAGTGTTCTTTATCCGAATTACTCTTCTCTTCTTCCTCCTCCTCCTCTTCTTCAGTGTGCTTCCGTTACTCCATAGCTCTTCGTAATGTATCCTCTCTTCCTCTTCTGCCTTTTTTCACCTCTTCTCTTTCGGCTGTTCACAGAGTCCCATCCCATCCCCTCTTCCTCAACCCCTCCTCCTCATAACTCCATCACACCTGCATGCCAGGCTTATTCAGATCCCCGTTCCCCTGATTCCCTCCCCCCATATGTCTCTCCTCTTCATCATCACTGTCCATGTCTTCCCCCTTCCTCTTGCTGTATCTCTCGTACAGCACCATGAGGACACCCATCACCCATGCCGACACGGTGCCGGCGCTGAAGATGACGAAGCCGATAGCGATGAAGAACAGATAGTCCCAGTAGCCCAGGCCCTGGTGGCAGTCTGCCCTCAGCTGCATGCCCACTTCAGCCAGCCGTTGCCCAGACAGCTCTGGAGGCCCCTGGCACACTGTCTGGCCCTCGTCTAGAAAGAGGGAGAGAGACAAGAGCGAAAAAGTTAGCCATCTAAAGAGAGGGAGAGAAAAGAGAGATAGTAAAGGGGGTTTAAGGAGGGGAGGATGGGGGAGCAAGGGGATAGGATTAGAGAGTAGGAGACAGGCATGGGGAGACAAAGAGAGAATGAGGTTGATGTAGCAGCCAGGTCACCTGTCAGTAATCGACATCCATCCATGTCTGAGGACATTGAGAGATGACGTGGGAACTGGCCACTAGGGGCAACAGTGAGCGCTGTTACCTTCAAGTAGGTTTTGGTTTTGCTAGGGCGTTGTGGACGGGGATGGTGGATGCAAGTGGGAAGTTCGAATTCAGCGATAGAAAATAGTTTTAAGCCTATCCTAAACCTTAACCATTACCTTAACCATACAGAGTTAATGCCTAACCTTAACCACTTCGACATTTGAAGTTTGAGAAACATGGATGAACGTCTAATTCTGAAGTGAGACTGTGAGAGCTTGTTAAACGTAGGGAGAGGGGGAAATAATAGAAATTACCACAATACAGCATACACACTCACACAAAGCTGTAATAACCTTAGTGATAAATGATGTAGACACTATAGATTTCCTCAGGGTAATGCAAGTCTGGGACACATCTAGGACACAGACACATTAGAATGCTCAGCACACACCCACATGTACGCACACACGCACGCACGCACGCACACACACACACACACACTGGGATGAGCATTTGACCAGTCTTCAAAGAAGCACAAGACATCTCCAAGGACAGATAGTGTTGTTTTCCTTCTCTTGGCATCTGTTAACAGCTGGCTTCTAATTAAAAAATATGAAAATGAGCAGAGACAAATTAAACACCAGTGTTTTTGTCTCTCTCTCTCTCTCTCTCTCTCTCTCTAATTTTTTAGAGTGTGCATAATTTACTTCATCCTACTGCTCATCACAAGTTAAGGGGCTAAGAGGCTACTGCCATTGCCACTGTCTCAGTCAATCAAACCATTACAGACAATGATGTGTGAGGAGAGAGGAGACCCCATACAGACTGGATCATCGCTGTCACTAACTGATTCTCCCAGAGAGGGGAGGTGGGAGAGTAGGGACGGAGAGAGTGGGGGAGGGAGAGAGAGAAAGACTAAGAGAACTGGATATGCGCGGTCTTATAATTGAATCTCTCTCTCTCTCAATCCCCCACCCCCTCCCTCCATCCATCTCTCCTCCCACCATCTCTCCTCCCTCCATTTCTCCTCCCTCCCTCCATCTCTCCTTCCATCTCTCCTCCCTCCACTATGACTTGTCCTTCCCAAAAAAGAAGATAGAGAACTTTTCTTTTCTTCTTCCTAGACATTAAAGAAGTGCGTGTGTGTGTGTGTGAATGTCTGCGTGCGTGTGTGTGTGTCTGGCTGTGAACGGGGTACTGATGGATTCATACTGTTAATGATGTTATTTAAATTGCACTCCTCTTCCAATAACGACAGGTCTTAAAGAGGGGGTGAATGATGGAGAGAGAGAGAGAGAGAGAGAGAGAGAGAGAGAGAGAGAGAGAGAGAGAGAGAGAGAGAGAGAGAGAGAGAGAGAGAGAGTGAGAGAGAGAGAGAGACAGAGACAGAGACAGAAAGAGAGGGGGATGGAAATATATTAATCTATGAATCACACAAGCTCAGCCAGTATTTACAGTATTTCAGTATTTACGTCAGAATTAGGCGTTCATCCATTTTTCTCAAACGTCAAATTTAGAAGTTGTTCAAAATTTCAAATCTCAAAGTGTTTAAGGTTAAGTTTAGGCATTAACTCCACATTTTTAAGGCTAAGTATCCTATGAATCTAATGTATGACTCTCTTGATACCTCTGTTGCATCAGATTAGACATGGATGTCAGGGCCTGACTGAGGCCAGGTCTCTGACTCCCTCTAGAGGGAGTAGTATGGCCACAGTCAGGACCTGACAATAATACAGGGAGTTTGGTTTTGGTTTTGGTCAATCCCCAATTAGAGGCAGCTGTCTTGAGTTGTCTCTAATTGGGGATTCTATTTATGTTTACTTCGCTTCCACCTGCGCGTGGATCATTTGAGTTGTCTGTGTACTTTACGCGACACCAGTTCACGGTGCGTTCTCTGTTTAGTATGTTTGTTTTCTATTTTGAGTTGCAGGGACCTCTCGCTCTGCGCCTCGTTCCCTTACCATGCATCGTGACAATGGAGAGTAACCTTTTCCTGTCTGGGCAGAAGGTTTGGGATAGGCTTATAACAAAAATAACTTTGTATTGCTGGATTCGAACCTGCAATCTTTGGAATCAGAGGCAGAATGCCCATCCCCCCAGTGTTATATCTGTAGCCCTCAGTAGTCATGTAACATGTATTATAAGATATAAATCCACAATCAGCTCTTCCATATAAACTGGACATACTTAGATTAGTTTAAATGGTTAATCAAGGACATCTATCCTAGCCAACCTAAATGCATCCTATAACCAACGTATAGCCTTTTTATCTTTAACCAACAAGGTCATGAGGTCGTAGCTTAGGACAGGTGTCTAATACTTCTATCACTGATTGGACAGTGTGTGTGTGTGTGTGTGTGTGTGTGTGTGTGTGTGTGTGTGTGTGTGTGTGTGTGTGTGTGTACGTGTGTATATTAGGTCTGTGCTTGTGTGTTAATGCAGGTCAGGATCAGACAAAGCAGATCAAATCAGACACGGAGGGTAACCTAAGCTTTCCCTGGCTGGGCAGAAATAGACTGGCACATGATGACGTTGAGTTAGTTATTATTCTAATTAGGCAGACCCCAGACAAATACGAGGTTGGCCGGAGCAAATATCCAAGATAAGCAGTTGCAGCTCATGGTTTTGGTCCTTTGTCATTCCGCAACTTTTTATTGATTGTGAACCAGGGTAACTTCTTGGAGCAAAAGCCTGAACTCACACCGGCTCTTTATGGTTCTTCCTCTCTCCCTCTCGCTCATCCTCTTTCCCTTTCTCCTTCTCCCTCCCTCTCCCTCTTTCTCTCCATCTCTCCCGCTCTCTCCAGGGTGTATTAGATCACATGGCTGTCCCTCACGCCTTGTCCCGCTGACGACCCGTCATGTCCCGTACCCCCTAACCCCCATCAACATCACATAACAGCCACCACTCAACCGGACCATCTCATCTTTATTACAAACAGACGCCCCAGAATGGATGGTCCACTGTCTGTTCCCAGAATGGATGGTCCACTGTCTGTTCCCAGAATGGATGGTCCATTGTCTGTTTTTCCTCTGTCTATTTATCTCTCTCTGTCTAGCTCTCTCTCTCTCTTTCTCTCTGTCTGTCTGTCTGTCTGTCTCTCTATCTCTCTCTGTCTGTCTCTGCCCACGTAGAGCGTGAACTAAACCACTGTGGGTGCTTCACTGTCAGTATAACACAACCATGAGGAGACTGACTTATACATGGCCTCAATTTACTAAAACCCTACTGGAAAGCTGTGACAGGCCTCGACAATACTATTATCGCCATTACCATAGTATGGTTGGATGGCTGACCCTGAGTAGAAGTAGTGTTTATTAGTAACTCACATTCATAGACTGAATTGTACACCAATCTACATACATTTTTAATCTATACAATCCAGGAGGATCCACCTGTCCCTTCAGCCCTAGCAGTTGGCAGTGCTGTAGTATCATTATTAACATGACTCATCCCAGCAAACCATAATTAGTTCTGTGAAAGTTCCCAGAACATTTGCCAGGTCGCAGCAAATGTTCTCATAACACAAAAACTGTCCAGTCGTGCTGATGATTATACAATGTTTGTATAAAATATTCCTAGAACTGTGATGGCGTGAATATATTATAGAGAGCCAGGCGCAGGAGGTAGCGTGAACTCAAGGATAACTTTAATATCCAACTCACGCATACAAAGTCCGAACAGGAAATAAGTACAACTGTTCAATACAACACAACGGTGATAACACGTTCACAAATAGACAATATCCGACAAGGACATGAGGGAACAGAGGGAACATATATACATGAAGTAATGAGGGGAAATGAGAACCAGGTGTGCGTAATGACAAGACATGACAAATGGAATAATGAGTGAGAGAGCGGCAGTGGCTAGAAAGCCGGTGACGACGATCGCCGAAGCATGCCCGAACAAGGGGTAGAGGCAACTTCGGCAGGAGTCGTGACAAGAACCCATTTAATCGGTTCTTTAAAGGTTTCCAGAATGTTTCATTAGGTTGTGGGAACATTCTGGGGACATACAAAAGATACAGTATGTTCCCAAAACACAAAAACTGTCCAGTTGTGCAGGACTCTACAATGTTTATTTTAGGGTGCAAAAAACATTTACCTGATGTTACAAGAATGTTCCTAGAAAACATTTCACTATAACAATATGGAAGAAAATGAAACGTATTCTACATTATACAAAATCTATTCCTGAAAAACACAACTTTATGGAACAATTCACCTATAAATTGGTCCACATGGAAAACTAGAGGCATAGAAACCGTACAAATGTTTTATTTTTTATTTCACCTTTATTTAACCAGGTAGGTCAGTTGAGAACAAGTTCTCATTTGCAACTGCGACCTGGCCAAGACAAAGCAAGGCAGTGCGACAAAAAACAACAACACAGAGTTACACATGGGAAATAGACAAACGCACAGTCAATAATAGAAAATCTATATACAGAGTGCAAATGTAGTGCAAAATGCAGGAAGGTTAGGAAGACAATAAATAGGCCATAGTGGCGAAATAATGACTTGGTAAGCGGAAATACATTAAAAATTTTAAAGTAATTTTGTCTCAAATACAGGCAACTTAAAAGTTACATACCATGAAATGTTGATAGGAGATCTTTTGACATCCGAGCAACCTTGAGGGAATCTTATTTGAGTCAGAAAAGGATGTTCATATGATAGGGAAGATATGCAAAACCTTGCAGAGAGCATATCCAAAAAGCATAGAAAAATATAAACTTGTCACAATCGGGTGACAACCGGGCCCGGTTGTTTGCCCCGCTCCCAGTCTGGGCCCGGTTGTCACCCAATTGTGACAAGTTTATATTTTTCTATGCTTTTTGGATATGCTCTCTGCAAGGTTTTGTATATCTTCCCTATCATATGAACATCCTTGGACTGGGCACCGGTGGGGTAAACGGCTCCGGCCATGGAGCTGGGACAACAACCGGGCTACGGACCTTCGCTGGAGGTTCCGGGCTATGGACCTTCGCTGGAGGTTCAGGGTTGCTGACCTTCGCTGGAGGCTCAGGTTGTTGACCTTCACTGGAGGTGCCCGTCTGTCCCATAGCCTCAGCACTAGTGCCCGTCTGCGCTCAAAGTCCTTCTCCTCCTCGATCTCCCGTAGGAATGGGTCCTTCTGCACCTCCAGCGGAAGCGCAACCCAGGCTCTCCACCACCTCGTCTGCTCCTCCTCCGGGTATTTATGAAACCCCTCGGACTTCTCCCGATCATGAATCATGGGCAGACGAAGTGGTGTGCGATCTCCCTCCTTCAGCCTCTCCGGGCTCTGGCTGCGCACCGATGGTGTGGTGCTCGAAGCCACGACGGACCTTCGTTGGCTCCGGGCCGGCGCTGGACGTACCGGACTGAGGAGGCGCACCGGTGGAGTGGACTGCTCCGGTACGGGAGTATATTAGACGGCCGGACCCGGACTGGGGATGCTCACCATGGGCCCCTTTAACGCCAGCTCCGTCCTTTCCTTCTCCATTCTCCTCCATTGCTCCATAAACCTCCCACGGTCCTCTGGCTTCACCCTAGGCCACGTGGGAAATGATACTGGCGCTACCTCCTCCTCCTCCTCTGAGCCGTCTCGAACCCCACGAGGAGTTCCGTGTCCGTATACCGACGCGGGGCAATCGCTCTCTCCGTCTCTCGCCAGTTGCGCTGCTTGGTCTCAAGGTGGTCGGTCGTTCTGTCACGATCGGGTGTATGGAGAGACCAAGACGCAGCGCAGGGATAGTAGTTCGACATCCTTCTTTATTTATACTATGTATAATCATGAAACTTATACTGTGTATAAACCAAAGCCCGAACTACTACATCAACAAAACCAACATGAATGAACAAACGTATGGGAATGTACACCAAACAAAATGAAACACACTACCTTACCCGTGACTGGAGGAATAACGACCCACACAAAAGTGAAGGACATACAAACATATATAGGATCCCTAATTAGAGACAATGCGGTGCAGCTGCCTCTAATTAGGGATCCAGCCCAAAACCCACACAGAAACAGAAAGAATAGAAACTGTCAGACTCTGACCATAGCTACATAGAGAAGCAAATAGGCTTCTCTATGGCCAGAGCCTGACAAAACTCTTGGAACCAAGACTTAAAAAGAACTGAACTTGGCACAAGATGGAGGGAAAGTTGGATCATAACTATAGAAATTACAGTTAACGAAAATGTACGCTTAGTCCAGTATAAATTAATGTATAGAATTGATTATACATCAGACAAAATTCACAAATTCTACAGCACAATGGTGTAAAATGCAATCAAGTCTGGAAGTTGGTCCCCACTGTCTCATTTGTTATTATCTTAAAAGCAAAAGTGATCCTAGATCAGTCTTGGATACTTTGTAAATATGGGCCCAGAAGCATGCAGCATATAAAGTGATGGTGAATAACCCAGTTAGCAGTATTTCCCTTGGTTAGTAATGTCTAAGGCTAAAACAGAAACAATTAATTCCTGATTGAACATACTGCCATGGCTATATATAAAAAATAAGATGTTGTAGAGCTTTCCTGGTGGCGCAGACGATAAAATACCTGTTCGAGGCAAATTTATGGTGAAATGATTGTCTTTCCACTTCCGTATTATGGCCCCAACAGTGCTCACTGGAACATTCAGAAGCTTAGAAATGCGCCTATAAACAATGCCATCATTATGTTTTGCAACAATTAGGTTGCGAATGTCTTGAGACAGCTCTTTGCTTTTACCCATCATGAGATGTGTCTTGTGTGACACCTTGGCAATGAGACCTTTTTGTAGGCCATCAGTTGGGACTGAACAAGCTGATAATAATTTTCACTGACAGGGGGCTGGATTGCTTTTTAATTACTGATAGTTTTCAGCTGTTGTCTTGACTTTCCATGCCTTTTTGAACCTCCCTTTCGTCATGTGTTCAATACTTTTTCCCTGTGTCATTTCACATTATTACACATAACTTAATTTCTGAACTTATTTGTTTTGGTTTCTTTGTATTTATGGATTACTTGGGTTGTTACCAACATCTGGTGAAACATTCATGTCAATAGCACCTTTGGAAATATATTTACTGAGAAAAATGGTGACGTGTTCAATACTTATTTCACCCGCTGTATATACAGACCTGAATTAATAAATAAGTCCTGAGTGAATGAGTGATTACAGACCAGAGTTAGATCTATCATCTATGTGGCAAGACACATATTGGACATGTATTTCAATTTGCTTTAAGGAGCTACAAATTTGCATGCTGAGAATATTATGGTATTAGTAGGTAAAACATCAATATAACACTTATAATTTTCTTGAAATGTTCTGAAGACCTCTAAGACAAGGTAAAATGTATCTTGTGTGAACATCAATGGACTCTTATGTTAAACCTAAAACAAATATGCTATGAACGTCATCAGAACACTGTGAAACAATGTGGGAATGTTTTGTGCAACCTTCATGAATATCACAAGAATATTCTTGCAACAACGAAGACAACTCCCATAACTTAATGAAATGTTCTGGGAACCTTTAAATAACTTAGAACAGGTGTTCTGTCAACATTCTTACAACATTAAAGTAATGTCCTATGCAACATAACTTAAACATTGTATGAATGTTAACACAACTGAGCATATTTTTGTGTTTTGGGAACCTCTCTCTTATAATGCACCCACATTGTTCCCACAACCTAATTAAATGTTCTGGGGACCTTTGAACTAAGTTCTGTCAATATTCTTAATAATAACATCAAAGGAATGTTTTGTGCACCCTGATACAATCATGGTCTGAACTTCAGCACAACTGAAGAGTTGTTTTGGGAA
This sequence comes from Thymallus thymallus, assembly GCA_023634145.1. Taxonomy (NCBI): domain Eukaryota; kingdom Metazoa; phylum Chordata; class Actinopteri; order Salmoniformes; family Salmonidae; genus Thymallus; species Thymallus thymallus. Next base: position 14,561,386 of record CM042393.1, on the reverse strand, counting down.
CCTATCTCCTGTCATATCCCCACAATGTTCCCACAACCTAAAGAAATGTTTTATGAACTTTTAAAATTCTGGGAATGTTCTTATAATATCAGGTGAATGTTTTTTGCACCCTAAAATAATAATTGTTTAAATTTACTGTTTAGGCCTCCCGAGAGGCGCAGCGGTCTAAGGCACTGCTTCGCAGTGCTTGAGGCATCACTACAGACCTGGGAGATCGATCCCAGGCTGTATCACAACCGGCCGTGACCGGGAGTCCCATAGGACGGAGCATAATTCACTCAGCACTGTGGACACTGTTTAGTGTACCTGTGTGGTTCTGGTACCGGTTTTGACCGAAATATTTTCTTGTAAATCGATGTGTGGACACAGTAGATCGAAATGACTTTCATTAATCGATAACCCTGGTTCCCATTGACACAGTAGTATATTTGCTAAGCCTGTGTGATGTGGGATGTGAAATCTGAAACTACTTGAAGCTGGGATGTCCCTCCAACCATTTTATTTGCTCTTCCGTCTGTCCATCAACTCCTGGCTGTGCCCTACGTCACTGCCACTGACAAAACACATGCCTGCAATCCTTACATTGTTGCGCAGCAGGACTTGAATCCATCCTCCTGATTCCTTCTTACAATCAAAAACTAAAGCAGGAAGTACCAGTGACTCGGTCAATAAAGACGTCGTCAGATGACGCAGATGCTAAGCTACAGGACTGTTTTGCTAGCACAGACTGGAATATGTTCCGGGATTCTTCCGATGGTATTGTCAGGCTCTGGCCATAGAGAAGCCTAATTGCTTCTCTATGTAGCTATGGTCAGAGTCTGACAGTGTCGTTCTTTTCTGTTTCTGTGTGGGGTTTAGGTTGGATCCCTAATTAGAGGCAGCTGCACGGCATTGTCTCTAATTAGGGATCCAATATATGTCGAGTCTGTCTTTCACTTTGGTGTGGGTTGTTATCGTTACATGTTGATGTATTTCGCAGTCACGGGTGAAGTAAGTGTTTTTTTTGGTTACGTCCGTTCAGTCGTGTTTGCTTTCGTGAACGTGACGTTATTGTCTTTCGTGTTTGTTTGAGTGTAGTAGTTTGTTTGTTGTGTGAATTTATTACATAGTACAATTCTAAAATAAATCATGTCGAACTACTATCCCTGCGCTGCGTCTTGGTCTCTCCAAACCCCATTTCGTGACAGGTATTGAGGAGTACACCACATCAGTCACTGACTTCATCAATAAGTGCATCGATGACGTCGTCCCCACAGTGACTGTACGTACATAACAACCAGAAACCATCAATTACAGGCAACATCCGTACTGAACTAAAGGGTAGAGCTGCCGTCTTCAAGGAGCGGGACTCTAACCCGGACGCTTATAAGAAATCCCGCTATGCCCTCAGACGAACCATCAAAACAGGCAAAGCGTCAATACAGGACTAAAATGTTATCGTACTACATAGGCTCCGATGCTCGTCGGTGTGGCAGAGCCTCAAACTATTACAGACTACAAATGGAAGCACAGCCGCGAGCTGCCCAGTGACATGAGCCTACCAGACGAGCTAAATCACTTCTATGCTCGCTTCGAGGTAAGCAACACTGAGGCATGCATGAGAGCATCAGCTGTTCCGTACGACTGTGTGATCACGCTCTCCGTAGCCGACGCGAGTAAGAGCTTTAAACAGGTCAACATTCACAAGGCTGCTGTTCCAGCTGGATTACCAGGACATGTACTCCGAGCATGCAACATGTCCCTGATTGAGTCTGTAATACCAACATATTTCAATCAGACCACCATTGTCCCTGTGCCAAAGAACACTAAGGTAACCTGCCTAAATGACTACAGACCCATAGTAGGGTTGTAGTATAGTATTGTATAGTAATCAGCACGACTGGACGGTTGTTGTCTTATGAGAACATCTTCCGCAACCTAACGAATGTTGTGGGAACTTTCACAGAAACAATTTTAGTTTGCTGGGAAGACCTTACCAGTACATTGTATTATTTCATTATCTGGAAACCTAATGAGAACTTTTGTGATGCAGTGCCTTAGACTGTTGCGTCACTCGGGAGGCAGGATGTTATCATTCTAATGTTAGATAAAACCCTATCTAGAACTTAATTGGAATCGTAGCTAATGTTCTTGGAATGTTTGATGGAATGGCTATTATTACTATTAGGCCACTGGACAGTAGTGTCACTGTCATACTATACTGGCCCTGTGAAGTATGCCACCTTCAAATGACCAGTCCCAGGGCGATGTCTGTGTGTGTGTATGTGTGTGCGTGCGTGAATATGTGCACGCAAGCGTGTGTTTGCATTTGTGTGTGTCCAGGGAGCAGGTCAGTAAATTGTAGGAGAAATAAGAGCAGTGCTGATCTTGTTTTCTATGTCCCTGGGTTGTTACCTTGCTGCTGACCTCCATCTGAGAGTGTCTCAACAGAAATTATTTTTGTATTGAACTGGTAATGAGGTCATATTCTCTCTCTCTCTCTCTCTCTCTCTCTCTCTCTCTCTCTCTCTCTCTCTTTCTCATCTAGGGTAGAGTAGTCATTAACATGTTTGATAAATGAACTCCTGGCCCCACAGAACAGAGCAGCATCAGCAGTAACTGGACTAATAGGGAGAGATGCATAAGGTTACAAAACATGACCCTGAATAAACCTACAAGCTGAAGTCCAACACTGCTAACAAGAACCTCTAATAGCCTATTGCTTCAGTACCAGCACCTCTTATGAAATACAATTGAATGTCAGTGTGCCACCTTTTTCCAGTTCTGACGGCCTGTATGGAACCTGGGACATCTGAGTATAGTAGCCGACTACAGTATGCTAAAAGCTAAATGAGCGTGTATGCTGTAGAGTAGAGTAATGTCAATACTGCTGAGTCTACACTGAAGCAGCTATGACTCAGGATCACACACTCTCACACACTAGTTTTAGCAGTTTTAGATGGTTATACATGATCGATCTCCTTCCAATACTGTGTGTGTGACCTTGACAGAGTCAGCAGTGCCAGTCGTAGGGGTATGAGGAGTGAAGCATCTCAGGACCAGACTAACCGAACCGACACTCACTGAGCATTTAAACCAAAGAGCCTCTATGTGTGTACAGACAGACACACTCATCATACAAACAAGCAAGCTAGTAACACACACACAAACACTAACATACAAGCATAAATCATGTTTGCGGGTACTCATAGTACACACAGATTGTCTGGAACACCTAGAGCTGCTGTGTGATAGCAGAGCTGGGCTGCACTGTACTGTGCCGAATCACCAGCTGCTTTCCAGACTAATTATTACACACAGCAGAGCTAAATACAAGACCATTTACATTTCACTTGAGTGCGGGAGAAATGACGTTCCTGAAACATAATCACTGACTCTCTCCCTCTCTTCCCTCTCTCTCACTCCCTTTCCTCTCTCTATCTTCCCTCTCTCCCCCTCTTCCCTCTCTCTCACTCCAGTCCCTCTCTCTCATCTGTTCTGACTTTCAATGAAGTCAGATAACAGAGTCCCACCACGTACTCAAGTACCACACAAATACACACACACAGAAAGAAAGCTGATATGGGTTGTGAAGTATTAACCTGGAAGGCAGACTCCTGCTCCGACTGTAAACACAGCTATTTATAACACACTAATTATGACCGTGTGTGTGTGTGTGTGTGTGTGCCATGTGCCGTGTGCCGTGTGCCGTGTGTGCCGCGTGTGCCGTGTCCGTGTGCATACGGTAATCCTGTAGAGGAGGAGGATGCTACTTTTATCTTTCTGTTTTTAATCTTTCCTCCCAACCTCATCAATGCAGAACAAATTGTTTAGAATGATGTATGGATGTGTGTGTGAGTAGCTGTGCCGTGTACTCGTGCATGGGTGCTTGTGTGTGTCTGTGTGTGTGTCTGTGTGTGTGTGCTACTGCATGTGTGTGTGAGAGCCACTGATGTGGTTATGCTCTTGACTGCTTATTCTGAGAAAAGGGGCTTTTGCCCTCCAAACAAATTCCATGTAGCTGAACTGAAGTAAGAAGACAGCTCTTCTTTTAGCTAAACGGCAAAAACAAACATTTCTGTCAACCCAAGTGGTTCAATCGGACTGGTGCTCACCAGTAGCACCTCTTACAGAATACCCGCTAGAAAACATGATTAAAATATGATTTAAATGAGTACCGGACACTTTTTCATTCCACTTCAAGCACTTCTTTAGTTTGGTAAAAAAATCAGCATCTCTCTTTAGATGTATGAAGAAAGACTGCTATATCTGGCAGAGAGAGAGAGAGGTTGACTAAGAATAGTTGACCTTTCTTCATCACATCGACTAGGCTGAATAATTCCTTAACACACACACACACACACACACACACACACACACACACACACACAGAAAGACACATATAGAAAGACACACACACACACACCTTCACACTCTCTCCTCTCCGCTATGGAATTAATCAGATCACCATAATTTCAATGACTCATCCCTCCCGCCATCCTTTCACGGTGATCCCTCCTTCCTCCGTTGAAGGATGAGGAGAAAGTGAAGGTCAGATAGCAACAGCTCTCTCTCCTCATCCTTCAACGGTGAAGGTCAGATAGCAACAGCTCTCTCTCTCTCCCTTGTCTCTTTCTCTCTGTCTCCATATGTCTTTATCATTCTCTATTCTCACTCTCATTCACTCTGTCATTCTCACTCTCATTTCACTTGTTGTCTCTCTCACACACCTAGACAGACACACACCCATGCCTCTGTCTTATACACTTGCGTTACACAGCTACCCTTCGACCCTGCCCTGCTTTTAGAATGTTAGAGCAAACACACACAATAATAACATTGTTAACACACACAGCAACCAACCCCCTAGAGTTAATCAATCTAAGTTAAAAAAAATTAAATCCTGATTTAAATCTGTCAGTGTAAGCTAGACATATCTGTTTTTTGCATTGGGTGCGTCTCAATAAACTGCATCTGCCAGTGTTGCACTTCCGCATATGTGGTGAAAGGTGACAGAGCTAAAGCGGTGTCTGTAAGTCCATGAGGCATCCCCGAAAATCGGTCTTCTCACCAAAATGTCTGAACGGTTTGACCTGCAACTATTATGACCACTATATGGGAAATGGAGACTCTCTTGAACATGATGGTGTTCTCTGTTTTGCTCTACGACCCTTACAAGTGTCACGGACTGGTCTGAAGGTAACCGGTACCAGTTTAAAAAATAACTGGAAGTATGATGGTAGTTTTGTGCCTACCCAAAAAAAGGGGTTAAATATGTGAGAAAAATAATAATAATATATATATATATACACTACCGTTCAAAAGTTTGGGGTCACTTGTTTTTTAAAGAAAAGCACGTTTTTCATCCATTAAAATAACATACAATTGATCAGAAATACAGTGTAGACATTGTTAATGTTGTAGATGACTATTGTAGCTGGAAACGGCAGATTTTTTATGGAATATCTACATAGGCGTACAGAGGCCCATTATCAGCAACCATCACTTCTGTGTTCCAATGACACGTTGTGTTATCTAATCCAAGTTTATCATTTTAAAAGGCTAATTGATCATTAGAAAACCCTTATGCAATTATGCTAGTACAGCTGAAAACTGTTGTGCTGATTAAAGAAGTGTCACGCTCGTGGATAAAGGTAGACCAAGGCGCAGCGCAGTTATAGCTCAACATATTTTATTGACGGCGAACTTGAACAAAAACAACAAAGAGCACGAACGTAACGAAAGGTTGGCACACAGGCACAAAACACTACAAACAATAATCCACAACGCAGGTGGAAAACGTACAACATAAATACGTTCCCCAATTAGAGACAACGCTAAACAGCTGCCTCTAATTGGGGACCAAACGGTGGCGGCTCTGGCTCCGGCGCAGGACTGGGCACCGGCGCAGTGGAAGGCTCCGGCCATAGAGTTGGGCTGTGGACCGTCACTGGAAGCTCCGGGCTGTGGATTGTCACTGGAAGCTCCGGGCTGTGGATTGTCACTGGAAGCTCCGGGCTGTGGACCATCACTGGAAGCTCCGGGCTGTGGACCGTCACTGGAGGCTCCGGCTGTGGACCGTCACTGGAGGCTCCGGGCTGTGGACCGTCACTGGAGGCTCCGGACTGGGGAGGCGCACCAGAGGTCTGGTGCGTAGAGCCAGGTGCGGGGAGCCGGCACAGGTCGTACCGGGCTGGGGAAGCGCCTCGGAGGGTGAGTACGGGGAGCCGGCACAGGACGGATCGGGCTGGGAAGACGGTCTGAGATATGGCTTTTTCTTTGCAACTCTGCCTAGAAGGCCAGCATCCCGGAGTCGCCTCTTCACTGTTGACGTTGAGACTGGTGTTTTGCGGGTACTATTTAATGAAGCTGCCAGTTGAGAACTTGTGAGGCGTCTGTTTCTCAAACTAGGGGGTCACTCTGTGACTTAGGTGGCAGGTGACACATACTGTACACACACACACACGTGCGCGCACATGCACGCACGCTCACTCACACACGCACAAAATAGAGTTTGTAGAGAAGTGCAACGCAAGTCTGTCCCTGTATGGCCTATCCGCAACGTGAACCCTCGTTCACAACAACACAACATACTCCCCAAGCAGCGTGCTAACCATGGCCTTGGTTGGCTGAGACTTCAGGCCTCAGGGAAGGTGACGTCACTGCACAATGGGCTAACTACTTCACATCTGCTATGCTAGCGTGATGAGTCCCTTGCATAGCATACAGTACTGAGAGAAAGGGAGGGGAGGAGGGAAGGAGGGGGGAGGAGAGGGGAAGGGACACGTTCTGAATGGGCTCTGATTAATCGTGTCAGAAGATGGGGAGCCCAGGTGGAACACACACACGTGCACGGATACACGCACGCACACACAGACGCACACACACTCACAGGACGAGCTAAAGACACCAGGAACATTACATTACATTACTCTCAGCCCTGCAATCATAACATGAGACATCTTAAACAACGAAGACACACAATCATGTACATCGAACCCTATCAAACACACACACACACACACACACACACACACACACACACACACACACACTCTCTCCCTCTTCTCCTGACCCCATTCGCTCTCCTCCGACTGTCACTCTGGTTAATGTACATGGATATGGCTGCCATATCAATAGACATCCATGTAATTCCATACTACAGGAGAAGGGAGAGATGCCTAATCTCAACATTACTGTACATAAAAACTATATCTCATCCCTTCTTTCTCTGCTATGGTGTCTGGTCTAGTTCAAAGTACCAGTGACTCCCTGTAACCAGAACCTGGTTCAGCTACACGGAGGGTGAGGGGTCAAAGAAGAACGACGAGAGAGGAGGAGGGATGAGAGAGATATGGAGGAGAGGACCAATAGTACGACGAGAGAAGAGGAGTGATGAGAGAGATATGGAGGAGAGGACCAATAGAACGACGAGAGAGCAGGACTGATGAGAGAGATATGGAGGAGAGGACCAATAGAACGACGAGAGAGGAGGAGTGATGAGAGAGATACGGAGGAGAGGACCAATAGAACGACAAGATAAGAGGAGTGATGAGAGAGATATGGAGGAGAGGACCAATAGTACGACGAGAGAAGAGGAGTGATGAGAGAGATATGGAGGAGAGGACCAATAGAACGACGAGAGAGGAGGAGTGATGAGAGAGATATGGAGGAGAGGACCAATAGAACGACGAGAGAGGAGGAGTGATGAGAGAGAAACGGAGGAGAGGACCAATAGAACGACGAGAGAGGAGGAGTGATGAGAGAGATATGGAGGAGAGGACCAATAGAACGACGAGAGAGGAGGAGTGATGAGAGAGATACGGAGGAGAGGACCAATAGAACGACGAGAGAGGAGGAGTGATGAGAGAGATACGGAGGAGAGGACCAATAGAACGACGAGAGAGGAGGAGTGATGAGAGAGATGTGGAGGAGAGGACCAATAGAACGACGAGAGAGGAGGAGTGATGAGAGAGATATGGAGGAGAGGACCAATAGAACGACGAGAGAGGAGGAGTGATGAGAGAGATGTGGAGGAGAGAACCAATAGCACAGATACAGATAGAGAGGTGTGCTGACACTGACAGGTGACATAGTCAGTACCTCTACCCTGGCATCTCAGATGTACAGCCAGGCTTGAACCTGGAAACCCGACAAGCACACTAACCAATATGCTCAACGCTTTTCATAAAGGCTACTGTGGTATTCTCACATAGTAGAGCATGCATGGGGGATGCTCCACTGATCTGTTTGCCAGTAATTAGACTACTATCCTCCAGTGAGTAGGACTATTATACTATTATGTTCTATTCTCTTAAGTAGACCTAAATAAGTAGGCTCCTATTCTGAGAGTAGGCTAACTGACAGCAGAAGTGATGATGTCGTTGTAGGCCTCCTCTCGGTCCTGCTCTTGGCATAGATAGTGTGAAAATTCAATAGACATAAAGAATGAAAACGTCTGCATCTCTGCAGAGTATTTGGAGTGTTGTTGGTGTGATGTAAAGGACAGGTGGAGGTTAGAGAGAGGAGAGGGAGTGGGGTGGAGAGGGAGAGAGGAGAGGGTGTGAGAAAGAGAGAGAGGAGAGTGAGGGAGAGAGAGAGGGAGGGAGAGAGAGAGGGAGGGAGATATGAGAGGGGAGATGGAGAGAGAGAGGGAGGGAGAGATAGATGGAGGGAGAGAGGAGAGAGAGGGGGAGGGAGATATGTGAGGGGAGAGGGAGAGAGAGCGGGAGAGAGAGAGGAAAGTGGGAGAGTGAGCGAGTGAAAGTCTGTGTGTGTGGTGTTGAAGTCCTCTGATTCACTTATCTGTTATATTTACAGATAAGTGAATACTTGCATGGTTACCTGTACAGTTTGTGTAACCATGCAAGTATTCACTTATCTGTAAATATAATTGTATATTTACCTGTACAGCTAATGTAACCATGCAAAATATTCACTTACCTGTTCTTTTAGCCAGTCTGTCTATTACGTAAACTATTATTACCCTCGCTCATATCATACGCATTTTTAGCTACTGAAGTATTTCTCTGCCATCGACCTGTATAGTATAGTTAACCATCCAACATCCACCAATGTATAGTGTACATATTCAGCCAACCACCCATACTATGCAATGTCTTTTTATATATATTTTTTGCACTCCAGATATCTTGTATTTCTATACTTTTTCATACTGCCGCTCTATGTATCATGTACCGTGTATCTGTCTTTTGTGTATTTTCTTTGTGGCATTTTGCACCTGCCCTGTGTTTTTGTTGTTGTAGCTGCTTGCCAAAGAAATTTCCCCCTCGGCGGATCAATAAAGTATCTATCTATCTATCTATCTATCTATCTATCTATCTATCTATCTATCTATCTATCTATCTATCTATCTATCTATCTATCTATCTATCTATCTATCTATCTATCTATCTATCATTGAGACTTCCAATCCATTACCGTGGTCCCTGTGCTCCTGTGACGTTATTCACAGGAGCACAGGGTGTGTGTGTGTGTGTGTGTTGTGAAAACAGTGCTAGCGTCCCCGAGTGGGATGTCAGTCAGAGACTATTGACTGAGCACCCACCATCAAATTTGCTAAATGAGTTGATGTGACGATAAGCAGTGATAAGACCTTGGAGCGTCGCTGGCTCTCCGTCCCAGCAGAGGACAACTGCCTGTTTACTCGCCAGAATGGTACAATAACAAAACACATGATGCTGGCCAACAGTCTAAGCTACATAACTAATAACTATCCATCTACACCACCTGAGTATTAGGACTGTCAAGCTATTGCTGTTGAATTAAAAGACAGTAGGCCAATAAAGTGAAATGTATAGGAGCACATGAGCAAGACACTGGAACAGGTCACCAATATTGTATATACAAACAGAACAACTTAAATTCCCAAACTTGAATCCTGCTTTCTGTACAGTGGTTCACAGACGCACACACACACACACAGACGCACACACACACACACACACACACACACACACACACACACACACACACACACACACACACACACACGCTCACACGCACACACACACGCACACACACACGCGCACACACACGCTCACACACACGCTCACACACACGCTCACACACGCACACACACACGCACACACACACCCACACACACACCCACACACACGCTCACACGCACACACACGCACACACACGCACACACACGCTCACACACACACACACACACACGCACACACGCACACACACGCTCACACACGCTCACACACGCTCACACACACACACACACGCTCACGCACACACGCACATATGCACACACGCTCACACACACACACACACACACACACACACACACACACACACACACACACACACACACACACACACACACACACACACACACACACACACACCACACACACACACACACACACACACACACACACACAGCCCCCCTGACCCCTCCATCCCCATTCTCACCTTGGAACTTGAATCCTTCTATCTGGACCCAGAGGCAGAGGTCCTCCGTCTCGCAGTCACACCTCCAGGGGTTCCCACTGAGCCCCATGGAGCGCAGAGAGGGCAGAGCGATCAGAGAGCTGATGTTCAGTGTTGTCAGGTTGTTCCTGCTCACATCCAGCACCTGCAGAGCCATGTTCTCTGAGAACGCGTCAGTGTGGATCTCACTTAGCCCCGGGTTGTCTGTTAGCCGTAGCATCACAAGGCTAGACAACGGTCCAAACGTCCGGTCCTCAATCTGGTTCAATGTATTGAAGGACAGGTCAAGGTAGGCCAACTTTCGGAGATTCCCGAAGGTGGACTCAGAGATCTCCGTCAGGGTGTTGTTGCTAACGTCCAGGTAGACTAGATCAGACAGGTAGTTGAGTTGCAATGCTGGAAGTTCTCCGATGCGGTTGTTGGAGATGATGAGTTGGCGGGTGGCTAGAGGGAGGTCGTTGGGGAAGAGGGTGAGCTCCTGTCCGGCACACTGGACCACCAGCTGGTCGTCACACACACACCTGTCCGGGCAGCCTGCCGTAAGTGCCGGGGAAGGGGCCACCCCCATCACGAAGATAAAGAGAAAGAGTAGCCGGAGAGATTGTGCGCTTGGAGCAGGTAGGAGACGCATGATGAAGCCGCCCAGGGCGTCATGAACTCGGGCTGAGCAGGACCAGGAGGACACCCCAGGACCAGCGCTCCCCCCCGGGCATCCTGCATGGGGCTGCGGGACTGGGGGTGAGGCTAGACGGCTACTCTGGAGGACAGGCTCCGGCTTCTGCTGCTGTCTGGAGGGTTGGATCGTGCTTATATCCAGACTCTCTCTCTCTTTCTTTCTCTCTCGCTCAAAATGGTTATCGGTCACTCGCTCACTCACACGCACGTCACGCACGTCCACAAAATGCCCGTGTTAATTACGAAGGTTACCCGACTGACGAACGCGCTGGTCGCGTGGTGAGTGAGAGTCGTTAAGGCTTATCAGGTTCTCCTGAAAGGAGAGAAGAGAGAGAAGAGAAAGATGAGATAAAAGAGAGTCTCAGTCACTCTTTTCTGTTATTTCCTCAGTATGTCTTCCTTTTTAGTTAGTTGTCGGCCGCAGAATGCACTGTTCGTTTATAGTTTCCAAACTGCTAGATGGTGAAATTCCAGGAAGTGATTTCTCCGCTTCATATAAAAGAGATGTGTGTGTAATACTGCCTGTTTTTAATGGATTTGTAATAGTTTAATAATCACCGTTTGTTCTGCGATGTCACTGGCTAATCCGTTATTCCGGAGCGCGAGTGGAAGTGCGTCCATCCCTCATTTGCCTGCTCGGCTGGTCTGGCTGCATGTGTGTCTGTGTTCGCTGCGCTGCGCTGCTCTGCTCTGCTCTAATCTGCACTCTCTCTCTCGCTCTCTCTCTCTCTCTCCCTCTCTCGCTTTCTGCAGCTGGGTATAGAAAATAAATTATGAGGGGGGCTGGGGCTGGGGCTGGGGGGGGGGGGGGGGGGGGGGGGCTGCAGTGTGTGTGTGTGTCGGCAGTCTCTTTCAGATTGTGTGTGTGATTCGCTGTCACACGCAACTTGTGTCCCGTAGTGACGTAACCAGGTGTTCAGTAGCCGTGCATGAGTAAAAGGGTAAAATCACTGGGGAAGCCAAGCCAAAAACATATTACAACCTATGTTGTGATAATTGCGTTGTTTGCTCTATAGAGAGAAATAGTAATGGCTATTTTGGGGTAAATTAATGGCATTTTTGAGGGTTTTTGGATAAAAAACGAAAACACAGGTTTAGGAGATCTTATACGTTTTATTCTAGGAGATAATCTTCATAAGCTAATGTCCCCTTTTGTCCATTTTTAAGCATTTCTGTAAAAAAAAGCACAGAAATCACATAAAGTCTTCAGAATTCATAAATGTCATGTTAACTGACTGCTATTATCTCATAGAACGAAACATATAAGATCTCCTAAGCCTGTGTTAACCTCTTTCCTGTGTTTATCCTAAAACCCTATTCTTTCCCCATTAATTTTCCACATAGTGATGGGTGAACCAACCAGAAGTAACTCATTTCCGGGTTTTAGGACTACAAGCGGGCAAGCTCTATAACCCATTTGTTCATACTCCACCGTGATCTACAATAAGGCAGAGACAACAACAAGACAACAGTCACAGTGGAGGAATAAATTCAACCACACAAACGCTTGTTTCATCACAAAACCGGAGAGCAACATCTGTCTGGTGAAGTCCACAAAGCAAATATTGCATGTAACAAACAGTTACATGACATACAGCATGGTCAAGCAAGTTAATGTTTTTGACAGTTTACTAAACAACTACTGATTTAGAACCACAGAGAGTTTTACCACAAGTCAGCACAAAGAAAATCAGAGCACTGCCTCCACTATTCCAGCACCATTTCAACTTAAACATTTAAACACCATTAAATCAACTAAGCATAAAGATACCAACAACTATTTAGTTCAATCAATGTTGCTAAATAACATGTGGCTGTCCATGGTACTGATTTCTATGTGTGTGTGTGTGTGTGTGTGTGTGTGTGTGTGTGTGTGTGTGTGTGTGTGTGTGTGTGTGTGTGTGTGTGTGTGTGTGTGTGTGTGTGTGTGTGTGTGTGTGTGTGCGTGCATGCGTTTGAGATAAAGAGAGTGTGAGAAGGAGAGAGTGTCGCACCAGAATAAAAACATTTACCAGTTAAAACCAATAATCCAGCCAGCCTCTGGGCTGTGTAAGGATTTAGCAAGGCTTGTCAGAGTGTGTGTGTTTGTGTGTGTGTGTATACATACATATATACAGTTACATTCGGAAGTTTACATACATTTAGGTTGAAGTCATTAAAACTCATTTTTCAACCACTCCACAGATATCATGTTAACAAACTATAGTTTTGGCAAGTCGGTTAGGACATTTACTTTGCGCATGACACAAGAAATTATTCCAACAATTGTAGTGGGTCGGAAGTTTACATACACTAAGTTGACTGTGCCTTTAAACAGCTTGGACATTCCAGAAAATGATGTCATGGCTTTAGAAGCTTCTGATAGGCTAATTGACATCATTTGAGTCAATTGGAGGTGTACCTGCGGATGTATTTCAAGGCCTATCTTCAAAACTCAGTGCCTTTTTGCTCGACATTATGGGAAAATCAAAAGAAATCAGCAAAAAAACAAAAAAATGTAGACCTCCACAAGTCTGGCTCATCCTTGGGAGCAATTTCCAAACGCCTAAAGGTACTACGTTCATCTGTACAAATAGTACGCAAGTATAAACACCATGGGACCACGCAGCCGTCATACTGCATATCAATTCCAGAACAGCAAAATACCTTGTGAAGATGCTGGAGGAAACAGGTACAAAAGTATCTATATCCACAGTAAAACGACTCCTATATCGACATAACCTGAAAGGCCGCTCAGCAAGAAAGAAGCCACTGCTCCAAAACCACCATAAAAAAGCCAGACTACGGTTTGAAACTGCACATGGGGACAAAGATCATACTTTTTGGAGAAATGTCCTCTGGTGTGATGAAACAAAAATAGAGCTGTTTGGCTATAATGACCATCGTTATGTTTGTAGGAAAAAGGGGGAGGCTTGCAAGCCGAAGAACACCATCCCAACCGTGAAGGACGGGGGTGGCAGCATCATGTTGTGGGGGTGCTTTGCTGCAGGAGGGCACTTCACAAGATAGATGGCATCATGAGGAAGGAAATGTATGTGGATATATTGAAGCAACATCTCAAGACATCAGTCAGTCGCAAATGGGTCTTCCAAATGGACAATGACTCCAAGCATACTTCCAAAGTTGTGGCAAAATGGCTTAAGGACAACAAAGTCAAGGTATTGAAGTGGCAATCACAAAGCCCTGACCTCAGTCCTATAGAAAATTTGTGGACAGAACTGAAAAAGTGTGTGCGAGCAAGGAGGCCTACAAACCTGACTCAGTTACACCAGTTCTGTCAGGAAGAATGGGCGAAAATTCACCCAACTCATTGTGGGAAGCTTGTGGAAGGCTACCCGAAAGGTTTGACCCAAGTTAAACATTTTAAAGTTAATGCTACCAAATACTAATTGAGTGTATGTAAACTTCTGACCCACTGAGTGTGATGAAATAAATAATTTTCTCTGCTATTATTCTGACATTTCACATTCTTAAAATAAAGTGGTGATCCTATTTGCCCTAAGACAGGGACTTTTTACTAGGATTAAATGTCAGGAATTGTGAAAAACTGAGAACGTATTTGGCTAAGGTTTTTGTTAACTTCAGACTTCAACTGTATATACAGTGGGGAGAACAAGTATTTGATACACTGCCGATTTTGCAGGGTTTCCTACTTACAAAGCATGTAGAGGTCTGTAATTTTTTATCATAGGTACACTTCAACTGTGAGAGAAAATTCAGAAAATCACATTGTATGATTTTTAAATAATTAATTTGCATTTTATTGCATTACATAAGTATTTGATACATCAGAAAAGCAGAACTTAATATTTGGTACAGAAACCTTTGTTTGCAATTACAGAGATCATACGTTTCCTGTAGTTCTTGACCAGGTTTGCACACACCAGCAGGGATTTTGGCCCACTCCTCCATACAGACCTTCTCCAGATCCTTCAGGTTTCGGGGCTGTCACTGGGCAATACGGACTTTCAGCTCCCTCCAAAGATTTTCTATTGGGTTCAGGTCTGGAGACTGGCTAGGCCACTCCAGGACCTTGAGATGCTTCTTACAGAGCCACTCCTTAGTTGCCCTGGCTGTGTGTTTCGGGTCGTTGTCATGCTGGAAGACCTAGCCACGACCCATCTTCAATGCTCTTACTAAGGGAAGGAGGTTGTTGGCCAAGATCTCGCAATACATGGCTCCATCCATCCTCCCCTCAATACGGTGCAGTCGTCCTGTCCCCTTTGCAGAAAAGCATCCCCACAGAATTATGTTTCCACCTCCATGCTTCACGGTTGGGATGGTGTTCTTGGGGTTGTACTCATCCTTCTTCTTCCTCCAAACACGGCGAGTGGAGTTTAGACCAAAAAGCTCAATTTTTGTCTCATCAGATCACATGACCTTCTCCCATTCCTCCTCTGGATCATCCAGATGGTCATTGGCAAACTTGTGGTCCCAGCTCTCTTCAGGTCATTGACCAGGTCCTGCCGTGTAGTTCTGGGCTGATCCCTCACCTTCCTCATGATCATTGATGCCCCACGAGGTGAGATCTTGCATGGTGCCCCAGACCGAGGGAGATTGACCGTCATCTTGAACTTCTTCCATTTTCTAATAATTGCGCCAACAGTTGTTGCCTTTTCACCAAGCTGCTTGACTAATGTCCTGTAGCCCATCCCAGCCTTGTGCAGGTCTACAATTTTATCCCTGATTTCCTTACACAGCTCTCTGGTCTTGGCCATTGTGGAGAGGTTGGAGTCTGTTTGATTGAGTGTGTGGACAGGTGTCTTTTATACAGGTAACAAGTTCAAACAGGTGCAATTAATACAGGTAATGAGTAGAGAACATGAGGGCTTCTTAAAGAAAAACTAACAGGTCTGTGAGAGCCGGAATTCTTACTGGTTGGTAGGTGATCAAATACTTATTAATTATTAAAAAATCATACAATGTGATTTTCTGGATTTTTGTTTTAGATTCTGTCTCTCACAGTTGAAGTGTACCTATGATAAAAATTACAGACCTCTACATGCTTTGTAAGTAGGAAAACCTGCAAAATCGGCAGTGTATCAAATACTTGTTCTCCCCACTGTATATGCACTACCATTCAAAAGTTTGGGGTCACTTAGAAATGTCCTTGTTTTTGAAAGAAAAGCAAATGTTTTTGTCCATTAAAATAACATAAAGAGGCGACTCCGGGACGAAGAGGAAGATATGGCTTTTTCTTTGCAACTCTGCCTAGAAGGCCAGCATCCCAGAGTCGCCTCTTCACTGTTGACGTTGAGACTGGTGTTTTGCGGGTACTATTTAATGAAGCTGCCAGTTGAGGACTTGTGAGGCGTCTGTTTCTCAAACTAGACACTCTAATGTACTTGTTCTCTTGCTCAGTTGTGCACAGGGGGCCTCCCACTCCTCTTTCCATTCTGGTTAGAGCCAGTTTGCGCTGTTCTGTGAAAGGAGTAGTACACAGCGTTGTACGAGATCTTCAGTTTCTTGGCAATTTCTTGCATGGAATAGCCTTAATTTCTCAGAACAAGAATAGACTGACTAGTTTCAGAAGAAAGTTCTTTGTTTCTGGCAATTTTGAGCCTGTAATCGAAGCCAAAAATGCTGATGCAAAAGCGTCGACAGACGGAAGCCACTCTTCAGTAAAAGGCACATGACAGCCCGCTTGGAGTTTTACAAAGGCACCTAAAGACTCTCTGGTCTGATGAAACCAATATTGAACTCTATGGCCTGAATGCCAAGCATCACGTCTGGAGGAAACCTGGCACCACCCCTGGCTTACGGTGGGGAGGTTTTTCAGCAGCAGGGACTGAGAGACTAGTCAGGATCGAGGCAAAACGGAGTAAAGTGGGTCAGTACAACGAGATCCTTGATGAAAACCTGCTCCAGAACGCTCAGGACCTCAAACTGGGGTGAAGGTTCACCTTCCAACAGGACAACGACCCTAAGCACACACCCTCCAGGTGTCGCCCATCTTCCTCATTATCCCCTGGGTACTTTAACCTGTGTTCTATGTTTGGCTGTTGCCAGTTCGTTTTGCTTGTTGAAGCCTACCAGCGTTTTCCCCTTTGATCCTGCCTTGCAATTGTTACTATCTCCTAGACATTTCCGGTTTTGACCCCTCCTGCCTGCCGTCTTGTACCTTTGCCCTACTACACTGGATTACCGAACTCTGCTTGTCCCTGACCTGTCTTTTGCCTTCCCCTGTTGTGATAATAAACATTTGTTATTCCGACGTTGTCTGCGCCTGGGTCTTACCTTCGAACGTGTTAAAAGTACTGAGTAAAGGGTCTGAATACTTATGTAAATGTGTAATTTCAGTTTTTTATTTTATTTATAAATTTGCTAAAATTTCTACAAACTAGTTTTTGTTTTGTCATTATAGGGTATGATGTGTAGATAGATTTTTTAAATACATTTTAGAATAAGGCTGTTACGTAACAAATGTGGAAAAAGTAATGGGGTCTGAATACTTTCCGAAGGCACTGTATATATACGTATATGTGTGTGTTATCAGCAAACCTCACACGCTGCTCCAGCTATTATGTAATTTCACTGGGGTGGCACATGGGTCTGTCTGTCCGTCTCTCTGTCTGTGAATAACGTAGGCCTAGCTGCTACTGTATAATACATTGCCATGGGCATTTAGTGTATAATGGATTTGACACACATAGAAACAAGTATTTTTATGCCACGCTGTACCAACACACACACACACACACACACACACATGCTGCAACAAGCTCTCAAAATCTCACTGCAGAATACGTTTGTCCATAAATATCACATTTCTAAGGTTAAGCTAAAGGTTAAGGTTTGGGATAGGAAAAGAAAAAGAGTGCCTAGCACTGGGATTGAACAAGCGACCCTCAGAGCCAGAGCTCACAGCTTACACCCATCCGCCACC
Source organism: Thymallus thymallus (assembly GCA_023634145.1). Classification (NCBI taxonomy): domain Eukaryota; kingdom Metazoa; phylum Chordata; class Actinopteri; order Salmoniformes; family Salmonidae; genus Thymallus; species Thymallus thymallus. Next base: position 14,543,379 of record CM042393.1, on the reverse strand, counting down.
CCCGTCCACAACCCAAGCCTACTTGATGGTAATAGCATTCACCGTTGGCCCTAGCGGTTGGTTTTGAAGTCATCTCCCGACGTCCTGCTTACCTGGACTGACGTCGAACTTTGCAGTGGATCTTGAATGACCTGGCTGCACACACACACACACACACACACACACACACACACACACACACACACACACACACACACACACACACACCTAGAATCCATCAGTAATAGGACATCACCTGGTAGAGATATTAATATTATAATGGTGCTTTATTGTTGATGGACAGTATCAACAGCAAGGGCATATTCAGTTACTGTTTACTCCTCACACACACATAACAGTATCTAAAAGACTGCAGTGGAATAGGCCTGTAAGTTAGTCAGCCACAACCCGAACCCCTTCACTATAAACACTTACAGTATACCAGTGATTCATGTGATTGTGTAACTCCTATAAAGGTACAGTAACGGTAATGCTAGGCCTCATTTCCCTTTCCATCGTCTAGTCCACCCACTACAGGCCAATAACCCTCTCTCTCTCTCTCTCTCTTTCTCTCTTTCTCTCTTCCTTTTCCCCTCCCTCCCTCCTATCCCTGTAGGCAGTCTGATACTGCATGGTTTTGCGCTGTACAATTTGAGTGGGCTCGATAAAATATTGCAGCTAGGCTACTATTATTATCATGTAGATTAGTAAAATAATTGGTGTGTGTATATTGTGAATCTAGGTGATTGTAGGTGTTTCGGTAACCTATATTGCACGACAAGTAATCTTGCCTGACACGTAAAGAATTGCTCCCAGACTAGAGTTTAGCTCAGCGGGGTAAATCAGTTTTATGTTAGCTTTGTCCCGCTGTATCATATTCTCTGCTAACTGCCAGTAAAACAAAGTGCTTAGAATCATTAGTGTAACTTTCCTTCCTGGCAGATCACGACGGGTTGCCTTACAGACTGGTGTCTGTTTGTTTGTGTATGGGTGTATGTGGGTCTCTGGGTATGTGTGTGTGTGTCAGGGTGTGTGTGTGTTTGTCAGGGTGTCGGGTGAGTTGGGCAGTGAGATGTCTTTACTATTTAATGCAGGTGAGGGCAGTGCCGTCTGTCACAGGGACGATGCTGGCTCTGGCTCTGGCCCTAGGCCTGAAGGGGTCCACTCTGCTGGCATCACTGGAGGTGTAGAGAGTAATAACTCACCCTTTCTTTCCTTTCTCTCGCTCCTGCTCTTTCTCTCTTTCTTTCCTGCTCTTTCTCTCTCTCTTTCCTGCTCTTTCTCTCTCTCTGCCTTTGCTTAATATCTTCAAAATTAGAAATACAGTATCTCTCTTTCTCTCTTTGTTTGGTTATAACTCTGTCTCTCTCTTTGAGTAATTCTCTCTCCTCTACTTTTCTCTCTCTATATATACAGTGGGGAGAACAAGTATTTTATACACTGCCGATTTTGCAGGTTTTCCCACTTACAAAGCATGTAGGAGTCTGTAATTTTTATCATAGGTAATTAATTTGCATTTTATTGCATGACATAAGTATTTGATACATCAGAAAAGCAGAACTTAATATTCGGTACAGAAACCTTTGTTTGCAATTACAGAGATCATACGTTTCCTGTAGTTCTTGACCAGGTTTGCACACACTGCAGCAGGGATTTTGGCCCACTCCTCCATACAGAACTTCTCCAGATCCTTCAGGTTTCGGGGCTGTCACTGGGCAATACGGACTTTCAGCTCCCTCCAAAGATTTCCTATTGGGTTCAGGTCTGGAGACTGGCTAGGCCACTTCAGGACCTTGAGATGCTTCTTACGGAGCCACTCCTTAGTTGCCCTGGCTGTGTGTTTCGGGTCGTTGTCATGCTGGAAGACCCAGCTACGACCCATCTTCAATGCTCTTACTGAGGGAAGGAGGTTGTTGGCCAAGATCTCGCGATACATGGCCCCATCCATCCTCCCCTCAATACGGTGCAGTCGTCCTGTCCCCTTTGCAGAAAAGCATCCCCAAAGAATGATGTTTCCACCTCCATGCTTCACGGTTGGGATGGTGTTCTTGGGGTTGTACTCATCCTTCTTCTTCCTCCAAACACGGCGAGTGGAGTTTAGACCAAAAAGCTCGATTTTTGTCTCATCAGACCACATGACCTTCTCCCATTCCTCCTCTGGATCATCCAGATGGTCATTGGCAAACTTCAGACGGGCCTGGATATGCGCTGGTTTGAGCAGGGGGACCTTGCGTGCACTGCAGGATTTTAATCCATGACGGCGTAGTGTGTTACTAATGGTTTTCTTTGAGACTGTGGTCCCAGATCTCTTCAGGTCATTGACCAGGTCCTGCCGTGTAGTTCTGGGCTGATCCCTCACCTTCCTCATGATCATTGATGCCCCACGAGGTGAGATCTTGCATGGTGCCCCAGACCGAGGGAGATTGACCGTCACCTTGAACTTCTTCCATTTTCTAATAATTGCGCCAACAGTTGTTGCCTTCTCACCAAGCTGCTTGCCTATTGTCCTGTAGCCCATCCCAGCCTTGTGCAGGTCTACAATTTTATCCCTGATGTCCTTACACAGCTCTCTGGTCTTGGCCATTGTGGAGAGGTTGGAGTCTGTTTGATTGAGTGTGTGGACAGGTGTCTATTATACAGGTAACGAGTTCAAACAGGTGCAGTTAATACAGGTAATGAGTGGAGAACAGGAGGGCTTCTTAAAGAAAAACTAACAGGTCTGTGAGAGACGGAATTCTTACTGGTTGGTAGGTGATCAAATACTTATGTCATGCAATAAAATGCAAATTAATTATTTAAAAATAATACAATGTGATTTCCTGGATTTTTGTTTTAGATTCCGTCTCTCACAGTTGAAGTGTACCTATGATAAAAATTACAGACCTCTACATGCTTTGTAAGTAGGAAAACCTGCAAAATCGGCAGTGTATCAAATACTTGTTCTCCCCACTGTATATATATATACAGCGGGTGAAATAAGTATTGAACACGTCACCATTTTTCTCAGTAAATATATTTCCAAAGGTGCTATTGACATACAATTTTCACCAGATGTTGGTAACAACCCAAGTAATCCATACAAACAAATAAGTTCAGAAATTAAGTTATGTGAAATGACACAGGGAAAAAGTATTGAACACATGAAGAAAGGGAGGTGCAAAAAGGCATGGAAAGCCAAGACAACAGCTGAAAACTATCAGTAATTAAAAAGCAATCCAGCCCCCTGTCAGTGCAAATTAATATCAGATGGTTCAGTCCCAACTGATGGCCTACAAAAAGGTCTCATTGCCAAGGTGTCACACAAGACACATCTCATGATGGGTAAAAGCAAAGAGCTGTCTCAAGACCTTTGCAACCTAATTGTTGCAAAACATAATGATGGCATTGGTTATAGGCGCATTTCTAAGCTTCTGAATGTTCCAGTGAGCACTGTTGGGGCCATAATACGGAAGTGGAAAGACAATAATTTCACCATAAATTTGCCTCGACCAGGTGCTCCTCGCAAGATTTCTGACAGAGGAGTGAAAAGAATAATCAGAAGAGTTGTCCAAGAGCCAAGGACCACTTAGCAGGTACTGTTGTCTCAAAGAAAACAGTAAGTAATGCACTCCACCGCCATGGCCTGTATGCAAGCTCACCAAGCAAGACTCCATTGCTGAAAAAAAAGCATGTTGAAGCTTGTTTAAAGTTTGCTGCACAACATTTGGAAAAGCCAGTGAAATACTGGGAGAATATAGTGTGGTCAGATGAGAGCAAAATTGAACTGTTTGGATGTCATAATAGACACCATGTTTGGAGGAGAAATGGCACTGCACATCACCCTAAAAACACCATACCAACAGTGACGTTTGGAGGTGGGAACATCATGGTGTGGGGCTGCTTTTCAGCAAATGGTACTGGCAAAGGAAGGATGAATGGGCAAATTTACCGACACATTCTTGACAAATATCTGCTGCCATCTACCAGGATGATGAAGATGAAACGAGGGTGGACATTTCAGCAAGACAATGATCCCAAACACACAGCCAAGGAAACTCTCAATTGGTTTCAAAGAAAGAAAATAAAGCTGCTAGAATTGCCCAGCCAATCGCCTGACTTAAATCCCATTGAAAATCTATGGAAAGAACTGAAGATCAAGATTCATAGAAGAGGCCCACGGAACCTTCAAGATTTGAAGACTGTTTGTGTGGAAGAATGGGCCAAAATCACACCAGAGCAATGCATGCGACTAGTTTTGAAGCTGTCATTACCAACAAAGACTTTTGTACAAAGTATTAAATAAATATCAGTAAGTGTGTTCAATACTTTTTCCCTGTGTCATTTCACATTATTACACATAATGTTTTGGTTTCTTTGTATGTATGGATTACTTGGGTTGTTAAAATTTCATGTCAATAGCACCTTTGGAAATATATTTACTGAGAAAAATGGTGACGTGTTCAATACTTAAAGTATTTCACCCGCTGTATATATATATCTCCCTCCCTCCTTCCCTCCTGTTCTCTCTCTTTGAGGCTATACCTCTGTCGTATTTGTGAGCGTGTATTCATCGCCATGATTCTAATGTAATTGGAAAAGGAGCAACTGCGTCTATCACTCACACGGATTACTATACTAAACATAAAACACTGCAATATACGTCTCTAGACTATACATTACTATACATTAAACACTGCACTATACCTCTACACACTATACATAATCACTGCAATATACGTCTCTAGACTATACATTACTATACATTAAACACTGCAATATACGTCTCTAGACTATACATTACTATACATTAAACACTGCAATATACGTCTCTAGACTATACATTACTATACATTAAACACTGCACTATACCTCTACACACTATACATATCACTGCAATATACGTCTCTAGACTATACATTACTATACATTAAACAATGCAATATACGTCTCTAGACTATACATTACTATACATTAAACACTGCACTATACGTCTCTAGACTATACATTACTATGCATTAAACACTGCACTATACCTCTACGAAATTATGGAGTAGACTGGACGTAAGGAACATGTCACTGTCTCCCATCACCCCTAGATAGGACCTTCTTGTTGCCGGTGTCCGGGAAACAAGCTCAGGGCTCCCACTGATTCAGCGACATGGCGAATCAGTGGGAGCTGATGATGTGGGAACCACATCATCAACTTTAAGGGACATGGGCAGCTGTGAGGAGGAGGGTTTATTCTCCAGGACCGTTTTCCAGAACTTCTTGGGTTTAGACCCACAGACAGAACACTGCTCCTTAAAGTAACTAACTTTGGCCTTCCGGATAACCTGAGTGCAGCCATTACAAACACAGTGATCACTGTGTAAAACAGTGATCACTAAGGTCATTACAGAAAACACCAGACTGATACCTCTCAGGATTATTTGTGAGGATAACATTGAGGAGAGTAGCCTTTTATGAGTGTTTGGAGTCATACCTTCTGGGATTGCTAATAATCTGAGAAAGATTTAGAGAGTCCCATTGCTTTAGGACTTGGTCAGGTGGTTTAAGCATGTCCCAGTTTAGGTCACCTAGCAGGACACATTCAGACTTACCTGTACCAGACAGGGGGAAACAAGCCAGGGTAGATGGTGAACAGCTTTTATTTCTGTAGATGATTTGTTGTAGAAAATGGCAGTGGATGATCTCTGAATATCTTCAGATGCCTCTGGATTTGAGTGGGATAGCCTGCCCATTTGTGGCCTCAAAGGCTTCGACACATCTTCACTTCACACCTCAGTGCTAATTGAAGTTGTATCTGGTCTGTCTCAGTTCCAGGTTCTCAGGTCTTTATTTGCCAGAGCACCCTCTGTATAGATTAAAAAAAGGGAATCCTTGATATAATTATTCTTTCCAGGTCCAAAATTAGGTTGTAATTTTGGAGTTTTGATCTGGAGTGAAGGTTATGTTGTGGAGGGTAGCATCCTGTATATGTCCCTGCCGAAAAATCCAAGTTTATCTAACTCCAAAACTATCTTTTTGTAAAAAACATGTTGAAAAATGCGAGAACTCACATGCAGAGAGAGGTAAGGCTCCAGGTGTGTGAGGGAGTATCTTCTATGTGTGTAGGTGTGTGTGCTAAGTGCGGTTGTATGTGTGTGGAGTCACAATCGTATATGTCTCATATGAAAGGTCAGACATGAGGGTTAGTCATGCTGTAGAAAGAGAGTGATCTGCCCCGAGCAGAGCAGTGAAAACACCCTGACAGAAAGGCCACTCAATGTCTGACTCAGACCCAACATCATGTCCTCTCACTTGGCCTCCATCCCTACTCCAGCCCCAGGCTTTGATTGAATGGAGGCTTTACATCAGCATACAGAGTCCAACCCCCACAACCACAACCTCCACCCTGGCTGGAACTCTCTCCCCTATAAGGGGATAGGGCCTGAGGAGTGGGGGAGGAGGAGACGAGGGAGAGATGGATAAGGAATGAGATGAGGGAGAGGAGAAAAAATAAGAAATAGGTGTGGAGACGGGTGAGACTGTGTTCATCTCCTGCAGTCTGTCACTGGCACTGGAGACAATAGAGGACATGGACCCAGCCCACTGGAGAAGCCACAGCCAATAGCAGGCCGAGACAATACGGACACAGGAAGTGTCTACAGTCTAAAGGATATGATGGCTCATTAGGTAGAGGCTACACTGACACTTACAGGATAGGAGAACAGCAACGCTGGGCAATGGCTAACCACATTCCTCTGTTATGTGTGTCTGAGCGGCTGGGGTCTGTCTGGTGCGTGTGTGGGAGGCATCAAGAGGTCTCTGTGGTGTGTGTGAGTGCATGTATGTGTTTAAGGGAGGGTTGGAGCTTCTAAGAGATGAGATGGCTGTTTGTGCCACCTGGTGTGTGTGTGGATTCCTAAGGGAGATGTGTGTGTTCCACCTCCTCTTCCTCCACTTCTTCTTCCGCCTCCTCCTCTCTCTGACATAGGGTTGTGTCTTTGCTGTGTGATATAATTCCTATCACCTCCGGCTGGTCTGGTTTCAGAGCCTGTCTGTGTCTCTGTGGGTCAGTCTCTGTCCTAAGGTCACTGACCAAGGATCAGTGAGTCACGCTCTCTCTTCGGTTCCCTGTCTGGGGTGTGTGTCTGCCATGTCCTGTTAGCATTTAGTGTTTTGTCTGTCAGCGGGTTGTCTGTCTGTCAGCAGGGCTGGTGGTGTCCTGGTGAGAGGCAGACTGGCTGTGTCAGTCAAAGGACATCACGATCAGTGTCACACACACACACACACACACAAACAAGTAAATGCTCACACAAACACATGTAAACGTACGTAAGCACGCACAGACACAAACATCCAAGCACGACAAACACGCACAAAGACGTAGGCACACACAGAAACTATCAGCCTTGCTAAGTTTTCCATTGAGGTGCACATTACACACTCTCACAAGTTCACCATGAGAGAAGAAATACACTCGGAACCCAATGCCAGTCCAAACCATCAATGCTTCTCACATTCACTGGAGAATTCCACTGGGTAACCCTGCAGGGAGAGTCCAGTACACACACACACACACACACACACACACACACACACACACACACACACACACACACACACACACACACACACACAGACATAGTGTCTCTAACATAGTGTACTCCAGCAATATCGATTTTAAAGGTTATACAGGTGAAAACTAACTGATATCATGTGCAGTGAGGGCAAACACACACACAGACGCATGCACACACGTACACACACACATTGGCATTTGTTGTGTCACCGGACCCAGGTGGGCTGTGTAAATGCGTAAGCTGCGAAGACATGTTTAATAATTCACTGTCAGACTAGTCAGGGCAGCCGCACGGAAAACCTTACCTCAACACAGTGCATTGTCTCAACCTGGTATGTGTGCATGTGTGCATGTGGGTGTGTGCATGGCATGCTCCAGATTGTGTATTGACCAGTGTTCAGATGAGATTATGAGACAAGGTAATGGAGAGAGGGATAGAGAAAGGCAAGGGGCTGGTTGTGGATGTGGGAGTATAATTAAGTCCAGTACTCTGTTTCTCTGCAGGCTGCCGCATGGAGCTGGGAACTGCTGATTCAGGAGAAAGAGAGAGAGAGAGAGAGAGAGAGAGAGAGAGAGCAGAATAGCTAGAGGGGGAGTGGGAGAGAGAGATGGGAGAGGGAGAGAGGAGACAGACTGTTATGGGTAAAGAGTTACTCTAGAGTGTATGGAGTAAAATACACTAACATCGACTGTAGAATGCCAGGTTATTGTGAACGGGATGATGCCATCTAAGGGACACACAGCAGAAGTGCACTAAAATCAATCAAAGCTGTTAATGTAACCAACACAGCTACTGTTCCATTCGTGAAAAATATAGTATATAACTTCAATTTGGTTTGTTCAAAATGTATTTTGTGCAATATTATAGATAGAAAACAATGTTTGTAGCAAATAATTTATTTGTAAGTAGAATCGGAAGACAATAGATCACTGGCAGGCACATCGTCACAAGGCCTAGGCCTATTTGGCCCGAATAAGAAGCCATTCAGCAATAGGTATTGCCTTAGAAAATAATTGTGTGTTTAGGTGATTTGGGTAGACTTTTCTTTAGGCCTATTGGGCTAGTGGGCTAATTAGGAGATATCCAATGCTTTGCTGTGTGTTTTTCAGGGTAATAAAGTAATCCATAAGTCAAACCACATGCTTTTTATTTTATTTTTTAGGGGGTAGATCAGCTAATATTGGTGTAATATTGCAGATAGATTGTAGCTTCCATCAATGTCATTGTCTGCATCACTGTCAATCCCCCATTTATTTTTGGGGAAATATATATATATATACACATATAGTTGAAGTCGGAAGTTTACATACACTTAGGTTGAAGTCATTAAAACTCATTTTTCAACCACTCCACAGATTTCATTTGAACAAACTATAGTTTTGGCAAGTCGCTTAGGACATCTACTTTGTGCATGACACAAGAAATTCTTTCAACAATTGTTTACAGATTATTTCACTTATAATTCACAATATCACAATTCCAGTGGGTCAGAAGGTTACATACACTAAGTTGACTGTGCCTTTAAACAGCTAAGAAAATTCCAGAAAATGATGTCATGGCTTTAGAAGCTTCTGATAGGCTAATTGACATCATTTGAGTCAATTGGAGGTGTATATGTGGACGTATTTCAAGGCCTACCTTGAAAATCTGGTTCGTCCTTGGGAGCAATCTCCAAATGCCTGAAGTTACCACGTTCATCTGTACAAACAATAGTACGCAGGTATAAACAACATGGGATCACGCAGCCGTCATACCGATAACGATACGGAAGTGTGCAACAGGAAGGCTTATACAATTACATTGCAACGTACTTATAAAGCCTGAGCTGTAATATTATGTTGAACATAATGTAAACTAACCAACCACATGCTAGTTTCCTGTGAGTCAGAGATCCTGTGGTGGCTAGTGTTTATGTTTGTGTGATTTGGAAGCTCTTTGTGACTGTAGTAGTCTGGTAGAGAGAGGCAGGGAAGAGATATGAGTGGTTCTCTCATCTGATGGTACTCATAACACACTAGAAGTATAGATCTGACAAAACCAATAGAAGTTTGTATCCTTACAGTATGTTCTTTATCTCTCATTACCCTCCATCAACCTAGCTATTAATCTTCCTCTTTTTCCCTCTAACAAACTTTGGACTGGTGCTACAGTAGATGTACAGTAGATACAGTGGGGAGAACAAGTATTTGATACACTGCCGATTTTGCAACTTACAAAGCATGTAGAGGTCTGTAATTTTATCATAGGTACTCTTCAACTGTGAGTGACGTAATCTAAAATAAAAATCCAGAAAATCACATTTGTATGATTTTTAAGTAATTAATTTGCATTTTATTGCATGACATAAGTATTTGATACATCAGAAAAGCAGAACTTAATATTTGGTAGAGAAACCTTCGTTTGCAATTACAGAGATCATACGTTTCCTGTAGTTCTTGACCAGGTTTGCACACACTGCAGCAGGGATTTTGGCCCACTTCTCCATCCAGATCCTTCAGGTTTCGGGGCTGTCGCTGGGCAATACGGACTTTCAGCTCCCTCCAAAGATTTTCTTTTGGGTTCAGGTCTGGAGACTGGCTAGGCCACTCCAGGACCTTGAGATGCTTCTTACGGAGCCACTCCTTAGTTGCCCTGGCTGTGTGTTTCGGGTCGTTGTCATGCTGGAAGACCCAGCCACGACCCATCTTCAATGCTCTTACTGAGGGAAGGAGGCTGTTGGCCAAGATCTCGCGATACATGGCCCCATCCATCTTCCCCTCAATACGGTGCAGTCGTCCTGTCCCCTTTGCAGAAAAGCATCCCCAAAGAATGATGTTTCCACCTCCATGCTTCACGGTTGGGATGGTGTTCTTGGGGTTGTACTCATCCTTCTTCTTCATCCAAACACGGCGAGTGGAGTTTAGACCAAAAAGCTCTATTTTTGTCTCATCAGACCACATGACCTTCTCCCATTCCTCCTCTGGATCATCCAGATGGTCATTGGCAAACTTCAGATGGGCCTGGACATGCGCTGGCTTGAGCAGGGGGACCTTGCGTGCGCTGCAGGATTTTAATCCATGACGGCGCAGTGTGTTACTAATGGTTTTCTTTGAGACTGTGGTCCCAGCTCCCTTCAGGTCATTGACCAGGTCCTGCCGTGTAGTTCTGGGCTGATCCCTCACCTTCCTCATGATCATTGATGCCCCACGAGGTGAGATCTTGCATGGTGCCCCAGACCAAGGGAGATTGACCGTCATCTTGAACTTCTTCAATTTTCTAATAATTGCGCCAACAGTTGTCTTCTCACCAAGCTGCTTGCCTATTGTCCTGTAGCCCATCCCAGCCTTGTGCAGGTCTACAATTTTATCCCTGATGTCCTTACACAGCTGTTTGATTGAGTGTGTGGAGTCCGTTTGATTGAGTGTGTGGACAGGTGTCTTTTATACAGGTAACGAGTTCAAACAGGTGCAGGTAATGAGTGGAGAACAGGAGGGCTTCTTAAAGAAAAACTAACAGGTCTGTGAGAGACGGAATTCTTACTGGTTGGTAGGTGATCAAATACTTATGTCATGCAATAAAATGCAAATAATTTATTTAAAAATCATACAATGTGATTTTCTGGATTTTTGTTTTAGATTCCGTCTCTCACAGTTGAAGTGTACCTATGATAAAAATTACAGACTTCTACATGCTTTGTAAGTAGGAAAACCTGCAAAATCGGCAGTGTATCAAATACTTGTTCTCCCCACTGTATATCATGGCAGTGATACTGTCTAAAGGCTATGTGGTGTTAACGGGATCAGCTACATTCTTCCTCTTGTCGAACACAAGGTGGTTAAGGCTTGCATCAAATACAATGTGAGACTGATTTTATTGGACTGATTTAGTGTGTGTGAGAGAGCGAAGTCAGTAGTAATAATCCCCGTCTCTCCTCCATGGCCCATGGTCCAATATGAGCTGTGATGACCCAGAGACTGGACACATCTTCAACTGCATTCAGACAGCTCAGCAAAACACATGTACAGTAAGTCTACTATTTAACAAATCACATGAACCTCAACATGTACCTCAGATCACACATGTACCATGTCATAGAATCACAACACTGTATTTTACTGGCTATAGCGACTAGAATACAGCTGCGCTGGCCAGAGAAGGAGGTGTATAACAAAGGGAGTATATTGAAAATTGTATGGTACTGTATCCCTCCATTATTTTTCTATCTGGCTCTAGGAGGCCTGCAGCATCCTGTGAGTACAACTACATTCAACACACAAATAGCATTGGTGGTATAGCAGGGGGGGTTCAGTAAACTATGCTAGTGTGATGATTAGTATTCATATTTAGGGGCTGAAACGGTGCTAACCACTGTGTGTATGTGTCGCAGCATCTGGCCAATACTCCGTGGATGGTGTGGATATTCAATAGGGTTATGTTTGCTCACGGATACTCAGAAGGTAAAACACCACACACACACACACTTTAACACATTTTGTCACACGTGAGAAATGCAAGAAATTTCACCCTCAGGGGTCAATAAAGTATCTATCTATCTATGTATGTGTGTTGTCCCAGATGTTGTGACGTTTCGAGACATTGCTCTAGTGGCACTGTTCCTGGCATCAGTGAACTACGGGAGAACTCTACTGGGATAGGTTAGAACATAGCCTTCATTATCATAACCATAAACCAACTGTGTGTAGTTCCAACAATGATTTGATGATAAAGGACAGCAGTACAGTCTCTTTTGTGCAAAAGCTCAGGTCACACTACTTAATTTCTCCACCAGAGGGCACTAACTCACAATGTACAATACAACTGTTCAACGTGGCTCATTTCACAGTACAACAAATTATCAAAACAATAACAAATAAATGTGCATTTATTAATTCCTTTACCACATTTAAACTTACTATTGTTGCTTTTCCATTAAAGACATCTCTTTTCACTCTAAACATTACAGCAGTTTCATAGGCCTATAGGCAAAGGCAGATAAAGTACAGTAGCACTCAGAGGAACACTGTCTGTGAATACAGAAACACCACAGTACCAATGAGCATGTAGGGATTGCATGTCCAAAATGGCCTCAAACCGTAACAGAAGTTCCCTTAGAGTCAGTTACCTCAGAACCAGCCAAGTCTAACTGTAGCGTCTCCTCTCACTGTTATCATCTATGTCAGTTCTCCTGTGTGTTGTCTTCTTCTCCCCCAGTCAGATAGCCCCAGTCTGTGAGCAGGTCTTGTCGCTGGGCTGGGGGGGTGGAGAAGTATTTTCTCTGTTTCTGGGAGTAGGTTTGGACTGGGGGGACGATATCTCTGTAACTCCAGTCCTGTCAACACAGATTAAAGAAGATATAAACTTTGTCTTTATCCTATTTAAATGAATCATACATAACTATATGTATTAATATATGCATAATTTGCACCCATTATTGATATAGATACTGCAACAGTATATAGTTGCATACTTAGGCTCCCAAGTGGCGCAGCGGTCTAAAGCACTGCATCTCAGTGCTAGAGGCGTCACTATAGACACCCTGGTTCGAATCCAGGCTGTATCACAACTGGCCGTAATTGGGAGTCCCATAGGGCGGTGCACAATTGGCCCAGCATCATCCGAGTTTGGCCGGTGTAGGCCATCATTGTAAATAAGAATTTGTTCTTAACTGACTTGCCTAGTTAAATAAATGTTACATTTTAAAAACAAAAATGTAAACCTACCTGCCATGCTATCCATATTGTTGATCTATACTTATTATCTAGTATATTGTAGCAGGGCTATCTGCCAACCATATTATTGATCAATAGTTATTACTATAGTATATAGTGTGAGTCCTACCTGCCATCGGAGGTTGAAGTCCTCCAGTAGCTGTATCCTGTCCTCCCTGGTAGGAACACAGTCTGGAGGAGTTGTCTGCTGCAGCTCAGAACCCACCTCAGACCCAACAAACACTAACAGAGCTCTGATAGCAAACCAGCCCCCCAGCCGCGGGTGTATACACACACCGAACATTTTCTGTAGAGGTGACAAGCGGTAGGGAGGGGGGAGAGGAAGACAAAAGGGGTAGCAGTAGAAATTACTGGCCATCTGTGAACCAAAGAACATACAGCACCCTATTTATCAATTTATTAGGAAATTAATTATTTAATAACCCCTTTGGTCCTGTCACTCACCTTCTCCCCCCAGGGGTGGTCAGGTACATCGGAGCGTTGGTAGTAGTACACTGCTCCCGCCACATGGGCGGCGCTCTGGGCCAGGAACTTGGGCTTCCTGCTGGGCAGCATCTCATAGTCATAACTCACATCTACTTTCATACCTGGAAAACACTGAGAGAGCGAGAGAGATGTGAAGTGTGGCCCAGGGGTGAATACACCCCAGGTGTTGATGCAGTGAGTGATGCACTGGTCAAGCATGCCTACACACACACACACACACACACACACACACACAGAGAGTACCTCAGAGACTGCGTTATTGATGCAGTGTTTGATACACTGGTCTATGGGGTCTGTAGACACCCCCTTCCAGCCCCTGCTCTCCATGAAGGGCAGGAAGGCCTGCTCAAACATGGCTGGAGTGCTGAGCACCACCACTCCCAAGGTGTCATCAGGGTAGGACAGATGGAGAGGGGAGGACAGGACCGCATTGTACCAGCCAATCTGGGAACACGTGCACAACACAGAATAAAAAGCTCAGACACTTTTGTAGCGATTGAGGGGGAACAGCCAAGGGACACGTTTCAGCAACCCTGTCGTTATTGGACAGGTATACTATCACCTGTGCCTTAAGTCCCAAACCTGACTACAGTACAGTATGGTCAGCTTTTATCATTTGTATATATACAAGGTATGGCTGAGAAAGCTTGTATGAACTTTGAATTGGAGATTGTCAACTTGACTAGTTTAACAATTGACGACAACTTCACTGACAGTCTGACACTGTTGCAAAAAGGGCCACGTTTAAAGTTGACGCAAACACTTTTTTAAAAAACAGCTCGAATGGGACAGCGGCCTAACGTTACCTTCAGCGGATAAACTTCAAACCCCAACTTTGACAAATTATTACTCAAAGCTCCTCTCACATCTTCCACATTGACTGTGGGCAGCGCCATCACTGAATTTTTTTAAATGTGTTGGATTGTGGGAAATAGTGTTCTCTATCACGTGACTCTCTCATTTCCCTGTTGTGAGAATTGTATCTAGTAACTACAATACACAGAATCCATTAGGGCCACGTATCCTGCGCAATCACGTCGGCCAGGATTTAAAATTGGAACAGGACAGTACGTAAGTAGTCAGCTAATAATTACATTTCTGCACCATGTTTAATAATACATGTTTACAAAATGTAATGTTAACCAAACTTTGAATGATTTCATCCATCGCTGAAATATCGACCTTTAGCCAGCTTTCTGTTCATGCACTGCTTGACCTGATTTGTGAATTTGGGTACTTGGTGCCAGTGGCAAATCAACAGTAATGCGAACGCCCGCGATCGTGTTCAATATATAAACAAATCACTAGGGTGAGTGTTAGCTAGCCAGTCAATCATTCATTCCAAACAATGCCTCTGACTGTCAAATTCGAATGCAACGGTTGTAACAACACAAAGACAAGCCCAAAACAAAAGCCACCTGCAACGGTACAAAGCTAGCTACTGTTAGCTGTGTAACCTCTTCTGTCAATGAAGTGTCATTGATCTGTGCCACTTCATCATCAGCCAGGAACCAACCACCCCGTCTAGAGTTACAGCATCACACGTTAGTTATAAAATACTGGCCAATGTAATGGCCAATCTCATGTGCGTACCATATTCATTTATTTCATTTGTTTATCTTTTTTTTTTAATTATTTATTTTGTTTTTTTATATTACTACTGATATTGATTACTTCATTGTTGGGAAAGAGTAATAAAGGCATTTCACTACTTGTGCACGTGACAATAAAACGTGAAACTTGTTGAGATAACAGTGGAGGTTTGGGCAGAATACTGGATTGTGTATGGATTTAGAGGGACAGTTTGAGCAGAGCATGGACAATAGACCCTGTAAGTAGAGGGCAAGTGTACTAACTTTTGTGCCTTTAAATACTCATCAGTCCTGGCACCCTTGTCCTATGGTTTGATTAGAGCAGCCCTGACTGAGATGAACTGGGACAACCAGCTGAGCTCCATCCTCTCAGCAGCTGATGGCAGTGTTGCCAAGATGAGGGTGAGTAGCCAGTAGATGGCACTATATCATAATTATACATATGTGGCAGTGCATTACCAAGGGCTTCATCAGAATGGATGGCTGCTCATTCTTAGCAGTTAGCTAGATACTACATAGTTTTACAGTATATGATAGGGTGTACTTTCCCACTGTATGTTTTGAAGCTGTTCATATTTCCCCAGGAGAGACTGACCGCACCAGGGAAATATCCAAAAGGAAGAGAAGGTGAGGGGAGATCTCTGTGGTCTGTAAGATGTTTGTGACACACTTTCTCTGTTGGTGATTCTCCCTCTTTTTCTGCTCCTTTTTCTGCTCCTTTTTCTGCTCTCTCTCTCTCGCTCGCTCGCTCGCTCGCTCAGTAGATCTCTATCCAGTGAGGGAGGTGGCTAGTGTGTCAAATTTGGAGCTCCCTCGTCTCCCCCCTCTCCCTGAGCCCTCCACCTCTCTCCTCCCCCCTCCCTCTTACGTGGTGCAGTGGGCAGACCTGGCAGTCGTCCAATCACAACTGCAGATCCAGAGCCAGGTCTGTCTGTGTGTGTGTTGTGTGCACGTACGTGTGTTCATATATAACAAGTTTTTATTACATAAAAGGTGCATAAATAGCCCTACATTTTAGGTCATTTCTTCTTGCTCCTCCTTTTTGTTTTAATGGTTGCCAGGCCATAGAGTCTCTGACCCAAAGTATTCATGACATGGACAGAGAAAGACAATCTCAGCAGCGCCACATACAGGCACTACAAGGTACATACACCTGTCATTATCACACAACACTAACATTTACTTCTCACAGGAATATAACAATCTTGATTGGTTAAGTGATTAATTTGTTGATTGAGTATTGTAGATGTGTTATTCTTCTATCTCTCACAGACGAGGTTTGCAGGCTGCGAGAGCAGGCGACGGAGAGGGAGAGAGAGAAAGAACGAGAAAGGGATGGAGAGAGGAGAGGGTCAGGGATGACGAGTCCGGGAGTGGAGAGAAGGTTGGAGCAGTGGAGGAGAGAGGTGGGCCGTGAGCTCAGCACTCTGAGAGGGCACATCACCAGAGCCACATCGCAAGGCAACCTGGAGGAAAGGTGAGGGGTCGGGGTTTTACTCACCTGTGAGGTTCAAGTGCTCTTTATTTAATGTGTAGCCCATCCCCAAATCAACCATTAGCCCCTAGTATGGAACTATACCAGTTTGGTGAAAGCTGATCGTTGTCCTTTTTAGTTTCAGCTCTAAGCTGCGAAGGGAGGAGTTGGATCATTTGCGGAGAGAGGTGGACACACTCAAAACCCAGCTCAGTGAGTCTCACATACACAGTCTGTTCTCAGGTTTTTCTGCAGGAGCTTTAGAGAGGGCAAGCACAGTCTCGCTTGCTCCTATTCCTTTGCTTTCATCTTACGTGTGTGTGTGTGTCTGTGTGTGTGTCTGTGTGTGTGTCTGTGTGTGTGTCTGTGTGTGTGTCTGTGTGTGTGTGGCAGGGAGGCAGGAGGAGGACATGTTTCTTCAGCAGTCGGAGGCCAGAGATACAAGGAGGCAGTATGAACGCAGCTGCAAGGTATTCATGAATTAAATAATTTTAATTAAGGCTTGAATAATAAAATAAGGTCATTTGAGTGACTTGTTTTCTCTCTGTCTCCCGACCTCTTCCCAGACACTAGAGGAACTGACAGACAGCTACAGAAACCACAGCTTTGACCTGGCCAAGACTGTCTCTCAATACACACACACAGAGCAGGAGGTCCACCAGATCAGGTGTGTGTGTGTGTGTCAAATCAAATTTTATTGGTCACATACACGTGGTTAGCAGATGTTATTGCGGGTGTAGCAAAATGCTTGTGTGTGTGTGTGTGTGTGTCAAATCAAAACACATTTTATTGGTCACATACACGTGGTTAGCAGATGTTTTTGTGTGTGTGTGTGTGTGTGTGTGTGTGTAATGCTATCACTGTGTCCTGCAGAGTAACTGTATCAGAGCTGAAGGACGAGATCAGGAGTCTGATTCTCCGGGAAAGACAACACACACCTACTGTTACACTACGCACAGCAGGTAAGACAACACACACCTACTGTTACACTACGCACAGCAGGTAAGACAACACACACCTACTGTTACACTACGCACAGCAGATAAGAGAGACACACACACACACACACACACACATATATATATATATATATATATATATATATATATATATATATATATACTCACCTGAGTAGTTTAACACCGTTTGTCTATAACCCCCCAACCCCCCATCTCCTCCAGTTCCAGCATTAGCTGCCTTCTCCCGCCATAAAGAGGTCAGTGGTCAAAAGGAAGAGCCAGACTCAGACTCTGACGACTTTAGTCCCACCCCCAGTCTGGCTGAGGTCAGCTCTGATGACCTGTCCTGGCTGGACGATAGAGACACAGGTACACACACTCACACTTTGCTCCTGTCTGTGAGGAGATGAATGAGTCTCATATGGGTACAGTTTGTTTCAGGTGTTGTAACCCTCTCCCATACCCATACACACCACACATGTACATTTGGGCTGTAGATCTAACCGTTTCAGTGACTCATCACAACATGTCTGACTCACCAAGGAACAGAAGGCTGGCTTAACAGTGTACTAGTGTGCATGCGTGCCAACGTGATTTGCGTGTGCTCCGTAGATCTAGCACAAAGGAAGAAATATATTTTGTAGTAGTTTTTATGCATTTGAAATGTTTTATTTGAATATTTTAATGAGCTTGCAGGTGTGTGCGCACACTGAGATATTGGCGTTGGATGTGGGTTCATGTAAGACACACCAGTGACCTCAAATGAATGTGTGTTATGTGACTGACTGTAGCTATGCTTGCCTGAGGAGAGAACAGAGAATCCCTCATTTCCTCTCCATCGATATCTGCTGGTCAGCAGTTTGAGAAACGTGTGTGTGTGTGTGTGTGTTTTTGGATGGGATCCTAAACACTTCCTGTAGTGTGTGTGTGGCATCATCTAATCGAATTATCCTGGCCGCATGCATCTCGATTGCTCTGGGAAACATTTAGAGGTCTGATCCCAATCTCTCTTACCGGAACACTAACCTACTGCTAAAGCCCTTGGGATTAGTACACACACACACACACACGTGTTGACTGTTCTCTTTCAGCTCCTCGTCTAGCAGTACCTCGGGTACGCCAGAGCCCCCATTCTCCAGGAAATGACCTCAGAGGACCAGGAAGTGGTCTGGATGATGATCTTGATGATGATGGGAACCTGGAGTTGGGGTCAGACAGCCCCCCCGACCTCAGCCTCAATGACCTTTGAGAGGCTTTGTCATGCCATAGTGTTCTAGAATGCTAGGAGTTCTTTCTTTGAGACGTCTCCTATGTGGAGACTGATAAAGGTTTTGGGCACAAACCTTAAATCCTTACTAAAGAGGATGATAAAGACTCAACTCAGCTTGAGAAAAAGAAAGCACCTTCTATGTGATTATGCGCTTTCTATGTTGTCTTGTGTCAGTGTTTTTTGTATTACACCAGTAGTATTTAACTCAACAGTGTGGCAGCATTCTGTGATTGCCCTAATGAATTACATCTGGGGAACGCTTTGATTTCACTGACGATATACAACTTGACGATCACTGATGTTTTTGAGTCTAAGACCATTAGTAAAACCTAATTAATAAATATGGTGGACTAATGTTTACTTTTACTATCTAAGGCTGATGCAAATCAGTGGTGCTCTTTTATTTGGTACTGTATTTCTATCTATTTACTCTCTTGCCTTTGGACCACAGACAAGTCCTGCTGTCTAACATGAGTCAGTCTGTTTAATATTTCAGCAGTTAGACTGTCAAGCCAGATACCCCCCACGAAGGGGACAGGCCCATGGAGCGAGGGACCACAGACAGGCTGGGAGAGAGGGGGAGGAGAAGCATGGGGCAATGGCTTTGGCCATAGTGATGATTTAATGTGGATGAATCAGGCCTTTCTCTTACAGTTCTATCACACAGACAAGTACTAGCCCGCTGCTTGTTTAATTGTTACATTGACTTACAGTATGGCCTGTAAAACAAATGTGTTTGGGCTTCAGCAATGAAATTCTGAATAAAGAGCTGTAATAAAAGTTTATGTTGTAGTTACTCTTGTTAGTGTGTGTGTGCGTCAGCCACCGCAGCCCAACAACTGAGATCTGTAATGAGAGACATAAACAAGCATGGTTTCATATCTTTAATCAAAAAACATCACTCTAGAATCCATGTCAAACAGTAAAACATATCAACCTTATAATACAACCAGTTAACATTTTGGCACTTCATATAAGGAACTATTAATACATGGGTGCAAATTAACTACCATTCCACTCCACATGGAGTTAAATAGAACCACTCTGTTTCAACTCTGACTTAAGTCCCGTTGATGCAGAGAACTGGCATGACAACAAACGTCAGGAGTCTGCAACAAACTAATCTGGTAACCCAAGCAGGAACACTAAAGCCTAGATTAAATCTGGACCGTGGAAGATCCTCACTATAGCGCAATTGAAATTTAAAGGCAATTTTTCAGCATTCGCGGAGTCAGCATTCACGGTAAACGCAGCATATGTCGGCTCAATTGAAAAATACCTTGACATTTCAATCGATCTATAACACGTATCTTCTGCAGTCTGGATTTATTCTAGCCCTAAATCAGTTAACTTTGACAAACATTAAGAAATAGACATAACTATTGCTTTTCTAATTTGTTTAAAATGTCAACTTTAATTTGGAGTCAATTATACCATGCCCATTGATTTCAAGTCTACCTATCTTTATGAAGTCAGAATGTAGTTATTTCAGAAATTATGAAATTTAGCTGGCTAACTCTTTGATCCTGCTTTGTGACATACCCCTCAGGCTGTGCCAGGTGCATAATATGATGCTGCCTACTCTGCTAGACAATGGCCAGATACTATATCCCTGGGTGTGAACAATAATCATCAATACTGTCTCCAATACAGGCCTATGGCTTCAACTCAAGTCTCCCCAATAGAGGTTGGGGTAGGGAAGGAGGTGTTCTTTTCTCCTGTGTGTCTAACACACACACACACAGACTAACACACACAGACTAACACCCATACACAAACACAGACCTCATTCACCTCACATCAATGGAGCATTATGCTCATAAAAGCCTTACATTAAAGAGTTTCTCTGACCTCGTGTTATACATGTACAATGTCTGTCTTCATGGAGTAGTTTATCAGAGTTCCCTTCCCTTGA
Source organism: Thymallus thymallus (assembly GCA_023634145.1). NCBI lineage: Eukaryota > Metazoa > Chordata > Actinopteri > Salmoniformes > Salmonidae > Thymallus > Thymallus thymallus. The sequence continues at coordinate 14,522,452 of CM042393.1, read as the reverse complement.
GACAGTTAATGGACTGCATGCCAATGGTAGCAGCTAGCACGAACTGACTTGAGCAACAAGTTACCCTCGTGTCATGTAGTTACATGATTAAAACAATGAATGAATTGTATTGAAAGACAACTGGCCAAATTCAGTTGGAAAAAGTCATGTCACTACTGACATCTCTGATGCTGAATCTGCCCAAGGCTCTTCCTGACTAAGACATGTTAGAACATTGGTCTGGGCCTGGCTGTGAGAACTACAGTAACAGACAAACCAGCCTTTAGAGTTCAGAACACATGCTTTGAAATGTAGAATTCTAACAAGCATGGAATGTTTTGAGCCGCCATGGAGGATGGTTTCCTCTGTATTGTACTCTGTATATAGCTCTAATGGGGATGAAGAGTCCATTAAGGCTCTATATAAAGATAAATGTACTAAAGATACACAGAGAGTCAACCTCCCCCTTACAAGTGTGACTGACCGAGTTTGAACCCATGTTGTCTGCACACCACAAGGCTGTGTTAGCACAATGAGCTAAAACCACCAGACTCCCAAAAGAGAAACAGGAGAAGACTTCAAAAATAAAATGAACAATAACAAGCAGGATCTTTAGAGAATAACTTGTTTCCATGGGAACATTGAACTTAAATACCTCAAACCACCCCACCCCCCCCCCCCGTCCTCACATATACATGTGCATGCTTGCTCAACTATGCACAGACACGCACACACAGACACACACATGTCCTCTGTAACGTAAAGTGCAACCGTACTGTACAACACTATATAGCCAGGCACAAGTAGCCTACCAGGCTCTAACTAGTGATGAAAGAGAGGATCCCTCGTTACCGAACACTCAACCAAAACAAAGCAAAGCTGACAGAGTGCACCCTAGAATGTAGAAGGTAGAATGTAGAAGTGGGAATGCTGCTGATGGAACTTCGGATCTACATAGACCAGGAAAAGAGCTGTTCATACTCAGAAACCCCCTGTTGCTCACAGAGTCACAAAGGTGGTGAGGGAACGCCAGGGGTGCATCTCAATGGTCTAAAATGGCGCCTCCCTCTCCTTATCTCCTCCCATCTGCACTAATTTGAAAACACAGGCTCGATAAAAGCAATATGGAGCATGCCTACCAGCGACTGGCTTTCACCAGACCATGTCTCATGTCAGTGCAGATAAAGGAAAGGATATGTGGACAGGGGATAAGGGACAAGGAGAGAAGGCCAGTTTGGACTATAGAGAGACAGTCCCAGTTCAGAGGGAGAAGGCCTGTGGGGGTCTGGCTGTTCCATCAGGTCAGACTGTCCTCTCCATCAGTAGCTGTACATGGACAGGGGAGTATCCTCCATCATATCATCCTAGACAGGGGAAAACACAACAGGATGTCAGCAGGTTGTCAACAGGAACACGAGTAAACGGTAAGCGCTGGTCCAGATGACAGGTGGTAAGTGAAATAAATGCTAATGCTAACAATGCCTTCTTAGTGTAATGGCTCACAAAACAAGTCTTCAGGTCTCATTAATGTTAAGCGTTACACTGTCTCTTCACCCAACCACTTGTGTTCTACTGTCTCACCATAGGCAGGTCCTGGAGCCTGCGGAACTCAGGCCGCTGGTCCCGTCGTCGCAGTTTGATGAAGAGGAGCAGGGTGATGATGGCTGCAGTGACGATGAAGGCTGACACTAGTCCAGCTAGTAGAGGGTCCAGGGCAGGAGCACCACTATGGAACACTGGCTCCCCTGCTCGGGTGAGGCGAACATTTTATATTATACATACATATATACATACAGTATATAATACAGGAGGTTGGTGGCACCTTAATTGGGGAGGATGGGCTTGTGGTAATGGCTGGAGTGGAATGGTATCCAAAACATCAAACATGGTTTCCATGTGTTTGATGCCATTCCATTTGCTCTGTTCCAGCCATTATTATGAGCCGTCCTCCCCTCAGCAACCTCCTGTGATATATAACATAATATATTAAAATATATAATATATTTTAAACACAAGCTATTAACAGGATGTCTTACAAAGAGAATAAGACGGACTTGATTGTAGGGTAGTGACCGAGAAAGCGAGCAAGCCCGGGCTTTCTGGGCATAGGACTAAACTGACGCATGCAGCACTGAACTGGCATCCCAACAAAAGCTATGCTGTTCTTTGTTTCCCTGCACAAGTCTGCCCCCCCACACACACACACGCACTCTCCCTCCTAAACAGCTAAGGGTACTATCAGCACCACCACCCCACAATCAGCTCTATGTCTGGCAAGAGACAGAACCAGTCATGGGACTGATAACTGGACCGTTTAGGTTGTGTGTGGGGTTTTATTAGACCAGGGTTGGATGTCTCCCTCCTTCATACGCCAGAGAGACCATAGTATATAATACAAATAACAAAACATTCTCATAGCAACATAACACACACACAACAAATCCATCTACTCACCATCCACCACATTGAGCTGAGAGGGGATGTCGGCGTGCGTTTTAGCCTGGGATGGAGGGCTGCTGGCTGGGGTGGAAGCTGGGAGAGTGGTGGAAGCCGGGAGAGGGGTGGTTCTGGAGGTCTGGGGCTGGGGCTCAGACGTAGGTACAGCTGGCGGAGAAGTGGTGGTAGTGGTGGTGGGAACAGGACTGAGGGGCTGTTTAGGGTTAGAGGTCTCTGGGTTAGGGCTGGGGGTTGAGCTGGTCTGGGTGTCAGCGGAGGTGTTAGTTGGGTGGGTCTCAGGCCTAGTAGAGGCTGGAGAAGCAGTGGGGGTGATGGGTGAGTGGGTTTTGGGGTGATGTGTGGAGGGATGAGGGGCATGGCAGGATAGAGTGGTGGAGTCGACAGGTGTGTGTGGCGCTGTGGTGGGAGGTTTGTGAACGAGAACTGTGGTTGTGGATGTCTGTGTAGGGGCAGTTTGGTAGTCAGAGGGAGCAACCGAGGGCTGTACGGTTTCTTCAGTGAGGTTCCCCAGGCCAGGGGCCTTCTCAGGGATGGGAAGGGGGGCAGGGACCCCGACACTGGTGGCTAGAAGAGAGAGGGAGAAAGGTTTTTAAGAGAAATTCAATACAAGGAAAAGAAGGATACATTAATGTATTAAGTTTACAAATACATGTTTCTTTTTTGTCAATTAGAAAAGCAATTGATAGGCGAAAAGTCAGTCAATATCTGCAGAAAAAACATTCAACAAGAAAATACACAGTCGAACGCACACACACACACACACTCCAATTAGCAGTTCTTCTTCTAAATCCCAGCCAGAGGACAGAGAAGCAGCAGTGTTGTGATGAGATAAAATAAACCTGTGAAACCTCCCAGAGAGATACAGACACAGAGAGTAAGGTGGGGGTGTATGTTTGCAATGAGCCAGTGTGTGTGTGTGTGTGTGTGTGTGTGTGTCAGCCTTCAAACTCTCACCTTTCTGTGCGAAATCACACTGAATTTAATCACTGTGCATCTCTCCTCCTCCTCAAGTTCTACACTCTGCCCTCTTCCTGTATGCCTAACAACACTGTTTCTTGCTGTGAATTCTCTCATGATCTATTTTTTCCCTTTAATTTCTCCATCATCTTCTCATATCTCCCTTTGTGCTCTAGTTAGTAAACCCAACAGTATCCTCCATTTAAGCACCCTGTTCTGTGTTCAAGTGTGTGTGTGTCATCACCTCAGCCCAGTCACAGCTCTCCACTCTGCTTGTGCTGTGTCTGAATATGTTGTGGAAAGAGGTGGCTTCTAAAAAATACCCAATCACTAACCCCTGAACTAAGGTGGCATGGCTCTAAATAGACAGAGAACAAGCTGAATGACTTATCTTAAACAAATTATATGTTTAAATAAATGTAACATTTGAAATTGTATTTTATTAAATAATAAAGTAGTCCTCCAACAAATCCAATTCCATTAAATATATTTTTTATGTTCTACAGTAGATTTACCTTTCTCTTCCTGGGTGGGTGGGGGGGCAGGTGTGTCTGGGTGAAGGGGTAGTGGGGTGCCCATGGTGGTGCCCACCACTACAACTGCTGTGTCGCTGCTGCTACTGCTGCTGTTGTTGAAGAGCCCTCCATCAGTGAGGTTGCTGGTTGGCTTTGGGGAGTCTGTGCTGGGGAGGGACAGAGAGCCTGGAGGAGAGGGAGAACCTCCAAGGAGGGGGGCCTGAGCAGCCCCGGACATACCCAGGGTCAGAGGCCCGTCTGAGGGAGAGGAGGGAGCACCAAGGTCCTGGCCTGGAGAAGAGAGACAATCAGGGTGACATTTTGACTTTTAGTTAATAGGAGTGTGTTGCTGAAGCAGTGCACAGTAAGGAAAGACCTAAAATAGTATATTCATGATCTCTGAAATAAGCCGATCTGTGAATTATGCATTTCTTCCGGCAGATAGTCCTTGTTTTCCAGATGAATGAAATATCCATTAGATCCCCCTCAGGACCAGTTAGGATGATTTCTTCCAACTCCTCCTGAGAAGGGGAGGCTGCTCTATTTTTAAAGAAGTGTAGACAGAGAGGATAGATGGTCTACTGGAATAGATGGTAAGGCAGAATACAGATGTAACATGTATTATTCAACTCTGGTCTATGTCTGCTAAAGAGGAGACATAGGGGACCTGCTGAGAATCAGATTCCTTTTCAATTTTAGAGGACTGCCATCACGAATAAATATGCATATTCAAACACCACTATCTGTGACTGTCTGTTGCGCTGACATTTGCAGATAAGCAACACAATTCCTATTCAATTAAGGAAAGCTTGTTCCAAAGTGAGCTGACATTTGGAACCCATACAATAGCCAACCAGTAACACTCAATGACCAACTTAAGAAGATGAGTATCTGGTTAGATATTTAGATTCAGGAATCTCTCTTGTTCGTGTTCAATCTCTCTTGCCTTGCCTAAACTATCTTTAGTCTAAACAGTCTAACCATAGTAATCAGGTAGGTTTTGTCACTGTCAGCATTGGTACCAAAAACATTGTAGTTGTGTTTTGCATGGTGACCCAGCAGATGAACAACCTCAGGTCTGTAACCACACATCCCTCTCCTCTCCTCTCCTCTCCTCTCCTCTCCTCTCCTCTCCTCTCCTCTCCTCTCCTCTCCTCTCCTCTCCTCTCCTCTCCTCTCCTCTCCCCATCTGATAAAGTCCAGAATACCAGTGTAATGCCATTACAAGCCAGTGACACAGTGTCATGGAGCCTCTTATTCCTCTCTCCATCACTCACACAGCTCAACACACACAAACAAACACACAGCGACGTGCACACAACATGCTGACAGCAAGAAAGCCCATGCACGTACACACAATCATTTGACATAGCTATATAAGACCATGCACACACGGGCACGTACACATACCAGTGTGTGAAAAGTGAGTGGCTGTACAATACTGGCCCTGTTCCCTTGCCTCAGCTCTGTCAGGGCTGCTACGGTCAAGCTTTTGGGGGAGGGTGTGTGTACAGTATGTGTGTGTTGTGTATGGAGGGGCTGGGGGAGTTATAAAGGGAACCACTGTTTGCCATAGAGAAACACTTTCCCCACTTCATGCGTTACAGGTTACACACATCCCGCAGTCACACACACACACACACACACACACACACACACACACACACACACACACACACACACACACTTAGGGCAATACAGCATGTACCTGGGGAAATTACTTGACCCTTATGTCTGAAAGAACAGCCAACCATTTCTCTACTAGCAGCTGGCCAGTTTTCATTTCAGCACTGGATGTGTATCTGTGTGAGAAGATGTAGCCTTTTTCTAGACCCATATTTAGGATATACAAATCTAGAGACAATCAGAATAACAATAATATGACAATGCTGCTCACTGAAATATGCCACTTATTTACAAACAGACAATCCTTCTAAGACCCTGTATAAACAAATCGGTATATCCTCAGATTAGAAATGTAAATGTCAGAGTTCACATGGAATATAGCAAAGGAAATGTGCAACAGTGGCCTTTTCAGAGATCCATATTCAGGTCTCCTTTTTTACCTGGTTTGGCCTCTGTGTGGCCTCTCCTCTCCTCCCCTCCCCTCATCATCACCTCCTCTCCTCTCCTACTATTTAATCTATCTTAAGCTTGGAAGAAAAATGTCAGTCGACTACATGACTATAGACTAGAAGATGACTGGATGTCACTTTAGTGACGGTGTGGCAAACCTGTTGACAGCATATACAGCCAACTGCAGGCTTTGACATTCAACTGACTGAGTTTCCACACTCATTTACGAGCAGCAAATGCCATCCTGTGACTCTATGCTATTTCCAAGTTAATTTGAATTCCAGCTTGAAGAGCTTATGACAGCATCGTGCTGCAATTATTAAAACATTTTCAAATGTCAACCTGTGTTTCCCTGTTTTTACTTAGCCACTGAAGAATATCCAGTCTGCTAAGTAGAATTGAGAGTCAGACAGACAGACAGAGACAGACAGAGGCAAAAAGAAGGATGGAGGGATGAGAAAGGGGGAGAGAGATGGGAGGGAGAGGTGAAAGACAGAGTTGTAAGAGAAATGGAGTGTGAGTGAGTAGCTGAGATCTGGTAGAAGTATGTAGGAGGAGGAGGAGGAGCTAATACTGCAGTAATAAGTGCTCTGTCCTTTTATAAAACACTAAGGCCTCTCTGTATTAGATAAGCAATATGCTTATCTAAGAAAAGGGAGAGACAGAAGGAGCTGGCCTGAACACAGCTAAGAGTGTGGTAGGGACATAAACGTTAGTTCTGAACTATAAATAACTGTGATTGTTCCAAAGCCTACTCAGTCCCTCCTGCTGAGCACACAGACACACACTAACCTTGTAGGGACATACTTTCAGTCCCATTCAAAATCCTATTTTCCCTAACCCAAAAACCTAACCCTAAAACTAACCCTAAATGTAATTCTAACCCCAACACTAATTCTAACCATAACCTAAACCCCAAACCCCCTAGAAATAGCATTTGACCTTGTGGGGAATAACAAAATGTCCCCAGTTGGTCAAATTTTTGTTTGTTTACTATTCTTGGACTTCTGGTCCCTACAAGTTTAGTTACACTTACACACACACACACACACACACACACACACACTTACACACACACACTTACAGACAGACAGACAGACAGACAGACAGACAGACAGACAGACAGCAACCCAAGACCTCGGTTCGAGTTGTGGTCAGGCACTGATTTGGGCCTGAATTTGGCTATTTTTTGGGAGCCGTGGCAGACAAACAGGGTGTCTGTAAGAACCTTATGTTCTAGGAACTAGGTCTTGGAACTTGGTAGGAACACACCCAGCCTGCCTGCATCCTCCCTCTGTGGTTTGACGAAACAAATATAATTGGGTGCATCTCAAGACACTAGACAAGTGTCCTGGTGTCCCCCCAGGGGCCGTGGTTGCACATTTTAGTTCCAGTCCAGCCCTTGATTAGTTGAATCAGGTGTGTTACTGATAGACTGGAACACAAATGTGCAACGCTGTGGGCCCCCCTTGTAGGAAAGGGTTGAGGAACACTGGTCTAAGGCAACATCTTTCCCTCCATTCCTTCATCTGCACCATAAAGAGTACAACTGTTACAATATCTATAATGTGCACAAAGATATAACACCCTCACCATGGAACCAGGGTCCGACCCTACAACCCTCATGCTTGTCCTCAGAAGACTACCATGCGTGTGTGTGGTGTGTGTGTGAGAGATAGACCCTAGACTAATTACAGCTAAACAGCCAGTCGTAATTCTGACCAATAAAAACTGATCAGTAGAAATATCTAAAAACAGCAAATTGTGATTGTGAACTACTGTATGTGTTGAACTGTTTGTGAATAAAATCTTTGTTCATTGCTGCAGACCAACAAGACAGCCTTTTAGTGACTGGTATGGCTCACTAACTGATTCAGAGGGAGTTTAAATGATTATGGTAGGCCTAGCACTTATTAACATTGTCATAACCTAGGCATAGACTGTCTGCATCTCTCACACACTCCTACGTCATTACTAGGCCTGTGAAATGCTCACTAATAATGTGAGAGACAGAGCAGACCAACGAATTCAACACAGAAAACAAATATAGGATCAGCAGGGGTTTGAGAGAGAGAGCGCAAAGAATGACATGATGAAAAAGTAAAGGTGAATTTTAAGTGACAATGTTATATTTACCTCAATAGGTAAGCAGTAGGAGGGAAGACGGGAGGGGAGATAGAGGAAAAATACATTTACTGAAATAATTGTTAGAGGCATAACTGTACTATAAAACTACATACACAGACTTCGACATACAGCAAATAAATCACATGGGCTTTTTGCTTATTCAAACAGGCCACACATTTTCCATCATGAGCACGATGATGTACGTTTTTTTTTTTTACTAACTAAAATGGATCTGAGAGCCAGGACTACAATGTATTCTGTGTGTATTTATTCTAACAACCTCTCAACCTGCAAAATAAAAACACATTAGTGCGAATCACAGCGATTCTTACCTTCTACATTCGAACCCAAGCTGAAGACCAGAGCGCACAGAGTGAGGAGTATTTTGGTTTCCATCGCTCTCTCGTATGATATAACAGTAACTATTAAAACACGGATGCCGTCTCTTCCGCTTCGCAGAGGTCTGTTGCAGTTAGTTCTCTGTGGTCCTTCTCTCAACTATAAATAACTGTTATCGCGGCGGCCCTGTGGAGAGCAGGAGTGAGCTAGCTTGCTTGACGAGTCTCCGAAGTGCGTGAATACAAAGTATTCTCCTAAACGAATACAAAGTGCCACGTGTTTAACGCAGTTCTTGGTGGGTCTCCTTCCCTGCGGACTCACCAGTTCTAGCTACTGTGCCTCAGCAATCTGACGAACACACAACGTAAAGAGATACAAGCCAAATAGACAGACTTTCCTATTAGCCTTTGGTCAGAAAGAGGAGTGTCATCGCTGAACCATCACCACCAGTGACACAAGTACCAATAGAAGGGGCGTGATAGAGAGAGGGGAGGGAGGAGAAGCAGGGAGGGCCACAGAGACGCCCTGAAATTATAACTCACACAGCAGATTTATCATACAGCCTGTGACAGAAATAGGGGACATGATTTTCTCATGAAGGATGCACCCCTCATATGGTGCAGAGGACAAAAATGGCAGAGGCATGACTGTTATACATATTATTCTAAGGAAATAAGCCCATTATACTAAACTTAGTTTTACTCATTTTTAAGCACATTTACACTTGTTGGCTCTCTGGAAAGAAAATTGTTCATTTCGCGTGTCTGTTGAAAAGCCATTGTGTATCTTTCACTGACAATAAATATAGTCATATTGAAGGCTACTGTCCTGTCATCAACTGACATGACTGGCTATGACATAACAGGGCGTTTTACCCTAATAAAAATGTATGTAATGTTTTCAAATAGCCACAAAGAGGCACTGTTGTACTGTAAACCAATCTATAAAGCGACGAGAATCTAAAGACTGAGAAAATATTTTACCCCTCTCGGCTTGCCACATGCAAGCAACGTCGGGTAGAGTGAATTGCTGTCACATTTTCATCAACATTGAAGTAGTCTATCTAGCCTATGTATTGTTAGTAAATAAGTGTTGAACATCCATGATGTTGAATACCATAAGAGTAAAATATATGGCTCGTCATAGGGCTAATCAAATGTATATCACAACTAAATACTGCAAGACTGGAACATACGTAAAGCATATATCATGAAAGGTTTTCATACAATTTTAATTCCTCATAATTTGTCTTTATAAAAGTATCCCTGCTTTGAAAGCAGGGCCGTGGTAGAATGAAAGAGAAGTGGCATAACCGTTTCTCATTGGATGTGGGGGCAGTGACGTTGCAGAGGCTGAAGTCAGTAGCTGGCAGCATCTGCATCATTTCCACCGTCGTAGGAAAGACAGCGACGATGTACTGGATATTTAGCTAGTAACAAGTAACACACATTTCTAATGTCAACGCATGTTCGGATGTTAATTAAAACGGTAGATTTAACTAGCTTCCTAGGTTGTCTATACAGACACATATACAGAACAAGATGCTTCGCTAGCTAGCTTGTGACCCCAGACAGACAGACAGAAGAACCGGAGCCACAGAGGCCGGTCAGCTAACAGGGTTAACAGGGTTAACTACGGAAGCTACAATTATTTAGCTAACACAGAAGAGCCAATCATCCAAATCGTGGTTACAGACAATTGACTAGTGCCGCGTTCTGTAGCTAGCTGACAAGATAGCCAGGCACCTAGATAGCTAAAGAACCGGCGCCGCCTTTTATTGACAGACAGGCGGGTTGGGCTAACATGGAGACATCGGAGAGAAGAACAACCACGCCAGACGCCCTCGACTTCACAGTGGAAAACGTGGAGAAGGTAAGAATCTTAGTCTATGAACAAATTCACCAATCAAACATGTAGAATCACAATATCAGATGTGTGCAGCCTACGTGGGTCTCTGTAATGGATTTTCTATGAGGTAGTTATAATGGTGGGGGGTATAACTACAACATATACAGTATCATGACATGAGTTTATCAGCTAACCGTGGTGCCACAAAACAAGTTGTTGTCCCTGCACTGAATGAGACCAGCTAGTCTTTGCAGTTAAAACGTCAACAATAGCATGTCTTTATCCTGTCACCTTGCCTGTGTATTCCCCTGACCAATGGTAGAAAAAGTACCCAATTGTCATACTTGAGGAAAAGTATAGATACCGTAATAGAAAGTTACTAAAGTGAAAGTAACCCAGTAAAATACCACTTGAGTAAAAGTATTTAAGTATTTGGATCTAAATATGCTGCCCTTGACTAATCTAAACCGATAGCTATGACTGGAGGGCTAGTCTCTCTGTATAATTGACTCAGGGCAATACATCTGTCCTCTGTCCTCCTCTCACCCTGTCTGTGTGATGCACTATATCATCCAAGCCACTCTGGTGAAGGTTGTTGTGACTGAATGTAGGCTAGAAGAAAAAGGTAGAGTGGAGTGCATTGTTGATACACTGCAGATTATCAATACAAAAGTAGAACTAAGTGCTCTTTGGTTAAGTCGAGGTCTAGAATGTAACAGAAAGAGAAGAGGCAATGCACTCTTTATACTAGGGTTTTAAATGCCTTTATTTCCATGGCATGTGTCTGCCAATTTAAGATTATTTCTCTGATGTAATTTCTAGTAGCCTATGTTGAGTGTTACACCTTCTGTCCACATTAATCTTCCTAACATCTCGTACACTCACTGTATCTATTATCTGTCACAGACTGACTGCCTGGCTGGCAAGTGGTAGGATTCATCATCAATATCTAGAACATCTAAAGATATTTAATGAATCCACTGTGGCTGATGTGTGTGTTCTGTATATTCGGGCCACAGGGATTGCCCAGGATTGATAGGCATGATTAAACAGATACCATACGCACACAAATTAACTTTTAATATGCAGCAGAACACAAACCTCAAGGCAAGTTCTGATGAAGTGTGTGTGTGTGTGTGTGTGTGTGTGTGTGTGTGTGTGTGCGCGCTGGAGTCGGTGTTCTCGGTGCTTAGGAGGACAGAGGAGATTGTACAACATATCTTTGTACTATGCTGGTGGTCAATAAGATGGAAGGATCCATCTCTCCCTCTCGCTTCCTGTGTCTCGCTTGCTCTCTCTATCGTTACTTGTCTTTGTCTAGGCATCTCATTTTCTTTCTCTTATCTCCCCGTCTCCATCCTTCTCTGTTCTTATTTTTGTGTTTTTTCTTCTCTCAATTCTTCTGCAGACAGTCCTGCTACTATGATCTTCTTACAATATTATGCCTGTCCGCCTGTTTGTCTTTGTTTGCATTTCTGTCCATCTCTCCTGTCTGTGTCCCTCTGTCTGTCCGTCCTGTCTGTGTCCCTCTGTCTGTCCCGCTGTCTGTCCGTCCTGTCTGTCCCTCTGTCTGTCCCTCTGTCTGTCCCTCTGTCTGTCCCTCTGTCTGTCCCTCTGTCTGTCTGGTCTAAACTCAGAGAAATATAAAATATTTGTGTGCATTACAGTCCATTAGTCTTTGATCAGGTCTGGCTAATTGCGTCCCCATACTGCTGTGCAGTGGAGCTCTCAGCTAATGATTAGCCAGCTGGGAGGGAGAATTCTGGTACTGGAGGTCATTATAGCCACCAGCCAACTCTCTCTCCATCTCTGTCATCTAAGGTGTGTGTGTTGGCATGCTGTGGCTGCTAGGTTTCTGTGATTAATCTCCCTGTTGCTGGGTGGCCGGTGACCAGGGCCAGAGGGGAGGAGAGGGGTTGGCGGAGAGGGGGATGGGTGAGACAGAGAAAAAAGTGTTGATGAGATGGAGGAGCGAGTTGGACGGAGGTTAGGAGATAGAGGGGTAATGTCTGTGACATTGACAGTAAAGAAAGGAGGGAGTGTGGGAGGGGTGATTCGACTGTCTTTATTAGAGAAACAGTGGAAGGGAGTACAAGAAAGAGGGAGGGGAGGAGGGGATATGCAACAGTCATCATTAAGAGAAGGATAGAGGGAGGGAGAGAGAGGTATGGGGAGAGGTAGGAATAAAAGGAGAGGTAGAGGAAATTGACGTGCAAAGGGAGAAGGAGTAAAGAAAGATAAAGGTGTGGCTGCGTCTCAATAGATACATTGGCTCTTTTCTGATTAACACAATTTATAGGTAGTGTGTCTCAATTTTGTTGTAGCTCCCTCTCCTTGTCTCACCTCCTCCCTCCTTGTCTCACCTCCTCCCTCTCCTTGTCTCCCCTCCTCCCTCTCCTTGTCTCTTCTCCTACGGCTGTGAATAGGGAAAACTAGGCTGATGAAAGCAGTCGTTGGCCGGAAGGTGTCCACCATATTTGCTGCTGTTTTCAGATCGATGTAGATGAGAGAGAGGAGACGAGGAGTGGAAGGAGAGCAAGACGCTGTAGACCAGGGCTCTCCATCCCTGTTCCTGGAGAGATACTGTCCTGTACGTTTTTGCTCCAACCCTAATCTAGCGCACCTGATTCTAGTAATTAGCTAGTTGATAAGATGAATCAGGTTGGTTACAACTGGGGTTGGATTGAAAACCTACAGGATGGCAGCTCTCCAGGAACAGGGTTGGAGAGCCATGTTGCAGACTGCTGAGATGTATGTTGAGTGTACAAAACATTAGGAACACCGTGTTAATATTGAGTTGCACCCCCTTTTGCACTCAGAACAGCCTCAATTCGTCGGAGCATGGACTCAAAGTTTTCCACAGGGATGCTGGCCCATGTTGACGCCAATGCTTCCCACAGTTGTGTCAAGTTGGTTGTAGTCTATGTCCTTTGGGTGGTGGACCATTCTTGATACACACAGTAAACTGTTGAGCGTAAAAAACTCAGCAACGTTGCACTTAAACCGGTGCGCCTGGCACCTACTACCACCTACTACCACCTACTACCACCTACTACCACCTACTACCACCTACTACCACCTACTACCACCTACTACCACCTACTACCATCTACTACCACCTACAACCACCTACAACCACCTACTACCACCTACTACCACCTACTACCACCTACTACCACCTACTACCACCTACTACCACCTACTACCACCTACTACCATACCCTGTTCAAAGGCAATTAAATATTTTGTCGTGCCCATTCACCCTCTGAATGGCACACATACACAATCCATGTCCAAATCATCTCAAGGCTTTAAAATCCTTCTTTAACCTGTCTCCTCCCCTTCATCTACACTGATTTGAAGTGGATTTAACAAGTGACATCAATAAGGGATCAAAGCTTTCACCTGAATTCACCTGGACAGTCTGTCATGGAAATGTTTTGTACACTCAGTGTAGACCTATTCCCCCAGTAACAGCTGAGTTCAACGCACAAGCAAACAACTGTCTCCAACAGCAAATCGATTGAAAGCTAAATTGTGCTTCCCATAAGTGGATAAGAAGAGGAGAGCAAATTGATACAGAAGTAAGCTCTCTCTCGTGTGTGTGTGTGTGTGTGTGTGTGTGTGTGTGTGTGTGTGTGTGTGTGTGTGTGTGTGTGCGCGAGCGTTATGGAGAAGTAGGTTCCTGGCCCTGTCTTGGTTCCATCAGTACAATAGCCTTTGTCCCAGCTGTGTGTGTGTTTATGTGCCCAGCACAATCCCTTTGTGTGTGTGTGATAATAATGGGTACTGTGCCCAGGCAGGCTGGATATATATCCTCTCCAAAGATAGTCCTGTTAGTGTGTTATTACATCTGTTACCCAACCTAGAGGTAACCTAGGCCACCTCATCTCATCCCATTGGATGGCTGCCTGGGTGGAACTGGTGTGCCAGCACCATAAAGCTAACGCCTATCCAGTCCCTTTCTGTGAACAATGAAGACCGAGAGGGACTGAGACACACACTGAGGGGTAGAAAGAGCGAGGGTGGGAGAGAGAGGTACCAGCTACAGAGAAAGGAGTGGTGGAATGTGACACTGAAACGAGAGTCATTGTGATGTGTAGAGGAGAAAGAGAGATTGTGTTGTGCTATTTTAGTGCATGGCTGATATGAGAGAGGTAGATCACTTCCAGTTGACAGATTGAGCACGACGTCACAGTCCCCAACCTCTTTCCGTTTTCAATGATTGTTTCTTATTTTAGAGCCTGGAGCATGTAACATATCTCATATCATCTTACCTGTTCTGGGCTTGGATATCAGTATTCTCAATGGCAACCACATAATGATCATTCAATGGTTGTGGGCACGTGTGATTGCGGGTTGTCTTACTGTTGCTGAAGCGAGTGTGAAGCTTCACTAATTGTGTCTTCGTCTTTTTCTGGCTGGGATGCCGTCTTCATTGGCAACATGGGAGTTTTTTAATTTTTATATCTCTGCACAGATTTCAGACATAGTCAACAACCGCCCTTATACACAGGCGCACACACACAGGCGCGCACACACAAACACACAGGCACACACACACACACAGGCACACACACACACAGGCACACACACACACAGGCACACACACACACAGGCACACACACACACAGGCACAAAGGCACACACAGACACACACACAGGCACACACACAGGCACACACACAGGCACAAAGGCACACACAGGCACACACACAGGCACACACACACACACACACACACACACACACACACACACACACACACACACACACACACACACACACACCATCCCTGCTTCATTCATTCATCAGTTCCCCTCTTCCTCCTGCATGTTATTTGATCTCCATTTCACATCATTAATATAAATATTAATGATGTGATGACGCAGAGGAGCTCTTTCAGTCACAGACTGATCCCACCACGGTGTGCCAGAGAGCGCTACAGGAGGTCCTTCCTGCCGGCGGCTATGAGACTATATAATGCCTCACCGGGGTGCCGTGCCGTCGGCAACATAGATCTGGAACTGTTGGGGTGCTAGGACCTAGTTTAACAATTATGCATCCATCCGTGAGTAACTCTGTTCCGTCAGCACTCATCCACTCAGGACCTACTTATTCATACAGGTCTGTATATACATACCCATGTACAGTTGTTATATTATATCACATGCAATATTGTAAGTAATTATTGGACCTAGGCATTCACTCAGGAATGCATATTAGTATCCTGCCAGTTGCACCTTTTCTCATTGCTTTTAGTATATCAAATGTGCAATAAGTGCAGTTGTCTGTAATTAAACCCTGCGCACTAAGGACTGTATTTTAAGGGAATTACTATTATTACCCCAATGATATCATACACACATTTAGCTATTAAAGTATCTCTTCCTGTCATTTACCTGTACAGTTTGTGTAAACATGCAAGTATTCACTTATCTGTAAATATAACGGTATACCTAACTGTACAGCTAATTTAACCATGCAAAATTTTCACTTACCTGTTAATTTACCCAGTCTGTCTATTAAGTAAACTATTATTACCCTCGCTCATATCATACGCATTAGCTACTGAAGTATTTCTCTGCCATCAACCTGTATAGTATAGTTAACCATCCAACATCCACCAATGTATAGTGTACATATTCAGCCAACCACTCATACTACGCAATGTCCTTTTATAGCTTTTTTTTTTTTTTTTTTTCTTTTTTGCACTCCAGATATCCTGTATTTCTATACTTTTTCATACTGCCGCTCTATGTATCATGTACTGTGTATCTGTCTTTTGTGTACTTTCGTTGTGGCATTTTGCACCTGCCCTGTGTTTTTGTTGTAGCTGCTTGATAATGAAATTTCCCCCCCGGGGGATCAATAAAGTACCTATCTATCTATCTATCTATCTATCTATCTATCTATCTATCTATCTATCTATCTATCTATCTATCTATCTATCTATCTATCTATCTATCTATCTATCTATCTATCTATCTATCTATCTATCTATCTATCTATCTATCTATCTATCTATCTATCTATCTATCTATCTATCTATCTATCTATCTATCTATCTATCTATCTATCTATCTATCTATCTATCTATCTATCTATCTATCTATCTATCTATCTATCTATCTATCTATCTATCTATCTATCTATCTATCTATCTATCTATCTATCTATCTATCTATCTATCTATCTATCTATATGAACAGTTATGATGATATAAGATGACAAAGATCTAATCAATAATGATGATTAATTTATCCAGTCAGACATGGATCAATATCCTGTCCTTCAAGAAGAATCTCTTAGCACGACTCTGCCCGTCTGTCCCCCAGGAATGGAACAACAGGACACGGACAGTACATTACAGTAACTTTACTGGATATCAAAACCCAGACTGCTGTGTGACTCAACACCATGTTAGCCCACTGAGCTAAAGCCTAGTTGCTAGATCTGGGAGCTATAACGAGTCTTCAGGTCTCGGTTTACTGAACCTCCACTACATAGACATTAGTCTGCAGCACCCTCACTGTACCATAGTTAGGAGCAGATTTACTATGTGGCTGGTTGCACCTGCACACTATTCTCCTAGAGGAAGTACGTGATGGGAGGTAGGCTACTAGGACAGAACAGTTAAACAGAGGTCAACAGACAACCTGCATGTAAAGTGCTGATCAAGACAGATTCATATTTATTTTAATATAGCAGGTATTTTAAATAGCAGGTGCTGTCTCAGAACTGCAGCAGTGCCAATTGTTAGGCCCTATACATACAGGTGGGCTAGCCTATATTTAAGCAATAAGGCACAAAAAGTGGTATTTTGGCCGTATACCACAAACCTCTGAGGTTCCTTATTGCTATTATAAACTGGTTACCAACATAATTAGAACAATCCCCCCAAAAAATTGTCATACCCCTGTTATATTCTAATAAAAAGCATGAGCTGTAGAGGTGCTGACTAATGGTGAATAAACTGTAAAATATACAAATAAAGAGAGTGAAGAAGGCACAGTGATGCCGAAACGTTGGTGTTTTATATATATTTTTATACCCGGCATTCAGGGCTCGAACAACCCAGTTTATAATATTGAATAAATTATACATTTCTAGATACAGATTATATTTCCTATTTTGATAGCCTTCTTATACACATGCAATTGTAATGTGGTACAAGGCTATAGGATGCTATTACCATCATACACTGGAGCAGTGGAAACGCATTCTCTAGAGTGATGAATCACGCTTCACCGTCTGGTTTTGGCTGATGCCAGGAGAACACTACCTGCCTCAATGCATAGTGCCAACTGTAAAGTTTGGTGAAGGAGGAATAATGGTCTGGAGCGGTTTTTCTTAGTTTGGGCTAGGCCCCTTAGTTCCAGTGAAGGGAAATCTTAATGCTACAGCATACAATTACATTGTAGACAATTCTGTGCTTCCAACTATGTGACAACAGTTTGGGGAAGGCCCTTTCCTGTTTCAACAATGACGATGCACCCATGCACAAAGCGAGGTCCATACAGAAAAGGTTTGTTGAGGTCAGTGTGGAAGAACTTGGTTGGCCTGCACAGAGCCCGGACCTCAACCCCATCAAACACCTTTTGAGATGAATTGGAACGCCGACTGCGAGCCAGGCCTAATCGCCCAACATCAGTGCCAGACCTCACTAATGCTCTTGTGGCTGAAAGGAAGCAATGTTCCAACGTCTAGTGGAAAGCCTTCCCAGAAGAGTGGAGGCTGTTATAGCAGCAAAGGAGGGACCCATTTCGTATTAATGCCCATGATTTTGGAATGAGACGCTTCGACGAGCAGGTGTCCACATACTTTTGGTCATGTAGTATATCAAGCTGTCTCTGTGTGCTGTCTGAGAGCATTTTACTGTAGCGTAATGGGCAGATGGAGAATCTGACTGCACTTCAGAGGTGCTTTCACCTGCAGCCTACTACTTCCTCCTGGCTCCTTCTGCTTTTTAATGTTTCCTCTCTCCCCCTTTATCTCTCTCTCACACACACACACAAATTGGGAGAGTACTAGTATAGTAGCTAGTTCTTTCAGAGCCAAAGTACCTCCATCTCTGTGTGTGTGTGTGTGTGTGTGTGTGTGTGTGTGTGTGTGTGTGTGTGTGTGTGTGTGTGTGTGTGTGTGTGTGTGTGTGTGTGTGTGTGTGACCATATAGATAATCTGATGCAGACAGAGTGGTGATTTTCACCTGCAGCCTCCCATCTCCCTCTCTCTCTCTCTCTCTCTGCATCAGGAGTGGATGATCAGATCCCTGACTACAGCTGCTATCAACCGACAGACAGACCAACAGATCTGATCTCTGGTGGCTAATGAAACAGTTGAAGCAACATTAGAGCTGCTAGTTGGATGCATCTGGCTGGCTGTAGTGAGATGGGTCTCACACCCCCTGCTTTTATGTACGACACACACACAGGCGTGCATTCTGGAGTGTCTCTCTTCGATGAAAAGTCTCCTTACATCACACGGTGGACGGCAGTAATGATCTGCCTTCGCTTTGAACTCTGGAAAATCACAGCCTCGTTTAGAAAGAGCGAGATGAAGGGATGAGAAAGAGAAGTATGGAGGGAGGAAAGAAAGACTGGGCAACACAGCGTGACGGAGAGAGATGAGAGATTTCAGTAAAGACACTGCTCCTCAGTAAAGAGGGTTTGCTTAAGCTGGTCAGATTCACTATTAGAGCAGCTAAGGTGTGTGTGTGTGTGTGTGTGTGTGTGTGTGTGTGTGTGTGTGTGTGTGTGTGTGTGTGTGTGTGTGTGTGTGTGTGTGTGTGTGTGTGTGTGTGTGTGTGTGTGTGTGTGTGTGTGTGTGTGTGTGTGTGTGTGTGTGTGTGTGTGTGTGTGTGTGTGTGTGTGTGTGTGTGTGATAGAGATAGAGCTTCAGCGTGGAACAACGGAGGACTGGAATATGAGTCAGGCTGTGATCTCTATGACACGCACACAACCCAAGACCTCTTCATACTGTGTGTATCGACGCTGAGGGATGATTTGAAAGGAAACAAAGGGACCCTGCGCAGACATTTATCCTTTCAAGTGCTTCTCTTTATGAGACAATGATTTCAACCCACACTAGCTCTTGGTCAGGATGCTAGGTAGGGTTACAAACCAGGTTCGGTATGTCACTGGAGACAGACCTCTTGATACTCTCTGTAATGATTAGTATGACTGACTGCTGTACCAGAGTCTCCATACAACCTGCTGAGTCAGTTACTACTGGAGAGGAAGGGAGGATAGAGGGATGGAGTGAGCACTTTTATATCTGCTTATGTAAACATGGCTTTATAAATAAATGTAATTGATTGATTGAGCATGGAGGAGGATAGAGGAGGGATGGAGTGAGCATGGGGGAGGATAGAGGAGGGATGGTGTGAGCATGGGGGAGGATAGAGGAGGGATGGAGTGAGGATGGGGGAGGATAGAGGAGGGATGGAGTGAGCATGGGGGAGGATAGAGGAGGGTTGGTGTGAGCATGGGGGAGGAAAGAGGAGGGATGGCGTGAGCATGGGGGAGGAAAGAGGAGGGATGGCGTGAGCATGGGGGAGGAAAGAGGAGGGATGGAGTGAGCATGGGGGAGGAAAGAGGAGGGATGGAGTGAGCATGGGGGAGGAAAGAGGAGGGATGGAGTGAGCATGGGGGAGGAAAGAGGAGGGATGGAGTGAGCATGGGGGAGGAAAGAGGAGGGATTGAGTGAGCATGGGGAGGAAAGAGGAGGGATGGAGTGAGCATGGGGAGGAAAGAGGAGGGATGGAGTGAGCATGGGGGAGGATTCATGGCCAACTGTATTCCTCTCTTAGGAACTATATGTTTCCTAGTGTTCAGCTAGTCTGTTTCAGAGTATAAGAACTTTATAAAGAACCTAATGTCGCCAAACTACATAGAAACACTAACGTTCCTGTTCTAAATCACATTGCAATTAAACTGACTTTCACCCTTTGTCCCTCCCTCTCTACCCCTCCCCTATCCCTCTCTCCTGCGCTCTCTCGCTATTTCTCTCTCTCTCTCTACCCCTCCCCTATCCCTCTCTCCTGCGCTCTCTCGCTGTTTCTCTCTCTCTATCCCTCCCCTATCCCTCTCTCCTGCTCTCTCTCGCTCTTTCTCTCTCTACCCCCCACCCCCGCCCCAGGCGCTCCACCAGTTGTACTATGACCCTAACATAGAGAATAAGAACCTGGCCCAGAAGTGGCTGATGCAGGCTCAGGTCTCCCCTCAGGCCTGGCAGTTCTGCTGGGCCCTGCTCAGCCCTGACAAGGTATGATATACCGGCACACACACCAGGGTTTTAGTTAGGAAAATTTTGCGCCTGACATTTGACAGGGAGAATTTTTATTTACCGGACCCATATGCATTGGTTGTGGAACCTGATTAGGGCGTCCACCCACGGGGCTCAGGATGATAGAAATCACATTTATGGTAATTCATCTTAGCAGAACATGCAACTCGAGGATGCAACAATGTGCCTCCTTACCGAATTACAATGCGCAATTGTTAGAATAACTGTCCACATTAACTTTTCCTGAGCAAACATCACTAGCCTGTGTCAGTCTACTATCCCCCATAGTAGAAAAGTTTACAATGACAAATGAGGCTTATGAAACGGATCAGAGTGTTTAGCTTAAAATGTTGATCAACTATTATTGCTTAACATTTTGAGCACTGCAATTCGCACAAGGCAGAAGGCTACGCGCAAATGTTTGTTCCATAATGCAATTAGAGGGAATGTCAAAAGCGAGCGGTTTCATGAAACCGAGATATAAATATACATTAGAATTAAATATGCATACTGCCTCCAGCTCATTGCAAAATGGTGTGTGACGCGCTGAAGCCTGCCTAGTTGCCTTGAATGGGAAGCGTGCTTCAATTACCAGTTGAGAAATAAAAATAGTAGCTATTTTTAATCGTGGCTTTAAAACTGTTTTTAACATGCGATTGAGAATTGTAGGCATTTATTGGGATTATAAAATCATTTTTTAGGATTTCACTACAGCAGCAACGAACAAGCTGTTTGATGAGCTGTAGCAGCAGGCAGCTCTTGTGCTACGTCGACTGGTACACACACACCTAACCCTCTCTCTCTCCCTAGGTTCCTGAGATTCAGTACTTTGGGGCTAGTGCCCTCCACACTAAGATATCCCGTTACTGGTCTGACATCCCCACTGACCAGTATGAAACCCTAAAGACTCAACTCTTCTCCCAGATCGCCTGCTTCTCCTCCGGGTCCAAGATGGTGGGTAGATGGATGGATGCATGGAGGATGAGTAGATTAATGGATGGATTTATTAGATCAGGGATGGGCAACTTTGATGGGGGTTGGGTGCACAGAAAAACGCAACTCATCATGAGGGGCCGCAGTGGCTCGTGGGTCTGCGTACCCACATCCATACCCCCCCCCCCCCCCACCCACCTTGCAAACAAATCATTTTATAACTCCTTTCATGCAATTCTACTCATTTTGACATTGGGCGGAGAGAAAAATGTGCAATTACAGCTAATTTCCTGCAATTCTACACATTCTGCTATAGGCTGTAGGCAATTGTTGACAGTTTTTTATGTGATAACTGATGATCAATGGGCCCCACAGTAATTCGACCATGCCGGTCAGTAATTCAACCATGCTTACTACAAGTTTAGATAGTCTAGCGGGTAGCTAACTTAACAATTTAAAATGTTTTTGCTGACATGGCCTAATTGAGTGACTGCTAATTTTTAAATTGCACCTTGTATATTCTACTATTCTAACTCTCAACAGTAAGTTAAGACCACGACAGAGTTCCCCAAAAAAACATTTAGAATTTTTTGAATTGGCCAGTTGCCCATCCCTGTATTAGATAATTGAAAATACATATAACTAGCAGTAGCTAAATGCCTTAAAAACCATCAATAAATACAATTATCGAGTCATGGATTACAGTATGTCGTTGGGGTCCTGTTTCCAAGGTGCTGACACGTCTCTGTGTGGCGCTGGCCTCCCTGGCCCTGAACACTATGCCAGAGGCGTGGCCGGGCGCCGTGCCAGAGATGGTGCGTGTGTTCCAGGAGGAGGGGGGGGGGGTGGACGGCCGGGCCAGGTGTCTGGCCCTGCTGGAGCTACTGACCGTCCTGCCTGAAGAGTTCCAGACCAGCCGCCTGCCGCAGTACCGCAAGGGACAGGTGAGGGGCGCTAGAGACTGAGGAGTGCCAATGGGCAAAACAGACAGACACACACACAAATCCATCTACTACTCACCACTCTCTGTCTGTAGGTGCGAGGTGCATTGGGTCGTGAGTGGGGGTCAGTGTGTCCGCTCCTCCAGCAGCTGCTGCGTCGAGGGGACAGTCCCGGGGCAGTGAAGGCACGTGTCCTCCGCTGTCTGTCCTCCTGGGTGCTGCTAGACGTCCCTCTCAGTGAGAGTGAAGGACTGGTGGAGGACTGTTTCACTGCTCTACCAGACCCTGAGCTGTTTGATACTGCCGTGGAGGCTATAGTCAATGCCATATCACAACCCGACTCCCAGAGGTGTGTACGGGGCCAGGGGAGGGTGTGAGTGTGTGTCAACCCAATGACTTTTGACAAATACACAAGGTGACACGCAGTCAGTGTCTGCATTAGGGAGGAGGTGGTGGGTATTGTTTAAAGAAGGCAAAGAGAGCAACTGATTTAGACATGGAAGACCGAGACAGAGCAGGGATAGGAAGAGCGTCACGGGGGGGAGGGAGAGAGAGAGAGAGAGAGAGAGAGAGAGAGAGAGAGAGAGAGAGAGAGAGAGAGAGAGAGAGAGAGAGAGAGAGAGAGAGAGAGAGAGAGAGAGAGAGAGAGAGAGAGAGAGAGATGGGAAGGGCATATGAGACAAAGAGATACTGTAGAGGGGAAATAGGGATGGAGGTGAGAAATACAGGCAAAGGAGAGTTGACAGAAATGAAGAAAAGAGGAAAGAGAGAGAGATGGAGGGAATACAGGGAGAGCTGACTGCCAGGAGGTGAGGAGGGAGGGGAGAAGAGGAGGGAGGCATTTCTCGGTTGGCTGGCGTTACCATGGTTACAGAGCTGGGGAACGATGTCATTGCGCTCCGATTTGCTCCGATGGCAGGCACCCAGTACCCCCTCCCCAAGAGAAAGCGAGCAAGTGAGGGAGGGAGGGATGGAAAGAGGGAGGGAGAGAAAGATGAGCGAGGTCTGAAAAGGTGCAACATCTACCTAGAGGCAGCAGGTTGGAGGTGTGATCACACTGCTGATAGGCCTGTTCTCTCTCTCCTCACACACACACACACACACACACACACACACACACAAGTACTGCTTTAGTCAACCTAATAGCTAGTCTCCTCCTCAACGTGTGTTGTTTTTATTGTTCTAAAATAAGGCCAATATTACTGGTGGAGGTATGAATATAGCCCTCATTAGTGCTGGGCGATATATCAAATTAATTTGATAAATTCATTTTATATGTATCGCAATAAGTTTATTTATCTATGTTCTCTATGTTGTCGTTTTGGTCTCATCTTCTTCGCTCCATTCTGAGAAATACGGTAGGCAACTTGATTTCAACATCTTAACAAAGTGGACAGGTTAGCATGCTGTTCAAACAGTTGGAGACGAACAGAAGGGTGTGTTCATAACAATTAAAGCTAGCAAATAGATCCAAGTTGGCTGAACTTGAAATAAAAAGTATTTATATTAGTCATTATCAGTGAATGTGCATTATGCATGGTTCTGGTTAAATTTGTAACACAAATTACATTTTCATAGACAGACTTGAAAGCCAGATCAGTGATTATTGCAGCAATAAAATAATTGTTAGGTTGTGGAAGGGTTACATTTAGCCTAGGTATAATTTCACGAGCCCTGAATTAATTAGATTATTGCTGACTGGTTGAAATGCAGTGTATTTTACAGTTGAAGATGGAAGTTTACATACACCTTAGCCAAATACATTTCCCTGTCTTAGGTCAGTTAGGATCACCACTTTATTTTAGGAATGTGAAATGTCAGAATAATATTAGAGAGAATGATTTATTTCAGCTTTTATTTATTTAATCACATTCCCAGTGGGTCAGAAGTTTACATACACTCAATTCGTATTTGGTAGAATTGCCTTTAAATTGTTTAACTTGGGTCAAACGTTTCAGGTAGCCTTCCACAAGCTTCCCACAATAAGTTGGGTGAATTTTGTCCCATTCCTCCTGACAGAACTGGTGTAACTGAGTCAGGTTTGTAGGCCTCCTTGCTCGCACACGCTTTTTCATTCTGCCCACAAATTCTCTATAGGATTGAGGTCAGGGCTTTGTGATGGCCACTCCAATATCTTGACTTTGTTGTCCTTAAGCACGCTTGTGGTCATGTCCATTTGGAAGACCCATTTGCGACCAAGCTTTAACTTCCTGACTGATGTCTTGAGATGTTGCTTTAATATATCCACATAATTTTCCTTCATCATGATGCCATCTATTTTGTGAAGTGCACCAGTCCCTCCTGCAGCAAAGCACCCCCACAACATGATGGTGCCACCCCCGTGCTTCACGGTTGGGATGGTGTTCTTCGGCTTGCAAGCCTCCCCCTTTTTCCTCCAAACATAACAATGGTCATTATGGCCAAACAGTTCTATTTTTGTTTCATCAGACCAGAGGACATTTCTCCAAAATGTACGATCTTTGTCCCTATGTGCAGATGCAAACCGTAATCTGGCTTTTTTATGGCGGTTTTGGAGCAGTGGCTTCTTCCTTGCTGAGCGGCCTTTCAGGTTATGTCGATATATGAGTCTTTTTACTGTGGATATAGATACTTTTGTACCTGTTTCCTCCAGCATCTTCACAAGGTCCTTTGCTGTTGTTCTGGGATTAATTTGCACTTTTCGCACCAAAGTACGTTCATCTCTAGGAGACAGAACGGGTCTCCTTCCTGAGCGGTATGACGGCTGCGTGGTCCCATGGTGTTTATACTTACCTACTATTGTTTGTACAGATAAACGTGGTACCTTCAGGCGTTTGGAAATTGCTCCCAATGATGAACCAGACTTGTGGAGGTCTATAATTTATTTTCTCAGGTCTTGGCTGATTTTATTTGGATTTTTCCATGATGTCGAGCAAAGAGGCACTGAGTAGGTAGGCCTTGAAATACAT
Source organism: Thymallus thymallus (assembly GCA_023634145.1). Lineage (NCBI taxonomy): Eukaryota > Metazoa > Chordata > Actinopteri > Salmoniformes > Salmonidae > Thymallus > Thymallus thymallus. The sequence continues at coordinate 14,497,047 of CM042393.1, read as the reverse complement.
CCACAGATACACCTCCAATTGACTCCAATGATGTCAATTAGCTTATCAGAAGCTTCTAAAGCCAATTTTATGGAATTTTCCAGGCTGTTTAAAGGCACAGTCAGCTTAGTGCATGTAAACTTCTGACCCACTGGAATTGTGATATAGTGAATTATAAGTGAAATAATCTGTCTGTAAACAATTGTTGGAAGAATTACTTGTGTCATGCAAAAAGTATATGTCCTAACCGACTTGCCAAAACTATAGTTTGTTAACATGAAATCTGTGGAGTGGTTGAAAAATGAGTTTTAATGAACAACCTAAGTGTATGTAAACTTCCGACTTCAACTGTATCTAGTCCCGTGTAGCCTCAGATGGTAGAGCATGGCGCTTGCAATGCCAGGGTTGTGGGTTCGATTCCCACGGACCAGTACGAAAAAAGTATCCACATTTATGCACTAACTATATGGAAGTCGCTCTGGATAAGAACCGTCTGTTAAATTACTCAAATGTAAATGTTTAATTGTACAACAAAGCGAGAAAACATTTTTCAAAAAATAAAGATATATATTGTGAAAGTTTGAAAAAATAAAGATATGATTTTTAGGCTATATCACCCAGCCCAAAAACACTAAATTAGATTTGAAAAGGACCAAGAGTTTGTGTGTGTTTTGCGTGTGCCTGCGCATGTGTGTATGTGTTTGGCCACACTAGAGTCAGGGCAGAAGGGTTATCACTATCTATCCCCAGACAATTAGCTCAATCCTTCCTACCTCCCTTTCCTTCGTTTAAAATATTTATATCTTTCTCCCAGTCTCTCTCTCTCCCCCATTTTCCTCCTCTCCTTCCTCTCTCTCTCTGCCTTTTTCTCTCCTTTCCCTATCTCCCCTCCTCCGCCTCTCTCCTCCCTTTAATTACAATGATGCTCTGAGATGGGGAAATTAGTTGCCTGGCAACAGGATGCAGTTGGACCAATAGCATTCTCCCAAATGACTTGACTGTAATATGGTTAAACAGAGGGGAGGAGACGGGGAGGAAGAGAGGAGAAAAATGGAGGTGAAAAGAGAGAGAGAGAGAGAGAGGAGCCTTTCAAATTCATTACAGAGTTTTAAGGGGAGGTGAAATAAATTGTAGGGGGAAAAGCGAGAGGGAGAGGGAGAGGGAGAGGGGGAAGCGGATGTCAAGCTGTGTGTCTGCGACAGGCAGTCTGTGTCTCAGTGGAATCTGCAAGATGTAGAGAAAGAGACGTACATACTCACACCCCAATGCCCTCTGAATAACATGCATGCAGTGTGCACAGTGCCCTCTGAATAACACAGAAATATACAGAAACACACATTAAATAAATTACAGCCCACCCTGGGAGATCTAGTCATCTATATGAGCAGATTTCAGACAGGCACAAAGCAGTCTGCGCTCTGTATTCATTTTTTATGGGCTGACTTGGAGATGCAGGTCATGCACTCTGAGCTGGGAGTGGGGAGGGGTTACTTTGTGAAAGCATGCGTGTCTAAAGTGTGAGTGTGTGAGAGAGAGGTAGAGAGAGTGTATTTTGAAGGTCGGGAGAAAGAGGAGAATTGGAACAGGTGCTTTACGGTAGAATAACACTGTGTGTGTGTGGCTTGTTGTTATGCAGGTGGTACAGCAGCCTTCATGATAATGTCAATAACACTCATGAATATTCAGTAGCCAGAACCAATGACACCGCAAGGTTGGGGGGGAAGAGTGATATTACACAGAGCAAGAGGAAGAAAGTGTGTGTGTGTGTGTGTGTGTGTGCCTAATGCAGACAGCAGGGGAACAGACATATAGATGTGGGAGGATTAAATAGGTGTGTGTGTGTGTGTGTGTGTGTGTGTGTGTGTGTGTGTGTGTGTGTGTGTGTGTGTGTGTGTGTGTGTGTGAGTCTAAGCGAGGGAGAGTGTATGTGGGGTTTGTGTCCAGAGAGAAAGACAATAGATATATTAGAAAGGGCTGAGACAGCAGAAAGAACACACCAGAGTAATTGAAACCCGGAGAAATGGAACAAAGCAACAGAGAGATGGAGCTGGTGAAAGTAAAGATGTATGTGTGGCATGGATGGGATGGGGGGAAGAGATGTGTGTGCAGTGTGTCTTCACAGGATCAGAGAGAATGGTTTGGGAAAATATAAGTAAACAAGACACTCGCACGCCTTTTTTCCTAGTACAGTATGTGAACTAACACAATTGTCTCTCTCCCTCTCTCTCTCTCTGGATCTCTCTCTCTTTCCCCCTCTCTCTGTATAACTTTCTGTCTCTCTCTGTAGGTATGTGAACACGCTGCTGAAGCTGGTTCCCCAGGTCTTGTCTCTGCAGGAGCAGCTGAGAGAGGCCGTCCAGAACGGAGACATGGAGACATCACACGGAATCTGTCGCATCGCTGTCGCACTGGGCGAGAACCACTCCAGGTGTGTGTGTGTGTTTGTTGGTCCCCAAAAAGTCCTCAGGAGTACACTAAAACACAGCTGTGTGCGTGTGCGCTGTCCCCTCTAAATCATCAACCAATCATTCCTTTCACTTCCCCTTCTCATAGTCCTTGGTGACATAATTGATGCTTCTGGATTAATTCTCACAAACCAATCAACAAATAATCAGATAAGATAATGTGTTCAGTTACAAGTTCAGGCCCACCCTTGTAAACAAGCTGTTTGTTTGTTATTGTGTTATTCTGCAGTGCCTCCCAAGGCCTCATGTCTCACTGTGTAGGTCAATATCTCCAGTCTAAACCTTTCACTTGTCACTCTGTCTAGAGAAACAGCCCTGCCTGTCCCAACTCACCTCACTCTGTGGAATGCATATTAGTATCCTGTCAGTTGCACCTTTTCTCATTGCTTTTAGTATATCGAATGTGCAATACGTGCAGTTATCTGTAATTCAACCCTGCGCACTAAAGACTGTATTTTAAGGGAATTACTATTATTACCCCAAATTATATCATACACACGTTTAGCTATTTAAGTTTATCTTCCTGTCATTTACCTGTACAGTTTATGTAACCATGCAAGTATTCACTTATCTGTAAATATAACTGTATATTTACCTGTACAGCTAATTTAACCAGGCAAAATATTCACTTACCTGTTCATTTGGCCAGTCTGTCTATTAAGTAAACTATTATTACCCTCGCTCATATCATATGCATTTTTAGCTACTGAAGTATTTCTCTGCCATCAACCTCCAACATCCACCAATGTATAGTGTACATATTCAGCCAACCACCCATACTATGCAATGTCTTTTTATAGCTTTTTTTGCACTCCAGATATCTTGTATTTCTATACTTTTTCATACTGCCGCTCTATGTATCATGTATCTGTCTTTTGTGTACCTTTGTTGTGGCATTTTGCACCTGCCCTGTGTTTTGTTGTAGCTGCTTGACAAAGAAATGTCCCCCTCTGGGATCAATAAAGTACCTACAAATCTATCCTATCCAATCTATCTAATCTAATCACCTACCTACCTACCTACCTACCTACCTACCTACCTACCTACCTACCTACCTACCTACCTACCTACCTACCTACCTACCTACCTACCTACCTACCTACCTACCTACCTACCTACCTACCTACCTACCTACCTACCTACCTACCTACCTACCTACCTACCTACCTACCTACCTACCTACCTACCTACCTACCTACCTACCTACCTACCTACCTACCTACCTACCTACCTACCTACCTACCTACAGTGGGGAGAACAAGTATTTGATACACTGCCGATTTTGCAGGTTTTCCCATTTACAAAGCATGTAGAAGTCTGTAATTTTTATCATATGTACTCTTCAACTGTGAGTGACGGAATCTAAAACAAAAATCCAGAAAATCACATTGTATGATTTTTAAGTAATTAATTTGCATTTTATTGCATGACATAAGTATTTGATACATCAGAAAAGCAGAACTTAATATTTGGTACAGAAACCTTTGTTTGCAATTACAGAGATCATACGTTTCCTGTAGTTCTTGACCAGGTTTGCACACACTGCAGCAGGGATTTTGGCCCACTCCTCCATACAGACCTTCTCCAGATCCTTCAGGTTTCGGGGCTGTCGCTGGGCAATACAGACTTTCAGCACCCTCCAAAGATTTTCTATTGGGTTCAGGTCTGGAGACTGGCTAGGCCACTCCGGGACCTTGAGATGCTTCTTACGGAGCCACACCTTAGTTGCCCTGGCTGTGTGTTTCGGGTCATTGTCATGCTGGAAGACCCAGCCACGACCCATCTTCATTGCTCTTACTGAGGGAAGGAGGTTGTTGGCCAAGATCTTGCGATACATGGCCCCATCCATCCTCCCCTCAATACGGTGCAGTCGTCCTGTCCCCTTTGCAGAAAAGCATCCCCAAAGAATGATGTTTCCACCTCCATGCTTCACAGTTGGGATGGTGTTCTTGGGGTTGTACTCATCCTTCTTCTTCCTCCAAACACGGCGAGTGGAGTTTAGACCAAAAAGCTCTATTTTTGTCTCATCAGACCACATGACCTTCTCCCATTCCTCCTCTGGATCATCCAGATGGTCATTGGCAAACTTCAGACGGGCCTGGACATGCGCTGGCTTGAGCAGGGGGACCTTGCGTGCGCTGCAGGATTTTAATCCATGACGGCGTAGTGTGTTACTAATGGTTTTCTTTGAGACTGTGGTCCCAGCTCTCTTCAGGTCATTGACCAGGTCCTGCCGTGTAGTTCTGGGCTGATCCCTCACCTTCCTCATGATCATTGATGCCCCACGAGGTGAGAACAGTTGTTGCCTTCTCACCAAGCTGCTTGCCTATTGTCCTGTAGCCCATCCCAGCCTTGTGCAGGTCTACAATTTTATCCCTGATGTCCTTACACAGCTCTCTGGCCTTGGCCATTGTGGAGAGGTTGGAGTCTGTTTGATTGAGTGTGTAGACAGGTGTCTTTTATACAGGTAACAAGTTCAAACAGGTGCAGTTAATACAGGTAATGAGTGGAGAACAGGAGGGCTTCTTAAAGAAAAACTAACAGGTCTGTGAGAGCCGGAATTCGTACTGGTTGGTAGGTGATCAAATACTTATGTCATGCAATAAAATGCAAATTAATTATTTAAAAATCATACAATGTGATTTTCTGGATTTTTGTTTTAGATTCCGTCTCTCACAGTTGAAGTGTACCTATGATAAAATTACAGCCCTCTACATGCTTTGTAAGTAGGAAAACCTGCAAAATTGGCAGTGTATCAAATACTTGTTCTCCCCACTGTACCTACCTACCTACCTACCTACCTACCTACCTACCTACCTACCTACCTACCTACCTACCTACCTACCTACCTACCTATCTAGAGAAACAGCCCTGACTGTCCCACCTCACCTCACTCTGTCTAGAGAAACAGCCCTGACTGTCCCACCTCACCTCACTCTGTCTAGAGAAACAGCCCTGCCTGTCTATATATATATATATATATATATATATATATATATATATATATATATATATATATATATATATATATATATATATATATACAGCGGGTGAAATAAGTATTGAACACGTCACCATTTTTCTCAGTAGGTGCTATTGACATGACATTTTCACCAGATGTTGGTAACAACCCAAGTAATCCATACATACAAAGAAACCAAAACAAATAAGTTCAGAAATTAAGTTGTGTGTAATAATGTGAAATGACACAGGGAAAAATTATTGAACACACTTACTGATATTTATTTAATACTTTGTACAAAAGCCTTTGTTGGTAATGACAGCTTCAAGACGCCTCCTGTATGGAGAAACTAGTCGCATGCATTGCTCTGGTGTGATTTTGGCCCATTCTTCCACACAAACAGTCTTCAAATCTTGAAGATTCCGTGGGCCTCTTCTATGAATCTTGATCTTCAGTTCTTTCCATCGATTTTCAATGGGATTTAAGTCAGGTGATTGGCTGGGCCATTCTACCAGCTTTATTTTCTTTCTTTGAAACCAATTGAGAGTTTCCTTGGCTGTGTGTTTGGGATCATTGTCTTGCTGAAATGTCCACCCTCGTTTCATCTTCATCATCCTGGTAGATGGCAGCAGATTTTTGTCAAGAATGTCTCTGTAAATTTGACCATTCATCCTTCCTTCAATTATGTGAAGTTTGCCAGTACCATTTGCTGAAAAGCAGCCCCACACCATGATGTTCCCATCTCCAAACTTCACTGTTGGTATGGTGTTTTTAGGGTGATGTGCAGTGCCATTTCTCCTCCAAACATGGTGTGTATTATGACATCCAAATAGTTCAATTTTGCTCTCATCTGACCACACTATATTCTCCCAGTATTTCACTGGCTTTTCCAAATGTTGTGCAGCAAACTTTAAACGAGCTTCAACATGCTTTTTTTTTCAGCAATGGAGTCTTGCGTGGTGAGCGTGGAGTGCATTACTTACTGTTTTCTTTGAGACAACAGTACCTGCTAATTGCAGGTCTTTTTGAAGCTCTCCACAAGTGGTCCTTGGCTTTTGGACAACTCTTCTGATTATTCTTTTCACTCCTCTGTCAGAAATCTTGCAAGGAGCACCTGGTCGAGGCAAATTTATGGTGAAATGATTGTCTTTCCTCTTACGTATTATGGCCCCAACAGTGCTCACTGGAACATTCAGAAGCTTAGAAATGCGCCTATAACCAATGCCATCATTATGTTTTGCAACAATTAGTTTGCGAAGGTCTTGAGACAGCTCTTTGCTTTTACCCATCATGAGATGTGTCTTGTGTGACACCTTGGCAATGAGACCTTTTTGTAGACCATCAGTTGGGACTGAACCAGCTGATATTAATTTGCACTGACAGGGGGCTGGATTGCTTTTTAATTACTGATAGTTTTCAGCTGTTGTCTTGGCTTTCCATGCCTTTTTGCACCTCCCTTTCTTCATGTGTTTCAATACTTGTGTCATTTCACATTATTACACAACTTAATTTCTGAACTTATTTGTTTTGGATTCTTTGTATGTATGGATTACTTGGGTTGTTACCAACATCTGGTGAAAATTGTATGTCAATAGCACCTTTTGAAAATATATTTACTGAGAAAAATGGTGACGTGTTCAATACTTATTTCACCCGCTGTATATATAGTCATGTGAAAAAGTAAGTACAACACCTGGAAAGTTTTAGTTTTTTACATATTTGGACAGATGGATATGTAATCTTCACTTCAACACTATTGACAGATAAAGGTTACCCAATTTAACAAATCACACAAAAAAAATTAAAACTTTGAAAATGTTATGCAATTAAAATAAACCAAAATGCCTTTTCCTTATGGGGAAAAAGTTAGTACACCCCTACCTTTACCATCACATAAAATTGCTAAAATTAGAATTAGGTGTACCAAAACAAGTGCAAATGATTAGAAAACATTAGAGAGATAAGAAAATTGGTCTGGTTTGGTCTTAACCATATGGGTGTGTGGTAACACATCATTCAAAGATCAAAATACCTACCCAAGGCCCTTAGAAGAAAGATTATTGATGCCCATGAGTCTGGGAGGGGTTACAAATCCATTTCCAAGCAATTCGAAGTACATCATTCCATTTCTAAGAAATTGTCCCACCTCATCTCACAGGAAGGAAGAAGCCTCTGCTCTCAAAAAAGAATATCAAGACACAACTGACTTTACCCAGGTGTTGTCTGGCAAAAGTCAGCTGTCTTGGTATTCTTTTTTGAGAGCAGAGGCTTCTTCCTTCCTGACCTCCCATGTAGGTCAAGTTTGTGCAGTCTCTTTCTGACAGTGTACCCATGCACTTCGACATTGATTATATTTATATATATATATATATATATATATATATATATATATATATATATATATATATATATATATATATATATATATATAATAAATACAGTTGAAGTCGGAAGTTTACATACACCTTAGCCAAAAACATTTAAACTCAGTTTTTCACAATTCCTGACATTTAATCCTAGACTTCCCTGTCTTAGGTCAGTTAGGATCACCACTTTATTTTGAGAATGTGAAAAGTCAGAATAATAGTAGAGAGAATGATTTATTTCAGCTTTTATTCATTTTATCACATTCCTAGTCTGTCAGAAGTTTACCTACACTCAATTAGTATTTGGTAACATTGCCTTTAAATTGTTTAACTTGTATCAAACGTTTCGGGTAGCCTTCCACAAGCTTCCCACAATAAGTTGGGTGAATTTTGGCCCATTCCTCCTGACAGAACTGGTGTAACTGAGTCAGATTTGTAGGCCTCCTTGCTCGCACATGCTTTTTCAGTTCTGCCCACAAATGTTCTATAGGATTGAGGTCAGGGCTTTGTGATGGCCACTCCAATACCTTGACTTTGTTGTCCTTAAGCCATTTTGCCACAACTTTGAAAGTATGCTTGGGGGTCATTGTCCATTTGGAAGACCCATCTGCGACCAAGCTTTAAATTCCTGACTGATGTCTTGAGATGTTGCTTCAATATATCCACATAATTTTCCTTCCTCATGATGCCATCTATTTTGTGAAGCACACAAGTCCCTCCTGCAGCAAAGCACCCCCACAACATGATGGTGCCACCCCCGTGCTTCACGGTTGTGATGGTGTTCTTCGGCTTGCAAGCCTCCCCATTTTTCCTCCAAACATAACGATGGTCATTATGGCCAAACAGTTCTATTTTTGTTTCATCGGACCTGAGGACATTTCTCCAAAAAGTACAATATTTTTTATGGCGGTTTTGGAGCAGTGGCTTCTTCCTTGCTGTGCGGCCATTTAGGTTATGTCGATATAGGACTTGTTTTACTGTGGATATAGATACTTCGGTACCTGTTTCCTCCAGCATTTTCACAAGGTCCTTTGCTGTTGATTTGCACTTTTCGCACCAAAGTACGTTCATCTCTAGGAGACGCATCTCCTTCCTGAGCGTTATGACGGCTGCGTGGTCCCATGGTGTTTATACTTGCGAACTATTGTTTGTACAGATGAACGTGGCACCTTTAGGCGTTTGGAAATTGCTCCCAAGGATGAACCAGACTTGTGGAGGTCTACAATTTTTGTCTTGGCTGATTTATTTTGATTTTCCCATGATGTCGAGCAAAGAGGAACTGAGTTTGAAGGTAGGCCTTGAAATACATCCACAATTAGCCTATCAGAAGCTTCTAAAGCCATGATTTCTGGAATTTTCCAAGCTGTTTAAAGGCACAGTCAACTTAGTGTATGTAAACTTCTGACCCACTGGAATTGCGATATAGTGAATTATAAGTGAAATAATCTGTCTGTAAACAATTGTTGGAAGAATTACTTGTGTCATGCACAAAGTAGATGTCCTAACCCGACATGCCAAAACTATAGTTTGTTAACATGAAATCTTTGGAGTGGTTGAAAAATGAGTTTTAATTACTTCAAACTAAGTGTATGTAAACTTTCAACTCTCTCTCTCTCTCCTCTCTCTCTCTGTCTCTCTTTGTCTCTCTTTCTTTCTCTGTCTCCCTCTCTCTCAGGGCTCTTTTAGAGCAGGTAGAGCACTGGCAGGGCTTTCTGGCTTTGGTCAACATGATCATGTTCTGTACAGGGATACCAGGACACTACCCAGTCAACGAGACTACCAGCTCCCTCACGCTCACCTTCTGGTACACACTACAGGTATGCACCCTAACCCCTACACTGTAACCCAGACTCCTACACTTTAACCCAGAACACTAACATTAAACCCCAACCCCAACTAACCTGTTCAGAATACCACCACTTAACAGCACACACTCTCTCTCTCCAGGACGACATCATGTCGTTTGACTCAGAGAGACAGACGGTGTATCTGCAGGTGTATAGACCAGTGTATTTCCAACTGGTGGATGTTCTGCTGCATAAAGCCCATTTCCCCTCCGACCAGGAGTATGCATCATGGTCTTCAGATGAGAAGGAACAGTTCAGGATCTACAGGTACAAGAGTGTGGGTGGGGATGTATGTGAGAGAGAGAAAAATGTGATTTGCTGACATATCTATTGGTCAGCAGATGAGTATGTGTGTGATTGTAACAGCCTGTAAGTGAAGTGGCAACTGAGAGGGCACAAATGTCTGATGGATGACGTTTGTCTGAGTCACAGATCATCAGATGCTCAGAAGCACATTACTAACAATACAGTATAAAATGATGCCCTGCTATTAGTCCCTACACAGTTAAATGGTGACTTTTATTTCACTTGATTTCAAGTGTAAACATGAGATTTGTACATATTAACTCAATAGAAAAAAGCAGTGGACCCCAAACTGAACCTTGTGGCACACCACTTTCCCCCCATAGTATTGTCCCCCCCCTCTATAACAAAACCTTGCCTTCTGTTGGTGAGATGCATTACACGTGTATCTTCTATGACTTAACACATGTGTGTTCCAGGGTGGATATCTCAGACACTCTGATGTATGTGTATGAGATGCTAGGAGCTGAGCTGCTCAGTAACCTGTATGAGAAACTAGGACGAATACTGACCAACACAGAACAAGCCTCGTCATGGCAGGTACAGTACACAGGCGCACGCACGCACACACGCACACACACACACACACACACACACACACACACACACACACACACACACACACACACACACACTGAACACCCACACCCTGTCTGAAGCTGTTTGTCTCTTCCAGCATACAGAAGCGTTGCTATATGGGTTCCAGTCGATAGCGGAGACGATAGATGTCAACTACTCTGATGTCATCCCAGGCCTGATCGGACTCATCCCCAGAATCAACATCAACAACATCCAACTGGCTGACACCGTCATGTTCACTATTGGTATTGATACGTTCATAGGTGTCATTTATTTGTGTTTTGTTCAGGGAATAACAAGGGGGGAAAAATTTGACAGGAAAACAGTAAAAGCATGAGTGTCTTGTTTCATTCTCCTCTAGCGTACAGTGTTACTGTTTAAATCTTTGTTTCAGTCTCCTCTAGCATACAGTGTTACTGTTTAAATCTTTGTTTCAGTCTCCTCTAGCGTAGTGTTACTGTTTAAATCTTTGTTTCAGTCTCCTCTAGCATACAGTGTTACTGTTTAAATCTTTGTTTCAGTCTCCTCTAGCGTAGTGTTACTGTTTAAATCTTTGTTTCAGTCTCCTCTAGCGTACAGTGTTACTGTTTAAATCTTTGTTTCAGTCTCCTCTAGCGTACAGTGTTACTGTTTAAATCTTTGTTTCAGTCTCCTCTAGCGTAGTGTTACTGTTTAAATCTTTGTTTCAGTCTCCTCTAGCGTACAGTGTTACTGTTTAAATCTTTGTTTCAGTCTCCTCTAGCGTAGTGTTACTGTTTAAATCTTTGTTTCAGTCTCCTCTAGCGTAGTGTTACTGTTTAAATCTTTGTTTCAGTCTCCTCTAGCGTACAGTGTTACTGTTTAAATCTTTGTTTCAGTCTCCTCTAGCGTAGTGTTACTGTTTAAATCTTTGTTTCATTCTCCTCTAGCGTAGTGTTACTGTTTAAATCTTTGTTTCAGTCTCCTCTAGCGTAGTGTTACTGTTTAAATCTTTTAATCCACTGTATTTTTCTCCTCCCTCCCTGTAGGAGCTCTAGCAGAGTGGTTGGCGGACCACCCGGTGATGTTAAGTAGTGTTCTACCTCTGGTACTCCAGGCCTTGGGAAACCCAGACCTCTCCGTCTCCTCTGTCTCCACACTCAAGAAGATCTGCCGAGAATGCAAATACGACCTGCCGCCCTACGCTACCAATATAGTGGCTGTATCACAGGTGTGTGTACTGTATATAAAATGTTATGTCAAAAATGTATTTATTATAAATAAAACATTATTTTTATTACATTTGAGTCAATATACAGTTTAAGTCGGAAGTTTACATACACTTAGGTTGAAGTCATTAAAACTCATTTTTCAACCACATTTTTGGCAAGTCTGTTAGGACATCCACTTTGTGCATGACACAAGTAATTCTTCCAACAATTGTTTACAGACAGATTATTTCACTTATAATTCACTATATCACAATTCCAGAGGGTCAGAAGTGTACATATACTAAATTGACCGTGCTTTTAAACTTCTTGGAAAATTCCAGAAAATGGCTTTAGAAGCTTCTGATTGACATCATTTGAGTCAATTGGAGGTGTACCTGTAGATGTATTTCAAGGCCTACCTTCAAACTCAGTGCCTCTTTGCTCGACATCATGGGAAAATCAAAAGAAATCAGCCAAAATATTGTAAACCTCCACAAGTCTGGTTCATCCTTGGGAGCAATTTCCAAATGCCTGAAGGTACTACGTTCATCTGTACAAACAATAGTACGCAAGTATAAACACCATGGGACCACGCAGCCGTCATACCGCTCAGGAAGGAGACGCGTTCTGTCTTCTAGAGATGAACGTACTTTGGTGCGAAAAGTGCAAATCAATCCCAGAACAACAGAAAAGGACCTTGTGAAGATGCTGGAGGAAACAGGTGTAAAAGTATATATCCACATTAAAACAAGTCCTATATTGACATAACCTGAAAGGCCGCTCAGCAAGATCGGCATAAAAAAGCCAGACTACGGTTTGCAACTGCACATGGGGAGACATTTTTGGAGAAATGTCCTCTGGTCTGATGAAACAAAAATAGAACTGTTTGGCCATAATGACCATCGTTATGTTTGGAGGAAAAAAGGGGAGGCTTGCAAGCCGAAGAACACCATCCCATCCGTGAAGCACGGGGGTGGCACCATCATGTTGTGGGGGTGCTTTGCTGCAGGAGGGACTGGTGCACTTCACAAAATAGATGGCATCATGATGAAGGAAAATAATGTGGATATATTGAAGCAACATCTCAAGACATCAGTCAGGAAGTTAAAGCTTGGTCGCAAATGGGTCTTCCAAATGGACATGACCCCAAGCATGCTTAAGTCAAGGTATTGGAGTGTCCATCACAAAGCCCTGACCTCAATCCTATAGAGAATTTGTGGGCAGAATGAAAAAGCGTGTGCGAGCAAGGAGGCCTACAAACCTGACTCTGTTACATCAGTTCTGTCAGGAGGAATGGGCTAAAATTCACCCAACTTATTGTGGGAAGCTTGTGGAAGGCTACCCGAAACGTTTGACCCAAGTTAAACAATTTTAAAGGCAATGCTACCAAATACGAATTGAGTGTATGTACACTTCTGACCCACTGGAAATGTGATGAACTAAATAAAAGCTGAAATAAATCATTCTCTCTACTATTATGCTGACATTTCACATTCTTAAAATAAAGTGGGGACCTTTATTGACCTAAGACAGGGAATTTTTACTAGGATTAAATGTCAGGAATTGTGGAAAACTGAGTTTAAATTTATTTGGCTACGGTGAATGAAAACTTCTGACTTCAACTGTCATATAATTATACTGATACTTCTGCTATCCTCTCTTCTTCACAGGAGGTGCTGATCAAGCAGATTCACAAGGTCAGTTCTAGTCCTGTCTGGAAATAATGCAAGCCATAACCACAATGTGCCAACTCACTGGACCCACTCTAAACATGTATAGTGAAAGTCTGGGACAGAGTCAAAATTCTAATAACTTTGTTATCTGGTACATGTAACAATGAGCGTATTCAATACATTCAAATAAAGCACAGGGAGTGTACACCACACCATAGAATGAGTCTGCTCATTCAGTCATGAAACGAAGAGCAAGGTTAGAGCTGATGACAAAACTGATGGATGGCAGCTAGCAAAGAGCACTTACACAAAATCACATTATCTTTTAAAGGCCTGGAAATGTATAATGTTCTCGCTCTCTCTTCCTCCTGCTCTCTTCTTCTCTCTTCCTCCTCCTGTCTCTCTTCCTCCCTCTACCTCTCCTCCTCCCTTCTTCTCTCCCACTTCAGACCAGTCAGTGTATGTGGCTGATGCAGGCCTTGGGCTTCCTGCTGTCTGCTCTGCCTGTGGAGGAGATACTGAGGAACCTGCACTCCCTCATCACACCCTACATACAACAACTTGAGAAACTAGCTGATGAGACGGTACACACACACACACACACACACACACACTGTGGTAACGGTGTTAAAGTGGCATACTTTCCTCACTCTGTTGGACTGGGGCCATATGAACAGACCTTGTGTCTGCATGGATGCACCACACACTCACACATATATATTTCTTGCACATACACCACACACACACAAACAGAACGCACACCCCACACACACCCAAACTCCCTCCCCTTGTTGGACTGTGTCCACATGAACAGGCGTTGTATATCTGTGATGCTCCACTGCAGTTGAACATTTCTCTGTGGGACCAGATTGGCTTTATCACTACGCCATGGGCTACTGATTCACAGGGACATAAGACACTCTCACTCTGACACAGCACACACACACCAGATTCATACTTTATTAAATGTCAGGTCTAATGAATCAGGGCCTTCATATAGGAGCTAAAAATAAGGATTTGACATTTTCTCAAAGGAGCTGACATTAACTAAAAATAAGGATGTGACATTATCAGTGTTGAATTAGTCTCTCTCTCCTGATCTATTGTTCTGGAGTCAGCAGAGACCTGAGTGTCTGGGTAAAAAGAGATGTCAGTTCAAATGAAGAGCTTCCTCTCACTCAAATACACTTTCTCACTCTCTCCTCTCTGCCTCTCCTCTCGCTGCCTGTCTCTCTCTCACTCTCTCTCTTTGCCTGTCCTCTCTCTTGCTGCCTGTCTCTTTCTCTCCCCCTCTCTCTCTTCCTTTCTACCTGTCTGGTTGTGTGATTTATAGCCATGACGTCAGACTAGGGAATCAGGTTGTCTGTGCAGCCTGACAAACACTGGCACCTTGAGGCAAGAGGTGAAACTGCTCCTCCACTATATTATAAGCTATAGTACACAACCATTGTGTGTTTTTATGCATTTAGGGTGGTATTCTGACTTAGTAAGCACTTCACAAAAATGTTCACCCATTGACATCAATTAATGATTTAGGTATCCAAGTCCAAGTTGCACACACCTATCTCAACTCTGAATTGTGTCTTGCGTCAGTGTGTGTTCAGTAGCAACATGACACATTGCTCATTAAGCGAAGGGAGTCAGCTCAGCTGCATATGCCTCCCTTGTACGCCACAGTTCCGTTGTCATGGATACAGAGCGGTGATTAAATCGGTACTAACAAAGCTTTAATTAGTGTTGTCACCCTGGAGAGTGTGTGTGAAATCTGCAGAAAGATGAAGCCATCAACCGACTGACGCACCCAAAATCATCTCTTCTCTCTTTCGCTGGTCTCTCTTTCACTACTTCAGAAGAAGTTCTGTCCTGTTCACTTCATCCCTCTCTCTTTCATGTTCTTTCACAGGCTTTCTTTTTGTTTCACTCGTTTAGACATGGCAAGTCTTGTTTGTCTGTCTCCCTAATGACTTACTTTCTCTTCTTTCTCTCCCTTCCTCATCCCTCTCTCCAGCCCAACCCGTCCAATAAACTAGCGATAATCCACATCCTGGGCTTGTTATCCAATCTCTTCACTACGCTGGACATCAGCAAGCAGGAGGACGAATCAGGAGAGAGTATCGCGCCACCCGTCAAAACAGCCCCACCACCACCAGGACCTAACCCGGTGAGAGACACCATCATCAATACCCATCCATACGCAAGCTCAGTTGGAGTGTTTAGCGTTTTTATTGTGGGAGTGTTTAGCGTTGTCTAAGTTACTCAAACTAACCTGTGTGTGTTTTAGGTGGTGGTGGTCCTACAGCAGGTCTTTGCGCTCATTCAGACTGTCCTCAGCAAGTGGCTCAACGACTCTCAAGTGGTGGAGGTGAGACACAAGCACACACTGAATAGACCTATAGTGATGTTTTAATATATGAAGCATAACAAAATCAAATCTGAACCAGCTTTAAATAAACACTTGTTTCACTCTCCCCCTCCCCCTCCCTTATCCATGCCCTCCCCCTCTCTCTCTCGCTCTCCCTCCCTCCTCCCAGGCGGTGTGTGCTATCTTTGAGAAGTCGGTGAAGACTCTGCTCCATGACTTTGCCCCCATGGTGTCTCAGCTTAGTGAGATGCTAGGACAGATGTATAGTACCATACCACAGGCCTCAGCACTGGACCTCACACGACAGGTACACAAACATGCACTTGAACACACACACACATGCTTGAACACACTTAACGCACACACGATACACACTCACATGCGTCAGAGGCACACACTCACACAAACACCTTGACCAGTGTGAAACCATCTGTGGTTGTGTTTGACAGATGGTCTATATATTTGCCAGTGAGACGGACCACTTCCCTCCCATCAAGGCTCTATTTGAGCTGGTTACCTCTGTAACACTCTCCATCTTCCAACAAGGTAGGGGGTCCTGCAGGGGAGGGGGGTGATATTTGTCTGTTTTTCTTTTGGGTGATTTTGATTGACAAGCAAGCCTGCACACACTCCTGCTTTCACCTGAGAGCAGGAGAACAAGGACCATAGAGAATGAACATGGTTTCCATGAGAAATGCTTTCTGCGTGTGTGTGTCATCTAATACCTGCATAGCAGCAGGGGAAATACAATAGCTGCATCGCAAAAGTCTAAAGTCCTCGTCTCCTTGGAGCTGGACAGTTGAAAGCACCTATTGCACCATATTGCTTTCACCTGACCTGTATTTTTTAGATGAGTGCAGATGAAGGGGAGGCGATGAGCAGAGGAAGTCACGTTAGACTTTTGAGATGCATCCTCGTCCTCCTGTGCTGCTATGGAGAATTAGATAAGAAAAAGCATTAGAAGGAAGTTTTGTTTTTCACACTGATAATATCCAGTGGTTATCTGAATACTGTCTAGCCTGCTCTCTTTTCCCTTTTTAGTTCTCCTCTCATTCCCTACTCTCCCTCTTCTGCTTTGACTGTGTTTGATTGATAATGGCTGCCTCTCCTCCCTTTCTTTAACTCTTTCCTTCTGAGCAGGTGGCCTTAAATGTTACACTGTGGCCTGTATCTTATACAGTATGGTGCAACGTTACAAAACATTTCAGAATGTTGTTGCAGAACAACGTTCATATACAAATGTATTGTGTAGAACAGACAGTCCTAGGTTTTACAGAACAGGGAATTGTGTGGGCTCTATACATTGCATTTCTATCTGGGTTGCACCACACTGAATAAGCTTGTAAGGTGGGGTCTTGGGTGGGGGATGGGGTCTTGTTTGGAGTCTGGGAACAGCGAGGGGAAAGGTTGCCTCCCAATTGTTCACCTTTTAGGGGGTGGAGGGGTGTAGGGGTCAGGGGTGCTATTGACCCAATCCCAAATCGACCCCCCCAGCCCCTACCTCCTTGGCACATGGATGGTTGTAAGCCACGCAGAAAAATATCATCTTGCCTATCGTATGACAAGGTGTAGCTATAAGCAAGCTCCTAGGGTGTAGAGTCTAGAGGAGATGCATAGGGGCTAGTCCAGGGGAAGGGGGTAGAGGCTAGGGGTTGATTTGGGACTGGACGCCCCTTTTTCTCTGAAGCGTCACAGTAACAGAGGTGCCTCCTGGGTTCCCCACTCCAAACCCACTTTTGTTATTTTTAGGTTTGTTCCTTCTCTCGTTCCTTCTTTCTTTTTTATCTCCAAATGGAACCCATGTCTTCTCTTTCTCTGCCTGTTTTCTGTGTGTTTCTCTCGTTCAACCGCTCACTGTTTTTCTGAGACTCTTCCAAAGCTTCACACGCCCCTCCTCCCTCTCTCTCCCTTTTGTTTGTTCTTTACTCACGTGTGACAATTATTTCAATGAGATATTTTCTGTTCTCTTTTCTTTCCACATGACTGTTGAATCGGTTGAGTTGCTGTTTGTATATTATTATTATTATCTTTATTCTTTATGATTTGTTAAGTTTCATCTTTATTATATTTTAGGACCCAGGGATCATCCTGATATTGTTGATTCATTTATGCAACTCCAAGCTCAGGTGTGTTTTTGGTTTCTTATTTCATTCACTTTGGGTTTCTCTCTCTCTCTCTCTCTCTGTCTCTCTCTCTGTCTCTTTATCACTAGCGCTCTCTCCTCTCTCTTTCTGTTATTTGTTAAAAAAGGTCCTAGGGCGACCCATCCATAATGGCAGGGCAGAGAATAGACAGTAGGTGGCGCTATTGAAGGACAGACTGTCATCTTCAATACTCAGGGCTCTAACCAGTAGCTACACCTTTGTCTGATGATGAGGGAGTTAGGGTCAGAGTTCACCAAGGTCGTGTCCAGTAGGCATTAAACAAGAGAAAACGTTTTGAAAGGAAGAGGGACTATCTGAATGTGTCCAATAAGAAACATTTTCATGTTCAGTTGTCCTACTGAACACGACCCTGGGACGTAGTTCCCAGTGACCTCACTGGTTAGAATCCCAGAGCCACGCCCCTTTCTGATGTCATTCCAGCCCAGAGCCAATCAAAGCCCAAATTAATTAATATTCCATTAATTAATCAATTCAGGCGAATTGGTTGCCCTCTGTTGTTTTTTTATTTTTGTCTTCCTTCTACATTCTTCTTCCTTTAATCTTTGGATAGATCTGATCTCCTCCTCTCCTCTTCCCTCTGTCCCTCTCTCCTCCTCCATCCTGAATGAGTTCATTACAGTATCAGTTGTATTTATCCGTACATGTACTTTACTTACTTACTTATGTTGCATATTCAATCCAACCAGGCCAAAAAAGGGAGAAAAAATAGTGTATCTGAATAAAATTGATACAAAAGCTACAGAACCATCGTTGCCTTTAGTTTGACTTAAGTTATGAATAATTTTCTATGTTTGTTTCTCTCCAGTTGGTTTGCTGAGTTTGCATTGGAGCAGAGTTGTGTACTTACTCTATGAGTGGTAGTTTGTCTTAGGGATAGTGGAGTAGTCTAGCCTGGTAGCTTCATCTGTTTACCTGCTCTAGACAACTCCTTTAGCCCAACTCACATTCACTCCCCCTCAATGATTTAAAAGCATTGGATTGGTGTCTACACCAATCCAATGCTGTTAAATCCCAAAGGGGAGTGAATGAGATCACACTTCAGGGAGAAGTGGTAGAATCAGAATATGCCTCTGTTTGTACAGCTAGGGCTAGAAGTTGTTCCTGACCTTTGTGGGTAAACAGTAGAACATAGCAATGACAAAGGAGTTGTCTAAAGCAGACAGTTCTGTCTACGAGGCTAGAAGAGTTGGGGAGGGGGTGCAGAGAGAGAGGGTGTACCCCTGGAGTAGGGGAACAGACTCCTGCCCTGTGTCATGCCTTTGTCTGCCTCCTACTGTAGGCCCTCAAACGGAAGCCAGATCTCTTCTTGTCTGAGAGTCTTGACGTGAAAGCTGTGTTCCATTGTGGTAAGTGTGTGTCTCTTTGCTCCCAACACACACACTGATCATTGTGTGTGTGTTGCCATGTCCCTCTTAGCAAACACACACCTCGTCATTCGTCGTGCCTCAGAGATCCATATAGATAAAGTTGTAGACATGTTATTGTTCTCAAGTTTTTCTTGTAAAATAAATGTACTTGAGAAATACTGCACCAAACACCTTAGCTCAGTCCTGGCCAAAGTCCAGCCCGGAGGGGCATATGCGGCACGCGACCTGATTCAATATGGCCCGCGGAATCATGCTCAGATCACATAAAGAAATTGTGATGGTAAAGTTATTCAAATTAAAAGCCCAATTAATACTCGCCTTTGTGTAATGATTTAACTCTCACTGCTTGTGGGACATTTATTTTGAAGTCACGTATAAATAACAACTGCACGAGGACAGACAGTGGCTGACACGCACGTCACAGTTACAAATAATAGCTAGCTAGATATTGCGCAAAAAAATGTTTTTCTAAGAAAATAAAAGTAGACAGACTGAATGTAGGGTGTTCCAGCAAGAGTGGACATCGAAATATGTATTTATTGCGGTACAGGGAAAGCTGTGTGCTTAGTGTGCAAAGAGAACATCGCTGTCTTGAAAGACTACAACTTGTCCCGACACTTCCAGACGAAGGATGCAGAGAAATATAGGAATATGTATTCTGAGCAGAGGGCAAGTGCATCGAAAGAGTTGCTTTCTCAGTTGCAAAAGCAGCAAGGACTTTTCACAAAACTGCATTCAGCATACGACGGAATTGCGAGAGCAAGCAATGTACTGTCCCACAAAATTGCTAAACATAGCAAGCAATTCACTGAGGGCGAATTCATTAAATAATGTTTAATTGACTGCAGCAATACTTTGCGCCGACAAGAAAGAGCTGTTTGAAAATGTTCCCCTGTCAAGACGAACAGTGACACGGAGTGTTGAGGACATCGCAGAGAATATGGAACAGTTGAAAGACAAGGTAAAATATTTCACCTATTTCTCCTCGGCCCTGGATGAGAGCAGTGATGTATTGGAGGAGGTTAATAAGTGTGTGTGGCAAAGCTGGGACTGAGTTTTGAAAAGTTATCCAGTGTGACCACTGATGGGTGCCCAAACTTGACGGAACATTTTTTTGGCCTTTTGAAAAGGATTCAAGTACCCAGATCAGAAAATTATTTTCCTGCATTGCATTATTCATCAGGAGGTGCTCTGTAAATGTGTTCTGAAAATGAGCCATGTTGTGGATACAGTCACTAAAGTGGTAAAGTTCATAAGAGCAAAATCTTTAAACCATGGGACCTGAAGTCGGAGATTGCTGAGTTTTTGCAAATGAAAGGAAAATATGTGGATTTCCCTCAACTGCAAGATAAAGAATGGTTGGTGGATTTTGCCTTCACCGTGGACATCATGGCCCTCATAAATGAACTGAATTCCAAACTACAAGGGAAGGGTGTTTTTGCACATAAGATGTACAGCCTTGCCAAAGCCTTCAAGGGAAAATTCCTCCTCCTGACCCGCCTAGTAGAAGCCAATCCCTATCAGATGACCAGCGGGAGAAGTATACATCGCTGCTGCATGCTTTGAACGGTGAGTTTTCTCGTTGTTTTGAGGATTTCAAAGTGTTGGAAAATGACATGCTGTTGGTTTCCTCTCCTTTCACCTTCAATGTGGATAACGCTCCCACTGACCTGCAATTTGAGTTTATCAATCTTAGGTCTGATGCCGTGATTAGAGAACTATTCAAAACAATGTCACTGACGAGGTTCTATGCATCTCTCGATGAACAAAACTTTCCAAAGATTAGGAGTCATGCTCAGAAGATGTTTGTACTGTTTGGGTCAACCTATGTATGTGAACAGATATTTTCAGTGATGAAATATAACAAGTCAAGGCACAGATAATCTCTTACTGACTCTCACCTCCCAGCAATCCTGCGCATAGCGTCGCCAGAAACTATACCTGACTTCACTGCTCTAGTCAATGCCCATCAGACTTCACTCCTCACACTGATTGAGTAGTTGTTGAGCTCTCTCTCTCTTTCTTGTATTTTTGTGCAAACCCGTTAACAAAAGTTCTGTCCGTGGTGCTGAATGCTCAGTGTACTTTTCCCTCAGTGTAGTTCATTGCATGTTTAATTATGAAAATACCTACCAAAAGGAAAACATGGATGTGGTTTATTTCTGTGCATGTTAAAAAAGTTAAATATGTAGCATATCTGGATGTGATTTACAGTAGATATATCTGTCAAAACAGTCATACACATGATGTATAATCCTGTAATATTATTCTGGCCCGCGATGGCAAAAATATATTCTGTGTCCCTCCATGGAAAATAATTGCCCAGGCCTGCCTTAGCTAGATGTAAAAATACGCAACTAAGACCTCCTCAGCAAAAACTTCTAAATTAATTACAGATTTATCTTAGATTATTTTTATATTGATAGGAAGTGACTATTTTGAGAAAGAGGCTATGTTGTTGCTACGCTGACTCAGGAGGGACAAACAACATTACCTGCCAGGGTAGGATATGCGAAAATAACACACCCAGATCAAACCACACCCCCAAGACAACGCTTGTTTGTCTTCAGTCATGGCCGCTAGCATATTTCTTAATGAGCAGTCTTCCAAAAGGGGCCAAATCAGGAAGTGCAGTCGCCCTTTAAATTGTTTAAATAGAAAAGTTTGTGTTTTTGTATGTTTCTTTTAATGCCCTACTCTCGCCCCCCCCCCCCCTTCTGTAGGAGTATTGTCACTCAAATTCCCAGAGGCGCCAACAGTCAAGTCTACCTGCTTGTTCTTTGTAAGTGTACACACACACACACACACACACACACACACACTCCCTTCTGTATTTATTTGGACAGTAAACTTAAAACTTTATATTTTACTCCAGCGTTTTGTATTTGAAATCACTAATTTTTTTGTGAAGAATGTCACCTTGTATTTGAGGGTATTTTCATATCTGTTTTGCTGTTTAGAAATGAAAGCACTTTATGTACATTAAACCACAAATGCATCAACAAGTTTTTAGTCACAAGCTTGATGTAGTCATTATGTGCTAGGAATATGGGACCAAATACTAAACTTTTGACTACTTTAATACAATATAAGTGAATATGTCCAAACACCAATGACATCTTCAAATGGGGGGACTAGAAACATTAAGTACCTTCATTTTTAAACGTTAAAACAGATATGCATGAAGATACCCTCAAATAAAAGGTGACATTCTGTACTGTCGCCTCATTTGAAATGGAGCCAAAGTTTTAGCTTCACTGTCCAAATAAATATGGAGGGGAGTGCATGTTTTTGGTTAACCAAGGTGGATCTTGTTGTTGAGATGTGATCTTAGTTTTGTGGTTCTCTCTGATTGTCCCTGTGTGTGTGCGCCGTAGACTGAGTTGTTGCCCCGCTGCTCAGATGTGCCCCCAGTGGCCAGAGTGGTGCAGGAGGATGGAAAACTACTGCTGCAGGCAGTAGTAGAGGTAATTTAACCTTTATTTAACTAGGCAAGTCAGTTAAGAACAAATTATTATTTACAATGACGGTCTACCAAACGGCAAAAGACCTCCTGCGTGGACGGGTGTGGTACCTGAGTATCTGTTGGGTGAAAAAAAACTACATACATCCTCACTAATGTATTTTAGCTGTTGTACTGTATACTGAAACATATCACTTCACTGACTGGTCTTTCCTTTCTTCCACTCTCTCTCTCTCTCTCTCCAGGCAATCGGTGGAGGTTCATCTCGTAGTCTGATGGACCAGTTTGCTGAGGTGCTGTTCAGTCTCAATAAGCACTGTTTCCCTCTTCTCACCGTGTGGCTGAAAGAGGTGCTGCAGGCACCAGGCTTCCCCTCCACTAGGGTCACTACAGAACAGAAGGACACCTTCACCCAACAGATACTCAGGTACCACACACACGCATACTTGTTCACACAGCAATGCTGTTGTTAGCTTTTCTGTCTCTCTGTCTGACCCTCTCTCTCTCTCCTCCCCCTCTCCCTCTAGAGAGCGATTGAATAAGCGGAGAGTGAAGGACATAGTGAAGGAGTTTACACTAGTCTGCAGAGGGCTTCACGGGACAGAGTACGCTGCTGAATACTAATACTGACCCTTGCCACGACCTCTTCCCCAGGCTGGACGCCACACTACTACAGTACCCACAAACCCCTCAACACTGAAGTTTTCATTGGACGATTGAAACTAGACCCTACCCCCTAGAACAGAAAACAGCTCCCCATACAGGCCAGCCATTGGACAAATGGCGCTCTGTCACACCACTCCGCGGTCTGACGAAGGCTGCTCTCCTTCTCTTTCCTCTCTTCCCCTCCCCTCTCTCGTTCTCTCCTACCCTTCTGTGACTTCAACTCCCAGCATGCCCTCTGTTCACCCTCTTTCTCTCTTTTCTCTCGCTCTGTCGTTCCATTGGGATCTTCCGTGGCTCAGAGGCTGTTTCCCTGCTGTTTCCTGGTTGTTTAGCATCTGAGACGATAGTGGTACTGTACCTGTACCTGCCGTACGTAGCTAGCTAGTTTACCTTTGTATCTTTGGAAAGAAAACTAAATATATATATATATACATACACACACACACACACACACACACACACACACACAACAAAACACAACAAAACACAACAAAACAAAACAAAGGGGGTGCCAGTCCTGCTGCTGCTAAACAGGAAGAGAAAGGGACCAATGACGGGACAGGATTCTGTGGACGGACACGTACAGTTCCAGTCAAACGTTTGGACACACCTACTCATTCAAGGGTTTTTCTTTATCTTTACTATTTTCTACATCGTAGAATAATAGTGAAGACATCAAAACTTAACACATGGAATTATGTAGTAACCATGTTAAACAGATATAACAAAATATATTTTAGATTCTTCAAGGTAGCCACCCTTTGCCCTGATGACAGCTTTACACACTCTTGGCATTCTCTCAACCAGCTTCATGAAGAATGCTTGTCCAACAGTCTTGAAGGAGTTCCCACATATGCTGAGCACTTGTTGGCTGCTTTTACTTCACTCTGCGTTCCAACTCATCATATGCCAGGTAATCTGATGCAGCACTCCATCACTCTCCTTCTTGGTCAAATAGCCCTTACACAGCCTGGAGCTGTGTTTTGGGTCATTATCCTGTTGAAAAACAAATGATAGTCCCATTAAGCACAAACCAGATGGGATGGCGTATCGCTACATAATTCTGTTGTAGCCCTGCTGGTTAAGTGTGCCTTGAATTCTAAATATATCACAGACAGTGTCACCAGCAAAGCACCCCCACACCATCACACCTCCTCTTCCATACTTCACGGTGGGAACCACACATGCGGAGATCATCCGTTCACCTACTCTGCGTCTCACAAAGACAGCGGTTTGAACCAAAAATCTCAAATTTGGACTCATCAGACCAAAGGACAGATTTCCACCGGTCTAATGTCCATTGCTTGTGTTTCATGGCCCAAGCAAGTCTCTTTTTCTTATTGGTGTCCTTTAATAGTGGTTTCTTTGCAGAAATTCAACCATGAAGGCCTGATTCACGCAGTCTCCTCTGAACAGTTGATGTTGAGATGTCTGTTACTTGAACTCTGTGAATAATTTATTTGGGCTGCAATCTGAGGTGCAGTTAACACTAATGAACTTATCCTCTGCAGCAGAGGTAACTCTGGGTCTTTCTTTCCTGTGGCGGCCCTCATGAGAGCCAGGTTCATCATAGCGCTTGATGGTTTTTGCGACTGCACTTTGAAGAAACTCTTGACATTTTCCGGATTGACTGACATTCATGTCTTAAAGTAATGATGGACTGTCGTTTCTCTTTGCTTATTTGAGCAGTTCTTGCCATAATATGGACTTGGTATTTTACCAAATAGGGCTATCTTCTGTATACCACCCCTACCAACACAACTGATTGGCTCAAACGCATTAAGAAGGAAAGAAATTCCACAAATTAACTTTTAACAAGGCATACCTGTTAATTGAAATGCATTTCAGGTGACTACCTCATGACGCTGGTTGAGAGAATGCCAAGCGTGTGCAAAGATGTCATCAAGGCAAAGGGTGGCTACTTTGAAGAATCGCAAATATAAAATATATTTTGATTTAACACTTTTGGTTACTACATGATTCCATATGTGTTATTTCATAGTTTCAATGTCTTCACTATTATTCTACAATGTAGAAAATAGTGCAAATAAAGAAAAACCCTGGAATGAGTAGGTGTCAACTTTTGACTGGTATTGTAATTTTACATCATACCGTATATCATACAACACCGACCCTACGCACCCCTATGCTCTTACATTTGCCAAAATTATTGTGGAATGTCATGTGAACTAGTTTTCTTTGATTTTGATATTTGCCTTTATGCGGAAATTATGTGCTGATTGAAGGTTGAACCACTGACTAACTAGACTAAAGCAGAAGATTATACTGTCTGCTGTCCTGCCCCTGTCCAGCGCTACACACATACACGCACACACACACACACACAAAACGTTGTTTCCTCATGAATCTAGAATGTCCGATGATGGATCAATGAGAGGATGGAGAAAAGGTGAGGGAGAGCGTGATACAGAGGTAGGAGAGATGATGAGTGTTGTGAGGGGAGGGAAAGGTATAGATGGGGGTGTGTTGTCCTAGCTGTCGACTGTACAGTCACTGTAATCGTGCAACTCGATTAATCATGGTGTGCATAATAAGTCACTGAACACTTCCTTGTGTGTACGTGGGTGCATGTGTGCCGTGTTGATGCAGTGTGCGCGAGTGTGAGCAAATGTCTGCCTCCCCATTTGTTGAGTGCACTTATATTGGACCTTCATCACTTTCTCCTACCAAACACACAACCCCCCCTTTAAACACGTACCCCATCCTTCCATTTTACACTCTCCTAGTCCTCCCCTACATACAGTACATGTCCTGAGTACTCCACTTAAATGTTCTCCGCTTGCCACACACAACTGCAACAGACCACTAACCTCCATATTTCCTGGATTGACTGACCAGTCCTAACCAATGACTAGATGAACTCATCCGTATGATCTACAAACCAGTAGAACAAACTACACACCGTACTGCTCTTAACCGGTGCTTGTCAACAAGCAACCTGAGTTCTATCACCCAACCTGCCTAGAACAAGACCGGGGGGGAGTCAGTGATGTCATAAATATTATTCAGGAAGTATATTTGCACTGGGAGCCAGATGGAATGGAACTCTTCTCTGTGAATGGAACTGAGACTGCATCTGAAATGACTTTATAAGAATAGGGAGAGATCAGAGAATAGGGTACCATTTAGGATGGAGGAAACCATTAGAGCGGTTGGCTCCCATGTGTACTTCCTATTTCCTTATGACATCACCTCTGTCCAATCCCTCTTCATGTCACTAGGTGCCTGCAGACATGTAGCATGTGTGTGTTTTTGGGGTACGGGGTGGGGTGGGGAGATTATGAAATACTGTAAGAGTGTGACACTGTGAGAAAATCCTCTGGGTAGAAGTTGGCCATTAGACAGAGATCTAGGACCAGCTTACCCTCAGTGGATCCTCAACTTAACCATTATGGGCTGAAGATGCAAGACAGACTGGATCAGTGTCTAGGGTTGACTTCATCCTACGGTCAAGGGAACTGAGAATATGTCTGTCACTGTCAGAGAGGAGGGGGAGAGAAGGAGTGTTGGAGCGGGGATGAAATGTACATTGTTTCTTTTTTGTACCTTGTTTTAATTTATTAAATATATCTGAGATGGCAAGTCCTGTGACGTTGAGTGTGTGTGTGTGTGTGTGTGTGTGTGTGTGTGTGTGTGTGTGTGTGTCCATTTCACACCTTCATGCACTTCTTACTGGCCAGTATGTTAGGTCTATGTTGCCTGTAATGAAAATGCAGAAAGGAAAGCTATAACGGTAACATGGCACCAAGCTGTATACATTAATCATTTTCATGGGCATCTTCTTAATTTCCCAAAGAGAAGAAGAGAATACGAAAGTTTAAAAGGAAATGTACAATCAAGATCATACCAAAGGTTTACAGCAGAAGTACGCATGCGCCGTCTTCTCATAGTGGGTGTGTACTTGAAGAGTGGTGGCGAGTTTTCTGCGTCTTGATACACGTGGGGTTCTCTACAATTTGTGGTCTCTGCCTAGCAGCCATTCAGAAGAATCACTACTTTTGTACTTTGAAGGTAAGCAGCCTTTTGCTAAGTACGTTTTCCACAACTTTGGCTCGTATTTTACTCGTTTTAGCTAACTACTAGCTAGTGAACTGTTCGTATTGAAATATCCAGCTAGCTGTTTAATTAAAGCTAACTAGCTAACGTTACTGTAGTAGTAGGTAGCAGCTTTCTAAGTGCGTTAAACGTTACCTATTAAAGTTTAGATTTGATCACTATGTTATATCATGTGCACGATCTTGTATTATTTTGTTGCAGGAAGTAGAAAACACTTACGTGCCACTTTCTCTTACTAGCTACTTTGTTGCTTCAACCATCAAATCCGATTTCATGCTTGCTTGTTTCATTTTATTAACTAGTTGGCTAACCCAATTACTTATCTCTGGCTAAATTGCTAGCCGACATCAGACGCTTTGGTGTGATGGCGAACTCAGCATATCTAACGAAGCATTATTTTCATATGGAAGACACTGGTTAACGAAATACCCCTGATAGAGCCCGAGCTGCATGCCTTGTGATGCAACACGCAAATAATAAAGTTGACCCATGTCCTGACTGTCTGATTACTTTCCGAATGCACTGTATAGAGAGGTGAGGAGTGGAATGGGAATTAGCCTCATGATCCATATCAATTTAGCTAGCTAAATGGGTGGGGAAAAGTTCCGAATTATCATACTTGAGTAAAAGTAAAGATACCTTAATCGAAAATGACTCAAGTAAAAGTTGAAAGTCGCCCAGTAACATTATACTTGAAGTCAAAAAGTATTTGATTTGAAATATTCTAAAGTATAAAAATTCAAAGTATAAATCATTGAAAATTGCTTATATTAAGCAAACCAGACAGTACTTTTGGGTGTCAGGGAAAATGTATGGAGTAAAAAGTACCTTGTTTTCTTTAGGAATGTATTAAAGTAAAATTATAAATAGTAAAGTACAGATACCCCCAAAACGTAGTAATTACCCCCAAAAAGTAAGTAGTACTTTAAAGTATTTTTTACTTAAGTATTACACCACTGCTGGTAACAGTTGGGGCAAAGAAAATGGCTGCAAGTTTAGCTGAAAAACTAGGCTGCCTTGTCTCAGACTTGCACTATATTCATACGTGACAGTATAAGAGGACCTCCAAATGCTACAGTAAACATTCGTTTGAGGGTCATTATTGTGGTCAGAGCATTGAGACACCTTTAGAACCCAAAGTGCAGTGGACAACCCGCACCGATAAGCCAACAGTTAGGCTACACTGACAGACGCGTATTTGATCTCGCACCAATATGTATCTTTGTATAATTTCCTGTGTTTAGCTGACAGACTGACTACGGTGTTACAAAAATATAGTGCTGTTCTGGCTACTGAATTGACCTCTGTCCAGGGCATAATCAGGTCGAAGGTCAACACAGGGACACGTCTGGAGTCAACATTGATTGATTGTGTTTAATCTAAAGATGGTTAATGTTAAATTACTCTTCTGTCATGTGGTCTCTACTATGTGCATAGTGATGTATGTGCTATGTCACCATTGGGTTTTGAAATGCAGAGGGTTATTATTTTTTAAGTCCTCTCTCATCTCCCCCCTCTAGTTATGGCAGTAGTGAGGTTTTACAGTAAGGAGGCTGAGAGGGGGCGGGTCTTACAGACCGCGACTCAGCTTCACCCCCAGCTGTCAATCACCAGTGAGCTCTGCTACAATGTCGAGCTGACAGGTGAGTGTTTGTAAGTGTACAATGTATATGAGTGAAAGATATATACATAGGCTGACTGTCTATCGTTCAGGCAAACAAGAAATATGTGCACTCAGGCTATCCGGAAGGCCAAAGTTTGTTACTTTAAGGAGCAGTTCTCTCTGTGGACCCCAAGAAGTTCTGGATAACGGTGAAAGAACTGGAGAATAAACCCTCCCCACAGCTGCCCATGTCCCTTAATGTTGATGTGGTTACTGACAAAGAGCGCATGGCTGAGCTTTTCAATTGCCACTTCATTAAGTCAGGATTTCTATTTCACTCAGCCATGCCTCCTTGCCTGTCTAAAATGTTCTCATCTCCCAGCCCTTCAAATCACAATTTTTTTCCCCTGCCCCGCTACACAGCTTCTCTCTGCTTAAACTTGACCCAAAAAATCATCTAGGTCAGATTGTTTAGATCCTTTCTTCTGTAAGGTTGCAACCCGTATCATCGCTGAGCCTATCGCTCACCTATTTAACCTGTCTCTCCTCTCTGGGGAGGTTCCCAGTGCTTGGAAGGCAGACACTGCATACTTTATTTTAAAGGGGAAGATCAAGCTGATCCTAACTGTTATAGGCCTATTTCTTTCTTGCCCTGTTTATTAAAGGTGGTGTAAAAACATGTCAATAATCAACTGCCTGATGTCTATAGTATTCTCTCTGGTATGCAATCTGGTTTCTGTTCAGCTTATGGAGGTGTCACTGCAACTTTAAAGGCCCCCTTGATTCTAAGCAATGTTGTGCTGCTATTTTTATTGACTCTGCCAAAGCTTTTAATACAGTACACCATTCCATTCTTGTGGGTCGGCTAAGGAGTATTGGTGTGTCTGAGGGGTTTTTGGCCTGGTTTGCTAACTACCTCAGAGTACAGTGTATAAAGTCATAACATCTGCTGTCTTAGCCACTGCCTGTCACCAAAGGAGTACCCCAAGGCTCGATACTAGGCCCTATGCTCTTGTCAATTTACATCAACAACATAGCTCAGGCAGTTGAAATCTCTCTCATTCATTTATATGCAGATGATAGTCTTATATTCAGCTGGCCCTTTCCTGTATTTTGTGTTAAACGCTCTACAACAAAGCTTTCTCAGTGTCCAACAAGCTTTCTCTGCCCTTAACCTTGTTCTGAACACCTCTAAAACCAAGGTCATGTAATTTGGCAAGAGGAATGCCCCTCTCCCCACTGGTGTGATTACTACATCCTGAGTGGCGCAGCGGTCTAAGGCACTGCATCTCAGTGCTAGAGGCGTCACTACATAACCTGGTTCGATCCCGGGCTGTATCACAGCCGGCCGTAATCGGGAGTCTCATAGGGCTGCGCACAATTGGCCCAGCGTCGTCCAGGTCAGGGGAGGCCGGGGTAGGCCGTCATTGTAAATACAAATTTGTTCTTAACTGACTTGCCTAGTTAAATGAAGCCAAAAATAGTGTCTTTAGCAAATATTAGACTCTCTAATTCTCTCTCTCCCCTTCCTCCCCTAGGTGCTGAGTCTCTGAGTGCAGAGCAGAGGGAGGTGCTGCTGTGGCTGTTCCGTCCCGCTCTGCAGACAGAACAGCTGTCTGACAAACCATACCTGACAACCGAGGGAGAAGGAGGAATACTGGTGGAGATCGGACCCAGGTACACACACTCACAGGCCTAGATTATAGTGAAATGTTAAAATCAACCCTTGCATCCCACTGTTGATGTGTTATGGTCTAATCTTCTTTGTTGTTTGTGCAAACCCCCCCCGTAGGCTGAACTTTTCAACTGCATGGTCCACTAACGCTGTGTCCATCTGTCAGAGTGCTGGTCTGACCAACGTCACCAGAGTAGAACTGTCCAGAAGACTGCTGATACAAGTACACAAATACACAGACACCGCACCATTTAGGTGCAATTCCTCAGGCTGCTATATAGCACTAGGGGACAACTCCTTGATCAATTCTAAGTCTCCTGTCGCTTTCTCGCTCCTCCCTCCAGGCCAAGGATGGACAGAGTGAGACCGTGCTGGATGCAGAGGTGGAGAGACTGGTCAGCAGTCTGTATGACAGTATGACTGAGTGTGTGTACACACATCCCATCTCCTCCTTCACTGTGGCAACCAAACCACAGGAAGTGTTTGAGATAGACATTCTGGGGAAAGGACGAGCTGCCCTGGAGACAGCTAACGATGAGCTGGGTGGGTACACACGCATGTGAACGTTATATCTCATCAGGTCTTCTATCTGTTCCTTCCTGTCTACAGTTCTTTCTTTTCTCACTCTTTTTCTTATGTCAGCTATCTCTTGCTGTCCTCTAACATTTCCTTTTCCCTCCCCCTCTCTTTCTCCAGTCCTTCCCCCTATGTGAGTGGGCCTACTTTGTCACATGACATGTGTAATCTAATGACATAGATGGTTGAAGTCACAGGACTGTGATAGTGTCATTGATTAGCTCACGTGTGTGTGTGTGTGTGTGTGTGTCTGTAATTACACTAAGGCACACTTTGTGTGTTTGTGTAATTAGATTAAAGTATGCTGTGTGTGCAGTGATTTAACCGTTTGCAATATCAATGTGTCTGTAGTAAATTCAATCTCTCATACTTTCTGAGGGGCCTGTGGAGCTGAAGACTGAATAATAAACTATTTTACCTCGTTTCCACCAAAAAAGAACTGGTTCGGAACTGGTGCTGGTTCAAAGTTGGTTCAACTTGCGAACCTTCTCAGAACCTGTTTGTTTTTCCACTGACTATAGAGCCCAGCGAACGACGTCGTTACGTCACTGTGTACGTCGCCATACGTCTTAGCTTTCCCAGAAACGCTTGCGCCAACTTCAATTTTCCTGGCCGAGAACCGGTTCTTTGGCTGTCGAAACACAAAGAACTGGTTCGCGAGTAGGCACCGGCTCCGAACCGGCTCTCAAAATGCTTTGGTGGAAAAGGGGTAAATGATCACTGTGAGTTTTTTATTATTTTTAGAATTGTGGCAATGTGAACAGCCTTATGGAAGTGAGCTCTACATTTCATCTGTCATGTTTCATTGTTGATCCAAATAACATATTAAAGTGTGTTTGTGTGTAGGTCTGGCCTTTGACTCGTGGGATCTGGACTACTACACTTCGTTGTTCCAGAGAGTGAAGAGGAACCCCACCAGTGTGGAGTGTTTCGACCTCGCCCAGTCCAACAGGTAGCTGGGTTTTGTTGGTGGTGTACTCTTACTTTAGCCTAAGACTATCTGTTGTTTAGTAGTTTTTTTTAAATAATTTTTTATTAATGTTTTGCTTCTGGGGGTAACTTTATAAATTTCCTGTCTCTGTGCCGCTCTCCCTCAGTGAGCACAGTCGTCATTGGTTCTTCCGGGGTCGTATGGTGATTGACGGACAGGAGCAGAAGGAGACTTTGTTCAGCCTCATCATGGACACTCAGCGTCATAGCAACCAGAACAACGTCATCCAGTTCTGTGACAACAGCAGGTAGGAGAGATGGTGTATGGACGGACGCTTTTACAAAATGTCACACGATGGTGATTTTGTTTTCCTTTCCACATTTTACATTTCCATAATGTGGTTGTGTAGTGGTATAAAGGGGATGGAGGTGGAGTGTGTATACCCCAGAGACCCATGCCAGGCCAGTTCCTACGAGTTGAGACGCTCTGAAAGACACGTCATCTTCACTGCTGAGACACACAACTTCCCCACTGGTGAGAACATGTGCACACACACACACAGGTTAGGAGCATGTCAAAGACTTCTTTCATACATATATTTTCACACCTTTTTGAAATCCCTCCTCTCTCCCTGCCTTCCCCCCCGGGGGATCAATAAAGTACCTATCTATCTATTTAACCCCAGGTGTCGCTCCATTCAGTGGCGCCACCACTGGGACAGGAGGGCGTATCAGAGATGTGCAGAGTGCTGGGCAGGGCGGGCATGTCGTCGCTGGCACCGCCGGATACTGCTTTGGCAACCTCCACATACCTGGTGAGTGTCTGGAGAGATGTCTGTCTGTACCTGCCTCTGTCTGTTGTGAGTATCATGGAAATGGCAGGAAACATTGCATGTGCAAAAGATGACCAATTGTCCATCTCATCTTCGGTCCCCCCCATCCTTCTCCTCCCTGTCCCCCCCATCCTTCTCCTCTGTCCCCCTCATCCTTCTCCACCCTCCCCAGGTTACAGCCTGCCATGGGAGTGTAAGGGGGAGGGGTGGGAGTACCCCCCCAGCTTCGCCCCTCCCCTGCAGGTGGTGATCGGAGCAAGTGACGGAGCGTCGGACTATGGCAACAAGTTTGGAGAGCCAGTCCTGGCAGGTACAGACACACACACTGGAAACAGCACCGTATTCCTTATATAGTGCTGCTGCAGTACTTCAATAGTGGTGCACTATACAGACTTAACCAACATGAGTGTGACATGTTTTATTTGGTTGAAACCACAGTAGGTAAACCTGCTCTCTGTCTTCATCCAGGCTTTGCTCGGTCCTTCGGCATGCGGCTGTCCAGTGGGGAGAGAAGAGAGTGGATCAAGCCAATTATGTTCAGTGGTGGGCTGGGCTCCATAGAAGACGCACATTTGAAGAAGGAGCAGGCGGAGAAAGGTGGGCTTTGGTTAGAGCTGATTGGTTTAAGGCTAGTGGTAAAGTTGGGTTTAACGTGTGGAAATCGACTAGGTTATTTATTGACATTATAGAATTATTTTAAACATCATAGAATGAATGCCAGTCTGTAAACACAACTGTTAATTGAGCTGTTGTGTTTATCAGGAATGGAGGTGGTGAAGATCGGGGGTCCGGTGTACAGGATCGGAGTGGGAGGAGGAGCTGCCTCTTCTATCCAGGTGCAGGGTGATAACTCCAGTGCCAGAGACCTGGGGGCAGTGCAGAGAGGAGATGCTGAGATGGAACAGAAGATGAACCGAGCTCTCAGGGCTTGTCTGGAGAGAGCGGGAGGAAACCCTATCTGTAGTATACATGACCAGGGGGCGGGGGGCAATGGTAAGGATATTGTGTGTGACAAAGCTGAGGAATGGAAGTCTGAGTTGTTATTGATAGTGTATTTGTGTGTTTGTATAGTTGACTTGGGTTGTGTGTTGGGTGTGTAGTTGGATTAATGTAGTTGTGTTGTAGGTAACGTGTTGAAGGAGCTGTGTGAGCCGGCGGGAGCTGTAATCTACTGTAGCAGGTTTAAGAGGGGAGACCCAACCCTCAGTGTGTTGGAGCTGTGGGGGGCGGAGTACCAGGAGAGCAACGCCATGCTCATCCGCCAATCAGATCGCTCCTTCCTGGAGAGGGTGTGTCAGAGGGAGAAGTGCCCCGTTGACTTTGTAGGAAACATCACCGGGGATGGAAAGGTAAAGAGAGGGAAGGAGGAAAGAGGATAATTTTTTTAAACAACTGAATCACATTTTGTCATTTTACCACACAGCTTTCCTATGGGGTGTGAGTGATATTGATAATGGTCTCTCTCCATGTGTAGATAGTGCTAGTGGATGATGTGGGTGGTGGTGCAGGAGAGGACCAGACAGACCGAGGTCGCTGTCCTGTAGACCTCCATCTGGACTGGGTCCTGGGGAAGATGCCCCAGAAGGACTTTGTCATGGAGAGGATGACCACTGACCTCAAGCCTCTGTCTCTTCCCACTGGGCTGGGTGTAAGAGACGCCCTGGACAGAGTCCTACGCCTGCCCGCCGTCGCCTCCAAACGCTACCTTACTAACAAGGTGTGTGTGTGTTAGGGATTTCACTCTCTCAGTAGTATTTGATCATCACGTTAAAAACATTATAAACACTAAATTAAGGCCATTGGGTTTAGTAAATAAAATGAGAGAAAAGCTCTGAAAAGATCATTTTGTATGCTCTATATCCCTACCTTCTTCTGTGTCTCCATCCCTCTCTCAGGTGGACCGGTCAGTTACGGGCCTAGTTGCCCAGCAACAGTGCGTTGGTCCTCTCCACACCCCATTGGCTGATGTCGCTGTTGTCGCTCTATCTCCATTCAGCCTGAAGGGGGCGGCGACCGCCATCGGGGAACAACCGATCAAAGGTCTCGTTTCCCCGGGGGCGGGAGCTCGCATGGCCGTGGGGGAAGCGCTGACCAATCTGGTGTTTGCTGAAGTCACAGCCCTGAAGGTAATATAACATAACAGTGGCACGGTTAGAATCACACCCCTGACAGGGACAGAAACTTATAGGCATGCAGTGATCTCAATGACCACAGCAAGAGATAATTATAAGGGTGAAATGACATTGACCATAGTCAGAGCCCTTCAGAAACACAGAAAACTATATTTTAGCAAACATCAGCCCCAGTCTCTCTGTGATAACTGCTGACTATGTATGTGTGTGTTTGTTTTCTCAGGATGTAAAGTGCAGTGGTAACTGGATGTGGGCGGCAAAGCTCCCTGGTGAAGGGGCATGTCTCTGGGAGGCGTGTCAGGCCATGTGTGATGTCATGGGTCAGCTGGGCGTGGCCATTGACGGAGGGAAGGACTCACTGAGCATGGCTGCTAGAGTTGGGACAGAGACTGTCAAAGCACCAGGTACATTGTGTGTTTAAGGGGCTGTGTGTGTGTTTTGGGGCACCGGCAATGTGTGTTTTAGTATAGTGTGTGTGTTGTGTATAAATCTGTTCTCTTTCTAGGTGCTCTGGTCATCTCTGTGTATGCTGTGTGTCCTGACATCACGGCTACTGTTACCCCTGACCTGGAGAACCCTGACGGCCAAGGTACGTTACTCACGAGTGCACACACACACACTCTTGAATAGACTCATTCACACTGCACATCACTACTGACAGTGCTCAACATCTAACCTGTTCCTGAGATGATTTCCGCATGCACATACAGTGGGGAGAACAAGTATTTGATACACTGATGATTTTGCAGGTTTTCCTACTTACAAAGCATGTAGAGGTCTGTAATTTTTATCATAGGTACACTTCAACTGTGAGAGACGGAATCTAAAACAAAAACCCAGAAAATCACATTGTATGATTTTTAAATTATTAATTTGCATTTTATTGCATGACATAAGTATTTGATCACCTACCAACCAGTAAGAATTCTGGCTCTCACAGACCTGTTAGTTTTTCTTTAAGAAGCCCTCCTGTTCTCCACTCATTACCTGTATTAACTGCACCTGTTTGAACTCGTTACCTGTATAAAAGACACCTGTCCACACACTCAATCAAACAGACTCCAACCTCTCCACAATGGCCAAGGCCAGAGAGCTGTGTAAGGACATCAGGGATAAAATTGTAGACCTGCACAAGGCTGGGATGGGCTACAGGACAATAGGCAAGCAGCTTGGTGAGAAGGCAACAACTGTTGGCGCAATTATTAGAAAATGGAAGAAGTTCAAGATGACGGTCAATCTCCCTCGGTCTGGGGCACCATGTAAGATCTCACCTCGTGGGGCATCAACGATCATGAGGAAGGTGAGGGATCAGCCCAGAACTACACGGCAGGACCTGGTCAATGACCTGAAGAGAGCTGGGACCACAGTCTCAAAGAAAACCATTAGTAACACACTACGCCGTCATGGATTAAAATCCTCCAGCGCACGCAAGGTCCCCCTGCTCAAGCCAGCGCATGTCCAGGCCCGTCTGAAGTTTGCCAATGACCATCTGGATGATCCAGAGGAGGAATGGGAGAAGGTCATGTGGTCTGATGAGACAAAAATAGAGCTTTTTGGTCTAAACTCCACTCGCCGTGTTTGGAGGAAGAAGAAGGATGAGTACAACCCCAAGAACACCATCCCAACCGTGAAGCATGGAGGTGGAAACATCATTCTTTGGGGATGCTTTTCTGCAAAGGGGACAGGACGACTGCACCGTATTAAGGGGAGGATGGATGGGGCCATGTATCGCGAGATCTTGGCCAACAACCTCCTTCCCTCAGTAAGAGCATTGAAGATGGGTCGTGGCTGGGTCTTCCAGCATGACAACGACCCAAAACACACAGCCAGGGCAACTAAGGAGTGGCTCCGTAAGAAGCATCTCAAGGTCCTGGAGTGGCCTAGCCAGTCTCCAGACCTGAACCCAATAGAAAATCTTTGGAGGGAGCTGAAAGTCCATATTGCCCAGCGACAGCCCCGAAACCTGAAGGATCTGTATGGAGGAGTGGGCCAAAATCCCTGCTGCAGTGTGTGCAAACCTGGTCAAGAAGTACAGGAAACGTATGATCTCTGTAATTGCAAACAAAGGTTTCTGTACCAAATATTAAGTTCTGCTTTTCTGATGTATCAAATACTTATGTCATGCAATAAAATGCAAATTAATTACTTAAAAATCATACAATGTGATTTTCTGGATTTTTGTTTTAGATTCCGTCACTCACAGTTGAAGAGTACCTATGATAGAAATTACAGACTTCTACATGCTTTGTAAGTGGGAAAACCTGCAAAATCGGCAGTGTATCAAATACTTGTTCTCCCCACTGTATATACACACACACACACCTCTAACATTCATCCTCTCCAGGTGTGTTGCTGTGGATTCCAGTGAATCCAGGTCACTACAGACTGGGAGGGTCAGCTCTGGCCCAGTGTTACGGTCAGTTAGGTGACCACTCACCTGACCTTGACCGCCCAGAGCTACTGACTGCCTGCTTCAATACCACACAGATCCTTCTACACGGTCAGTCACGTTTTATATCAGTATATCTCATATACT
The DNA here is from genome assembly GCA_023634145.1 of Thymallus thymallus. Classification (NCBI taxonomy): domain Eukaryota; kingdom Metazoa; phylum Chordata; class Actinopteri; order Salmoniformes; family Salmonidae; genus Thymallus; species Thymallus thymallus. The sequence continues at coordinate 14,459,319 of CM042393.1, read as the reverse complement.
GTACTGTCTGCTGAGTGCATCATACCAGTGTATTATAGTCAGTAGTGCATCATATCAGTGTATTTTAGTCAGTAGTGCATCATACCAGTCTATTGCAACACCCACCCGTAGCATGTGCTCCAGCAGGTATATTTCACTGGTCACTCCCAAAGCCAACACCTCCTTTGGCCGCCATTCCTTCCAGTTCTCTGCTGCCAATGACTGGAATGAATTGCAAAAATCCTTGAATCTAGAGGTTCCTATCTCCCTCACTAACTTTAAGCATCAGCTGTCAAAGCTGCTTATCGATCACTGCACCTGTATATAGCCCTTCTATAAATAGCCCATCCTACTACCTCATCCCCATATTTATTATTTTTGCTCATTTTGCACTCCAGTATCTCTATTTGCACATCTATCACTCGTGTTAATTCTGATTTGTAACTTATTTCTCCACTATGGCCTATTTATTGTCCTACCTTCCTGACCTTACTGCATTTTGCACTACATTTGCACATTGTATATAGATTTTCTATTGACTGTGTTTGTTTATTCTCATGTGTAACTGTTTTTTGTCGCTTTGCTTTGCTTTGTCTTGGCCAGGTCGCAGTTGTAAATGAGAACTTGTTAACTGGCCTACCTGGTTAAATAAAGGTGAAAAAAAAATATATAAAACATATATATCATACCAGTGTATTATAGTTAAGAAATAATAACAGCCCTTAGCCGTGGTATATTGGCCATATACCACAAACCCCAGAGGTGCCTTATTGCTATTATAAACTGGTTATCAATGTAATTAGAGCAGTAAAAATATGTTTTGTCATACCCGTGGTATACGGTCTGATGTACCACGGCTGTCAGCCAATCAGCATTCAGGGCTCAAACCACCCAGTTTATAGTTAGTATTATCATACCAGTGTATTGTAGAAGTGTGTTATGTGTGTTGCAGACCGCCTGCTGAGTGCAGGACATGACATCAGCGACGGAGGGCTAATTTCCTGTCTGCTGGAGATGGCGTTTGCAGGGAATCATGGGATAGAGGTGGACCTGCCCTCTCTGGGTGCTGGAGGTCAGTAGGACAGAGAATTACAGAACTTTATTTGAACCCCTCAGGGGCAACGACGGCATCAATATTCTCTATATTAAATACAACACAGAGCTCAATACAATCTCTCCATCTCACGCTCTCCCTCTATCGCTCTCTATGTACCCTCTCTTCTTATAGTCCTGGAGGTGTTATTCAGTGAGGAGTTGGGCTTGGTAGTGGAGGTGTGTGAGAGGGACGTGGAGAATGTGTGTCAGAGGTACACACACGCTGGACTACAGTGTCACCGCATCGGCACAACCCAAGGCTTCGGACCAGAGTCCATGGTGAGACAGTCACACTATATCACTATTGTTTGTCTTGGATGATCATATAGGTCAGAATCCTATGTTAGATGCTTGCGCAATAAGGCCCAAGTGGGTGTGGTATATGTCCAATATACCACGGCTAACGTGGAGAGCCAGGATACAACCCTTAGCCTTGGTAAATTGGCAATATACTGTACAACAATCTCCCAAGGTGCCTTATTGCTATTATGAACTGGTTACCAATGTAATTGGAGCAGTAAAAATAAATGTTTTGTCATACCAGTGATGTATGGTCTGATATACCACGGCTGTCAGCCAGTCAGCATTCAGGGCTCGAACCACCCAGTTTATAATTAAGCAATAAGGGCCGAGGTGGTGTGGTATATGGCCAATATACCGCGGCTAAGGGCTGTTCTTAGGCACGACATAACGCAGAACCACCCAGTTTATAATATAGAATTGAGCACTTGACTCAAATAAATAATGCATTGATATCAATGCTTTTTGGGGATATTGTTTATTTTTGTTGACATTGTGTCCTCCTTGTCTCAGGTCAGAGTTCATGTGGACGGACAGGAAGTGCTGAGCGAGCGTCTGCCCAGCCTCAGGGCATTGTGGGAAGGCACCAGTTTCCAGCTTGAACGTCTGCAGGCCAATCAGCTGTGTGTACAGCAGGAAGAGGAGGGGCTAGCCACACGCACACAGCCCTATTTCAAACTCACCTTTGACCCCATGGAGAAACCCAGCATGAACGGTCTGGGTGCAGGCCAGCCTCGTGTGGCTGTGGTCAGAGAGGAGGGCAGCAACGGAGACCGAGAGATGGCCGTCTCTCTCTACATGGCTGGCTTTGAGGTACCGCACACACATATACACACACGCATACATACACACACCTAATATGTTTGTGACCCCTCTCTCTGTGTCTATATCTAGGTATGGGATGTGACAATGCAGGACCTGTGTTCAGGCTCTTTAACTCTAGAGATCTTCAAGGCTCTGGTGTTTGTAGGAGGATTCAGCTATGCAGACGTCCTGGGCTCAGCTAAAGGTATGCACACAGGCACACACATACAGCATGTTCACATATACACTCATATTCTCTTTTAAACATGTGTGTCTGTCTCCTTGATAGGCTGGGCTGCCACGGTTACCTATAACCCCCGGGCCAGGGCAGAGTTTGAGCAATTCCGTCGTCGTGACGACACGCTGAGTCTGGGTGTTTGCAATGGCTGCCAGCTCCTAGCTCTGCTGGGATGGGTCGGAGAAGGGGAGGAGGGAGGAACTGGTAGGTTAACCGTTTGGCTTGGTGTCTACTTACTACAGTTTCTAATCCTTTCAGACAAGGATTAATTAGAAGACTGTATTTTGAGTACTGTGTGTTTGTCTCTGCAGAGTCTGAGGTGGTCCTGACCCATAACCAGTCTGGCAGGTTTGAGTCGAGGTTCGTCAGTGTGGGGATCAAGGCCTCTCCTTCAGTCTGGCTCCGGGGAATGGAGGGCTCTGCCCTGGGCGTCTGGGTGGCTCACGGGGAAGGTACGATAGGCTGATGAATATTTTAAGATTATCTAGCTTCATAGATATTGCAATTTTCATATTAACATGATAAATGTTAGCAATGATGCACAAACACCAAGGGTCATCCAACTGAAACAAGGTTATCTGTAAACTGTCCTTATTCTCCCTCTCCATCTTGTCTCTCTCTCCAGGTCTGGTTCAGTTCCGTTCTCCCCAGGTTCAGCAACGTATCATCTCCTCCAGCCTCGCCCCCCTACGTTACCTAGATGACACGGGCGCACCCACTGAGGTGTACCCCCAGAACCCTAACGGGTCTCCCCAGGGCCTGGCAGGGCTGAGCTCCAGGGATGGGCGCCACCTGGCCATGATGCCTCACCCGGAGCGCTGTACCCTTGGCTGGCAGTGGCCATGGGCCCCCAGGGAGCTCCGAAGCTCCCTCAGCACCACCTCTCCCTGGCTACGCATGTTTACTAACGCTGCTGCCTGGTGTAGTCATCAACAGTGAGGGAGCTAGCTAGACAACACAGCTCTTTCACACTGTAGTCCAACTGTGAAAATCAGAATTGGTCTTGGATGTCGGTTGCACTGCTGAAATGGTCAAAAACATTCCTATTACTGCCCCACACCACATGTTATTCACTGTTCTGTTTTAACTGAATGCTGTTACTCTGCTGAAATCAGCCTTGATGTCATTGTAACTTAATAGTATTTTCTGAAACTGAAAAGTAATTCTACATTTTTTACATTCCAGAGAATCAATACTGAAACAGGCCCCACCAATCACTGTACCGTGGTCAAAAGTATCTGATCGATCACTTGAGCTGTCTTTAACATTCCAAATGTCACGATACTACTAACACAGAGTTTGATTGGTCCTCTTTATTGCTGGTACTGTTAAATTATATTGGAAGATTTTGTAATTTACTGACAAATTGCCAAGCGGTTTATGAACTGTTCTTTTCTATCAAACAGAACTAATTAAATGGAGATGGAATAATTGATACAAGGATAATGTGTATTTTAATGTCTATTGTTTTGCTAAATAGGGCTCATCTGGAAAATAGTCATTGGTCTCAGCATCGACTCCCTATTCAATAAGGACAAAGAACAAACTTTCAGAACAATAAAAACATTTTATAGGATTTTACAAGTGTTCACAATATCAAGTATTTACAGTTTCATTTTATAGTACTGAGAAACAGCAGGGTTGCATTGAGCAGGGTGCAATATAATTGGTCTACATCTCCTGAACCTCCTGAACAGGCCATTGATGATGACAACGCAGTCACCAAAATAAAGGCTACAGGTATTGTTGTAAAATTCCAGGAACTTGCAATACATTTTCTACAAATACAGGAATCCGGGAATCCTCCAACCAAGATTTTTGGAAAACCAGGGAATTTATTGAAAGTTCCCAGAATTTTGCAACCCTAGCTACAGGCACTGTAGGAGTGGAAAGAAACACTAAACACACAACTGAAAATATAAGACAAACCTCAAATGCTACATAAAAAAAAAACATTCAACACATTTCATAAGACTTTGGAGGAGGAGATACTAGTTGTGTAGGTTCTACCATTTTACCCACAATGCACGCTTAACCTGAAAGCAAGTCGCACCAATGTGTCGGAGGACCGTGTCACTGTGCATGTGACCGGCCCACCACATGAGTCGCTAGAGTGCGATGGGACGAGGACATCCCCTAACCCGGACGACCAATTGTGCGTCGCCTCATGGGTCTACCGCCACCATGTTGCTTTCACCAGATCAGTGGTCATGAAGAAAAGAAGGCTAGGTGTGTGACACTTAAGACTCACTTTCATTCAGAAATGCATAAACTGGGCCCCTTGTTAGACTTACCACTGTTGGGCTGTAAACCTCCTAAACGCATCTCTGCTAGTGTTACAGTGAGTCTAACACCTGTGGTGTAATCATTGGACCAAAATGTTTTGTAACAAAAACAAGAGTTTCTATTAGAAAAGTTCAGTTAGGTCTGTCCCTGTTTGGTTCCTAGTGAATTAACCCCAGGATGAAAACCAGCCAACAGATACTGCTGACTTCTTTCTAGGGCTTTCTCTCACTTCTTCACTTCAAGAGATCTCCTGTTGAAATTAAGGCTAAATCACTGCTGGCCATAATTTCTGCAGCTCGCTCTACAGAGTTACTGAACAGGCCTACCCCCTGTGTGTGTTCCCACTATCTGGTGTCATCTGCTGGTTTATGTTGATAACACAGATTAGCAGCAGGAAGACCACCACCAGGTCATCCAGGACCCCGAGGAGGCCAGACAGGGAGGGTGGAGCGTCGAGGGGGGGTGAGCAGAGGGACACCACAGTCCCCAGACAGCAAAGCGCCACCCGGAGGAAGAAGAGGCACACTAGCCCCCCCATGGTGCCCAGGCGGCGGGCTAGCAGCTGCAGGAACAGGGGCATGTCACACAGGTAGTCTGTCAACTATGGGACAGAAGACAAACGGGCACAGGTGTGAGTAGAGGGTGTCACGGTCACCTCGCCTGGCTTCAGGTGGGACAGAGAGATCTGGCTCTTGTTCAGAAGAGCAGGGGTTCCCAAACCTTTTGGGGCGGGACCCATTTTGTCATAAATTCATCAACAATTTAGAAATAGCATACGAGGAGTTTTATTATGACGTCTGCAGTGCATGACTGGATGAACCAAGTCCTGGGCCCAGTGAAAGAACATTTAAAAGGCCCTTCTCTTGGCATTGGAGAGAAGAAAACAAATATATTTTCTGCAATTCTACACGTTTTGCCATAGGCAGAGTGCATTCACGTTCAAAGCTTCATTTTTTTATTGAGTTGAAAATGTGATAATACTATATCCCTGTGAGCCTCCCAGGGCCATGTTGCCCATGGTTAAGAACATACATTGTAGATTAATAATATTTGTATTGTATTACGCAGTGTTGGGGAGTAGTGAACGGCATGTAGTTCAACTAGTAATTTAATCCCGTGCGTCAATCTAACATAATAAAAACACAATATTTTGCATGGGATGCGTCTCATCCACCACATCTGCGGTGGAAGGTGGCCGAGCTGCAGCGGTCAGACCATGAGACATCCCGAAAATTGATCTTCTGAATGGTTTGGTCTACAAAGTAATATGACCACTATGTGGAAAGGGGAGACTCATGAACATGATGGTCTTCTCATCCCCTACGGGTGTCACGGGACTCATCTGAAGTTAACCCATACAAATGAATGAAAGTATGGCGGTAGTTTTGTGCCAACACAAATAAGGGGTTAAATATGTGTAATTATTTTCATATACAGTATATTTCCTATATACAGTAGGGCAAAAAAGTATTTAGTCAGCCACCAATTGTGCAAGTTCTCCCACTTAAAAAGATGAGAGAGGCCTGTAATTTTCATCATAGGTACACTTCAACTATGAGAGACAAAATGAGAAAGAAAATCACATTGTAGGATTTTTAATGAATTTATTTGCAAATTATGGTGGAAAATTATTTGGTCAATAACAAAAGTTTATCTCAATACTTTGTTATATACCCTTTGTTGGCAATGACAGAGGTCAAACGTTTTCTGTAAGTCTTCACAAGGTTTTCACACACTGTTGCTGGTATTTTGGCCCATTCCTCCATGCAGATCTCATCTAGAGCAGTGATGTTTCGGGGCTGTCGCTGGGCAACACAGACTTTCAACTCCCTCCAAAGATTTTCTATGGGGTTGAGATCTGGAGACTGGTTAGGCCACTCCAGGACCTTGAAATGCTTCTTACGAAGCCACTCCTTTGTTGCCCAGGCGGTGTGTTTGGTATCATTGTCATGCTGAAAGACCCAGCCACGTTTCATCTTTAATGCCCTTGCTGATGGAAGGAGGTTTTCACTCAAAATCTCACGATACATGGCCCCATTCATTCTTTCCTTTACACGGATCAGTCGTCCTGGTCCCTTTGCAGAAAAACAGCCCCAAAGCATGATGTTTCCACCCCCATGCTTCACAGTAGGTATGGTGTTCTTTGGATGCAACTCAGCATTCTTTCTCCTCCAAACACGACGAGTTGAGTTTTTACCAAAAAGTTATATTTTGGTTTCATCTGACCATATGACATTCTCCCAATCCTCTTCTGGATCATCCAAATGCTCTCTAGCAAACTTCAGACGGGCCTGGACATGTACTGGCTTAAGCAGGGGGACACGTCTGGCACTGCAGGATTTGAGTCCCTGGCGGCGTAGTGTGTTACTGATGGTAGCCTTTGTTACTTTGGTCCCAGCTCTCTGCAGGTCATTCACTAGGTCCCCCCGTGTGGTTCTGGGATTTTTGCTCACCGTTCTTGTGATCATTTTGACCCCACGGGGTGAGATCTTGCATGGAGCCCCAGATCGAGGGAGATTATCAGTGGTCTTGTATGTCTTCCATTTCCTAATAATTGCTCCCACAGTTGATTTCTTCACACCAAGCTGCTTATCTATTGCAGATTCAGTCTTCCCAGCCTGGTGCAGGTCTACAATTTTGTTTCTGGTGTCCTTTGACAGCTCTTTGGTCTTGGCCATAGTGGAGTTTGGAGTGTGACTGTTTGAGGTTGTGGACAGGTGTCTTTTATACTGATAACAAGTTCAAACAGGTGCCATTAATACAGGTAACGAGTGGAGGACAGAGGAGCCTCTTAAAGAAGAAGTTACAGGTCTGTGAGAGCCAGAAATCTTGCTTGTTTGTAGGTGACCAAATACTTATTTTCCACCATAATTTGCAAATAATTTCATAAAAAATCCTACAATGTGATTTTCTGGTGTACCTGTGATGAAAATTACAGGCCTCTCTCATCTTTTTAAGTGGGAGAACTTGCACAATTGGTGGCTGACTAAATACTTTTTTGCCCCACTGTATATGACAGACACTTTAAAACCTTTTTTGCCATTTATGAATGTGTTATTCAATTCGTTTTTATGGGCCAAAAGGGGTCCTAAAATTCAAATATCAAATAGCTAAATGATCCATGGTATGACCAATCTTAAAACAACTCCATATGTTAGCTTCGTAGAACCCCTCAGTAGAACTAGATTGTTTTGTGTGTTACTAGGTCGTAGTGTGGTCGTAGCATGGTTTGATAAAGGTAATGAGAAGGTTTTGTATGTGACTAGGTTGTAGTGGGGTTGTAGCATGTTAATAAAGGTTATGAGAAGGCTTTGTGTATGGTACTGACCTTTCGAGGGGCTCCTGAGTAGCGTTTGTTGTAGTCTGTGATTTCTCCAAGAACCTCCCTCTCTTTTCTGTCTGACCAACCCTCACTGAACAGACGACACAGGACCCTGACCTAAGAGAGAGAGAATCCATTCCAGTCACATTCAATCAATTCTGAACCATTATTTATCACTTTTATTCAACGTAAAGGGATAGTTCACCCAAATTACATGTTGTTTTCCTTACCCTGTAAGCAGTTTTAACGTTTGTGGCACAAATTCCATTCAAGTCATTTGACCAATATTAGTATTTTTTGCGCATCATGTCCAAATCATCCAGAAGTATCTAAATTCTCACAAAAGTCACTTATAGATGATTTGAACATGATGTGCGAGAAATGCCAGGGAAACTAAACCAAAGCATTGATTGCTGTCATAACCAGGACTTGGTTCGTCCAGTCATGCACTGCAGACTGCTTACAGGGTAAGGGAAACAAAGTGCCATTTTGTAATACGGGAGAACTATCCCTTTAAATAATTAAAATATTTCTTGTCAGATAACAAGTGTAATATCATGGTAATAATGGCTGTTTACAGTTGGGTATATCTTGCTTACTTTTTGTCTACACAGAGGGCAGCTTATGGCGTCCAGCCAGGACCCATGTCTCCAGTAGGAGACCAGACAGGGAGCTGCAGACAGAGAAACAAGGTAACCTAAATAAGTACTCAAATACTTCTATTTTCATTCATATTTTTACCCCCAAAACAATGATTCACCATTAAGGAAACACTGTCATATTGCTAGTGTAGTGTGTTTATATTATTGTGCGTGAGGCGGAATGCGGGTATGAGCAAAATGCTGATGGTAGCATTAGAAGCTGTTGTAGAAGTGATATGACCTTCTCTACTGGTTGTTAATGAATTAACACACACTTGTATGGTGTTTAGGTGTAAAGTACAGCTCCTCTCTCTCTCTCTCTCTCTCTCTCTCTCTCTCTCTCTCTCTCTCTCTCTCTCTCTCGGGGGGAGGCAGGGTGTGTAGTAGTTATTGCATCACGTGATGATGACACAGACAATGGTGAAGGAGAGGGAGAGGAGATTGGCTGTTGCTACTATCATTATCAACCACTATCTTAACCCACCACTGATATACAGTGCCTTCAGAAAGTAGTCATACCCCTTGACTTTGAATTTAGGCCAAAAAGTAATTTCTTTTTCTGTGTTTCTTTTACAGTATTACTTTAGTGCCTTGTTGCATACAATATTGTTGGATTTGCTCCAAACATAACACTTTGTATTCAGGACATAAAGTAAATTTCTTTGCCACAATTTTTACAGTTTTACTTTAGTGCCTTATTGTAAAACAGGATTTACCCATCTACCGAGAGGTGCCCGTCTTTGTGAGGAGTTGGAAAACCTCCCTGGTCATTGTGGTTGAATATGTGTTTGAAATTCACTGCTTGACTGAGGGACCATAGAAATAATTGTATGTGTGGGGTACAGAGATGAGGTAGTCATTCAAAAATCATGTTAAATACTGTTATTACACAGAGAGGGAGTTCATGCAACTTACTATGTGATTTTTTTTAAAGCACATTTTTACTTCTGAACTTATTTAGGCTTGCCATAACAAAGGGCTAAAATACTTCTTGACTCAAGACATTACAGCTTTTCATTTTTTATTAATTGTAAACATTTCTTAAAACATAATTCCACTTTGCCATTATGAGGTATTGTGTGTAGGCCAGTGACACAAAATCTCAATTTTATCAATTTTATATTCATCCTGTAACACAACAAAATGTGGAAAAAGTCTATTTTTTTTAAGTTCTCATTTGCAACTGCGACCTGGCCAAGACAAAGGTGTGTGAATACTTTCTGAAGGCACTGTAGCTGGCTGTCTATGACTGTTGTCCCACTTCTGTAATGAGGTTTTGGTCAAAACAGACAGTTTTGCCTACTCAGGGATAGTAAACCGAACTAGATCAAAAAGGTATTTAAAATGTGTGAAATCCTAGCTACTCTTGATTTAGCAAGCTTGTATTTTGCACTTTTGGGACTATTTCGTTGGTTCTATTGAGCCTGACAAAGTAAGTCAATCACACCAAGTATTTCAGATATTTTACATTTCTGTTTGACGTAGGTACGATAGCAAGACAACGACCAGACTGGCAGCCAGTTTGTCGTGACAATGCCATAGGATCACTATATCCTAGGACCCTTTTAGACCAAGGATGGCCTGCGGGGAGTTTGCACACGCGTTCCAAAAAAATCCTTCCTATTGTCCATGGTTTCCATAGTGACCCTACATGACTGACCAAATGAGAGAGATGTCTGTGAATGAGCAAAGCCTGAGTGTGTGTGATAGAAACAGACAGATGGACAGACAATAGAGTTAAATAGATCCCCCCTGACCTGCTGCTGTAGTCAGTGTGTTGTATGGCACTTTCATATGTAATGTAAATGTTAATATGCGACCTCCTGGACTCTCTCTTGACCCTTAGATAAAGCTGATCATGTGCATGTGGTGGTGATGGTGGTCATGGTGCTGTCTTACCACAGAAGAGATGGCCACAGTTGGTCTGTACCGGGAAGCTGGCAGTTTGTAGACACACAGGGCAGAGCCAGTCTCTGTGGACAGCGGGTGGACAGATCTGAGAGGAGTTCTTGGGAGAGAGAGGAATACATAGGTACAGTTAGAGATACAGTGCCTTGGGAAAGTATTCAGACCCCTTGACTTTTCCCCCAAAAATGTACGTTACAGCCTTATTCTAAAATGGGTTAAATACAGACAAATTCCTCAGCAATCTACACACAATACCCCATAATGACAAACCAAAAACAGGTTTTTAGAAATGTTTGTAAATGTTTTAAAAATAAAAAGCGGATTCCTTATTTACATAAGTATTAAGACCCTTTGCTATAAGACTGGAAATTCAGCTCTGGTACATCCTGTTTCCATTGTTCATCCTTGAGATGTTTCTAGAACTTGATTGGAGTCCACATGTGGTAAATTCAATTGATTGGACATGATTTGGAAAGGCACAAACCTGTCTGTATAAGGTCCCACAGTTGATAGTACATGTCAGAGCAAAAACCTAGCCATGAGGTCGAAGGAATTGTCCGTAGATCTCCAAGACAGGATTGAGTCAAGGCACAGATCTGGGGAAGGGTACCAAAACGTTTCAGCAGCATTTAAGGTACCCAAGAATGGCCGTCATCATTTTAAAATGGAAGAAGTTTGGAACCAACAAGACTCTTCCTAGAGATGGCCGCCCAGCCAAACTGAGCAATTGGGGGAGAAGGGCCTTGGTCAGGGAACCAAGATTGGCCTGAATGCCAAGCATCACGTATGGAGGAAACCTGGCACCATCCCTACGGTGAAGCATGGTGGTGGCAGCATCATACTGTGGGGATGTTTTTCAGCGGCAGGGACTAGGAGACTACTCAAGATTGAGGCAAAGATGAACGGAGCAAAGTACAGAGAGATCCTTAATGAAAACATGCTCCAGAGCACTCAGGACTTCAGAATGCAGCAAAGGTTCACCTTCCAACAGGGCAACGACCCTAACCACACAGCCAAGACAACGCAGGAGTGGCTTCCGGACAAGTCTCTGAATGTCCTTTAGTGGCACAACCAGAGCCCGGACTTGAACCCGATCGAACATTGCTGGAGAGAGCTGAAAATAGCTGTGCAGCAACGCTCCCCATCCAACCTGACAGAGCTTGAGATGATCTGCAGAGAAGAATGGGAGAAACTCCCCAAATACAGGTGTGCCAAACTTGTAGCGTCATACCCAAGAAGACTCGAGGCTGTAATCGTTGCCAAAGGTGCTTCAACAAATTACTGACTAAATGATGATTTACATTTTTTTAAATAAATTTGCAAACATTTCTAAAAACCTGTTTTTGCTTTGTCTTGTGGGGTATTGTGTGGAGATTGATGAGGGAAAAACATATATTTTAGAATAGGGCTGTAACCTAACAAAATGTGGAAAAAGTAAAGGGGTCTGAATACTTTCTAGAGGCACTGTAAGAAAGTATAACACCGGTTTCTGTTTCTCCTCTGCACTTAATTAATCACTAAAGAGTGATTGGAAAGGCAGCCCCATGTTTAAACTGGCAGACACTGTGGCCTTCAGGAAGAGATACACACCTCTGGAATAGCAGTTAAATTACTGAAACAAGCACCAGGGAAGAGATGAGGCCAAGGTCCTATAAATGGACCTCAGTGGACCTCATCATAAGGAAATATCAGCCCTGAAATGATCAAGGTCTAATTTAGCTTGCCAGCTGGAGGGAGCCCTACCATCCCCTCCTTCCCTCAAGTCTGCCTCTCTTCTACGCATAATTAATAACAGTAATAGTTATTTGTAAGAGTAAGCGTTATTATCAGTGAATAACAGTAATCACAACCAAACAACTAACAACAATAACAAATGAAGACAGTGACATTACTCTGACATAACCAGGAATCATATGGGTAGAGCATCTCAACTTCTCTGTCCAACAGAACCATGTTCTGTAATGAATTTAACAAAAGGTACATTGTAATTACACTGGTCTTTGTAGCTACCATGCTTTTAGCACTATGGAAGGTATGGCCACTATTTCTGCTGATTCTTTATAGACAGTAATTTATAAATAAAAAAAGACATGCAGCAAAACTTTGCTATACTACAATCAATGTTTTCTCATGTAAAAAATCATTGACATTGTGGCATGCATTGATTGACGCTGCATTGTGATTGTAGTGGTTGTCACATCAGGGCTTAGAACCCTGCCCCCTAGCATTCTCAGAGGTTAGGGGTCATCAGTAATTGACCCAGTTTGTGTGTGGCCTCACCTTGCTGTTGGTCACATGTTTGAGGGATGTTCGGTCCTGTGTGTGTTCTGAGGACGATCCTGGGTGACCCTGACCCACTGTGACCTCAGGGAGAGGGTCACATCTGGAGGAGGTGGGGGTGGGAGAGTAGGAGATTGGGGAGACGGGGGGCGGGGGCATGAATTACATTGTGTTAAGGTTTAGACTGGCCCCACTTTAAATGGATTTACTTGGTGCAGCCAAATTCTGGCGTGCAACAATTTATTTACCAAACTATCAGCCACCATAACTGTATAACTTGTTGCTTGTTGCTGTTGACACTGAATTCAATCAGTAGATAGTTTGTCCAACATCCATACATTGTCTATAGAGGACAATACACATACAGTGGGGAGAACAAGTATTTGATACACTGCCGATTCTGCAGGTTTTCCCACTTACAAAGCATGTAGAAGTCTGTAATTTTTATCATAGGTACTCTTCAACTGCGAGTGACGGAATCTAAAACAAAAATCCAGAAAATCACATTGTATGATTTTTAAGTAATTAATTTGCATTTTATTGCATGACATAAGTATTTGATACATCAGAAAAGCAGAACTTAATATTTGGTAGAGAAACCTTTGTTTGCAATTACAGAGATCATACGTTTCCTGTAGTTCTTGACCAGGTTTGCACACACTGCAGCAGGGATTTTGGCCCACTCCTCCATCCAGATCCTTCAGGTTTCGGGGCTGTCGCTGGGCAATACGGACTTTCAGCTCCCTCCAAAGATTTTCTATTGGGTTCAGGTCTGGAGACTGGCTAGGCCACTTCAGGACCTTGAGATGCTTCTTACGGAGCCACTCCTTAGTTGCCCTGGCTGTGTGTTTCGGGTCGTTGTCATGCTGGAAGACCCAGCCACGACCCATCTTCAATGCTCTTACTGAGGGAAGGAGGTTGTTGGCCAAGATCTCGCGATACATGGCCCCATCCATCCTCCCCTCAATACGGTGCAGTCGTCCTGTCCCCTTTGCAGAAAAGCATCCCCAAAGAATGATGTTTCCACCTCCATGCTTCACGGTTGGGATGGTGTTCTTGGGGTTGTACTCATCCTTCTTGTTCCTCCAAACACGGCGAGTGGAGTTTAGACCAAAAAGCTCTATTTTTGTCTCATCAGACCACATGACCTTCTCCCATTCCTCCTCTGGATCATCCAGATGGTCATTGGCAAACTTCAGACGGACCTGGACATGCGCTGGCTTGAGCAGGGGGACCTTGCGTGCGCTGCAGGATTTTAATCCATGACGGCGTAGTGTGTTACTAATGGTTTTCTTTGAGACTGTGGTCCCAGCTCTCTTCAGGTCATTGACCAGGTCCTGCCGTGTAGTTCTGGGCTGATCCCTCACCTTCCTCATGATCATTGATGCCCCACGAGGTGAGATCTTCCATGGTGCCCCAGACCAAGGGAGATTGACCGTCATCTTGAACTTCTTCCATTTTCTAATAATTGCGCCAACAGTTGTTGCCTTCTCTTCAAGCTGCTTGCCTATTGTCCTGTAGCCCATCCCAGCCTTGTGCAGGTCTACAATTTTATCCCTGATGTCCTTACACAGCTGTTTGATTGAGTGTGTGGAGTCCGTTTGATTGAGTGTGTGGACAGGTGTCTTTTATACAGGTAACGAGTTCAAACAGGTGCAGTTAATACAGGTAATGAGTGGAGAACAGGAGGGCTTCTTAAAGAAAAACTAACAGGTCTGTGAGAGACGGAATTCTTACTGGTTGGTAGGTGATCAAATACTTATGTCATGCAATAAAATGCAAATTAATTATTTAAAAATCATACAATGTGATTTTCTGGATTTTTGTTTTAGATTCCGTCTCTCACAGTTGAAGTGTACCTATGATAAAAATTACAGACCTCTACATGCTTTGTAAGTAGGAAAACCTGCAAAATCGGCAGTGTATCAAATACTTGTTCTCCCCACTGTATATTGCATCCAAACTGGGATCTTATGGCTATTTCCCCACTGCAATTTTAGACAGTTGGTAAAAAGATAGTAACCCGATACTAGACACCCCATCATGTTCCCCCTATATCAAGTACCCAAACTAGTTAACTGTGACAACCATCTGGATGCCAGATACACACAACCCCAAGATACCAGACCTTTACAGTCTATGTACCAGACACCCAACCACACCTGTACTAGCAGCCTCTGTAGTGTGTGAGTGGGTGGCGTGTAGAGGAGATTGTATAGACCCCCTGTTTATGCCCAGAGAGGAGAAGACTTACCTGGGATGAGAGCTGTGTGAGGTGTGCATGGTCTGATTCACCTGGCAGCTGGAAGTGTAGGTCTGGTAGATGTAAACAGACAGAGAGCCTGAGAGTGTCTCCTAGACACTCATGAGTGTGTCTCTGTAGAGTGTGTGTTTCCCGGAGAGGCTAGAGAAGGAAATGCTTCCTGACTGCATCACTGTACACAATAAGTCTGACTGGTCAGTTAATTATTAACTAAGCCTTTCGATCTGAGAGCTGATGGCTGCCTGCCTGGAAGAGACCTAAAGACCACCAGAGAACGTTATTGATTTCAGTGATTGACAATGTACTAGGATGACATGACATAAAATCAGATTCTCTAATATGTGATAGATGTAAATGTTATTATAACATGACATTAATAAGGGCTCTAAACAAAAACCAGGAACCGTTTCTGTGGCCATTCCCATCTCCAAATTATGTTTTGATCATGTGACCACCCACACAAGTTCAAAGCTATCCTGTTTGGCCCCCCCTTTTCAGTCTTAATAGATTAATTCCAACTTGGCAATTATTTACTTTAAGTTTACTGAGTTTAAAGCCCTGGCCCACATACTTTACCTTTACCATAAAACACCTGCTCTGCGGTGAAATATACCAGCAATCAGCCAATGATCAGAGCATTGTCATCTTCTTCAAATTGGGTTGTATGGTTTCTACAGTCGTGGCCAAAAGTTTTGAGAATGACACAAGTATTGGTCTCCACAAAGTTTGTTGCCTCAATGTTGATGATGGCAATTTGCATATACTCCAGAATGTCATGAAGAGTGATCAGGCTGGAAGCTTTAAAAGGAGGGTGGTGCTTGAAACCATTGTTCTTCCTCAGTCAACCATGGTTACCTGCAAGGAAACACGTGCCATCATCATTGCTTTGCACAAAAAGGGCTTCACAGGCAAGGATATTGCTGCTGGTAAGATTGCACCTAAATCAACCATTTATTGGATCATCAAGAACTTCAAGGAGAGAGGTTCAATTGTTGTGAAGAAGGCGTCAGGGCGCCTAAGAAAGTCCAGCAAGCGCCAGGACCGTCTCCTAAAGTTGATTCAGCTGCGGGATCTGGGCACCACCAGTGCAGAGCTTGCTCAGGAATGGCAGCAGGCAGGTGTGAGTGCATCTGCATGCACAGTGAGGCGAAGACTTTTGGAGGATGGCCTGGTGTCAAGAAGGGCAGCAAAGAAGCCACTTCTCTCCAGGAAAAACATCAGGGACAGACTGATATTCTGCAAAAGGTACAGGGATTGGACTGCTGAGGACCGGGGTAGAGTCATTTTCTCTGATGAATCCCCTTTCCGATTGTTTTGGCCATCCGGAAAACACCTTGTCCGGAGAAGACAAGGTGAGCGCTACCATCAGTCCTGTGTCATGCCAACAGTAAAGCATCCTCAGACCGTTCATGTGTGGGGTTGCTTCTCAGCCAAGGGAGTGGGCTCACTCACAATTTTGCCTAAGAACACAGCCATGAATAAAGAATGCTACCAACACATCCTCAGAGAGCAACTTCTCCCAACCATCCAAGAACAGTTTGGTGACGACCAATGCCTTTTCCAGCATGATGGAGCACCTTGTCATAAGGCAAATGTGATAACTAAGTGGCTCGGGGAACAAAACATCGACATTTTGGGTCCATGGCCAGGAAACTCCCCAGACCTTAATCCCATTGAGAACTTGTGGTTGATCTTCAAGAGGTGGGTGGACAAACAAAAACCCACAACTTCTGACAAACTCCAAGCATTTATTATGCAAGAATGGCCTGCCATCAGTCAGGTTGTGGCCCAGAAGTTAATTGACAGCATGGCAGGGTGGATTGCAGAGGTCTTGAAAATGAATGGTCAACACTGCAAATATTGACTCTTTGCATAAACTGAATGTCATTGTCAATGAAAGCCTTTGACACTTATGGAATACTTGTAATTATATTTCAGTGTACCATAGTAACTACTGACATCAAGATCTAAGAACACTGAAGCAGCAAACTTTGTGGAGACCAATACTTGTGTCATTCTCAAAACTTTTGGCCACGACTGTATATGACTTTAAGCTATATCAGTGCCATCTAGTGGCCACAATAAATGAATAACACAGAAGAGTTTGTTCAAGACTCCTGCACTGCAAGTCCTGGTAAATCACCAATCACTCTACACTTTTTTTCATATAAAAAAGAAGAACAAAAGTGACTACTTTAAAGTGAAGAATGGTTCAGCCCATGCTTTCACAGATGCATAATGTCACAGATACAAAGTAGAGACCTCTTTCCATCTCTTTGAGGAGAACCCCAGTTGAAAGGAATATCAAACCCTCTAAATTCACTAGGATTGGCACAGATGTAATCATAATAGTCTTCATACATAAGTCTGTCACATTGGTACTGGTAAAGATACCGTAGATACAGATTAGCATTGCCCAAAGTCAAGATTACAACTGAATTCCCACAGTCTGCCATTATAAAAGAGTAATAAGGAACTGTTATCAGCAAGTGTATGTTTGCAACGTGAAAATATTCACGTATGATGTTGAACTGTTTTGTCTGTTACAGCGCTTCACAGTCGGCTTCTTGGAATTCTGCAGAAATATTCCAGCAAACATTTACACAAACGTTCACCCTACACTTCTCGATTTCAAGTACAGGATCAAAATGCCTCAGAATGTCTAACAGCTGGAGTCAATCAATGTGGCAGGGGTCAGGGGGTGAAAGCTGAGCTAACAGGGAGCGAGAAAGAGATAAGGAAAGTGAGAGAGGGAGAGCGGTTCTATTCTAGCCAGATGGGCCACTGGAGATGGCTAAAGTCCAGCGTCATGTCACTAACAACAACCACACACACACACACTTACACACACAGTTAGTCTGCAGTTTGTCCCACATTCCTTACTAAGGCATTGTGGCTGGCCAGCGAGTCCAAGTAAAATATACATATGACATTACAAAAGACTAAGCATGCTCAATAGAGAAACTCAAATTAAATCGCTTTTCAGTCCAGGAGAAGACTTAATCTGGGTCTGGGAACCCGACCATATATGTGTCAGCAGTGGTCTGTTGAATCAGATAAAGTGTATTATCTGAGTATGAGTTCAAACCCTTTACCTATCTACCATACTTTTTGGGGATCAATTGCTTGAGGAAAACACTTCAGTGGATCCACATTTTGACTTATGGGTCTGTGCCACCAGCTATGGTAAAGGAAATAGACCCTACTTTTCTTGTCGTTAGAACAGGCACGTGAGTTTCCCTGCTAATCTTATGTGTCAAATTAGACTGTAATAAAAAAAGTTTCCTCACATAACACACACACACACACACACACACACACACACAAAGAATAGGATTGTGGGTAGCTGACTCAAACTACTCCAGGGTAGTTTGACTAGCCATTCCTTTGAATTTGTCTACACCTGACCTCAGGTTTATTGTACAGGAAATGCAATGCATGAGAGGTTATGGTAAAACAGAGATTCAAATGTGACACTTTCACAGTGCTCTTCGTGAGAATCATTCTAAATGTAAATCATTGGCTTGACTGTTCCCTGTAGATTTGCCATTCAGATGTCACTAACATACACATAACATGTTACACATAGGCTGGGTTCCTTCTTGCTATGCTTTGACTTCCCTAGTGAATCTTACTTGACTGGATAGCTAAGCAATATGGTAAAGGCTCTATATTACCCTTATGATTTTAATATCCACCAAGTAGCCTAACTATCAATATTTCAATATCAGTGAGGATAAATCGTGAATATACAATTGAGGCGTTCAGCAAACCCTTGATTCTGCTCTGTGATTGGCTTCACACAGACCTGTCAGTCAGTCAGATATTCAACCTGATTGGTCTGTCTGTTCCAGTCAGAAGACACCATTGGTGTTTCATTCCTCGCTCTTGGGTTCTTGCGCTCTTTATCGTTCAATCCCCATCCGTCTCAAATGAAAACGTTAAAGCGCGAGGCCGTTATTCACGTAGAAACTCACGGCGCTTTTACAGCGCAGTCACCAGGAAACATATCCATATTACGCAGTTAGCGCCAGAGATGCAACCCTCCGCAGGTGAGGTCGAATGCAGAGGGAAGGGGAACCGTGTTGTTGTTGATGGCAGGTGCATCGGACATATCTGGCCAAACCTGACGGGGAGAAATGGAGACGGACAAAGCGGTGTTGTGTGAGAGCCTTGTTGTATGGGTGAGTGATGTCTTCTGTTAATTCCTAGAGCGCTTTAAAGCGTCTGATTGCATTCATGATTACTGTGTTGATCGATGACGGTATCGTTTACCTGTGGAAAGGTAAATTAGTGTCACGACTAAAGCAATCAGGAAATGGGCCACGATTTGGAAATCCACCTGTTATCTCCTATTTATAATAATTTAGGCCTACCGTAGCCTAATGTTTACGTATTGGTAAACCATTGTCGATACACTACGTCAGCTAGGCTATAAGAAAAGCCTGTATAGAATATATTCGCAGATTAGACAATTAAACGAAACAATTTATGATGGCGTTAGTGTGGACGGACTGGAGCTCCGACGTTTTTATAAAAAAAAAACTAGGCTACTGATTTCAGTACCCAAAGAATAAGCCCATAATTACACACATTGTTCTGTTTAATTGCGGGCTATTCTTTGGGTACTGAAATCAGTATTTGTTTTCTTTTAAACCTAATTTTATGAGGTTGGAACTCCAGTCCCCCCACACTAGTCGTAGACTTAATCGTTGAGTTTAGTCGGCTATGCGCATATTGGGCATTTTATTTCAAAATCTACAATGCACAAAATGAGCCTTGCCTTGTTTACTGTTTTGCCTTAAATTCTTCTACATACAAAGAAAGACTACAATAACCCTGAATTCAGTTGATCCTCATCCGATTTAGGGAGCTAATCTCATTAGCTGCTAGATATTTGTGTAATGTCGCTCCTTCGATTGTAGGCCACTAGCAACTCAGTAATAATTTACCTTTCATTTGGGTTGATCCTAAACGCCTAATATGAATTGTCTCACCTGTAGGCTACAGTTTTATTATGCAACTTTATTCCTTACATGGCTTGCAATAATTGAGTAACATTTTAGATGTCAATTTGACTTGAAGCCAGTTAGGCTACTAGGTTAGATTAGATGGTGTGCCAAGTGTTACAGCATGGTTCTCTCCTGTAGTGGAGCTTTAACTCCTCCAGTGTGAATAGGGGACAGAATAGGACTAGGGCTGCATCTCAATAGACTGAAGTGGCTTCCTCTCGTTTTGGGCTATCCTCCCTTTTATGTGCAGCAATTAGAGATCTGGCCAAATGAAAGCTCCTTCTTTTTGGGCATCCACCCACCATTGTTTTCAAATCTTCTGTGACTGAAAATGAGTGTAAAAGAAAGATGGGGGACAACAAAGACACTATTACGATGCATGATTTTCCTGAATGTTGTGAGGGTATAACCAGTACACGACACACAATGTCAGTGAATGAATAACCACGTTCACTGTGTTTACACAGGCAGCCAAATTCTGATATTTTTCCACTACTCAGAATCAGAATGGGCTGCCTGTGGAAATGCAGCCATTGAGTGGTGGGGAGCACTACATTTTACCAGTGGATGCTAAAGTATAAGTTGAGGGCACAGGACTGGGAAGGCAGTATATATATTGTATTGGAGGTAAAAAGTCCTGATTGCATTACTTGGTGTGGCAGGTTTATAGTGAGTGCTCACCAGGCACCATGGAGACAGTCCTGTAGGATTACTTGTTCACAAGTCCACCATAGCGGAGTAGGGCCTAGATAGATCCCAGAGGGGAAATGTCTTAATCAAGCAGCTATGAAAAAACACAAAAGACAGATACATGATGCATAGTGCGGCAGTATGAAAAAGTATAAAAATACAAGAAGTCTGGAGTGCAAAAAGCTATAAAAATACATTGCATAGTATGGGTGAATGGCGAAATATATACACTATACATTGTTACAGTGATAAAGAAAATATAAAAATATTGCAAGTTGATATAGATAAATAAGGAATATTTGCATGGTTAACTATACTATACAGGTCGATGGCAGAGAAATACTTAAATAGCTAAATGTGCGTATGATATAAGTGAGGGTAATAATAGTTTACTTAATATACAGTCTGGTTAAATGAACAGTTAAGTGAATATTTTGCATTAACTGTACAGGTAAATGTACAGGTAAGTAGTAACTAGAGTAGTGAAGCATGTTTCTCTGGGGCGATCTCTCACAGTGACCATACAGTGCATTCGGAAAGTATTCAGACCCCTTCCCTTTTTCCACATTTTGTTACGTTCCTAATTTATTACGATCGATCGTAATAAATTAGCAAACATTAAAAATAAACTATTTTGGCTTTGTAATTATGGTGTATTGATGTGTAGATTGATAAAGCTGTAATGTAACAAAATGTGGAAAAAGTCAAGGGGTCTGAATACTTTCCGAATGCACTGTACACGCATACCTCTCATATGGCAACCCAACGTCTTAACCATTAAACCAAGATGGTTTGAGGACAACAATTGGGCTTATGTGTTAGGTAGAGCTACTCTGTTAAATCTGCACGCCCATGAAATGTTGTTTTTGATGCTTTGCTGTATGATCAATGCAAGTGGAGATGGATTTCAGTGCCTCCTCTGTCTCTGTTATGTCCCAGTGTCTCCCCCCTGTCTGTACTCTAATCTATGTCATTGTCTCTGTTTGAATCCACCTTGTCTCAGCTCCAGACCTTTAACACTGGGTCACCATGTACAACTGTAGCGGAGCTGACCACTGGAGCTGCCATGTCTCAGGCCCTGCATCAGATGTGAGTAACGCACGCTGAATTAGTCTTCCCAGTGCGTTGTGTTATTTCTGACACGTGACACACACGCACGTTAATACGCGCCCCTCCGCTGACTCCGGAGGCGTACTCCGACCAACTACTGTATATCACATGCGCGCAGACAGCATAGAGAAGAAATAGTACTGATAATTGATAGCATGGTGCAATAATTAATTGATTATTGAATGTTATGATGGAACCAGCTTTGTAGAACCGAAACATACACTGCCTCTGCTCAACCAACTCGAGAACGACTTGTTTAGGGTGCCGCAGTTTGAATGATATTTTGCTTATCACCCCCACGGCAGTCAAGCAATGCAGTCATTCACATTCTACTCCGATTGTACCACAACTTGTTTAAAATGTACCAAGAAATAATTGTATTTGTATGCCTAGCAATCAACAAATGTACATTGTTTAAAGCACAATTTTACAAATGTCACAAATGAAAGGTCCAATAAGCCGCTTAAAAGAGAACAACGTGAACGAGTGGCTTGTAGAATCATGACTTTTCAGTTTTCACTTCATCGTTTGCCGTCGTGGGGTCCTGCGCGCTCTGGGCATTACTGACTAAAATGAACGAAATTAATTGAAAAATGTGTTATTTTCACTGAACGAGTTGAAAAGATCAGTCCGTAAAAAGATCCAAACTTCCCATCACTGTAGTACTTTATTAATTTATACTGTCTTCCCCTGGCTGAATATTAGTCGGGTCTAAAGCCCAGTCAGTTTTTTAGGTTTGATATTTTCTGATTTGAATATGGTTGTTTAGCAGATGTTTTTTTTGTCCAATGCTTATGCACGTGTGTTGTGCTTTGCAGAGATCCAGCTTGGTTCAGTAAAAGTTGGCTCGGTCGCATTAAAGAAGATGTTGGGGATAACTGGAGACTCAAAGTACTGAACTCCATACTTACCTCTTTCTGCCCTTCCCCTTTCTCCCCTCCTCCCTCTTTCTCGCTGTACTTCCATTCCTAATTCCCTTGCTATCCTCCTGCGTTACGTCCTTCCCTCACTGACCTACAAATCAGAGTGACTGCTCTCTGCTGGCCCTGTTAGTATTTTAGCCAGCCATTAGCCTTTCAGTGCCATCAGCCTCACACCAGAAAACTCATAATATATTTATATTCTTTGAGTTCAGCCTCTCATCATGCACCACAGAACTAAAGTAGCTCACTGTGAAGGGATTCTTTGTGTACACTTAGTTTATCTAGAGTGAAGACTTTATTTTATTTATATTTTATTTCACCTTTATTTAACCAGGTAGGTCAGTTGAGAACAAGTTTTCATTTGCAACTGCGACCTGGCCAAGACCAAGCAAGGCAGTGCGACAAAAAACACACAGAGTTACACATGGGAAATAAACAAACGTACAGTCAATAACACACTTTAACGTCTTTCTCCAGATGAACAACCTGAAGAAGATCCTTCAGATGATGATGGATTACTACAATGAGGTAGGTAGAAAGAAACATGTTGAGTTATAACTGTTCTATTCTTTCTATGGCACTAGGTCGAAGCCCAGCAGATCTCAAGACTTCCCCAGTTTAGTTAACAATGGTTATTGCCATGGCAACCTCACAATAGATGTTCTATTCTGTCACTTGGTCCTGAGCCAGCAGATCTGTCTTCCTCGTGCCAGACCTGGTCCAGGTTATAACCCTTTATGTCTGGTTATAACTGTTATATTCTCTGTCTATGTCACTAGGCCCTGAGCCAGCAGATCCAGGAGTTTCCCCTGCCAGACCTGGTGAAGGTGGCAGAACACTCAGACCCTGTAGAACTGGGACGACTGCTGCAGCTCATACTGGGCTGTGCTGTTAAATGTGAACGCAAACAAGGTAGCGTGCGCGCGCACACACATACATACACACACATACACACACAGTGCAGTCCCAGAGGCTGAACTAGAACAGTTCAACAACACTATTGTTGCCTTGCCAAGACAATGACAAAGGAGTTGGATAAATCTGAAACAGACTGGCACCCAAAACAGAAACTGTGTGTGTGTAATCCCCCACCCCACCTCTTTCTCTCCATCTTCCCTCCATCCTCTTGCTCTCGCTGTCTATCTAGAGTACATCCAGGTCATCATGACTCTGGAGGAGTCCGTACAGCATGTGGTGATGACAGCCATTCAGGAGGTGAGGCTTGGCCTGACCAGGGCCATTCTCTCTGATTTTGAAATAGTGTGACATGTACAGTACAGTAGGATCTTAGAATTGCCTGTATATGTTAAAAAGCCAGTTACCAATAATGTGATGTTGTTCAAGTACATCCATGACTTCTCCTTGGCTTTAGAGAGAAAGTCATGTTAGACCACCTGGTGTGTGTGTGAATGAGTAGGACTGAAGTTGTCTCTAACCAAACCTGTACCATCTCTCTCTCTCTCTCTGTCAGCTGATGAGTAAAGAGAACATGGCTCAGTTTGGAGCAGAGCCACCGGGGGACGTAGAATCACAGGTGAGAGGAGGAGGTCCACTGTGTTAGGCCTCTAATAGTGTGTGTATATATATATGTGTTGTTGCTTACCTTGCATGTCCCTCTATAGTTCACACTGGAGGACCTAGAACACGAGGTGAGAGGAGATGCACTGTGTTATAGGGATCTAATAGAATGCTGTTGTCTGTATTATAGTTGTTGTTGATTTTGTGTCTCTCATTAGTTGATCGCTTGTCTTAGACTAGTTAGCACTGTTATATTGCTTGTCTCTGCCCGGATCTGCTGACGTAGGCTGGCTGTAGGGAAGCTAGCTATTGTTATATGTGTGTGTGTGTGTGTGTACCAGTTGAAGAAGGCTCTCGAGGACCTGGCTGATCTGATGGCAGAGAAGGAGGAACTAGCCCAGCGCTGTCAGGAGCTTGACATACAGGTACACACATGCACAAATCCGCTTTCTACAGGCCCCCTAACCGAAGCATTGAGTAAGCTTGCTGCACACAGTCTAGACCAAATGAGTCCGATCAAGGTTACTAGAGTGGATATTAGACTTTAGCTGTCACAAACAACCCTGGTAGAGTATGAACAAAAAAAAAATATCAAGATATTATTTTTGGATGATATCGATATTTAAGTATCGATTTGTTTTTTGTAATTGCATTAGCTAGTCTGCTGTACTTGCGCCAAAACTCTTATGTTTTTCTCCTATATCTTGTTCTCCATCTTCTTTTTAAATGTTTTCAGCATTTATTTCCCTGGCTGATCAAAACTCGTTTTCAAATTTTCTCTGCAGCAGACATATAGTGAGCGATATGTTTGATACGTCAAATCGCAGTATCGAATCTCAATATATAGAATTGTCAGAATTGCAGTACATATCGGATTGGCACCTAAGTATTGGGATAATATTCTATCGTGAGGTCCCTGGCAATTCCCAGCCCTAGTATAAACTGGTTCTGTTTAATGTGCTATGATGCCAGAGGCCATTGTCTGTGGCTGATGTAGCAGAAGGGCTGTGGTTTTAGACTGGGCCATTCTGCTCTCCCCCTGCCTGCTCTGCCTGGCTGGGGAAAACACAGGACAGGACAGAACCCTGCTGCTGGTTACTGATTAAATAAAGTACATAATAGTCAAGACCATGTAAAGGTACTGATGCTGTTGAATGGGTCTATCGTCTCGTGTCTACAGATTGAGTTGTTACAGTAGATCTCCAGTTTCTCTCTTCACGGACACACAAAGGTAAGTCCGCATGGCTGCTCGTTGTCGAGGCGGACTAAAACATCTGTACCCTCTCTTGCTCTCTGTCACTAACACGTATAACCAGGTGTGAAAGTAAGATGGTACGGCATCTCTGCAAAATAAATAGTGGGGGTACGCCGTACCAGTAAATCATGAGCCTATCACAATAATTAAAACAAAATGTAAACAAAACTAGGCTATTACACCATTATTTATCATTACCGAACGGGTGGTATAACCTACGCTCCAAAATGCGATGAAGTTCAACAAATTTAGCAGGCAGAGATTAGTGGCCGACGTCATTACACTTTTTGGTGTTTTGTGTTAAAGATGTCTCTTTCCATTCACCACTGTTTGAAGGCTGGAAATATGTTGGGAGTAAATGAACGTCCTCGGGTAGCCTAGTAAAGGAGCCATTTTGAAGTGATCGGATGACCGCGTCAAGACTGGTTGTGTTTATGCAACAATAAAAGGTAATACATTTTAAAAGATAAATGACAAATCTTTGACTACGCCCACAGAGATCCTATTGAATTAATAGGGATTCTATATGTAATTCTATGATTATGTGGCAAATATTAATATCCAGTCCACCTAAAAAACTGGAGGTCCCTTACACTTCAGTGTAGTGATGCCAAATTCTAGAATGCTTAGAATTTAGAAGGTATTGTCGGATATTATTCATCCTCATCAGACAGGTTTTTTACATGGACGATATATTGGAGATAATATAAGACAAGTACTGGAAACAATAGAACACTGAAAAATCTAGAAACCAGGCCTGGTATTCATTGCTGATTTTGAAAAGGCCTTTGATAGAGTACAACTAGAATTTATATATAAATGTATGGACTATTTCGATTTTGGAGAATCTCTTATACAATGGGTTAAAGTTATGTATACTGTAGTAACCCCAGGTGTAAAATAGTAAATAACTGCTGCTGCTCAGAAAGTATTAAACTGTCAAGGAGTAAAACAAGGTTGTCCACTATCTGCATATCTATTAATTATGGCCATAGAAATGTTAGCCATTAAAACCAGATCCAACAGTAATATCAAGCGTCTAGAAATCCAGGGCTTAAAAACAAAGGTGTCAACTCATGTTTTCTTTTAAATCTGCAATATGGATCCCTGCACAGCTTGTAGTTTACCCAAAAAATGGTCTGACGGTGAAGTGGACATGTCATTCATATCCCATAATAAATTGTCAATACAATACATTTTAATAAAGAGTTAGCATAATAGATAAGATCTTGCTACCATGGAAAGGTTAGTAAGAATGGCTCACCCAGTGTTACAGTAAATGGCCTTTTTCCACTTATTCAGATTACAACCTCTCACTTTCGGTTATTTTTTAAACAAGCCATATCAAGCTGGTTGCTATTGCTGTTTTATCCACCAGAAAAGACATAACAAAATATTATAGTTAAACTCAGATATACAAAAAAAAACTAAAACCCTGTATTCTTTGTTAATGATTTCATAAATAGGACTGTTGGAGTTATGTCACACATGCAGCTAACACAAATATATGGAAATGTCTGCTCGATCCAAAATTACAACCAACTGATTGCAGCATTACCGCAAAAATGGAGCAGGCATGTGGAAGAGGGAGGGAGAAGGTAAGGAACTTGTTTATCGGCCCTGCATTAAAGAGATACATAAAAGTATACCAGTTCCAGTTTTTTACAGCTGTGCCTTACAGGTTGCAAAATAGTTGGGAAGAGATTTTATGTGGCGATTCCATGGCACAGGGTTTATGAACTGATACACAAAATGTCACCGTATTAAAAACGTAATTTAAAAACTATTATACAAAATTCTTGCAACCACTAGAATGTTATGTATATGAGGGATACATCCATCCCTGCTCTGCAGATTTTGCTGCGAAGAGAAAGCATAATTAGATCATTTGTTTTGGTATTGAACATGTGTAGCTTGTTTTTGGTCTCAGGTTCAGGAATGGTTGAAAAATCACATTTTACTTAAAGCTATCTTTGCAAATAGCACTGCCGGACAACTTGAAAAGCCATGGTCAGTCGATCAATTACATAATAGTACTTTTAGTGAAGGTGTTAATCTTTGATTTAGAATCTGGAAACTGAGAATAGAGGTTCAGAACTTTTGTGAAACATCAGAGCACAGTTGAAAAACATTTGGCATGTAGAAGTCAGGACTGGGTGGTTGTTGGAGATAGATGGGAGGGGTTGAGGGTAGCTGAAGGGTGGGATAAAAAATCCAACAAATAAAGAGAACCAATGTAAAATGTACCGTGTTTGTAAAATGTACGTATGTATAAGCTGGAAGTAGTTGCCTTAGTATTGTTGTCCATTAGTTTACTCCAATTAGGGGAGGGATGGTAGGGTTAGCGGGAAAATAATGGAAAATATATATATATTTTAAATCCAAAAATGGGTCATTTAGAAATTATGCAAACAATTACATTGATAGAACCCATAATATATCTGCAATATTAAAGCTGATCTACCCATAATAAATTTGTGCACACCGGAGGTCCCGTACCCAGAAGAAATTAAACCTACTTTCACCCCTTCGTATCACTGACCTAAACTGCACTGTGTGTTCATTTGTAGTTTTTGGGAACAGGTGGATAGTGTATATTATCTTATCTATCGATCGAAGTTTACATACACTTAGGTTGAAGTCATTAAGACTAATTTTTCAACCACTCCACAGATTTCATGTTAACAAACCTAAAGTTTTGGCAAGTCAGTTAGGACATCTACTTTGTGCATGACACAAGTAATTATTCCAACAATTGTTTAGACAGATTATTTCACTTATAATTCACTATATCACAATTCCAGTGGGTCAGGTTTACATACACTAAGTTGACTGTAAACCTTTAAAAATCTTTGAAAATTTCAGAAAATGTCATGGATTTAGAAGCTTCTGATAGGCTAATTGACATACTTTGAGTCAATTGAAGGTGTACCTGTGGATGTATTTCAAGGACTACCTTCAAACTCAGTGCCTCTTTGCTCAACATCATGGGGAAATCAAAAGAAATCAGCCAAGACCTCATAGAAAAAATTGTAGACCTCCACAAGTCTGGTTCATCCTTGGGAGCAATTTCCAAACGCCTGATGGTACCACGTTCATCTGTACAAACAATAGTATGCAAGTATAAACACCATGGGACCACGCAGCCATAACACCGCTCAGGAAGGAGATGCGTTCTGTCTCCTAGAGATGAACGTACTTTGGTGCGAGAAGTGCAAATCAATCCCAGAACAACAACAAAGGACCTTGTGAAGATGCTGGAGGAAACGGGTACATATACTATATCCACAGTAAAACGAGTCCTATATCGACATAACATGAAAGGCCGCTCAGCAAGGAAGAAGCCACTGCTCCAAAACCACCATAAAAAAGCCAGACTACGGTTTGCAACTGCACATGGGGACAAAGATTGTACTTTTTGGAGAAATGTCCTCTGGTCTGATGAAACAAAAATAGAACTGTTTGGCCATAATGACCACTGTTATGTTTGGAGGAAAAACGGGGAGGCTTGCAAGCCGAAGAACACCATCCCAACCGTGAAGTACGGGGGTGGCAGCATCATGTTGTGGGGGTGCTTTGCTGCAGGAGGAACTGGTGCACTTCACAAAATAGATGGCATCATGAGGAAGGACAATTATGTGGATATATTGAAGTAACATCTCAAGACACCAGTCAGGAAGTTTGAAGCTTGGTTGCAAATGGGTCTTCCAAATGGACAATGACCCCAAGCATACTTCCAAAGTTGTATCAAAATGGCTTAAGGACAACAAAGTCAAGGTATTGGAGTGGCCATCACAAAGCCCTGACCTCAATCCTATAGAAAATGTGTGGGCAGAACTGAAAATGCGTGTGCGGGCAAGGAGGCCTACAAACCTGACTCAGTTACACCAGTTCTGTCAGGAGGAATGGGCCAACATTCACCCAACTTATTGTGGGAAGCTTGTGGAAGGCTACCCGAAACGTTTGATACAAGTTAAACAATTTAAGGCAATGCTACCAAATTCTAATTGCGTGAATGTAAACTTCTGACCCGCTGGGAATGTGATGAAATAAAAGCTGAAATAAATCATTATTCTGACATTTTACATTCTTCAAATAAAGTGGTGATCCTAACTGACCTAACACAGGGAATTTTTACTGGGATTAAATCTCAGGAATTGTGAAACTGAGTTTAAATGTATTTTGCTAAGGTGTATGTAAACTTCCGACTTCAACTGTAGACACACACACTCTATTCCCAGGTATTGTCTCTGGTATAAACTATGACTAATGAACATAGGAGAGAGAGTGTGAGGGGAGGTGAACTAACCAGCCTTTCTACCTATTTATTACCATGGGGATGTTTGCTGAAAGTGTAGAGTGGCTTCACTGTACTGTACTTCCAGGCTCTAATAATGATGCTATGTTTGAACAGTTGGTGATAACGGTGTCTTTCCCACTGGAGATTAATTGACTAATCACATCTGACTCCCCTAGCTCCTTTTCTCCTCATTCTGCAGGTATATGTAAACATCTGTGTGGTACCACCGTATTGGATGTACAGTAAAAAACAGTGGTTTTGATAGTTTTGTTCGCGATACTAATTTTGGAATTGAGACACAGCCCACCTCTGACCCTGGTTTGACCCTGGTCAGGTGACTGTCCTTCAGGAGGAGCGGAACAGCCTATTGGCTGAGAACGACGTGCTGACTGATCGAGCCAATCAGCTGGACTCGTTTGATGACCCAAGCACGCCCTCTGGACGGAAACACAGCCAGCTACAGATACAGCTTGAGACACTACAGGAGGAGAACTTCAGGTGTGTCAGTGAAAACACACTGCACTGGGATGACGCCTAGAGTAATTCAGCACGGTGCTTACAGATTCCTCTCCCTCTGTCTGTGTGTAGGCTAGAGGCAGCTAAAGATGACTACCGGATCCACTGTGAAGAGTTGGAGAAGCAGCTGATCGAGGTTCAGCATCGTAACGACGAACTTACCAGCCTTGCAGAGGAATCACGAGCACTTAAAGACGAACTCGACATCCTCAGGTGTGTGTTTGGTGGCATTCCAGATCGTCTTTATTGCAGTTGTGCTGCATAGATGTGCACGAAGACAACCTGGAATTACTCCATCTCTTTCTTTCTTTTTCTTTTACCCATTTTTCTCCCCAATTTCGTCATTTCCAATTGGTAGTTAGTCTTGTCCCATCGCTGCAATTCCCGTACGGAAGGTGGAGAGCCGTGCTCTCTAGTGGCACAGCTAGCACTGCGGTGCAGTGCCTTAGACCACTGCGCCACTCGGGAGGCCCCATCATCTCTTTCTCAATCCTATCTGTAATCTGTGCTGTCTACATTGGATAACAATCTAATCAGAAGCCCCTCTCATCAATTGAGTTTATTGAATACTGGTATATAAATGGGAGTGGGAGATAAAAAGTGGTTAGTTAGCAAGGGTAGACGGTGAGTGTTTTTGGTACTTCATGGTGCCTGTTTTATTTATTTCTCTTTATAAATTGAATTAAATGCAATTATCTATTTTGTGTGTTTTTTGTGTGGTAGGAGCTGTTCAGACCGTGCTGTGAAGCTGGAGGCGTCAGTGGAGACATACAGGCGTAAACTGGAGGACCTTGGCGATCTTAGGAGACAAGTCAAACTGCTGGAGGAGAAGAACATGACCTACATGCACAACACTGTCAGCCTTGAGGAGGAGCTACGCAAGGCTAACGCTGCCCGCGCACAGCTAGAGACATACAAGAGACAGGTGAGACATACCTGAGAATATACTGGAGACAGGATCATTCCTAAAGTTGTCCCCTCCCTTTTGCACTATAGGTCTGACAGCACTGGGTTGGGGAACGCAACATGGCAGAATTCTGTTAAGATTTTGCCCTCACCTACCAAGTAGTCTCTAAGGAGACATTGTTTTGGAAAGACAAACAGCCAATCAGGGGGCTTACTAAAGCTGTTTCCTGCCAGGTCCAGGAGCTGCACCGGAAGTTATCAGAGGAGTCTCGGCGGGCAGACAACCTGGCCTACGAGATGAAGAAGTTTGAGGAGAAACACGACGCCGTGATGAAGGAGAAAGAGGTACGGACTGGATCCCAACACTTTCTTCCGCAACCTACCTGGTCCCTCTGATATGCAAACACAGTAGAGGAGGAAGCTAAGGAATGTTTTCGGACAAGGCAATAATGTAACGCTATTGGCTTATCTCCGCTCTCTGTCTCCTGATGTTGATGTCATCAGAAGATCATCATCGAGCGCGACTCTCTGAAGGAGACCAATGAGGAGTTACGCTGTAACCAGGCTCAACAGGACCAGCTCCGACAAGCAGGTAGCTCTTTAGACCATCACATTGACAATGTAGACTGACTGTTTGGTGCTGCGTATGATTGGGAAGTGAAGGTTTCTTTGATAAATGGTGTGGGCACATTCAACATAGCTGCTGACTTTAAAGGCGAGTTGAGACGGACTGATCTCCAAATCAGCTTGTATTTGTAGATCACAATCATTCACAATTCATCCATGATGTGTAGGCCGTCATTGTAAATAAGAATTGTATTCTTAACTGACTTGCCTAGTTAATTAAAAACGTTTAAAAAATGATACATCACGGTTTTGATGCTCTCCAACACGGCCTGTGTCTCTGAGGCTTAGATGCACATGGTTACTGATCTTCTCTCTCTCTCCACAGGGATGGCAGGGATGCCAGCTGGCAGTCCAAGCCATGATAACCTTGCTGCTGAAATCCTACCTATAGAGTACAGGTAATAATTGAATAATTGTATTTGTGTGTGAGACGCTGACTGCACAAACTGTGTGTCCTTGTCCGTACAGGGAGAAGTTTATCCGGCTCCAGCATGAGAATAAGATGTTGCTTGTGCAGCAGGAAGGATCAGAGAATGAGAAGATCTCTGAACTACAGACACTGCTAGAGGAGGCACATCGAACACGTTCTGAACTGGACACTGAGAACAGGTGTGTGTGTGTGGGTAGCGCTAGCTGGCTTATCTTTTCACTTGTGCTGTCTTGGATGTTTTACTTCCTAGTTGACGGTAATCTACTTCCTGTGTGTGTGTGATGTACTTCCAGGTTAAACCGGGAGAGAGTCACTGAGCTGCAACAGCAGGTAGAGGATCTACAGAAAAGCCTCCAAGGCCAGGGGGCCAAGACTGATGATGTGAGTTACACACTACAGTACATGCATAGACTTTACACATACTTCTATGTCCAACATTAACCTCACATATTGTCTGTCATAACTACAGTAGTAGCTTTAAGGTAACGGTAGCTGTGTTCTCTCTTGCAACTGCTCTTTATTTTCAGTCTCACCTGAAGAGGAAACTGGATGCTCATATGTAAGTATGGTCCATACCGCTTTGTGAGACCTCCATGTTACTTCTAAGAGATGATGTATAAAATAAGGTGTTTTATTACCCAGGGTGCAACTGAATGAGGCACAGGATGAGATCATGAAGAAAAAAGAACTGCTGGAGGACCTGCAGCCAGACAACACACAGACCTGTGAGTACAACAGTAACACAACCATAACATGACCACAACATTGGCGGTATAGTTTTCAGAGTAACCCCAGTGAGTGTTCTCTGTCCCTTAGCTCTGAGACTGGATGAGCTGATGGCTGCTCTGAAGAAGAAGGATGATGACATGAGAGCCATGGAGGAGAGATACAAGATGTATCTGGAGAAAGCACGCAACGTGAGTTGTCATTCCTTCCTCTCTTATCCAACTAGCTGCTGGACAAAAATGTAACGTCTCTTTGCCGCTGCTCCCACCAGTGATGTTTTATGAAGCTCTCGGTCTCTGTCTCTGTGCTGTAGGTGATCCGTGCGTTGGACCCCAAGCTGAACCCAGCCACAGCAGAGATTCAGGCTCTGAAGAACCAGCTGACGGACAGAGACAAAAGGATCCTCAGTCTGGAGGTAACGCTGACCTTGGCCTCTCTCCTTAACACTCAGCCAGGAGACACTCATTCACAGGGGGATCCATAGTACTGATCTCACAGTGCACTCTCGACCTCAGGTATTCATAGTCTCTTTCACTGTCTCTGTGTGTGTGTGTGTCTCTCTTCTCTCTGTAGAGGGAGTGTGAGCAGGCAAAGCTGAGAGAGTATGAGGAGAAGCTGATTGTAACAGCATGGTACAACAAGGTTAGAACATGAAATCAGAATAGACGTACATTGTATTTTAGACCTCATATTTCCTTTGAAAAGAAATGACAGGAATGTACAGTTTACAAATGTTATCTCTATTTTGTTCCAATTTAAATAGACATGCATGTTGTCTCTCTTCCACTCCCTCCAGAGTCTGAGCTTCCAGAAGCTGGCGATCGAGGCCCGTCTGGGGGGTCGCTCCACCTCCATGGTGCCCCCCGGTCAGTCCTTCCTGTCCCAGCAGCGCCAGGTCACCAACGCCACCCGCAGGACCCTCTCTGTCAGCGTGCCTGCCACCACCGCTAACTAGACCTGTGATGGGTGACTACTGAGGTGGGCCACAGTGTATACAGTCTTCTGCTCTTAAAGTTAGACCATGATTAGTTCAATCAAGCGTGTTAATGCTTGGCCGGAACAAAAGTCTGCTGACACGGCGGCCCACTAGGACCAGTGTCTCCCACATTTGAAGTAAACAAACAAATGGCTCCTCTCTTGCTCCCTTCCACAAGTGCATACTTAAGTGACCTTAAGCACACTAGCTCTCGGCCCCTTGGGAGGGGACAAGCATGCACTGACTGACGTGAACATGAGCACTTGGTCTAGTCAGGTTCCCTCTTCCTCACTGATACACTGTACAGTAATATACCGCACAGTAGCACACAACAGCACTACTGCTTAGGCTGCTTATAATCACCTGGAATGAGTTTGGTCTGAGTTGGCAACCCTACCCACATGCTTTATTAGCCATAGCCTAGCACAGAACACTGAGCCCTACAATATACCTGTGTTAGCCTAGCTAGCGTCAAGCTCTAACTGGAATGCCTATTGAACTAACCTTGATTCTTAATCTCGACATCCTGACATGCTGTATATTGAGTCAAGGATATGTAATTTCTTCAGTCTATGAAAGTGCAAAAAACTACAATTGGAGCTTATAAGACAAATGTCGTCTTATATGGCTTATTTGAATGCTATTACCAGCTGACTATAACTGATATTATATAATGTTTTCATACTTTACAACAAAATAAAGAATCAACCACACTATGCAGTTAAAGGATGTAACAAACATCTTATCAACCGTTGGACTACAGAGAGAGTTTGACCTCTGATCTTCCTCTGTTGTCACAATCACCAGGGATGAATGGAGCACAGATAACTGAGGAGAAATAGGTGTATTTTGGTGCTGGCCACCAAACGTCCATTACTAGTTTCTTACACAAAAGTAGGAAGTCTATACTGCAGACCTGTGTCAATATCCTGTGATGTCATACTGACACAAACATCTCTGGTGTGGCAACTGCAAATCAATTAATCAAATCAGAAATCCAGGACTTCATTTATTTTCTATGTGCTCAACTGTGATCTGTACTAGAACTAACTGCATGCTCTAACGGAATACTGTTGGGTCTTTATATTCTCTGAATGTCTTGTCTATGAGTAGTAAGGTTTCAAAAGTATAATCTATACAGCACTACTGTTATCAGGGTTCAAACACCAGCTTGCTATTTGTGGGCCAGTTTCACAGACTCAGATTACGTTTTACTTAGGTTATGAAATTATTTATTTATTTCACCTTTATTTAACCATAATGAAATGTGGATGAACCAAACCAGAATTAAACCTTGTCCTGGATGAATTTAATCTGCATCCTACAGTAGATTAAATCTTCTTCCTCTCTGATTAAGCAAAACTGTTGTGACAACCTTTGAATGTCTTACATTTTTTGGGGCACATTGGCCTTCCTCTGTACCCACAATGCATCTAGGGGTTGAGTTTGATGCGTCTTGATTTGAGGTGCATTGGGATATCTGAGTGAAACATGAACATCTCTTTTAAAATAGCTATCCACTGATGTTATGATCCATACTGGGTTGGATTCCTAGCCATATAGTGAGGCTTACTTTAGCTCAAGGCAAGCAACAAGCTAGATGTTTTTATTTGCAGTTTCTGGAAAATGTGAAATTCCTTTATGTCGTGCTGCTGCTTACATTTTATACACACGCTTCAGATAAAACAATATGGACTGTAGAGCACTGTACAAAGCTGATTTCACAGCTCTTAGATTTGTTGTTTTCTTTTCCAGTGGATAGTACTTGTACTCCTACTTATTCACACACATACAATGCCATGTATACAGAGATCAGAGCAGCACTAGGAAATGAGATCTGAACAACGCTGTTCGGTTAGTAGGCTACTTGTTGATTGTGTTAGTGGGAAAATAAGTGTGAATAATGAAGTTATTATATGAAATTGTTATGAAAAATAAGTCTTAAAGCCTTTGTTTTCATGTACTATAAAGAATAAACTCTTTTCAAAGTGTTGATTTATTGGGTGAGAGTAGCGGCCCACATTCTTGGTGGCCACAAGATGGAGGCATATTTCTATTGTTACTCCTCACCTTCTATTCAAAACCACAACAAAGTGACCCTCCATATCACAACACATGTAGGTATTGTGCCCATTTCTTGTGATCGAAATGTTAGTTTTTTGGTGCGCAAACCTTCTTGTCTAACTCAGTTGCTGCGCTTTTTTACTATTATTGAACAAATTCTTATTTACAATGACGTCTTATCCCGGCCAAACCTGGACGACGCTGGGCCAATTGTGTGCCACCCTATGGGACTCCCAATCGCGGCCGGTGTGATACAGCCTGGATTCGAACCAGGCACTGTAGTGACGTCTGTAGCACTGAGATGCAGTGATTTTGGGCCGCTGCGAGACATTGACACTCAGATACAGTAGGCTATAGGCCTACATTTAAACTATATAGAAAAGGTTAATGTGGAGATTGCTTTCATTGCAGTTGGCAGCCACTCCTCTCTGTTTACATTCCCTACTCCTTTCACTATGTACAGTATGTTCAATAGAAACTGATGCTCTTTTACCCACTTTGTGTAATCAAATCAAACTTTATTTAAAATGCACTTCAAGTCAGAAGTTTAGATTTAGTCCTATTTTTGGATTATTGGTTGAGACGGAGATGTGAATACAACATGAATTATTAATATGTAGACAAACTGGATATTGAATTGTGTTTGGTAGTCAACGCAACCAAATATCAACATTTGAAGGAGATGTATCTTCTGCTTGGATTGTTCCATCTGTGCCACTGACTTGGTCTGGCTTTAATTCTAGTTTGTCTACAAATAAATAATTTAAATCTAAGTTAAGTATGAAATCAAACTATAAATGCACATGAAGTTTCATTAGATTGTCTTTTTTTTTTTTTTTACTTTGATTCTTGGTTGAGATGGAGACGTGAATACAACATATAAATTATTTGTAGACAAACGGGAATTAAAGCCAGGTTTAGTCAGTGGCACAAAAGATATCTCCTTGAAATGTTGATATTTGATTGTGTTCAAACCCAATTCAATATCCAGTTTGTCTACAACCAGAAATCTTAGAAAAGGACTGGACTGAATTGAATCAATTCAAACTTTAATTGCACTTTAAATAAAGTTCAATATCACTTTTGCAATACAGTGAATAGCCTATTAACTTGTCGAAATGTTAACAAATTGTTGGATTTACGTCTCCAACTAAACTAAAAATAACAGTTAAAGAATAGGGTTAAGCCAGTAGCTCAGACGAAACTATCCAAGCATTAGATATCCTTTAAATGTTGACATTTGGTTGGGTTGTCAACCAAACACAATTTAATATTATTTTCGTAAATACAGTAAATAGCCTATCTTACAAACTACACTGAACAAAAATATAAACACAACATGCAACAATTTCAATGATTTTACTGACTTACAGTTCATATCAGTAAATTGAAATAAATTAATTAGGCCCTAATCTTTGGATTTCACATGACTGGGAATACAGATACAGTTAGGTCCATATGTATTTGGACACAGGCACAATTTTAGATTTTTTTTAGGTTTTTACCAAAACATATTCAAGCTATAGTTATATAATGGATATGGGATGAAAGTGCACACTCTTAGGTTTAATTTGAGGGTATTTGCATCCAAATTGGAAGAAGGGTTTAGGAATTACAGCTCTTGAGAGTAGCTACCCCCCTTTTTCAAGGGACCAAAAGTAATTGGACAATTGAATCAAAAGCTGTTTCATGGACAGGTGTGGGCTATTCCTTCGTTATTTCTTTATCAATTAAGCAGGTAAAAGGTCTGGAGTTGATTCTAAGTGCGGTATTTGTATTTTGAATCTATTGCTGTGAACCTAAATCATGCGTTCAAAGGAGCTCTCCATGCAAGTCAAACAGGCCATAATTAGGCTTAAAAAACAAAACAAATCCATCCGAGAGATAGCAGGAACATTAGGAGTGGCCAAATCAACAGTTTGGTACATTCTGAGAAAAAAAGAATGCACTGGTGAGCTCAGCAACATAAAAAGGCTTGGACGTCCAAGGAAGACAACAGTGGTAGATGATCGTAGGATCCTCTCCATGGTAAAGAAAAACCCATTCACAACATCCAGCCAAGTGAAGGAGACTCTCCAGGAGGTAGGTGTGTCAGTGTCAAAGTCTACAATCAAGAGAAGACTTCACAAGAGCAAATACAGAGGGTTCACCACAAGGTGCAAACCATTCATAAGCATCAAGAATAGAAAGGCCAGATTTTGCCAAAAAACATCTAAGAAGCATGACCAGTTCTGGAAAAGCATTCTTTGGACGGATGAAACTAATATCAACCTGTACCAAAATGACGGGAAGACAAAAGTATGGAGAAGGCTTGGAACAGCTCATGATCCAAAGCATACTACGTCATCTGTAAAACATGGTGGAGGCAGTGTGATGGCATGGGCATGCATGGCTTCCAGTGGCACTAGATCACTGGTGTTTATTGATGATGTGACAGAAGACAGAAGCAGCCGGATGGATTCTGAAGTGTATAGGAATATACTGTCTGCCCAGATTAAGCCGAATGCAGCAAAGTTGATTGGACAGCGCTTCACGGTACAGATGGACAATGATCCAAAACACACTGCAAAAGCAACCCAAGAGTTTTTTAAGGAAAAGAAGTGGAATATTCTGCAATGGCCGAGTCAATCACCTGATCTCAACCCGATCGAGCATGCATTTCATGCTGCAGTTAAGGCCTGGCAAAGCATCACAAAGCAGGAAACCCAGTCTTTGGTGATGTCCATGGGTTCCAGAATTCAGGCAGTCATTGCCTGCAAAGGATTCTCAACAAAATATAAAACATGAACATTTTATTTATGATTATATTAATTTGTCCAATTACATTTGAGCCCCTGAAAATGGGGGGACTGTGTATAAAAATGGTTGCAGTTCCTAAAATGTTTACTTATCATTATGTTAATGATATTTGTGTTCAACCCCTTGAATTAAAGCTGAAAGTCTGCACTTCAAATTCATCTTGATTGTTTCATTTTAATTTTATTCTGGTGGCATACAGATCCAGAAGTATGAAAATTGTGTCTGTGTCCAAATATATATGGACCTATCTGTATGTATCTGTTAGTCACAGATACCACCATTTGCCTCATGCAGTACTGCACATCTCCTTTGCATAGAGTTGATCAGGTTGTTGATTGGCCTGTGGAATGTTGTCCCACTCCTCTTCAATGGCTGTGAGAAGTGGCTGGATATTGACGGGAACTGGAACAAGCTGCCTTACACATCGATCCAGAGCATCCCAAACATGCTCAATGGGTGGCATGCTGGTGAGTATGCAGGTCATGGAAGAACTGGGACATATATTCAGCTTCCAGGAATTGTGTACAGATCCTTGCGACATGCGGCTGTGCATTATCATGCTTAAACATGAGGTGATGACAGCGATGAATGACACGACAATGGGTAAAAATGCAAACAATCAATAAAATGCAATCGCGTTCGTTGTCCATAGCATATGCCTGCCCATACCATAACACCACCGCCATCATGGGGGCACTCTGGTCACAAGGTAATCCAGAAAACAGTGCCACACTCTCATTCTCAGAAAGGTCCATCTTTTCAAAGAAAACATACTTTAATTGGAACTATATTTGAGCAAAATAAGTAGTTTTGTGATCACAAGAAAATCCTAGTAATTCAGGTAAAGAACCCCATATTTAGGCAGAAAAATCCCTGGCTGATATGGCGTCTACTTAGAAATACTATAACAGTAAATTAATAGATGACATTCACTGCTATAAACCTGTCTCCAATATAATCGCATAATTTACACAGACCCGCCACGGACCTTCGTGTGAAAAGGCATCCCATTGTCTATTTTGTCAATGAGTTCAGTGTACAGTGCATTCGGAAAGTATTCCCTTATGCACTGTTCAGCCTAATTCTAAAATGGATTAAATAAAACACGTTCCTCATTAATCGAAACACAATACCCCATAATGACAAAGCAAAAACAGCTTTTTAGAAATGTTTGCAAATGTATTAAAACAACTGAAATACCTTATTTACATAAGTATTCAGACCCTTTTGCTATGAGACTTGAAATTGAGCTCAGCTGTATCCTGTTTCCATTGATCATCCTTGAGATGTTTGTACAACTTGATTGGAGTCCACCTGTGGTAAATTCAATTGAGTGGACATGATTTGGAAAGGCACACTCCTGCCTGTATAAGGTTCCACAGTTGACAGTGCATGTCAGAGCAAATATCAAGCCATGAGGTCAAATGTATTGTCTGTAGAGCTCTGAGACAGGATTGTGTCGAGCAGGGTTGGGTAGGTTACTTTCTAAATGTAATCCGTTACAGTTAACGTTGCCTTTCCAAAATTCTAATCAGTAACATAACTTTTAGATTACCCTAACTCAGTAACGTAATTACATTGTTACTTTTAGATTACTTTCCCCTTAAGAGAAAAATGTATGTTACCAATTGAACAACATCTATTGCAGGATAAACCAATGTTAGTTTACATAGCTGGCCATATATGGATGTTAAATTTTACTTTATGGGTTGGTTATGTAGGCTTCTTATAACCCATCACTTCCTACTACATATAATAATAAGATTAAATTATATATTCCCATTAAAAACCAAAGTCTATCAGAATTCCAGTCATTCCAATAAATGTTATACCCATTTATCTTCAAGATTAGGACTTGGAAATATGGAATTACAGTTTAGCCAAATTGTTCTACGTGAGCATGATCCCAAAACTAAGGACTTGTTAGCCAGCCCTACTCTGTTGTTTATGAATTTGTTGTCGTGGAGGACTGATTGGGCTTATTGATTCTAATTGAAAAATAAATGCTGTGCAAAGCTGTCCTCAAGGCAAAGGGTGGCTACTTTTGAAGAATCTAAAATCTGAAATATATTTACATATAACACTTTTTTTGGTTACTACACAATTCCTTATGTATTATTTCATAGTTTACAATGTAGAAAATAGAAAAAATAAAGAAGAAACCCTTGACTGAGTAGGTGTGTCAACTTTTGACTGGTACTGTATATATAGTTTAAAAGTCCAAAAATGGATGTAGCAACTACAGATTGCCCCTTAAGTCTATCAAAAGTTTGAGCAATAAAAGCCCCACTTTTATTCCATAGGCTTGGATCCGCACTATGCAGCTGTTGCAAGAGTACATTTTTCACTGGCTGTCCACTGGTTTCAAAAACATTGATTGATGGGCAGCTTAAACTTCTTGAATTCAACCATTATTGGGTTCAAATACACATTTAGATTTGTGAACAGCCATCCACAACAACCACAATCCGTAAGGAGCAAATGGCTAAATGAGAGCGCAGCAGTGGGATTCACATCAACGCACTATGTAGATCATTAATAAGTGATATGCTTATCGCTGTCATCCATACCTCGAAGCGTTTATTCAAATGAGATAATCTTTGGATGCTGACAGCAGTCGCACCATTGGAA
This sequence comes from Thymallus thymallus, assembly GCA_023634145.1. NCBI lineage: Eukaryota > Metazoa > Chordata > Actinopteri > Salmoniformes > Salmonidae > Thymallus > Thymallus thymallus. Next base: position 14,417,720 of record CM042393.1, on the reverse strand, counting down.
GACATAACTTGGACTGTAGCCTACAAAAGCCTACTCCTTCTCTTTTCCCGCAATCCATCAAACACATTTTGGTGTGTCGACATAGTGGTCCCTGACAAATTTTCACAAGCATCCTTTCTGAATTTAAAAGTCATCCTCTAAGTAATCATCTACTTTTTCAAAAGTATCTGTAATCTGAATACAATATTTTTGCTGGTAATGTAACAGATTACAGTTACCGTTTTTCTTGTAATCCCTTACATATAACGGATTACATGTACTCCACAACCCTGGTGTCGAGGCACTGATCTGGGGAAGGGTACCAAAACATTTCTGCAGCATTGAAGGTCCACAAGAACACAGTGGCTCCTCATTCTTAAATGGAAGAAGTTTGGAACCACCAAGACTCTTCCTAGAGCTGGCCGCTCGGCCAAACTGAGCAATCAGGGGAGAAGGGTCAAAGAGGTGACCAAGAACCCGATGGTCACTCTGACAGAGCTCCAGAGTTCCTCTGTGGAAATGGGAGAACCTTCCAGAAGGACAACCATCTTTGCAGCACTCCACCAGTCAGGCCTTTATGGTAGAGTGGCCAGACGGAAGCCACTCCTGTCATGTGCCACTAAAAGGCACATGACAGCCCGCTTGGAGTTTGCCAAAAGGCACCTAAAGGACTCTGACCATGAGAAACAAGATTTTCTGGTCTGATGAAACCAAGATTGAACTCTTTGGCCTGAATGCCAATCGTCACGTCTGGAGGAAACCTGGCGCCATCCATACGGTGAAGCATGGTGGTGGCAGCATCATGCTGTGGGGATGTTTTTCAGCGGCAGGGACTGGAAGACTAGTCAGGATCAAGGGAAAGATGAACAGAGCAAAGTACAGAGATATCCTTGATGAAAACCTGCTCATGAGCACTCAGGACCTCAGACTGGGGCGAAGGTTCACCTTCCAACAGGACAATGACCCTAAGCACACAGCCAAGACAATGCAGGAGTGGCTTCGGGACATGTCCCAGCCAGAGCCCTGACCCAATCAAACATCTCCGGAGAGTCCTGAAAAAAACTTTGCAGCGACGCTCCCTATTCAACCTTGATGAACCTACAGTAAATGTAATTGTCGTTTAAAAATAGATAATAATAATGTGCTAACAATTCTAAATACCTGTTTTTGCTTTGTCATTATGGGGTATTGTGTGTAGAAAAAATAACAATTTTAAAAATGTTATAATAAGGCTGTAAAGTAACAAAATGTGGAAAAAGTCAAGGGGGCTGAATACTTTCCGAATGTCCTGTATTTCAAACACTGCTGGTAACCAGATGATCCCAATAATTTAGGTAGCCTAGTAAACGATATCCCCCTCTGGTATGTTCTATTGCGAACTGTCTGGGACTCGTTGTTGTTTCCCTGCTTACTACTCAAAGATTAAATTAACTGCAATACACTGGTCTCATAACTAGGCTACACAGAACCACAGCGGACCCATTGTGTAACATGAGTATTTCCTCGCTTTGTGCATGGGGTATTGTCTTGCTCTTCCCCAAACTGTTGCCACAAAGTTGGGAACACAGAATCGTCTAGAATGTCATTGTATGCTGTAGCATTAAGATTTCCCTTCACTGGAACTAAGGGGCCGAGCCCAAACCATGAAAAACAGCCCCAGATCATTATTCCTCCTCCTGTTATCTGCCAATCCCAGATTTATCTGTCGGACTGTAAGATGGTGAAGCGTGATTCATCACTCCAGAGAATCCGTTTCCACTGCTCCAGAGTCCAAAGGCAGCGAGGTTTACAGCACTCCAGCCGACACTTGGTATTGCGCATGGTGACATTTGGCTTGAGTGAGGCTGCTCGACCCTAGAAACCCATTTCATGAAGCCCCAGATGAACAGTTCTTGTGCTAAAGTTGCTTCCAGAGGCAGTTTGGAATTCGGTAGTGATCAAGGAGAGAATATTTGTATGCACTTTAGCACTCAGCGGTCCCGTTCTGTGAGCTTGTGTGGCCAGCAGTTGTTGCTCCTAGATGTTTCCACTTCACAATAACAGCACTTACAGTTGACCGGGGCAGCTCTAGCATGGCAGACATCTGACAAACTGATTTGTTGGAAAGTTGGCATCCTATGACAGTGCCACATTGAAAGTCACTGAGCTCTAAGGCCATTCTACTGCCAATGTTTGTCTATGAAGATTGAATGGCTGTATGCTCGATTTTATACACCTGTAGCGCTCTCTGGCACACTGTGGTGGGATCAGTCTATGACTGAAGGTGCTCCTCTGCGTCATAACCATGGCATGCAGAGGGTGGGTGACGTTGTCCATGATGGCCAGCAGTTTGGCCAGGATCCGTCTCTCCGCCACCTCAACTAGAGTGTCAAGGCTAATCCCCAGAACAGAGCTAGCCTTCCTGATCAGTTTATTTACCCGAGAAGCATCACCGGCCATTATGTTGGTGCCCCAGCACACCACTGCAAAAAAGATGGCCACCACAGACTGGTAGAAGGTATGCATTAGTTCACTGCACACGTCGAAGGACCTGAGCCTCCTCAGAAAGTAGAGTCGGCTCTGGCCCTTTTTGCACAGAGCCCCGGTGTTACCAGCCCATTCCAGCCTTTTGTCCATATGGACTCCCAGGAACATGTATGACCCAAACTTTCCCACATCCATCCCCTGTATAGGGACTGCAATCATTTGGGCCTTGGTTCTCCTGAAGTCCACCACCATCTCCTTTGTTTTGCAGATGTTGAGCTGAAGGTGGTTCTGAAGGTGCGCTCCTCCCCCTGCCCACCCCTGATGCACCCTACAATTGTGGAGTCATCCGAGAACTTCTGTAGGTGGCATGTTTCAGAGTTATATCTGAAGTCTGAGGTGTAGAGGGTGAACAGGAAGGGGGACAGGACCGTTCCCTGGGGGGCCCTTGTGTTGCTCACTGCCCTTTCTGACACACAGCTCTGTAGTCGCACAAATTGTGGCCTACCGTTCAGGTAGTCCGTGACCCAGGAGACTAAGGGTGCTTCCACTTTCATATTACAAAAATACTTCTCACAGAGGTGAGCTTGCTGCTCTCTCTCACCTGGCCAGTTGTGAAGGAGCAGTTTACAATCCCCTGGCCTGCTATGTCCGTTGGGGGAAGGGAGCCTACTGAAGGAGTTAGACATTTACAGAGTTTGTTTCTGAGAGAGCGCTGTGAGATGGTGTGATGAAAGTCAACAGCAGAGAAATTGTAAGTTTAGGCTCGGTGTTATCTTTTAGTGTATTTTATAAAATTAGTCAACTGTAATAATGTGTATATTACAGCAATATTGATACCTTTATATTTCTTTATTTTATTACCCACAGAGAGGATAATGACATATGGGAGCAAATCACCCAAGCGACCCCGCCGATCAAGGTCTTCACCCTCCACTGCCAGATCCACAACCCCCACTGCTTATTCTGTCTCTACTGATGGTTCAAGCTCTACCACTCCACAAAGCCCCCACTCTTCTTCCACTACCCCCACTGCAGGCCCTGGATCTATTCCCCTCTCAGCCAGTTCATCTAGATGTGCAGGGGCAGGGAAGACACCTATTTTATTTATTTTTATTTCACCTTTATTTAACCAGGTAGGCCAGTTGAGGCATCAACAGAGAAGAGGGAGGAGCAGAGGTATGTTAGGGTGGGCAGGTAGCCTAGCGGTTAGAGTTTTGGGCCAGTAACCGAAAGGTTGCTGGTTTCGAATACCTGAGCCGACAAGGTGAAAAACCTGTTGATGTGTCCTTGAGCAAGGCACCTTAACCCTAATTTGGCCCCTGTAAATAAGAATTTGTTCTTAACTGACTTGCCTAGTTAAATAAAGGTTAAATTAAATAAATGAAGTAAGGGCACTGGAACCAGCACAACAGAGGGAGATGAACCTAAGGACAGATGGTATTCAGTCATTGAAGATTATGTGGAGCCAGTACCACCCAGGTTCAGACCCAAACAACCTGTAGTCCCACAGTTGAACGGTACTCAAACATACCATCTGTTTCAGCTTTACTTCACCACCTCTGTGCTGGGGACACTAGTTTCCAATACCAAAAAGTATGGGACAAGAAGAAGCAAAGGGGGAAGAAGATGCATTGGAAACATGTCACCATGACATGCTCTCGTACATTTCCCTGGTAATATACATGGGACTGGCGAAGGTATCAAGACTAGTTGACTAGTGGAGCATGTCCCGCTCTACCGATTCAAGTTCCCCGCCTCCATCATGAGTGAAAACCATTTATTGTCCATCAACTGTACTCTTCACATGAGTGACCCACAAAAGGATGAGGAGAATGACAAGAAGAAGGGGCTGCAGGGTGTGATCATCTCGCAAGAGTCAAGCCCGATTACATTTACAATGTATATCTGTTTTCATAATTCTTCTTGCAAATATTTCTGAAACTCATTTAGATAATTCATTTGATGATACAGCAGTAGCAATACAAGGATATAACATCTACAGAAGAGACAGAAATGCTTATGGGGGAGGTGTTGCAGTATATTTTCAGAGCCATATCCCTCTAATGCTTAGAGAAGATCTTATGTCAAGTGTATTGAAGTGTTGTGGTTGCAGGTTCACCTGGCACATCTAAAGCTTTTTCTTTTGGGATGTTGCTATAGGCCACCAAGTGCTAACAGTCAGTATCTAAATGATATGTGTGAAATGCTTGATCGCTTATGTGATGTATACAGAGAGGTATACTTTCATGGGGACCTGAATATTGATTGGTTTTCATCAAGTTGTCTGCTCAAGAGGAAGCTTCTCACTGTAACCAGTGCCTGTAATCTGGTTCAGGTTATTAATCAACCTACCAGACTTTTTAATTCATCAACACTACAGGAACAAGAATATCCACATTTTTACTAATACTGTAGAACTTTGTTCTAAAGCTGTATCCGTACCCAATTGATGCAGTGATCATAATACAGTGGCTATATCAGGAAAGCCAAAGTTCCAAAAGTTTGGTCTAAAATAGTGTATAAGAGATCATACAAAATATATTGCTGTGAGTCTTATGTGGATGCTGTTAAAAATATTTGTTGGTTTGATGATTAATAAGGAGCATCCAGACACTTTATGAAATTATTAATAAACATGCACCTGTTAAGAAACTGACTGTTAGAACAGAACAATGGTTGAAAGAGATGGCACAAAAGGAGTGGCTAGTAAGTCTGGCTGCACATCTGACTGGCTGACTTACAGCAAATTGAGAAATTATGTGACTAAACTCAACAAAAAGAAGAAGAAACTGTATTATGAAGCCAAAATTAATTATATAAAGAATGATGGAAAAAAAAGTACTTTAAATGAAATTATAGGCAGAAAGACATTCAACTCCATCTTTCATCGAATCAGATGGCTTATCCATCACAAAACCATTTGATACTGCCAATTATTTTATTTATTGCTTAATTAGCAAAGTGGGCAAACTTAGGCAGGAAATGCCAATAATGAAAATAATGCATAAAAAAAATGAATAATTAAAAAATATAAATAAAACAATTTGTAAAGTTAGTGTGGGAGAGGTGGAAAAATGATTATCAATCAATAATGACAAACCTCCTGGCATTGACAACTTGTTTATTTTTTTAGAGGGTAGATCAGCTTTAATATTGCAGATAGATTGTAGCTTCCATCAATGTAATTGTCGGCATCATTTCCAATCCCCCATATTTTTTGGGGGTAAATATATATATTTATAAGCTAGGTGGTTCCAGCCCTGAATGCTGATTGGCTGACAGACGTGGTATATGAGACCGTATACCATGGGTATGACAAATCATTTGTTTTTACTGCTCTAATTACTTTAGTAACCAGTTTATAATAGCAATAAGGCACCTCTGGGGTTTGTGGTGTATGGCCAATATACCACGGCAAATGGCTGTTTCCAGGCACTGTCAGGCTCTGGCCATAGAGAAGCCTATTTGCTTCTCTATGTAACCATGGTCAGAGTCTGACAGGTCTCTTCTTTCTCTTTCTGGTGGTGGTTTGTGTGGGATCCCTAATTAGAGGCAGCTGTAGCGCATCGTCTCTAATTAGAGATCCTACATAGGTTTGTAGATTTTCACACTGTGTGCTTTGTTTACGTCTGTTCATTCGTGTTGTGTTTTGGTGAACGTGACGTTAGTCTATTCGTGTTTGTTTTGTTCTGTAGTTCGTCATTTGAGTTTATTATACACAGTTGTTGAAATTATACATAGTATAGAAAATAAACGATGTCGAACTACTATCCCTGCGCTGCGCCTTGGTCTGTGTGTGCACCCTCTCATGAAAGGCACTCCGTGATGCGTCGTATATTGGCCATATTGTGCCTTTTTGGCCATATTGCACACCCTTTTGTGCCTTATTGCTTAAATATATATTTACCCCCCAAAAAGCAGGATGTAATTGTTGTTTATTAGTTTACTCCAATTAGGTGTAAACTACGGAAATATATTTTGAAAAATATGTACAGTTGAAGTCGGAAGTTTACATACACCTTAGCCAAATACATTTAAACTCACAATTCCTCACAATTCATAATTCCTGACATTTAATCCTAGTAAAAATTGCCTGTCTTCGGTCAGTTAGGATCACCACTTTATTTTAAGAATGTGAAATGTCAGAATAATAGTAGAGAGAATGATTTATTTCAGCTTTTATTTCTTTCATCACATTACCAGTGGGTCAGAAGTTTACATACACTCAATTAGTATTTGGTAGCATTGCCTTTAAATAGTTTAACTTGGGTCAAATGGTTCGGGTAGCCTTCCACAAGCTTCCCACAATAAGTTGGGTGAATTTTAGCCCATTCCTCCTGACAGAACTGGTGTAACTGAGTCAGGTTTGTAGGCTTTTTCAGTTCTGCCCACAATAGGATTGAGGTCAGGGCTTTGTGATGGCCATTCCAATACCTTGACTTTGTTGTCCTTAAGCCATTTTGCCACAACTTTGGAAGTATGCTTGGGGTCATTGTCTATTTGGAAGACCCATTTGCGAACAAGTTTTAACTTCCTGACTGATGTCTTGAGATGTTGCTTCAATATATCCACATAATTTTCCTTCCTCATGATGCCATCTATTTTGTGAAGTTCACCAGTCCCTCCTGCAGCAAAGCACCCCCACAACATGATGCTGCCACCCCCGTGCTTCACGGTTGGGATGGTGTTCTTCGGCTTGCAAGCATCCCCCTTTTTCCTCCAAACATAACGATGGTCATTATGGCCTAACCGTTCTATTTTTGTTTCATCACACCAGAGGAAATTTCTCCAAAACGTACGATCTTTGTCTCCATGTTCAGTTGCAAACCGTAGTGGCTTCTTCCTTGCTGAGCGGCCTTTCAGGTTGGGTCGATATAGGACATGCTTTACTGTGGATATAGATACTTTTGTACCTGTTTCTTCCAGCATCTTCACACGGCCCTTTGCTGTTGTTCTGGGAATGATTTGCACTTTTCGCACTAAAGTACGTTCATCTCTAGGAGACAGAACACATCTCTTTCCTGAGCGGATTGACGGCTGCGTGGTCCCATGTTGTGTATACTTGCGTACTATTGTTTGTACAGATGAATGTGTTACCTTCAGGCGTTTGGAAATTTCTCCCAAGGATGAACCAGACTTGTGGAGGTCTACAATCTTTTTTCTGAAGGTCTGTGACCAGTCCTATTTATGATATAATTTACAAAGACTTTGCCTTTTTTTAATCAGTTGATCAAAAAATAATGTTTTGTTTTAATCAATTACTATATTTGAGTTTAACCTATGTATTTGTTGTATTATTTGTTTAGTCTTTTCTGGTGGATTAAACTGAAATTGCAACCAACTTTCTATGACTTGTTTTAAAAATGTAGTTTTCAAATAACCGAAAGTGAGGGGTTGTAATCTGAATAAAGGGGAAAAGGCCATTGTTGAACATGGGGTGAGACATTCTTATTGATTTGCTAGAGAACCAGTTTGGATTTAAGTATAACTTTTGTATGACTGACGCTTTTAGTGAGAGGTCTAATGCTTTAATATTTAATAATTTCCAAATTCATATTAATTATATAAATAGGACCTTTTTAATTTTGTCTGGCTTGCCATTCCAAATAACATTGAATATTTTTTTGCTCATATAATTAAAAAAACAGGTTGATAGGTGTAGGCAAGACCATAAGCAAATAGGTAAACTGGGATTTGACTAAAGCGTTCATCTGGGTGATTTTTCCACAAATAGACAGGTATTTACCTTTCCATGGTAGCAAGATCTTATCTATTTTTGCTAACCAAGTATGTCCACATCCCCATCAGACCATTTTATTGGTAAACTACACGGTAATGTGAAAGTTGTATTTTTTTTTGTCATAATTTGGTTGTAATCCAGAGAATTTAGAACAATTATCTCAATCCTCTATGAGGCTGTTGAGGGATCCAAGATGTGGATTTAAAAGAAAACATGAATCATCAGTGTACAATGACACTTTTGTTTTTAAGCCCTGGATTTCTAGCCCCTTGATATTACTGTTGGATCTGATTTTAACAGCTAACATTTTGTTGGCAATAATAAATAGATATGCCGATAGTGGACAACCTTGTTTTACTCCTCTTGACAGTTTTAAAAACTTTTGGAGAAGTACTTTAACCCATTTTTATAAGAGATTCTCCAAAATTGAAATATTCCAGGGATTTATACATAAACTCCAATCGTACTTTATCAAAGGCCCTTTCAAAGTCAGCTATGAATACCAGGCCTGGTTTCACTGATTTTTCATAGTGTTCTATTGCTTCCAGTACTTGTCTTATATTATCTCCAATGTATCGTCCATGTAAAAAAACCTGTCTGATTAGATTAAGTAATATCCGACAATGCCTTTTTAATTCTATGTGCTAAGCATTTTGCTAGAATTTTTGCATCACATCACTGAAGTGTAAGATGCCTCCAATTGTTTAAATGGACTGGATCTTTATATTTACCACTTGGATCCTGTTGGGGAGAAATCAGAATTAGATTGGTAACATAGATAATTAAGATGTCTTATTTTGCATAATATGTTTATATGTACAATGTATCCTTTTGGACTCTGGGGTTGGAAGTCAGGCTCCACAATGTCTGGGCGCCAGGTGTTAATTCCTTGGCTCCACAGGTCAGGGCACAAATCACTCCCTCCTTCGCCCAGGGGTATCTGGAACTGACAAGTGATTGATGCAATGGAGTGAGTGTGTTTGTGTTGAGACGAGGTACCAGGCAGGAGTTTGTGACCCATTCCATACATCTGTTGTTTGTCATGAACATTCAAGAGGTTGTGTCTTTTGCTATAAAAGGTCTTTGGATTCTTGTTTCATGGCTCTCAGCGAATCACCTACGGGTGGTCCGTCGACCAGCCATAATGATTCATTATTGCAAAGCACTCATTGACTTGAGTCTCTGGTCTGACTTGCTTACTTACTTATAATTAAATAAACATTTCGTTTTTTATTTTTATTTTATTTATTTCACCTTTATTTAACCAGGTAGGTCAGTTGAGAACAAGTTCTCATTTGCAACTGCGACCTGGCCAAGACAAAGCAAAGCAGTGCGACAAAAACAACACAGAGTTACACAGTAAACAAACATAGTCAAAAACACAATAGAAAATCTATATACAGAGTGCAAAATGTAGTGCAAAATGCAGTAAGGTTAGGAGGTAGGACAATAAATAGACCATAGTGGTGAAATAAATTACAGATTATCATCATTAACACAGGAATGAAGGATGTGCAAATTATGATGTGCAAATAGATATACTGGAGTGCAAGATTTGTGAAAATAACAAAAATAAATATGGGGATGAGGTAGTAGTGTGGGCTATTTACAGAAGGGCTATATACAGGTGCAGTGATCGATAAGCAGCTTTGACAACTGATGCTTAAAGTTATTGAGGGAGATAGGAACCTCTAGCTTCAATGATTTTTGCAATTCGTTCCAGTCATTGGCAGCAGCGAACTGGAAGGAATGGCGGCCAAAGGAGGTGTTGGCTTTGGGGGTGACCAGTGAGATATACCTGCTGGAGCGCATGCTACGGGTGGGTGTTGCTATAGTGACCAGTGAGCTGAGATAGGGCGGGGATTTACCTAATAAAGACTTATAGATGACCTGGAGCCAGTGGGTTTGGCGACGAATATATAATGAAGGCCAGCCAGTTTAAGGAAGAACTCTGACTTGTGTGATTAGTGTATGTCTCCTCGTTTGATAATATAGAAAAATACCATAATCCTGTTTCAGTAATAATGAAATTAGACCTTGTTGAGTGTCTGATAATCTACCATTTTATATAGGAGTAGTTAAAACATGCTAATGAGTATATCCAAAAAAATGTGTTATGCCTCCACTGGTATGCCATCCAGGCCTGGACTTTTCCCGGACTTAAAGGCTTTAATTGTAATTTGGCCTTCATATGAGTCTTTCTGTATAGTTGTTCATTTTACATTATTACTAGAAAACAAATCCATACAATTAGCTTCAGTTAGTGGAGATGGAGGAGACTGAAATGAAAACATATGCTTGAAATACTTAACTTCCTTTTTCAAAATATACAGTCGTGGCCAAAGGTTTTGAGAATGACACAAGTATTGGTCTCCACAAAGGTTGCTGCTTCAGTGTTCTTAGATCTTTATGTCAGTAGTTACTATGGTACACTGAAGTATAATTACAAGTATTCCATAAGTGTCAAAGGCTTTCATTGACAATGACATTCAGTTTATGCAAAGAGTCAATATTTGCAGTGTTGACCCTTCTTTTTCAAGACCTCTACAATCCACCCTGGCATGCTGTCAATTAACTTCTGGGCCACAACCTGACTGATGGCAGGCCATTCTTGCATAATCAATGCTTGGAGTTTGTCAGAAGTTGTGGGTTTTTGTTTGTCCACCCCGCCTCTTGAGGATCGACCACAAGTTCTCAATGGGATTAAGGTCTGGGGAGTTTCCTGGCAATGGATCAAAAATGTCAATGTTTTGTTCCCCGAGCCACTTAGTTATCACTTTTGATCACAATTGGTCGTCATCAAACTGTTCTTGAATGGTTGGGAGAAGTTACTCTCAGAGGATATGTTGGTACCATTCTTTATTCATGGCTGTGTTGTTAGGCAAAATTGTGAGTGAGCCCACTCCCTTGGTTGAGAAGCAACCCCACACATGAATGGTCTGAGGATGCTTTACTGTTGGCATGACACAGGACTGATGGTAGCGCTCACACAAGGTGTTTTCCGGATGGCCCAAACAATTGGAAAGGGGATTCATCAGAGAAAATGACTCTACCCCAGTCCTCAGCAGTCCAATCCCTGTACCTTTTGCAGAATATCAGTCTGTCCCTGATGTTTTTCCTGGAGAGAAGTGGCTTCTTTGCTGCCCTTCTTGACACCAGGCCATCCTCCAAAAGACTTCGCCTCACTGTGCATGCAGATGCACTCACACCTGCCTGCTGCCATTCCTGAGCAAGCTCTGCACTGGTGGTGCCCCGATCCCGCAGCTGAATCAACTTTAGGAGATGGCCCTGGTGCTTGCTGGACTTTCTTGGGCGCCCTGACGCCTTCTTCACAACAATTGAACCTCTCACCCTGACGCCTTCTTCACAACATTTGAACCTTCTTGATGATCCGATAAATGGTTGATTTAGGTGCAACCTTACCAGCAGCAATATCCTTGCCTGTGAAGCCCTTTTTGTGCAAAGCAATGATGACTGCACGTGTTTCCTTGCAGGTAACCATGGTTGACAGAGGAAGAACAATGATTTCAAGCACCACCCTCCTTTTAAAGCTTCCAGTCTGTTATTCTGACTCAATCAGCATGACAGAGTAATCTCCAGCCTTGTCCTCGTCAACACTCTCACCTGTGTTAACGAGACAATCACTGACATGATGGCAGCTGGTCCTTTTGTGGCAGGGCTGAAATGCAGTGGAAATGTTTTGGGGGGATTAACTTCATTTTCATGGCAAAGAGGGACTTTGCAATTAATTGCAATTCATCTGATCACTCTTCATGACATTCTGGAGTATATGCAAATTGCCATCATCAACACTGATGCAGCAAACTTTGTGGAGACCAATACCAATTCTCAAAACTTTTGGCCACTAGTTTGGTGAATCATGAGTTACTGCGTCATTTGTAACAAGTTTTAGTAAACTATTTTTGGTAGCATTTCTATGTTGAAGATTATAAAATAATTTGGTTAATTTTCCCCCATATTCCATCCTGTTCGCTTTATTTTTATTATACATTACACTTGCTTTTTCTTGAATAAGTTCCACAATTTCTTTTGGTTTTTCCTTTAACTTATTCTGAGCCTCTCTGGTACCGTTTTTTATTGCTATCTGTACTGTTAGTCCTTCCATTTCCTTTGTTAAGATGGACTCTTTGGACCTAAATTGCGTTTGTATTAGAGATGAGTACTGAATTGCACGTCATCTAATGGCACATTTAAAAGTGTCCCATACAATAAGGTACCTATGCTGTACCTATGTTATGTCGGGAAAAAGTCCGTTATAAATTCCTCTGTCCTAGTTAAAAACAAGTTATCATCCAATAGGCTTTGATTAAATTTCCAATATCCTCGCCCACGTGGAAATTCTGTAAGAGTAATGTATATACCAATTATGTGATGGTCCGACCGCATTCTTTCCCCTATCAACACTTTCTAAACTTTTAGTCCCAGAGAGAATGACATAAGAAAGTATTCAAGATGACTAGCTTGATTGAGCCTACGCCATGTAATATCTCACTAGGTCAGGATATTTAAGCCTCCATATATTTACTAGTTCCTTTACGGTCCATAGAGGTATTTAAAACCATATTATAATCTCCCACCATAATAATAGAGTCTTGTATTACTTGTAGGGTTGATAAATTGTTATATATATTTTCAAAGAAGCGGGGATCATCATTACCTATACCGTATAGGTTAATGAGACATATCTAGTTATGGTCCAATAACATATTTAAAATCATCCATCTACCTTGAGGATCTGTGAGGGTTATGTTTTTTGACTTCTCCAGTGCCTTCAATACCATTCAGACCCTGCTACTGGGTGAGAAGATGAGGAGGATGAAAGTGGAAGCACCCTTAGTCTCCTGGGTCACGGACTACCTGACCGGTAGGCCACAAATTGTGCGACTACAGAGCTGTGTGTCAGAACGGGCAGTTAGCAACACAGGGGCCCCCCAGGTAACGGTCCTGTCCCCCTTCCTGTTCACCCTCTACACCTCAGACTTCAGATATAACTCTGAAACATGCCACCTACAGAAATTCTCGGATGACTCTGCTATTGTAGGGTGCATCAGGGGTGGGCAGGAGGAGGAGTACAGGAGCACAATCAGTGACTTTGTGTTGTGGTGTGAGCTGAACCACCTTCAGCTCAACATCAGCAAAACAAAGGAGATGGTGGTGGACTTCAGGAGAACCAAGGCACAACTGACTGCAGTCCCTATACAGGGGATGGATGTGGAAATGGTTGGGTCATACAAGTTCCTGGGAGTCCATATGGACAACAGGCTGGAATGGGCCGGTAACACCGGGGCCCTGTACAAAAAGGGCCAGAGCCGACTCTACTTTCTGAGGAGGCTCAGGTCCTTCATCCTAGAGTGTCAAGGATGAGCCTTGACACTCTAGAGGAGGTGGCGGAGAGACAGATCCTGGCCAAACTGCTGGCCATCATGGACAACGTCACCCACCCTCTGCACGCTATGGTTATGACGCAGAGGAGCACTTTCAGTCACAGACTGATCCCACCACGGTGTGCCAGAGAGCGCTACAGGAGGTCCTTCCTGCCGGCGGCTATTAGACTATATAATGCCTCACCAGGGTGCCGTGCCGTCGGCAACATAAATCTGGAACTGTTGGGGTGCTAGGACCTAGTTTAACAATTATGCATCCATCCGTGAGTAACTCTGGTCCGTCAGCACTCATTCACTCAGGACCTATTTATTCATACAGGTCTGTATATACATACTCATGTACAGTTGTTATATCATATCACGTGCAATATTGCTAGTAATTCTTGGACCTAACTTACGTAGGCATTCACTCAGGAATGCATATTTGTATCCTGTCAATTGCACCTTTTCTCATTGCTTTTAGTATATCGAATGTGCAATAAGTGCAAACCCTGCGCACTAAGGACTGTATTTTAAGGGAATTACTATTATTACCCCAAATGATATCATACACACATTTAGCTATTAAAGTATCTCTTCCTGTCATTTACCTGTACAGTTTGTGTAACCATGCAAGTATTCACTTATCTGTAAATATAACTGTATACTTAACTGTACAGCTAATTTAACCATGCAACATTTTCACTTACCTGTTCATTACCCAGTCTGTCTATTAAGTAAACTATTATTACCCTCACTCATATCATACGCATTTTTAGCTACTGAAGTATTTCTCTGCCATCGACCTGTATAGTATAGTTAACCATCCAACATCCACCAATGTATAGTGTACATATTCAGCCAACCACCCATACTATGCTATGTCTTTTTTATAGCTTTTATTTTATTTGCACTCCAGATATCTTGTATTTCTATACTTTTTCATACTGCCGCTCTATGTATCATGTACCGTGTATCTGTCTTTTGTGTACTTTCGTTGTGGCATTTTGCACCTGCCCTGTGTTTTGTTGTAGCTGCTTGACAATGAAATGTCCCCCCCGGGGGATCAATAAAGTATCTATCTATCTATAAGGACATGCATAAACCTGGTATCATTGGAAAGAAAACACCTGGGAGTATATAAGGAAACGGTCAGAACATAGATAGCACAGTTCAGATCACACAAAATCTAGCACACACAAAGTATCAGTTTTTTGTTTATTTTGAAAGTCAACCAATGTACAAGCTATAAGTAAATTATTCATGAAAAGAGCTGAAAACACATAAAATGGCTTCCACAACAAGTCGAAAACATCTGGGGGAAAAATTGAATTAATAGACACAACAGCTAGATGTTTAGACGTTTTAGTAAGGGGTGTCAGGTGCAGTCAAAAGACTTCTCCAAGTGTCCCCTCAACCTCTCCAAAATGTCATGAGTATGTAAATGAGGTAATTCCACTGCTTTTACAGATTAAATAAGCCTAAATGTTATTGGTCATTATAACAGCTCAAGGACTCAATATGTCGTAGCCTACATATCAATACATACACAAACTATATAGGTAAAATAGGGGAGAGGCGTTGTGCTGTGAGGTGCTGCTTTATCGTTTTTTTTAAACCAGGTGTGTTGTTCATTTGAGCAATATGACATAGAACAGAGTTCCATGCAATAATGGCTTTATATAATATACAGTATATACACTGTGAAAAGACCCCTGGTGGCATGTTTGGTGGGGTAAGTGTGTGTGTCAGAGCTGTGTGTAAGTTCACTATTCAAACAATTTGGGTTTTTCAACGCATTGATGTCTCTAATAAAAAGGTGATGCCGTCCGTATCTACTCAACTCTTAGCCAGTAGCGACTGGCATGCATAGAATATATATCAGCCCTCTGATTACAATGAAGAGCAAGTAATGCCACTCTGTTCTGGGCCAGCTGCAGCACTCGACCACACGACACGACAATAATCAAGATAAGACAAAACTAGAGCCTGCAGGAATTGCTTTTTGGAGTGTGGTGTCAAAAAAGCAGAGCATCTCTTTATTACGGACAGACCTCTCCCCATCTTTACAACCATTGGATTTATATGTTTTGACCATGACAGTTTACAATCTAAGTAGTTTAGTCTCCTCAAAATCAGCCACAACATTCATTACCAGACTCAGCTGAGATCTAGAACTTAGGGAATGATTTGTACCAAATACAATGCTCTTAGTTTTAGATATGTTCAGGACCAGTTTATTACTGGCCACCCATTCCAAAACTGACTTCAACTCTTTGTTAAGGGGTTCAGTGACTTCATCAGCTGTGGTTGCTGATGCGTATATGGTTGAATCATCAGCATACATACACGTGTCATGACTCTCTCTACTTGCTGATGGTCAAAAGGTGCCAGTTTGGCAAATGGCTGACAGATAGCCAGACCCCCTCTCTCTCCCACAGGAGAGGAAGGTAGAGGGGGAGTTTGTGTATTTGAAGGCGGAGGGGGAGTTGGCCCATTTTAATTACTTAACAGCAGGTCGTAAATACCTTCTAGCTTAACCTCTCTGCACTGCCAGTATGGACATTTACTCTGTGTGTAGAGAGAGACTCTTGCCTAAAAACTCTAACATCAAAAGATTGGACATTGGAACATTGTTTATGAATTTAATTGGTTTGGAATGGTCGGTGGGGATCCAAACAATAATCATGTCATATCATTTATTATTTTGTGATGTCATTAAGCATGGTATAACAAGATAACTGTAACTATGAAAGTGTACATGTCCTAGTTATCAGGTTTGCATCTAAATGTTGTATAAAATAAATGATTAAGTATAAGAATAAGTTTGTGAGGATAATGGGATTTCAGCCTTCTAAAATTAGAACATTGTTTTCCATGTAAACCCATGCTCAGTCAGTGGCTACGCCCAAGTGAGCACAGAAAGTGGGTCGGCATGATGAAACGCCCCCTTTATACCCAAGTATAAACCCTTCGTAAAAAATAAAATAAATAAAATAAAATAAAATAAAAAAAACCTTCATAACAAAATATACATCAGACCAAGCAGACGGACGGTGTGAGCTGACCTTTACAAATGGTTGAATCTCTACAAGACCAGAAGAAGTGAGACGGTAATCAATATGTTTGAAATGGTAAAACTCTCAATCTCTACACAAGAAGAAGAAACTCCCTAGACCGTAGCATTCCCAGTCTGCAGCTGGAATGTGAAATAGTCTAGAACTCTAACTAAAGACACGAGGAAAATATTTCCATGAGCATAGCTTACAAATGTCCCGATAGTTGAATCTCTTTGTATCTTCTTGCCTCTACCTTTCCTACCATAACCAAATGTCATGCTTTGTTAGTCCACTAGGGACCTTTATTCATTGTATTTTTTTAGTGTATGTTTATGTTTTCTGTATTATTATTTAGTTAGTAAATAGATAATTAAGCCAATTTGTGTATTGCTGATTCATCAATGAAGTTAGGGTTTGTGCAGATATCAAGAAAATACAACATTCAGAATGAGACTGATAATACATTAATAAGTGACTGTTATCGATATATATTAACATATAAAAGAGTTTAATTCAGGAGATAGTAACTCGTTAAACAACTTTTCCCATGGTGCCCCAACTTCCTAATGAGTTAATTGTTACCTGATTCATTTAATTGGATAATCATTAAACTTAATTAATTGATTTGATAAAATAAGTCATCACATTAATGTGACACATGCTTAGTTTAATGCCAGTGGCAAGTCATTGTTAAAAATAGAAAAGAGTAGAGAGAGGGTCTGGAGAGCTGCCCTGTGGTACACAACACTTTACATGTTTGACATTATAGAAGCTTCCAATTAAAGAAAACACTTTGTTCTATTAGATAGATAGATCTGAATCCACAATATGGTCGTGGTTGAAAAGCCATAACACATACGTTTTTTCAACAACAGGTTATGGTCAATAATATCAAAGGCTGCACTGAAATCTAACAGGACAGCTCCCACAATCTTCTTATTATCAATTTCTTTCAACCAATCATCAGTCATTTGTGTCAGTGCAGTACATGTTGAGTGCCCTTCTCTATAAGCATGCTGAAATAGCATTATTAGTATTTTGGCAAACACCGTTTTTTGCAACAGTTTGCTAAGAGCTGGCAGCAAGCTGATAGGACTGCTGTTAGAACCAGTAAAGGCCGCTTTACCACTCTTGGGTAGTGGAATTACTTTGGCTTCCCTCTAAGCCTGAGGGCAAAGACTTTCCTCTAGGCTCAGATTAAAGATATGACAGATAGGAGGGGCTATAGAGTCAGCTACCATCCTCAGTAGCTTTCCATCTAAGTTGTCAATGAGTAGTGGAATCCGACATTACACAGAGAACAAGATGGTGGACTGAACACGGCAGTGCATATCACCTCAAGTTAAGAACGTAATATTCAATATCTGTAAGTTGGACCAAATATTAGCACTTCACATACTGGTGGGTAATAACCTTCAATCTGGATGACAACACAAAACAAATCATAAGGCTAGAAAAATGTATTGACAAATATTACAAAAACAAGCAAAACCTAAATATGACGGAGGAGAACCAATGCGCAAAAGGAAACGTGACTCCTTGACGGACACAGACGACTTAAGCTTTTAACCACCAGGAATGGTATGAGTGGAAATCGATCTGTTAAAATCGATAAATGACAAACTGTGCATACTTAAATTAGTCAGTAAAGATATAAAGGAGTTGAAGGCGAGCCTCGAGATGAATGAAGAAAAAGATGCAACATTAGAGAAAGAAACAAGCAAGCTAAAAGTGACAGTCAATAAGATTTAAACGGACATGAATTAACTTAAAAAGGAGAACATCTTTCTGAGAGAATCCTTACTTGACATACAGACTAGATCTATGAGAGGCAATCTGGTACTTACTAGTATCCAAGAGAAAGAAGGGAGAAGTTCCTGAGGGTGTAGTGAGGGACTTCCTCCTTACAGTACTTCAGATCCCAAGCAAAGCTGTTGACAGAATCAAACGTGTACACTGTTTCGGACAGAGGGGACAGAGATATGAGCGCCCAATCATTGCCAAATAAAAACGTAGGTTAAAGACATGCTGGAACGAAAATAGACAGGAATGATCAGTTCCCGAAGGAATTTACAGAACGGCGCAAAGTTCTGAACCAAATCTTCAAGGAGAATAGATTAAAGAGGAAACGTGTAGCTCTCGTAGTCGATAAACTGTATATTGAGAACCAAATGTTCTGAGACACAAAGACTACTCCATGGCTATACAAAATATTGCAAAGTTCCCATAGAGGAGTTGAATAGTAGTCCTGTGTAGCTCAGTTGGTAGAGCAGGGTTGTGGGTTTGAATCCCACTGAGGACTAGTATGAAGTGGAACACCCAATACTAGCCATGGTAGGGATTGTAATAAAACATATATATAGAAAAGCATTGTTAAATAAATAAACTACAACTACACCATGGGATATGGGATATACATTTTAAAATAAATTATAAATATAGTTTATTTATTTATTGTCCTATCATGATGGAATGGTCCCCAACCCTATACCCTAGACCAGGGGTGGGCAATTATTTTTCCCAGGGGGCCAAATGAGCAACTGAAAATATTTTGGAGGGCCGGGCCAAAATGCCGAACTCAATTATGCATAATATACATTTTATTTCTATATAAAAAGCAGTAAATGGCATTGTTTTGACCGCTGGCAAGAGTGTATGTTATTATTTGGCAATTAAAAGGTGAGGTTAGCTTTCAAAAATATAATTTATTCAAATAGAATTTCCAAAATGATAAACAAAATGTGAAACATTTGACTCATTTTCAGTCACATTAATAACAAAGGGCATTTTGAGTTTCATATACTATTGAAACAAGGATTTTCTTAGCTTTCTAAAGACATCACATCATCTTTGTAGCCAAAATAAACAAGACATGTCACTGAACTGTGTAACTGTGTAAAGAAAAGTGTCCCAGTTTTGTAGCCTTTTTGACTTTACATGCCTATATTAAACATTTAATGTTTTCAGAACTGTGAGAAGAAAAAAAAATAGATCAAGTGTCCCATTTCACTTGTTATATTTCCACATTTTAGTGTTCTTCAGTTCTCATTTTCATTCAGTGTGAGAAATCCAGTCTCTGTTGAGCTTTAACAAGTCCATCAAAGTCAGGTTGAATGTCTGAGGTGGAGATGCGAAGCACAGCTGACAGATGTTCATCAGTGAGAGAGGATCTGTACCTGGATTTGGTAAACTTCATGACTGAGAATGTCTGTTCACATATCTTTTTTTTTTTTTTTTTCATTGTCAAGCAGCTACAACAAAACACAGGGCAGGTGCAAAATGCCACAACGAAAGTACACAAAAGACAGATACACGGTACATGATACATAGAGCGGCAGTATGAAAAAGTATAGAAATACAAGATATCTGGAGTGCAAATAAAATAAAAGCTATAAAAAAGACATAGCATAGTATGGGTGGTTGGCTGAATATGTACACTATACATTGGTGGATGTTGGATGGTTAACTATACTATACAGGTCGATGGCAGAGAAATACTTCAGTAGCTAAAAATGCGTATGATATGAGCGAGGGTAATAATAGTTTACTTAATAGACAGACTGGGTAATGAACAGGTAAGTGAAAATGTTGCATGGTTAAATTAGCTGTACAGTTAAGTATACAGTTATATTTACAGATAAGTGAATACTTGCATGGTTACACAAACTGTACAGGTAAATGACAGGAAGAGATACTTGAATAGCTAAATGTGTGTATGATATCATTTGGGGTAATAATAGTAATTCCCTTAAAATACAGTCCTTAGTGCGCAGGGTTTAATTACAGAGCAGTTAGTTATCATATAACTAACTGCTCATTATTAAAAGCAGTTAGTGAGTGAAGTGTTTCCATTGAAGAAAGTAGATAGGATTTAAGTAAGATGTTAAAATACGTTTGAACAACATTGTTAAAATAGAAATATAATTAAATACATTTATTGATTGTGAAGGAACTTGAGTTAGAATGGGAGAACGTCGTAGTAAGATAGACAAGAAAAGATGCCGACTTTTACGGTTGAAGAAAAATACAAAAATAATGCCTGTAAGAAAAGGGGAAGGATAACTGAACTCTTAGAACACGACTACTGGACGAATAATATTTTTTTAAAGACATTGATGGCAAGCGGCAATTAGTTGGAGATTCTACAATTGTGCCTAAAATAAATCTAAACTACTCTGGGAGTGGAACAAGAAAATGTTTGGGGTATACTGTTGCATGATGAGCGAGGAAGAGGGCTGGTCAACCTAATAACGTTACATGGAAAATAATAAACTGCCCGGGGTCGCCGGGCAGTATATGACAGACTGAATTGGCTGGATTAAGTGAAATTTAGGAAACGCAAAAAGCGTGTGGGTATTGTGACAATCCTTCCCCAAGTTCCTGACTGAAAATATAAATGGAGAAGGTATGTAGAAAATTTACATGAACAACTTGGTGCAGTAATGACTGCTATTGGAAAATGACTTGTGGGTTAAATTAGCGGGTTATAGTTGTTTAAGGTAGCCTTAGATGTGATTCATTTTGATGATTGTTTTTGCAAGAGAAATGTATTGCATGAAAAGCCTTTGCTGCTGTTAGCGAGTTATAGTTGTTTAAGGTTGCTTTAGATGTGATTTATGTTTATGATTGTTTTGTAAGGATAATGTAATGCTTGAGATGCATTTCTAGCTGTTGTTTTATTTAAGATTGATGTCAAGTTTTTTTTTTACTACATTTGTATAAGGGGAATTAATTTGGTGAATACGAGTACTGTTGTAACTCATTAGACTCCTTTAGACCTTCCTAAATTGTGTCGTTTTAGACAATGATAACTAAGCTACTGACTGAAGGAGTAATGACTGATTTCCAACAATACAATTGTCTGTCTGCCTGCTAGATGTAGCAGTGTGGTAACCGCTACATTTTGCTTTCACAGCACTACCGGTGAAGACTTTATAATTATAAGTTTTAAAAGTGAATGCTTTTAGCCTTGTGTAGAGAAGGCATGTGTACATTTTTTAATGTCATCTGTCCTTATGCAGTATCACAGTGGGAAGTACTCTAAGACATTTGACAGTGTGGGGAGAGGGTTGGTGTGTTGCCTAAGAGCTGTGCTGACATCATGCCAATGTGCCCTTCAACCTTTAAAGTTCCTCACACTGTTCATGCTCTCATTTCATAGGCATGCACTGTTACCTCACCTCACCCCAGTAAGTCTGTTCTATTACCAGAATGTGCTTTTAACAATGTAAAAAGAACCCTGCCACTGGAAAACTGGCAACAAATTCAAGGCCAAATGTAATGTTAAATGTTGCCATTACCAGGGCCAGAATGCAGGATGTGAAGGCTTAGCTGAGCTACCTTTTGCTTCTGCTATAAACCTGTACATTTCCAACTGTCTGTTTGAATGTCTTATAAGAAGAAGCTGTTGTTTTTCCACTCTGCCTCTGTTCAACTTAGTCACACGGTCAAAACAAAGAGCCTCAGAGTGACCACAGTTTTTCAGTTCATCCTGTCTTTTACTATTTTCCAAGGGCACAGCTATGGGGAGATAGAAGAGAACGGAGGCTAGCTTGGTAGAGAAAGGAGTAAATGGAACTGCCGTTATCACTTATTTGTGTGCTATAACCTCACACACCCAATACACCTGGCCACAAGAAGAAAACAAGATAGCTTATGATGCCCTGATCTGCCAGGGAGGGGTGGAAACCAACCATGACTAAGCAGTTTTGGGTTGCTACATAAACCCCTTGCGTTTCTGTGCTATTCGAGCACTCAATCGATTCACCCTGTATGTGTGTGTTGTATTGACCTGCCCCCTTGTTAATAAGATTTTAATAAAGTATTGATTGTTTGAAGAATTAGCAAAGTCTCTCCTTATTGGTTAGAATTTCCACGACAAGTATCCCCCCCAGTGTTGCATCTTTGCTGGCCATCTTGGGGAAACTTTTGGTGATTGTATTATCCACTTTATCAGATACATTTACATTTTATAATGCATATGCATTATTAGAAACATATGACCTTATATTGAATATAAAATGGAGTGATTAATAGTGTCTGTGTAATAATCTATTCTGAGGCCTTGGATCAGCCTGTTCTAGCTGACAGGGTGAACTAGGGGTCTCATCCCCTTTAAAGTGTTAATCAATTGTCTTATGGGATATTAAACTGTCAGGTCTCTTCTGAAAGAGTCCTTTGTGTGTGTGTTAAAAGCTTGTTTTGAGCTGTGCCCACAGATACTTATCAGACGTCAGACAGCCCCACACATCTGCTCCCCCAGAGGGCTTCGCTCTTAATCTATATGGTTCTCTGGGAGAAAGGGAACACTACAGTCTTGAGAGAACCACATACTGTCGAAATATACTTTTATTGTGAGAGTTACATACTGTCAAAATATACTTTTATTGTGAAGGTCACACCTTTCTATGACCAGATGTTTTTTATGAAATGTACGGAAAGCTATATAAGACTGACCATATCTTAGAACTTTGCAGAACTTCTAGAGAGCTAACTAAAGATATTTTTATATACAAAGAAGCCGTTGTAAGAAGCCGTTCTCATGGTCTGAGAGTCCTTTGGGTGCCCATTAGCCGTGAATAAAAAAGAGAAAATCAGTACTGTGCAAAGAATCTTCAACAAAACCCAGTGGCACAATGTTGCCCATCCTCTGTGTCTCATGGATGACAGTGTCAGTGTAGGACATGTTGGGTCTGTCAGACATGTGGGACTGGCCTATCACTCTGTCTATCTCAGCCTGGACCTTCCCTGGTGGGTAAAGGAGAAGGGATCAATCAATCAATCACGTGGGTGCTGTGGAAGAGTAGACTCCCCCTGTATCTCTGGGTAGTTCATGTAGACCAGGGCCCAGTGTGAAGGGGTGGCAACGATCTTCAACCCAGCCTTGATCAGGTCCAGGGTACATACCACCAGGGTCTCTGTGTTGAAGCTAGCTTTAGGGTCCTCTTTCCTCTGAAGACATTAAAGGGGAAGGTGGGTTGGAATGTGGCAAATAAAAAAGATGGAGGTGGTTCACTACAATCACGTAATGTGTGTCTTTGACCTTTGTCCAAGTGTTGGCTATTGTTCCAGTACTGTACCTTCTCTATCTCTATGAGGTACGTGTCTACAGTAGGTAGTCCCAGGGATCCTCTGGATCCCAGTCCTGGTGCTTAAATTAATTTGACTTTGTGAAAATCTGTTTTTTGGACCTAACTTGTTTACCAGTTTTTCCATGTGGTTTCTTCCTTCACAGACTCCATGAGTACTTTCTAAATATTTGGCAAAATTATGAATTTTGTGTATGGTTTCCTAGAAACAAGGGTGGCTCCAGTTACCCCTTTGGCTGAACTTACCTCACTCTCCTCTACCTCATCAGTGTCATTTATACTGTATTGTATGTTCACACTGTGGTTAGCAGCACCTCCCTGAGGGTTGGCAGGTGTCAACTACTACGTTACTGTGCAGTGTGTGCACATTCCACTACTGTAACCACAATTCAAGCAAACAATCTGTCTCACGACAATCTGTAAACCATAGAGGTAGAATTATTATGGGACACTTCAATTAAAAGCAATGTTCTATTTCTATCAGAGTAGCACCTGCCGCCTACACTGGCAGACTGACTTTCGTAATCCACGCATCTTCACAGAGGCAACCAAAGAGGAGGGAAGTATTGTTATATATGAGAATCACGTAATCACTTATGACCTTTTTAATCTGAACATGGACAGTTTGAAGTCTTTTAACTCATGCTTTTAGTTATATGTTCTGGTGGGATTTCCCCTCCAGCCCTTTGATGATGGAGATGGAAACTGACTGGGGTAAAGAAATCAGATATCTAGAGCGACACGACCGAGCTTCCAACTCTCACATACACACACTTTTCTCACACACTCTTCTAAACACACACACATGCTTGTCACATTGGAAGAGGCACATGGTGAATTATCTCTTATATAGCTACCTAATCAATATCTGTTATAGTGGGAAGCCTCACGCGCGCACGCACGTATACTGTGTAGTAATTATATTTCTATCTATGGTCTTTATAGGATGCATTTGGGACACGATGTATAGAGTAGGTATCCTCTGATGAGGAGACTGGACCGTGAGTAGTCAGTACATTGGATTTATCTTGACCGGCATCCTGGGTGGGTGAGGTTTACACTTTTCAATTGGTTCCATTGTAGCAGACAAGCTAGATCAAAGACACCTTTAAACGTACCATAAAATTGCATTACATGGCAGCACATAATTATTGCAGCCATACCAAAAATTATATGCAGGCAAGTAGTCTACAGTACATTACTTTGTATTCTGCTAACAACACATTTAGTGGAAACAGTTATTGAGGACACCGACCTCTGAGTTAGCTGAGTTAACAGAACCGCTGTGGTTCCGTAAGTGGGGCAAAGTAACGTACAAAGTTTCAGCACTTGCTAAAAGACCTCAGATCTAGGTCATTGCCTCCTTTTAAGAAGTTTCAACACCAAGTCTAAGAACAAAGATGACAAAAACATCTTGCAAGCAAGTTGTCAGCAAATTAAGATGTAGTAATACCTTGATTATGCTGAATCTTTATTTTACTATTTGACGTAATCCACAGACAAGTTATCAGTCCTCTTCAAAGAAGGATGTGTACACTTTAAGATGCTGGTGAGTCACAGTCATCCAAACGTCTTTTTTTTTACATTATAATCATACAAAAAAGTGTCATTGTATTACTATTTCAACATTTAACTTTCTTATTATGTACTTTATGACATCCTAAGGTGAGTTGAAGAATGTGTTAGGATTTAAGGTAAAATTTAATAATGTCATATCTTGTGTGTGCAGACACTGTGATAAATATATATCTGTTGTGTATCCTATTCCAGTCACATAGCTATCACGATTTCATCTACCTCTACTTCGGTTAATTCATGTTATCTACTGTGTACAGACATTTCTTAGAGGAAGAGCATGGCCAGACCTTGTCTCACTCTTAGCAAAAACATCTCTAGAGCTAAAATGAGCTCAAACATATCAACCAAAATATCCAGTACTCAAAATTGCATTGCTCTTATTAATGAGGTATAATTCTGGCAGTGTGATCAGGTTGGGAAAAGCTATTGTTATTTTGATCTATGAAGCTACAGTTGAGTGTGGGCAATTTGATCTGTCCTCACAATCAAGTTCAAATGTTCAGCTGAAAAGGATTTGTGCCAATGTTTGTCTCTCTGTAGACACAGAGAGCCAGAGGAGAACAGGTGAGATGAGTCTCTTCAGAACCGTTTGGAGGACTACCGTCATATTTCTCATGAACAGATGTAAGTGATTACTGTATTTTTGTAATATGGAAATAAATAATGTTGTACATTACATATTATATTCCAATAAATATTTAGTTTAACATTGTTTAACATTCCAGTGTTGGTTCATTCCTCTATAGAGTGAACTGCCCTTGACTTCACAATACAGTGCAGACGCCTTGACTTTTTCCACATTTTGTTATGTTATAGCCTTATTCTAAAATTGATTAAATTGTTTTTTTTTCATCAATCTACACATAATACCCCATAATGACAAAACCTTTTTTAAAAAACGGAAATATCACATTTACATAATGTGGCGAGCTCAGCCAGAAGAAGATGGCAAGAGACAGAGATTAATTTACCAGAGAGTTCCTGTGCCCCATACACCGCACGACTCCAGGAACGTCACATTTTATTCACCCTCCTTCAACTATTAACAATGAACACATACTCCGGCCATGCAAGGCTCGGTCGCGGTATGCATTTTAACATTCCCCCTACCCCCATAACCTGAACTAAGACAACTTAAAGAAACGTAAACACATAACATTAGCTTAACTACTAAAACGTAAAGACATAACACAACCATTTTAAAACCAAAACATGAGCTACCCACAATCCCCTTGCTCCCTTCAGTTACCACACAACGTGTGGCTAGCGTATGCCGGCCAGATCGCTACAATAAGTATTCAGACCCTTTACTCAGTACTTTGTTGAAGCTTTTGGCAATGATTACAGCCTAGAGTAGTCTTGGGTATGATGCTGTCTTGGCTGTGTGCTTAGGGTCGTTGTCCTGTTGGAAGGTGAACCTTTGCCCCTGTCTGAAGTCCTCAGTGCTCTGGAGCAGGTTTTCATCAAGGATATCTCTGTACTTTGCTCCGTTTATCTTTCCCTCTACCTTGACTAGTCTCCCAGTCCCTGCCGCTGAAAAACATCCCCACAGCATGATGTTGCCACAACTATGCTTCACCGTAGGGATGGTGCCAGGTTTCCTCCAGATGTGACGCTTGGCATTCAACCCAAAGAATTCAATCTTGGTTTCATCAGACCAGAGAATCTTGTTTCTCATGATCTGAGAGTCCTTTGGGTGCCTTTTGGCAAACTCCAAGCATGCTGTCATGTGCCTTTTACTGATGAGTGGCTTCCGTCTGGCCACTCTACCATAAAGGCCTGATTGGTGGAGTGCTGCAGAGATGGTTGTCCTTCTGGAAGGTTCTCCCATCTCCACAGAGGAACTCTGGAGCTCTGTCAGAGTGACCATTGGGTTCTTTGTCACCTCCCTGATCAAGCCCCCGATTGCTCAGTTTGGCCGGACGGCCAGCTCTAAGAAGAGACTTGGTGGTTCCAAACTTCTTCCATTTAAGAATGATGGAGGCCACTGTGTTCTTTGGGACCTTCAATGCTGCAGACAGTTTTTGGTACCATTCCCCAGATCTGTGCCTCGACACAATAATTTTTTAAATAAATGTGCAAATATGTCTAAAAACCTGTTTTCGCTTTGTCGTTATGGGGTGTTGTGTGTTGATGAGGAAATGTTCTTATTTAATCAATTTTTGGATAAGGCTGTAACATAACAAAATGTGGAAAAAGTCAAGGGGTCTGAATATTTTCAGAATGTACTGTATATAACACTGTGTTATGTTGTGTTTGTGGACAGGTTTTTTTCAGGTTCCAGCCAGCCCCTCAGATCCGAGGATGGGTATCGTCTGTCAGGGGTCTGTGACTGTAGAACCTGGGCCACTCTTCCCTATAGGTTCCAACCTTACAGTGTACTGCACAACCACAAAGCCCCACTGTGGCTACAGGTCTGTCTGTCGGTCGGTTAGATAGGTGTTGGTCTGTGTTTGTCTACCTGCCTGCCTGTATGTTTGTCTGTCTGTCTGTATATAGAGAGGAAGGAGAGTGGAATAATGAAGAGAAGGGAACAGAGAGAGTATTGAAACCTCTTTGTGTTGTCAGTTTATCTTTGGAACTGAATGGGCAGGACCAGAAGCCACTAGAGAGGTTGAACTGTTCCACTGTCCGGCTGAGACTGACTAACCTCCGCACACCAAACTCCACTCTGGTCTGTAGGCTGCGGACTCACACAGACGGACGCGTATATACTGTCTGTGGACTAGACCTACACACTGGATGTACGTCTTCTGTCTTAGATTCTGGATGTTATCTTTGCATTGTTGTTGCCTCTCTGGCTGGTTGATGTTGCTGCAAATTAGCATTAGTTCTCACTTGACCAATTCTTGACTCTTATGAAATCGTAAAACAAATATTTTAGATAAGTTATTTCGAGCAATTCACTTATTTTTTAAATGCCTTATTCTGTGCATTCAACCTGACCCTGTTCAGACCCTGCTAGATCCTGTAAGGATGTGCTGTATACTATTGCTCTTCTTCCCTGCAGACCCTCCTGATGAGCCCAATGGTATAGCCTGCCAGGCTCACATGGACTCAGAGGAGATCAGCTGTAGCTGGAGCAGAGGACGGGAAACACACCTGGTCACAACCTACTATGTCTCAGTCAGGAGGTGAGCTGGGTGATGGGTCGTGTAGTGTGGTGAAGTCTGCTCACTTTTCCTCCACCCTGGGCTAAGGATACCACATCAAAAATCAATTGTGAATAGATGTGTAGCTACACTCTTAGACAGAAGGGTTCTTCGGCTGTCCCCATAGGATAACCCTTTTTGGTTCCAGGTAAAACCCTTTTTTGGTTCCAGGCAGAACCCTCTGTGGAAAGAGTTCTACATGGAACCCAAAACGCTTCTACTTGGAACCAAAAGGGTTCTACCTGGAACCAACTCTGTAGAACAAAGACATTCTTCCCGCCAAAACTCCAACACCCAAAAATGGATAATTAAACAATATTTCTATGTTTGAGAATGTGGGAAATGGTTGGGGGAAACTCAAGGAACAATCACATTGAATTCATTGTGATTTTGTGATGTCATGAGGGACGGCGAAACCACATAACTGTATCTCTGTTTGTCTACACTTCCCAGTTATGAGGTTTGCATCTAATTGTTGTATAAAACGAATGATTAAGTACAATAATACTTTTGTGAAGATAACAACATGATTTTAGCATTGT
Organism: Thymallus thymallus; assembly: GCA_023634145.1. NCBI lineage: Eukaryota > Metazoa > Chordata > Actinopteri > Salmoniformes > Salmonidae > Thymallus > Thymallus thymallus. The sequence continues at coordinate 14,388,732 of CM042393.1, read as the reverse complement.
AAATGAGATAATTGTTCTCCATAGTAACTTATGCCCCAAGTGAGCACAGACACTGTGTCGGAATGATGAAACCACACCTTTTCGACTCAAGTATAAAAAACCCTGTGACGAAATTCACACCAGACCAAAGAATGGGAGAACGGGTGTCCCCACATTGAAATGGTGAATTTCTACTAGACCAGCCAGAGTACAGCGCGAGCTACACGGCTGGAAATGGTTAGACTCTGAAACTATCGATCACTACAGAAGAAGTGATAAATCATAGGCCGTCGCTTTATCAGTCTGCAGCTGAAAACGTATGTAACCTAGGACGAGAATACCGACAACCGCGGAAGCATCTATTCTAACAGATCAACTCTAAGAACTACCTCTAAAGTGGCCACTCTAACCACCACTACGACCAGAAACTCTGACAAGGACACGGTGACCTCTGGTGGACAAACCAGAGTCGTACAACCAAAGAAACTACCAAGGATACCGACGATCAAGGACAGCTCAATTGTAAATATATAAACATTGCATTCCTTTCTCTGAATGAGCGGTTATTAGTGTCAAGTATTTGTATTTCCGTGAACGTAGCTTACCAATGTCCGATAAGAGTCATTCCTTTGTCTCTCTTCCTCCCCCCCTCCTCTCTCTAAATTCGCATCGTGTTCTAACCAAACTGTCCTCTTAAGTTTGTCTTCTAGAGACTGTATTTACTGTATAATGTTAGTGTGTTTTATTTATTCTGTAATTGTTTAATTAGATAGTAAATAAATAATTGAGCCAATTGGTGTATTGCTGATTCATAAGTAAAGTAGTGTTTGTGCAGACTACAAGGAATTACGACGTTCAGAATGACTGATGAGGTAATAATGCATTAATAAGTGACTGTAATCGATGAGATTAAAATATCTTAAATTCGGGAGATAGTAACTCTTTAAACAAATTTTCCCATGGTGCCCGACTTCCTAGTTAATTAATGTTTACATGATTACATGATAATCACATAATTATTAAACATAGAGAATTGATTTGATAATATAACAGTCTTCACTTTAATGATAGTCATGTCATGACAACTTAAACAGAATAATTAACAGATTTAAGGCAGGGAAAGCTTTTCCTCATTTGTCCTTCTCTGGAAAGGTAATGTGACTTGCTTATCCACAGTGTAAACAGAGCCCAGGTGTTTCACTGTGGGATCCAGGGTACTGGTGTGTTCAGTATTCCACGGTTGGCGCTGGATGAGAATGAACAGTACCAGCTGAGTATAAGAGCTCACAACCACCTGGGATCATCACTGTCCCAACCCTTCAACTTCTCTATCAACGATGTAGGTAAGTTCATGTCTCTGAAGACAAATACACACACACATACATAGCAGTTTTTTAAAATATATCTTTTGTTACCATAAAGGATGCGCATGCATGTGCACACGCCACCACCACCAAAATCGCTTCTCACTCTGGTGCTGGGAATAATAAAATAAACACTTTATTTTTATTTATCTCCTAAATACATACATAATGTTCTCTCATATCTGAAAAAGTTGAAGGGTTTTGCATGTGAAGTAATTACTCATCCTGTAACTTGCTCCTTTTAAGGACATCTTGCTGTGAAATCCTCACATACGGTTTGAGTAATCTGACCTTGTTTTCAAAGGATCGGCTTCTCTGCATGTAGTGTCTCTGTGTGCTGATCAATACCAGGAATGTTAATGTTAATAAACCTTAAATAGGTAGGTAGGTAGGTAGGTAGGTAGGTAGGTAGGTAGGTAGGTAGGTAGGTAGGTAGGTAGGTAGGTAGGTAGGTAGGTAGGTAGGTAGGTAGGTAGGTAGGTAGGTAGGTAGGTAGGTAGGTAGGTAGGTAGGTAGGTAGGTAGGTAGGTAGGTAGATAGGTACTTTTTGAAGAAAAGAAATAAAGCATCAGAGATTATTTATAATCTGTCACTGAAACTGGAATCTATCTCCCCCGACGCACCCAAATGTAGTTTAGGGTATTTTAACAACAGTACAAGGTCTTGTGAAATGTCACACTAGGAAAAATAAGACTCTTGATTTGTGCTATGAAACAATACAAAATGCTTTTTCTGCCACCACCAGACCTCCCCTGGGGACATCAGACCACAATGTTGTCTACCTCCGGCCAACCTACTGTCGGCTCCTGGAGAGGGAGAAACCTACAGTTAAAATTGTCCAGATCTAGAACGACAATATTATCACTCGTCTCCCAGGGTGTTTTGACTGTACTATGTGGGAGGTATTTGAGGACAGCAGTTCTGATCTTGATCAACTCATAGATGTTGTTTCCCACTATGTAAACGTCTGTGTTGAGTCAGTTGTGCCTACCAAAACCTGTCAAATCTTCCCTAGCAATACGCCTTGGGTATTATAAAATCTAAAATCACTACTTAGTAATAGGAAGAAGACAGTATATGCTGAGGGTAAAAGACAGGCTTTAAGAGACGTACAACGTGAGATCAAAAGACAGATACTGGTGGACATGGAGGCATACAAGCAAAGGGTGGAGGACCCTCTCCTCAGGAAACTCAAGGGTGGCCTGGTAAGGGATTCAATCCATGGGAATCTGACGACTTTGTGTCGGAGGTGGAAGCATCATTACAAATGTTTGAGAGGGTTGTTGTTAAACAGGCTGATGTTGTGAAGTTGTTCAGGGGATGTAACACACACAAAAGCCCAGGCCCAGACAAAATAAGTGGACATGTATTAAAGCACTGTGCTGAACAACAACAACAGTTTTTTTACAGACATTTTCCAATCCTCGCTCGACCAGCAACACGTGCCAGTATTGTGGCAAAACTCAATAATTATACCCATTCATAAACCATCTAATTCCTCTGTGCTGAATGACTACCATCCTGTTGCCTTGACATCGTTAGTAATGAAATGCTTTGAGAAAATTGTGAAAAGTCATATTCTCAGTGCCACCCAGAAGCTCCTTGACCTGTTTCAGTTTACCTATCAGCCCAGCAGAGGAGTGGATGATGCCATTCTTACTCTCCTCAACATGGTCTATAGACATCTAGAGGGTGCAAATCCCATGTCATGGTTCTGTTTGTTGACTTCAACACAATCCAGCCTTACATTCTGGCACAGAGACTCATTAGGGACTTCTCCTTAGATGGGGGGCTAGTTTTGTGGCTGTTGGATATCCTGAGCCGGAGGTCACAACGGGTCAAAGTAGGTCCCCACGTGTCAGACATACGCACCACCAATACAGGCTCTCCTCAGGGATGTGTTTTGTCCCCATTCCTGTACATCTTGTACACCAATAGTTGTACTAGTTCCCATCCTGACAGACACCTCGTTAAGTTCGCTGATGACACTGCCTTGATCAGCCTGTTGCATGATGACGAGGAACACCATGGCCCAGTCATAAATGGCTTTGTAGAGTGGTGTGACGAATCACACTTGGTCCTCAATACCAACAAGACCAAAGATATGTGCATAGACTTCAGGAAGTGTACAACACCTACCTCTGCAACATCCATCAAGGGTCAGAACAAATAGATTGTAGAGGAATATCTGGGTGTCCTCTTTGACAATAACCTTCAGTGGAGTAAATGTCAACAGAGACTGTACTTTCTCAAAAAGCTGGGATCTTTTAATGTTGACTGTACTATACTGACTCTGTTTTACAAACCTTTCATTGAGAGTATTTTAACTTTTTGTATTGTTTGTTGGTTTGGCAATGCCACCGTCAACCAGAGAAATCTGCTGAGAAGGTTTATCACCACAGCAAGCAAGGTACTTGGAGTCAAACAGACAAGCCTGGATGAGATCTTTAAATGGGAATGGAAGCACTAACTGTAACTGTAAATCACCATATTGGCATTGTTGCGTCACTGGCAGGAGAGAAAATGTTGGAACTCCCAAAAATGGCTGAATTTGCCAAGTAGCTCCTAGTCTGGGAATTAGTTTATTACAGAGAATGAAATAATGTTAGTTAGGAAGCCAATAAACTTGCTGAAGCCGTTCATGTTTGAGCCGATCGTTGCCCCAGATCAAATAGTTTGTTCTCGTAGCAGTAACAACACAGATATGCTGCCTGAAACACCTCAGCTAAAGGGTCGGCGTAGCCAAACATAAACTGCCGTGAGTGGGGATGCTGCCAGATAATGGCTAGAGTATGAGTGTGTGTTGTAGAGAGATAGTGGCGATACAGCACAAAATCCCAGCGGATGGTGGCTGTATTACACCCTGTCAATCTGTCTGGATGGCAATGTATTTATTGTACGTGTAGCTAATCCTTATGAAGGACTTCTTGGCAGAAGAGGTTACTCGACCAGTCAGCAGCCGATATGCCAGTTAAATAATTGGAGAAATGTTGCTTGATTATAAATTGTTTAAGGTTAATATCAGTAGTGGGTAGGTGCTCTGTATATATATATAAATAGTATCCTATAACAACGTTTTTATCACCTGCGCTGTGTGGCCCGATGGAAACACATTTATCTTTTGATTAGACGACCGGAGTTCGAATCGCAGACAGCATCATGATTGATGAAATCTCATTCTAACCAATAATGGGGCATGCTCATTATGAATACATTGTGATTTAGTTTCGGTATCAGACTAACTTTTCTTATGATTTTGTTTGCAGAGCATACAGGCTTGGCAGTTTATCGCCAGTTCACCCTATGGGAACAAGGGAGAATTGGACGCCTCATCCCTGCGTGTGTCGTTTCCTACATAAGCAGAAGCAAAGGCATTTCCATAGGGTTTGAGTGTGAATAAAACCTGTTATTTTGAATTTTTTTAACCTTTATTTAACTAGGCAAGTCAGTTAAGAACAAATTCTTATTTACAATGACTGCCTACCCCGGCCAAACCCGGACGACGCTGGGCCAATTGTGCGCCGCCCTATGGGACTCCCAATCACGGCTGGTTGTGATACAGCCTGGAATCGAACCAGGGTCTGTAGTGATTCCTCTAGCACTGAGATGCAGTGCCTTAGACCGCTCCTTACTCCTGCCTTAATTTATTTCTAGACATAGACCTAATGCCTGTGCTTTATTTATTTAACTAGGCATGTCAGTTAAGAACAAATTCTTATTTACACTGACGGCCTACCTACAGGGTCAGCCCCTGGAGCAAATTAGAGTTAAGTGCCTTGCTCAAGGACACATCAACAGGGTATTCGATTACTGGCCCAACGCTCTAACCGCTAGGCTACCTGCCGCCCCATATGTAAAAATAGTATTAGTTAGATTGTCCACTATAACAACAGGTTTAAACGTAACCAGATAAACTTGTTTGAATATAACATTTATTTCAACGCACACTAATCCCGTGTCCTAATCCCGTGTCCCCTGTCGCTAGAGTAGTGACTTCAACTAGCTTTGGCTGCTATCTATTGGAAAGGAATGGTAACTACACTGCGCAGCTAGTTGGCATAGTCAAAGTAGACTTTAATAATATATGCCATTTAGCGGACGCCTTTATCCAAATTGAACTGGGTACATGGTAGTGGAAACAGATAATAGAAACAGGATTACAATTTTGATATCATGGATGGTCAGTCCTTGCATCTATAGCTCTGTCTATGAATTTGATAGTGGTTACATTTCGCCAGCCCCATCCCTCAGATTTTTACCCAAAGAGGAGCAGGGAGACACTTTGTTATTGTTTATACTGCTGATTTATACTAAAAATGTAAAATGGAGGCGCAAGCAGAGGGCTTCAACGTAGGCCTATGACTCCTTTCCATTCGGAAACTCCCGGTTGCCGCATCGAAAGTGCCCTTCATCACGAAGTCTGCCTCTGTGAAGTGCTGTCTGCAGATCCTACTAGCTCGAGCTGGCACATCCTTCAGGACATGGAGCCACTTCTTCAAAAGTTGTGGGTCCTTGGGCAGCCGATGGTAGTTTACAGAGTTATTTTTTGGGGAGCCAATTCATACAGCCGGGCACTATACAGTTTGTTTGAATTACTACTTATGTTGCCATCTTCGTTGTCCGCACCTAACCTTACTCTCTTCGATTCACCTCAATACGTACCCGATTCAATACCACAGACAATTAGCTGATTGCTGCCAGTGACGCACTGGCGTCAGTCGTTACTATGGCAAATAAACCTTGTTGACGATCAAAATACTAAATGTGATCAAAATACTAAATGTAGAGATGTTTTTATGTTAAATGCTCATGTTTGGTAATAGTGGAATGAATACATCTCTTTGCTTAGATTTACTTCCTAAAGTGTTTCCATTCCCCTTTAATATCGAGGCCCTTCGCAAGGCTCACAAAATCATTTTAGACCCAAGCCACCCCCTGTATCCGGACATTGAACTACTCCCCTATGGGTGCAGGTATAGGGCACCCCTCGTCAGGAAAAACAGAACTAGACAATTATTTGTGCCAGGTGTGATATCCCTCCTATATAGCTTGGGTTAATGTGCCTATCGACCCAGTAAGGCCAGCAGGCTAGTCTTTTTTTATTGGTATGTAACTGTTATGAAAGTTGTATTGTCAATTTGTTTTGTATTTAAAACGTCACTTTAAACATGTACATGTCTCTGCAACAAAAGTCAGTAAAGTAAAATTTGGAATTGTCCTAATGTGTCTCTTGGTATTGCAGTGATACCAGACACCCCTCAGATCAAGAAGCTGGAGTTTTGGAGTGGCTCCAGGGAGGCTGTATTGCACTGGAACTGCTCAGAATACCCAAAACCTTTAAGACCCCACGTCAGGCTCAGAACAGGCAATGGCTCTTGGGTGAGTTCTAATATATTGTTGTCATCAACATCACTTTGGTAGCATCTAAATGTAACAATACTGTACATGCACTCTAACAGTTGGACTAATACAAGAACAGAGAAGAAGTATAAGTGAATGCTATTGTCTGCTGGTGTTTTTGTGCAGGTGGAGCTAAATTTGACACCAAGCAGGGAGCTGGTCAAGGTGGAGGGCCTGAAGCCCCTGACGCAGTACGAGTTCCAGATCAGAGTCTGTTTCTCCATAGAGAGGCCAACCTCCTCACAGAGGCCCACCACTGTGCTCAGGTCCTCCTCCACCCAAAGGCCCCTTTGCAGTAGATGGAGCCCATCAGCTAGTAAAACAAGCCCAGGCATAGGTAAGCCCAGAGTCCAGCATTATTTTAAAGTAATGCACGTTTCAGAGAGAGCCTGTTTACACATTGCAGTGAGGGGGGGAAGTCACTGAGAACATATTATTTTGACAGCACTGTGGAAGTTGTCTAAAGAAAATCTAAATGTAGATATTTTTACTAACCTGACTAACAAGTGTTGTCATCAGAGTAACTTGTTCTCCTGTATGTTTTCAGCCCCCACTAGAGAGCTGGATGTCTGGAGGGTGTTGGGTGTCCCTGGGGTGGATGGGGTTCAGGACGTGACAGTACTGTGGAAGGTATCTGCAGAAACACTATCAGATTTGATTGGTCTGTTAGCACACTTAGCATCTAAAAGCTGTTTACAGAAGATCAAATAGCATTTTGGATGGATGGATGGATGGATGGATGGATGGATGGATGGATGGATGGATGGATGGATGGATGGATGGATGGATGGATGGATGGATGGATGGATGGATGGATGGATGGATGGATGGATGGATGGATGGATGGATGGATGGATGGATAGATAGATACTTATTGATCCCCGAGGGGAAATGTCTTTGTCAAGCAGCTACGAAAAAACACAGGGCAGGTGCAAAATGCCAGAACGAAAATACACAAAAGACAGATACACGATACATGATACATAGAGCGGCAGTATGAAAAAGTATAAAAATACAAGAAGTCTGGAGTGCAAAAAAGCTATAAAAAGACATTGCATAGTATGGATGGATGGCTGAATATGTACACTATACATTGTTACAGAGTGTTGGGTGAAAAAGAAAATGATACAAATATTGCAAGTTGATATAGATAAATAAGGAGTATTTGCATGGTTAACTATACTATACAGGTCGATGGCAGAGAAATACTTAAATAGCTAAAAGTGCGTATGATATAAGTGAGGGTGATAATAGTTTACTTAATATACAGTCTGGTTAAATTTACAGGTAAGTGAATATTTGCATGGTTACATTAACTGTACAGGTAAATATACAGGAAGAGATACTTAAATAGCTAAATGTGTGTATGATATAATTTAGGGTAATAATAGTAATTCCCTTAAAATACAGTCCTTAGTGCGCAGGGTTTAGTTACAGATAAATGCACATATTGCACATTCAATATACTAAATGCAATGAAAAAAGATACAACTGACAGGAAACTAATATGCATTCCTGAGAGAATGACTACGTAAGTTCAGTCCAAGAATTGAATGAATAAATAAGTCCTGAGCGAATGAGTGATTACAGACCAGAGTTACTCACGGATGGATGCATAATTGTTAAACTAGGTCCTAACACCCCAACAGTTCCAGGTCTATGTTGCCGACGGCACTGCACCCCGGTGAGGCATTAAATAGTCTAATAGCCGCCGGCAGGAAGGACCTCCTGTAGCGCTCTCTGTCACACCGTGGTGGGATCAGTCTGTGACTGAAGGTGCTCCTCTGCGTCATAACCATGGCATGCAGAGGGTGGGTGACGTTGTCCATGATGGCCAGCAGTTTGGCCAGGATCTGTCTCTCCGCCATCTCCTCTAGAGTGTCAAGGCTAATCCCCAGAACAGAGCTAGCCTTCCTGATCAGCTTATTTACCCGAGAAGCATCACCGGCCTTTATGTTGGCGCCCCAGCACACCACAGACTGGTAGAAGGTATGCAGTAGTTTACTGCACGCGTTGAAGGACCTGAGCCTCCTCAGAAAGTAGAGTCGGCTCTGGCCCTTTTTGTACAGAGCCTGGTGTTACCAGCCCATTCCAGCCTGTTGTCCATATGGACTCCCAGGAACTTGTATGACCCAACCATTTCCACATCCATCCCCTGTATAGGGACTGCAGTCAGTTGGGCCTTGGTTCTCCTTAAGTCCACCACCATCTCCTTTATTTTGCTCTGCTCACACCACAACACAAAGTCATGGTGGACTGTTGTGCTTTTTCAATGTTGTTCTGTAGAGCTTTAATCCTTACATTTTTGTTTTGATTATAAACTTTATATATTTATCTCTCTGTCTCCCTCCTTTCCTTCCCTCTCTCCATCTGCTCCCCCCTCTCTCTCCTCAGCCCCTGTCTCCAGGTGACTATAGTGGTCATGTGTTGAGGTATGAGCTGGTCTACCTGCATGAGGGTCAGAGACAGGAGGTCACCTATCCTGCTGATGTCACCCAGTGTTCTGTCCAGATGTCACATGGGGTTCAGGAGTTGTCTGTCAGGGCTGTCACCTACTACGGGACATCTCCACCTGCTACCATACACCTCACACACACAGGTGAAAAGATACCCCTCCTACCACACACCTCACACACACAGGTTTACTTGTTTTTCATTTAATAAATTGTGATATGATAAACACCAACCATATTCTTTGTATTACAGGTGTGTCTGGGCCTGTTCTGAGAAGCCTCAGTCCTGCAAATGTAGAAGGAGGGGATGTAGTTGCCCTGTCCTGGTCACAGGATGGATCTAGTGGGGCTGAAGCAGAGGTACTGTTGGGCTTTTTGGTGGAGTGGAAGAGTGGACATCTGGAACTGGGCTGGCAGAGAGTGGCCAGGGAGAGAAACACAACTCTCATCACAGGTAAGGACACAAGTCAGAAACACAGACACATTTCTGACCGTGTCATTGTCTACAAACTGCTGCTGATTCTGACAATGCATGTGATGAGGCAATGCTCACCATCAACCACTAGAGGTAGCTAATGGAGAGAATCGACTACTTTGTACTACTGAGATAGACTCGGATTATATGTTATGTGTTGTTTCAGGTCTGATGCCGGGAGTGAGGTATAATGTGTCTCTGTATGCTGACACTACATGGGGTGTGTCCAACCCCTCATCTGGCCTGGTCTATTCCAGAGAAGAGAGTATGTTCACATGATTAGGAATTTGGGAAATTGTCCCTCATGTAAAATAACACATTGTAAACCCACCATATAAAGTAAACATATTCTCCAGTGACAGTGTTCCCTGACTCCCTGTCTGTATTTAAGAACCTGTGTCGGTACCGAAGGTGTCAGTGTTGGCCCATGAAACCAGACGAGTTCTGATCCAATGGGAGGAGCTACCTGTGGACCAACAGAGAGGCTTCCTAACACACTACAACATCTACCTCAGGAGACTGGACTCTGACACGGACCAGAATCAGAGGGGTGAGAGGATAGAGGATTTGTGTGTGTGTTGTAGTGTGTTTGTGTGTGTGTGTTGTAGTGTATGCATAATCAATATGCATGTGTGTGCATTTTAGGTGTGTCTAAGGTGTTCTGTGTATACTTCAGTATTACAGTGGAAAAAAACATGTCACCTAAAAATGAATCTCGCCCACCAGCCGTCTCTCTCTCTGTCGCCAGGAATTCGAGCCTGGGGACGAGGTTACCTAGAAATCAACCTAGTGTCATTTCTTAGATTCAAACGCCTCACAAACCCACAGCTGAGAGAGCTGACACAGAGCTTAGACAGGGCTGATCAAGGGCTTTCCACCCTTTCACCACTCAGAGAAAGACAATACTCCTCTCCTTAGGCTCTCTGTCTCTCTGAATGATACTGAATTACTCTACATCAGATGTAGAGGGATTACACTGTGATAATACACTGTACATCTCAAGAATCTTCAGGAATTATACTCTGGGAGACAAATGGAACTCCTCTCAGTCAATGGAAGTGAATGTGTTTGTATTAGTTAGTCTCAGTTAGCGACAGTGTGCAGTTTCAGGGCTTGGAGCTTCAGAGAATCAGAAGCTATTCTTAAACACCACAGCAGGATGTGGTTGTGAGCATATCTGAAGCTAAAGTCAGAGCTGAGTTGTTACCCAACATGCACCACTCCCCTTTGTGGACCCCTGTACTGGTGTGGAACACAGCTAGAACAGCTACATGTTCACCCGGTCTCTGTAGTGTAACGACTTGGTGTGATAAAAGCTAGGTTCAATACTGTAGTTTATTTTTTTATTATTTTTTAAAATGTATTTAACCTTTATTTAACTAGGCAAGTCAGTTAAGAACAAATTCTTATTTACAATGACGGCCTACCAAAAGACAAAAGGCCTCCTGCAGGGATGGGGGATGGGATTAAAAATATAAATAAATGAAATATAAATATAGGAAAAAACACATATGATGACTTGAGAGACAACACTACATAAAGAGAGACAACAACATAGCAAGGCAGCAACACATGACAAGACAGCATGGTAACAACACAACATGGTAGCAACACAACATGTTAGCAACACAACACGGTAGCAGCACAAAACAGTCTACAAACATTATTGGGCACAGACAACAGCACAAAGGGCAGGAAGGTAGAGACAACAATACATCACGCAAAGCAGGCACAACTGTCAGTAAGAGTGTCCATGATTGAGTCTTTGAATGAAGAGATTGAGGTAAAACTGTCCAGTTTGAGTGTTTGTTACAGGGATATGTGTGCTTTGGGGACCTTTAACAGAATGTGACTGGCAGAACGAGTGTTGTATGTGGAGGATGAGGGCTGCAGTAGATATCTCAGATAGGGGGGAGTGAGGCCTAAGAGGGTTTTATAAATAAGCATCAACCAATGGGTCTTGCGACAGGTATACAGAGATGACCAGTTTACAGAGGAGTATAGAGTGCTGTGATGTGTCCTATAAGGAACATTGGTGGCAAATCTGATGGCCGAATGGTAAAGAACATCTAGCCACTCAAGAGCACTTTTACCTGCCGATTTATAAATTACATCTCCGTAATCTAGCATGGGTAGGATGGTCATCTGAATCAGGGTTAGTGTGGCAGCTGGAGTGAAAGAAGAGTGATTACAATAGAGGAAACCAAGTCTAGATTTAACTTTAGCCTGCAGCTTTGATATGTGCAGAGAGAAGGACAGTGTACCATCCAGCCATACTCCCAAGTACTTGTATGATGTGACTACCTCAAGCTCTAAACCCTCAGAGGTAGTAATCACACCTGTGGGGAGAAGGACATTTTTCTTACCAAACCACATTACCTTTGTTTTGGAGGTTTTCAGAACAAGGTTAAGGGCAGAGAAAGCTTGTTGAACACTAATAAAGCTTTGTTGTAGTGTGTTTAACACAAAATCTGGGGAGGGGCCAGCTGAGTATAAGACTGTATCATATGCAAATGAATGGATAAGAGAGCTTCCTACTGCCTGAGCTATGTTGTTTATGTAAATTGAGAAGATCTTGGGGTCTAGGATCGATTCTTGGGGTACACCCTTGGTGACAGGCAGTGGCTGAGACAGCAGATGTTCTGTCTTTATACACTGCACTCTTTGAGAGAGGTAGTTAGCTCAAAAGTCAATAAAAATAGCACAACATTGCTTAGAATCAAGGGGACATTTAAGGTTGCAGTGACACATCCATAACCTGAGCGGAAACCAGATTGCATACCAGAGAGAATACTATAGACATCAAGAAAGCCAGTCAGTTGATTATTGACAAGTTTTTCCAATACTTTTGATAAACAGGGTAAAATAGAAATAGGCCTATAACAGTTAGGATCAGCTTGATCTCCCCCTGTAAATAAAGGACTTTCCAAGCAATGGGAACCTCCCCAGAGAGGAGAGACAGGTTAAAAAGGTCAGAGATAGGCTTAGTGATGATACGGGCAGCAACCTTAAAGAAGAAAGGGTCTAAACCATCTAACCCAGATGTTTTTTGGGGGTCAAGTTTAAGGAGAAAAAGAGGGAGGAGCATCAGGACTAGTCGCATTAGAAGGGTTGGGAGATGTTGGAGACATGGCTGAGTCAAATAGGAATCCTGACTTAATGAAGGGGTGATTAAAAAGGGACATGGGCAGCTGTGAGGAGGAGGGTTTATTCTCCAGGTCTTTAACCGTTTTCCAGAACTTCTTGGGGTTAGACCCACAGAGAGAAAACTGCTCCTCAAAGTAACTAACTTTGGCCTTCCAGATAGCCTGAGTGCACTTATTTCTCATTTACCTGAACGAGAGCCAGTCAGCCTGAGTACGCGTGTGCCGAGCCTTTCATTACAGAAAACACCAGACTGATAAATTGAGGAGAGTAGCCTTTTCTGGGTGTTTGGAGTCATACCTTCTGAGAATTATTAGATTAGTCAACAAAGTCCATAGAAAGATAGATAGATAGATAGATAGATAGATAGATAGATAGATAGATAGATAGATAGATAGATAGATAGATAGATAGATAGATAGATAGATAGATAGATAGATAGATAGATAGATAGATAGATAGATAGATAGATAGATAGATAGATAGATAGATAGATAGAGGCAAATAGCAAAATTGCAAAATGCACAAGGGGGGGGGGGGGGGGTTCCAGGATCTCAGGTCTTTGTTTGCCAGAGCACCCTCTGTATAGCTTGGAAAAAGGAAATCCTTGATATAATTATTCTTTCCAGGTAAATATTGTCCAAAATTAGGTTGTAGGTTTGAAGTTTTGATCTGGAGTGAAGGTTATGTTGTGGAGGGTAGCATCCTGTATATGTCCCTGCTAACTCCAAAACTATCTTTTGTAAAAAACATGTCACTCTAAGCAGAGGGATGGGCTAACTGTTTTTGTCTTGGCTGTAACAAGATGTTGTAGTGAATCTATGTTAGGGGGACATCTTGTCTGCTCTTTAGTGGATATACTTATACTCACCACTTTGTGATAAATGCATTTGTAAAAACATTACATTTAAAGCCTGAATCAGCAGTTGAAACAATAACAAAGTGTTCTCCCGTCTGTTTCGGAAAGCTGAGGGATGGGGCTGGAGAAATTTAACCACTATCAAATTCATAGACAGAGCTATGGATGCAAGGACTGACCATCCATGATATCAAAATTGTAGTTATAATCATGTTTTCAGGCTATATAGTGTTTATTTCCATTTACTTTGTTAACAAACATTGGAGTAAACCAAGCTTATATTTTGGATTCTGACGGGGTACAACATAACTGAGCTCATGAGGCATTTCTAAGTTATATTCATCAAGAATCAATAGGTACATGTAATTCATTTCTAATTCAAAAAATAGATTCAGCATCTGCTGATAGCACCTTTAATTGATTGGTTGATTGATTGATTGATTGGTTGATTGATTAATTGATTGTGTACATGGTCAAATGCTATATATCTCTGGTCTGCTGTCCTCTCTCCAGTGACTGTATCAGGGTCAGAGCTCAGTCAGAGGTGGCTGGACTGTCCTGAGGGGGCCGTGGCCCTCAGAGTGTCTGCCTCCACGGCTGCAGGGGAAGGACCACAGGGGGAGTGGCTACTCTCGCAGTCTCCAGTCACTGCAGGTCAGTCACATTCACAACCATGGCCACATTCCAAATTAACTCACTCCCTCCCACCCTCCCTCCCTTAGCTCTGCAGGTCAGTCACAACATGTACCCCATTCTTCTCTAGTTGGGTTGGTGGCTGGCGTTTCGCTCGTGGCAACCATCGTCATGGTGTTAATGGCGAACCTGATGTGTTGGAGCTGTGTAAGGAAAAGGTACCAAGCTTTCAGATATATTGGCCTGGTGACGCTTACATTTATAATCCTGTTACAGCTGTTTATGCTTTAGTATGACGTGGTAACAGACAGTGTATACTTTCTGGTGCTTACTCTCCAAAGATGTACTGTACCCTTTTGTTTATGAGTTTACTGTGCTCCTGAGGTTGACAGTTTTATTTTTGACTGTGGTGAGCACTGTGGTTAACATATCTGTTTGCATGCGATATTTACTGCATGCACTGTACTGTACTGTATTGCCTAAAGAGCTAAGCAAAACTGGTCACAACAACACAACCTCATAACAACACAACCCCAATATGAGACTAAGTAATCAACAGCAAACAAGCAGTAAATAACCCAGCTCATTATGATACTTCCATCCCCTGCAGGATCAAACAGACATGTATATCCCTGGGCCCTGTCTGGCTTTTTGAGAACCTCCCCAAGCCTGGAAACAGCAATGCTATCAGACTACTGAAGGTAATCTACTAACAGAAAAATAGTGTCTTCACCTCCCTGTCTACCTCTTTAAACACTTATACCTCTTTCAGAATGCAATATAAACATGTCTACCTCTTTCAAAAAGCAATATAAGCGCATCTACATCTTACAGAATGCAATATAAACATGTCTACCTCTTTCAAAAAGCAATATAAACACATCTACATCTTTCAGAATGCAATATACAGCGGGTGAAATAAGTTTTGAACATGTCACCATTTTTCTCAGTAAATATATTTCCAAAGGTGCTATTGACATGACATTTTCACCAGATGTTGGTAACAACCCAAGTAATCCATACAGAAACCAAAACAAATAAGTTCAGAAATTAAGTTATGTGTAATAATGTGAAATGACACAGGGAAAAAGTATTGAACACATGAAGAAAGGGAGGTGCAAAAAGGCATGGAAAACCAAGACAACAGCTGAAAACTATCAGTAATTAAAAAGCAATCCAGCCCCCTGTCAGTGCAAATTAATATCAGCTGGTTCAATCCCAACTGATGGCCTACAAAAAGGTCTCATTGCCAAGGTGTCACACAAGACACATCTCATGATGGGTAAAAGCAAAGAGCTGTCTCAAGACCTTCGCAACCTAATTGTTGCAAAACATAATGATGGCATTGGTTATAGGCTGAATGTTCCAGTGAGCACTGTTGGGGCCATAATATGGAAGTGGAAAGACAATAATTTCACCATAAATTTGCCTCGACCAGGTGCTCCTCGCAAGATTTCTGACAGAGGAGTGAAAAGAATAATCAGAAGAGTTGTCCAAGAGCCAAGGACCACTTGTGGAGAGCTTCAAAAAGACCTGCAATTAGCAGGTACTGTTGTCTCAAAGAAAACAGTAAGTAATGCACTCCACCGCCATGGCCTGTATGCACGCTCACCACGCAAGACTCCATTGCTGAAAAAAAAGCATGTTGAAGCTCGTTTAAAGTTTGCTGCACAACATTTGGAAAAGCCAGTGAAATACTGAGAGAATATAGTGTGGTCAGATGAGAGCAAAATTGAACTGTTTGGATGTCATAATACAAACCATGTTTAGAGGAGAAATGGCACTGCACATCACCCTAAAAACACGATACCAACAGTGAAGTTTGGAGGTGGGAACATCATGGTGTGGGGCTGCTTTTCAACAAATGGTACTGGCAAACTTCACATAATTGAAGGAAGGATGAATGGGCAAATTTACAGAGACATTCTTGACAAAAATCTGCTGCCATCTACCAGGATGATGAAGATGAAACGAGGGTGGACATTCCCAAACACACAGCCAAGGAAACTCTCAATTGGTTTCAAAGAAAGAAAATAAAGCTGCTAGAATGGCCCAGCCAATCACCTGACTTAAATCCCATTGAAAATCGATGGAAAGAACTGAAGATCAAGATTCATAGAAGAGGCCCACGGAACCTTCAAGATTTGAAGACTGTTTGTGTGGAAGAATGGGCCAAAATCACACCAGAGCAATGCATGCGACTAGTTTCTCCATACAGGAGGCGTCTTGAAGCTGTCATTACCAACAAAGGCTTTTGTACAAAGTATTAAATAAATATCAGTAAGTGAGTTCAATACTTTTTCCCTGTGTCATTTCACATTATTACACATAACTTAATTTCTGAACTTATTTGTTTTGGTTTCTTTGTATGTATGGATTACTTGGGTTGTTACCAACATCTGGTGAAAATGTCATATCAATAGCACCTTTGGAAATATATTTACTGAGAAAAATGGTGACGTGTTCAATACTTATTTCACCCGCTGTAAATGCGTCTACATATTTCAGAATGCAATATCAACATGTCTACCTCTTTCAGAGTGCAATATTAACGCATCTACATCTTTCAGAATGCAATATAAATGCGTCTACCTCTTCCAGAATGCAATATAAACAAGGATACCTCTTTTAGTATTCAATATAAACACATCTACCTCTTTCAGAATGCAATATTAACATTTCACAATGTGCCGGAGGTGTTCTTTGTTACTGTTTACTCAAACATTTCCAACAAGTCTGTTTTAAAAACAACCATTTACACTATGATTGTCGACTAACTTATCTTTGTTGTTAGCTTCCGTTGAAGCTGTAAATACCTTTCTATTAATATTAGCACCGTGCCTGGATCAACCTCCAGTGCTGCCTGTTCTTAGTAAACTGAAGAAATTGATAATAAGATGATGGTTGGGGCTGTATTGTTAGATTTCAGTGCAGCGTTTGATGTTACTGGTCATACATTTTTATTGAAAAATGTACTTGCTATGGCTTCACATCACCTGACATCACATGGTTGGAAAGTTATTTATCCAATAGAACCCAGAGAGTGTTCTTCAATGGAAGCTTCTCTAACATCAGATATGTACAGTGCTGTGCCCCTCAGGGCAGTTGCCTTGGGCCTTTACTCTTCTCTATTTTTACAAATGATTTGCCACTGGTCTTACATGAGGCTAGAATAACTATATATGGGATGATTCCACACTCTACATGCCAGCACCGAAAGCTAGTGAGTTTGCAGGAGTTACAGTCAGTATCAGAATGGGTGATTAATAATAAACTGGTCTTAAATACATCTAAAAGCTTAAAGCATTGCATTTGGTTCAAAACATTGTCTAAGACCTAAACCTCAACTGGAATTGTACATAATTTGTGTGACCATTGAGCAAGTTGAGGAAGCTAAACTCCTAGGTATAACATTGGATGGTAAATTATCATGGTCAAGTCATATTAACAAAGTTGATGTGAAGATGTGGAGGGGTATGTCTGTTAAAAAATATATGTTCTGCGTTTTTGACAAATCAACTGTAGTAGTTGTTCAGGCTCTGGTCTTGTCCCATCTTTATTATTTTTTTGAATTGTATTTAACCTTTATTTAACTAGGCAAGTCAGTTATGAACAAAATCGTATTTACAATGACGGCCTACCTTCAGGAACAGCCATAGTAGTACGGCGCCCCTGGAGAAAATTAGGGTTAAGTGCCTTGCTCAAGGACACATCGACAGGTTTTCACCTTCTCAGCTCAGGGATTCGATCCAGCAACCTTTCGGTTACTGGCCCAACGCTCTGACCACTAGGCTTACTGTCTGATAATATGGTCAAGTGCAGCAAATAAATACCTAGCAAAGTTGTAGTTGGTAAAGCTGCACCTGTGCGTCAATGTAATTAACATGATACAAAATTCCCCATAAAAATCTGTCAGTTTAAGTTACAAATGTCTTTTGCATGGGTTGCGTCTCAAGTCCACCGCCTCCGTCTATGTCAGCCTCTTGCCTCTGTGGTGAAAAGTGGCAGAGCTACAGCGCTGTTCGTCAGACCAGGAGACATCCCGAAAATCGATATCCTCATGAATACGTCTGTAGCATTAGAACGGTTTGGTCACTCTATGGAAAGATGAGACTCTCATGAACACAATGGTGTTGAATGGAAGTATGGAGGAACAGTGCCTTCAGAAAGTATTCAAACCCCTTGACTTTTTCCAACTTTTTGTTGTGTTACAGCCTGAATTCTAAATGGATTAAAAAAATGTTTTCTCATCCCATAATGACTAAGTGATGTTTAAAAATATATATACAGTCGTGGCCAAAAGTTTTGAGAATGACACAAGTATTGGTCTCCACAAAGATTGCTGCCTCAGTGTTGATGATGGCAATTTACATCTACTTCAGAATGCCATGAAGAGTGATCAGATGAATTGCAATTAGTCCCTCTTTGCCATGAAAATGAACTTAATTCCCAAAAAACATTTCCACTGCATTTCAGCCCTGCCACAAAAGGACCAGCTGCCATCGTGTCAGTGATTGTCTCGTTAACACAGGTGAAAGTGTTGACGAGGACTAGGCTGGAGATCACTCTGTCATGCTGATTGAGTCAGAATAACAGACTGGAAGCTTTAAAAGGAGGGTGGTGCTTGAAATCATTGTTCTTCCTCTGTCAACCATGGTTACCTGCAAGGAAACACGTGCCGTCATCGTTGCTTTGCACAAAAAGGGCTTCACAGGCAAGGATATTGCTGTTGGTAAGATTGCACCTAAATCAACCATTTATCTGATCATCAAGAACTTCAAGGAGAGAGGTTCAATTGTTGTGAAGATGGCGTCAGGGCACCCAAGAAAGTCCAGCAAGCACCAGGACCGTCTCCTAAAGTTGATTCAGCTGCGGGATCGGGGCACCACCAGTGCAGAGCTTGCTCAGGAATGGCAGCAGGCAGGTGTGAGTGCATCTGCACGCACAGTGAGGCGAAGACTTTTGGAGGATGGCCTGGTGTCAAGAAGGGCAGCAAAGAAGCCACTTCTCTCCAGGAAACGATTGTTTGGGCCATCCGGAAAACAGTAAAGCATCCTCAGACCATTCATGTGTGGGGTTGCTTCTCAGCCAAGGGAGTGGGCTCACTCACAGCCATGAATAAAGAATGGTACCAACACATCCTCCGAGAGCAACTCCTCCCAACCATCCAAGAAAAGTTTGGTGACGACCAATGCCTTTTCCAGCATGATGGAGCACCTTGCCATAAGGCAAAAGTGATAACTAAGTGGCTCGGGGAACAAAACATCAACATTTTGGGTCCATGGCCAGGAAACTGGCGGCGGATACAGTGAGATATACAGTGAGATATACCTGCTGGAGCGCATGCTACGGGTAGGTGTTGCTATGGTGACCAGCGAGCTGAGATAAGGCGGGGATTTACCTAATAAAGACTTATAGATGACCTGGAGCCAGTGGGTTTGGCGACGAATATGTAGTGAGGGCCAGCCAACGAGAGAATACCGGTCGCAGTGGTGGGTAGTATATGGAGCTTTGGTAACAAAACGGATGGCACTGTGATAGACTACATCCAATTTGCTGAGTAGAGTGTTGGAGGCTATTTTGTAAATGACTTCGCCGAAGTCAAGGATCGGTAGGATGGTAAATTTTACAAGGGCATGTTTGGCAGCATGAGTGAAGGAGGCTTTGTTGCGAAATAGGAAGCCGATTCTAGATGTAATTTTGGATTGGAGATGGTTAATGTTGAGTTTACAGTCTAACCAGACGCCTAGGTATTTGTAGTTGTCCACATATTCTAAGTCAGACCCGTCGAGAGTAGTGATGATAGTCCGGTGGGCGGGTGCGGGCAACGTTCTATTGAAGAGCATGCATTTAGTCTTACTAGCATTTAAGAGCAGTTGGAGGCCACGGAAGGAGTGTTGTATGGCATTGAAGCTTGTTTGAAGGTTAGTTAACACAGTGTCCAAAGAGGGGCCAGATGTATACAGAATGGTGTAGTCTGCGTAGAGATGGATCAGAGAGTCACCAGCAGCGAGAGCGACATCATTGATGTATATAGAGAATAGGGTTGGCCCAAGAATAGAACCCTGTGGATTCGTCAGACATGAACAGAAAACCGAACAGAAAACCAAACAGGTCATTTAAGTTCGTGTACGCATCAAGTCGATGGTTAAGGCAGCTCCCGAGCTTATCAATAGCAACAATAAAAATCTCCACTTTCAATTTCTGTCTTCCATTGAGAGTGTTTGTATCCACCTCTGTACCTCCCTCATCCGCAAAGTTTTTGCGGATGAGGGAGGTTCTCTATTGGTCATGCCTATAGAACTGGCACACAGCTGGCACATTTAAAGCTTCCGTTTCAAATTGTTCTAATCGATCCCGCTGAGCTAAAACAAAGTTGCGTAATGATTCAAGTAAACGCACCGCTGTCTTCAGGTCCATATCACTTATCCGATGGCGATGCCAGGCTGCAACTGCTAATGCTAGCATGACTAGTGCTCGCCTCCAAATCCTCACTAAGAGCAACTTTCGTGTTATTTTTATCCTCTGTAGTTAAAAAAAAACGAGTAATAGCTGGTATCTTTTTTAATAATGCTGTCTCTCTTTCATCTTTATCTTTTTTAATTTTGCGTTTCATCGAACCACTCAGTTTACGATCCATCTTAGCTAGCTAGGTTGTCTACTACGGTTAGATTTTCGATTTGACTTTGCTTTCTCCAGTGTGACCTTTAAAACGTCAGGCAGCGTGCATTTTGATTGGTCACTTCATAAACATAGTTACTAAACTAACCAATTATATTATATAGGGAAAATAAAAAAAGTGAGTTTTGCTGCAATGGGCCCGGCCCCTGGGCACGTGCCCGGTAAGCCCATGCGGTAATCCGTCTTTGGGTGGACTCCAATCAAGTTGTAGTGACATCTCAAGGATTATCAAAGTAAATTGGATGCACCTGAGCTTAATTTGCAGTGGCATAGCAAAGGCGTGTGAATACTTACACTGGGGCCCAAAAGTTTGGAATATTACTCATTCAAGGGTTTTTCTTTATTTGCACTATTTTTTACATTGTAGAATAAAAGTGAAGGTATCAAAACTATGACATAACACATATGGAATCATGTAGTAACCAAAAACCAAATCAAAATATATTTTATATTTGAGATTCTTCAAATAGCCACCTTTGCCTTGATGACAGCTTTGCACTCTCTTGGCATCCAAATAAACAATTAACCAAATAGAGCCATGTCATCTAAACCAGGCCTACTAGCTTTCTAAGGCCTTGACTTCTTCACCATAACCTCTGTGTTTGTGTTGTCTTCCTACAGAATGAAGAGCCAGTGGACCCAGCTTCGTCCCGGCTGTTCATCCTCAGTGACCCACCACATTCCCCCATTGAGGAGATGCCTCCTGGGGAGAGGGAGGAACTGTATCCCGTCATCCACATCGAGCGGTTCCATGATGGGGCCAGCGGAGGAGAGAAGAATATTGGATACAAACCCCAGATTACAACCACAGCTCTACGAGACAAAAAGGAGAAGGAGGAATACAGTGGACACATTCCCAGTTGTGAGAGAACAGATGGATGCCTTGAGGAGTCTGGAGGACTTCTAGGAAGCTGGCTGTGTGATGTAACAGTAGATTTATCTGGCATTTCTCCAGGACTGGATCTGAGCTCAATGGGGTGGCACACCTCCCCAAGCCCACCCAAGATAACAAGCCTCTTCTCTGGGGAGAAGGGGTTGGAGGTGGAGGTGGGCCTTGGCTCTCTGGACTCAGCCCAGGGACAGAAGGTGGCTCTGCAGGACCCAGTCAACTGTCTGGCTAAGACACTGACGACCGGTTACTTCCCCCAGGCTGCTGACCTCAACACCACTACCTACAACCACTGATGGAGACATCTTTAAAGCATTATCTTCTCCATCCTTCAGTGATGAGAGGGAAGGCATTTTTCTGCCCATCTGAACAAGAGTTCCAATTAATGGACTTTATACCATTCTAGCAGCCGTACCAGTGTTTCAGAATGATAAACGGACTGAAAGGACACATACCTCAATTACATAATATACTGTAACCATTTCTGCTCGCTGCTATATAAAGATTATTCTTTATTATAAAGTCTTTCTGTTGATAAATGCAAAGTGCGACCCCATTACACCGATGTGTTTATCTGAATTTGCGGGTTTTACGCACCAGCCAAGCGTATAGGAGAGCACCATGGTTCTCTTTTGATTTGTTGATAAATATTTCGCTGTTAATCCCTGTGTCTATTGATCTATACTGTACCACACAATGGGTTTATTGCCCAAAGCAGACAGATGTTGAGGACATGTTAAGTTTACAACTTAGTTATATTCTGCATCTGCAAAATGAGGGATACAGCATTTGCACACCACTGTGTAACATGGTATAATGGTAATGGTATAGTAATGCAGGGTAAACTGATCCTAGATCTGTGCCAGGGCTGTGCTCTCCTCATAGAGGCACCTGCTGTACCAGGCAGTTATAGTGACTTCCTGAAACAGACTTCTCACTTCCTCCCTGAGAGCTCATAAAACTGAGGGTGCATCTCAATAGTTTACGATGCCTCCTCTTACCCCCTCATCTCCTTTCCTTCATTTTCTCTTATGTAACATTTCTGGACTAATGAAATCTAATTTCCAGCGAGGCCTCCGCAATATTGCTTTCATTTGTCCTGTGTTTTAAAATCAGTGCAGATGAAGGACGGGAGAGGATTAGAGAAGATATTTGACATCCAGTCTTGTGAGTGGAGAACATGTGTAAAAAGTGTTAATCTCCAAATTCAGTGTGAGAGGGGGGATCCCCTACAACTGGCAAATATCACTCACCTGGTATGTCACTATGGCTTTATTTAGACAGGCAGACCAATTCTGATCTTTTTTTTCCTAAATGGTATTTCGACCAATCACATCAGCTCTGAAAAATATCTGATGTGAAAATATCTGATGTGATTGGTAAAAAAAACAAAAACTGAATTGGGTTGCATGTGTGCACACAGCCGTTTTAGGATTGGGCTCAGATGTGTAGTCTACTTTTCGTGCTCTGTTGAACCCGCAGAGGACATAGCAGAGGAACTGAGATGAGGATTGGTCTAGTCAAATGTCAACTGACACGCATTTCATCCAAAACAGGCTTGCACGCTTTCAGCCAAACCACTGACACACTGCACTGGACTAAGAAGATACTGTAATTAAAAGCATAGGGAGCTCGTTGTGATACTTAACAAATGCTGTTTGGTAGGGAATTATCAACTGTATGATGTCGGAGCTGGGTGAGTGGTGTTTTCTGTTTTTATACAGCCTACATTCATGGTGTATTTTACTAAATTGCTACAGTTAATTATTGTAGTACAGGATCAACATTTTAAGTTCAAAATAATCTCAATCAATAATCTGATATGGTGTTATGGTGAACATTGAGCAATGTTCGACATGCATGGGAGGATGCGGAGTATATTATATATTGTTGTCAAAAAGAGTGTATTTAATAAATAAAAAATACAGTGACATTCCCATACAATTACTTCTGTAGTGATACTGAAAGACCCCAAGGACCTTCAGCTATGATACACAAACGGAATGCAACTCACCACTGGTAGTGAACAACCCAGAGGACCAATGGCTTATTCACACCATGGTTGGTGGTCTATCCTCATTGGCATCACTTTGCTGTGTGCCATAGGGTCCAGTAGAGGTAAGTGGTCTATTCACCAATCATGTAGGCTATCTAATAGTTATGTCAAGAACACTTGATATTCTTCCTAAGTGATACTTCAAAGCATTTGTCCAAGATAGATTCATACAATGTCCAAGATGCCATTGTACTCTGCGTTTGCCTTTGTCTGCGTTTGCCTTTAACTGTTTTCATATGCTGAAGGAGGACGCTTGATCTTTTAATAAACACCCTCTGAATATGTCTCTAATAGTATGAGTTGGTTTCCTCTTGCTGTCTCACATCTCTGGGTGCCAATAGTCACCAAACCTCAGTACAGACAGTATTGAGCGCAGGCTTTTATTCCAGCCCAGCATGAACATACCTGATTCTACAAAATATGTAATATATATGGTGTGTTATTGCTGGGCTAGAACAAAAACCTGCACACCCTGTAGCTTACCAGAACCAGTGCTGGTGACATTTGTTCCGTTGTGTTTTCTGTTCCGCTTCTATGACAATGCTGACTAAATAAGTCATTTTAACTTCCAGTGCCTTTCAAAAGTTGCTGACTATTTTGCTCATCATCAGTTTACTCTGTTCATTCCCCTGTGAGGTAGCAACAGTTTTTGTTGTTGTTTTGTTGTGCCTCCAGCTGATAAGCCGTGTACTGCATCATCCAGCATTGGGGACCTGGTCCTTCTGGGCTCCAGTTTCCAGGTGTTCTGTACCTATCAGGCCAGCTGCAGAGCTTCCAAATCAATGCACATAGACAAGAAGAAAACACATCAAATACAGCCCTACAACTCTACAACTATTTTCCTCAATGTGACAAACATAAGTAAAAACACAACGTACACCTGCTTGTGTGAAGGAGAACCTGAGCCTTGTGGACTCGACATTGATACTGGATGTAAGTATGAAACAGTATAATGTGCAATAGAGTATTCTGCAATACCAGAGCCCTCTGCAATACAAAACAAAGTGTCAACAGGGACCAGAATAACTCTGGGGCTGGGGCTGTGAAACCAAACTGAATGGGAGAGATGAAGAAAAACTACTTGTGCCTTTTGAGACTCATGATGTGAACACCGCTCCCTGAATTAGCCAGTCAGATATGCAGTGTGACATCTTTTCATCAAGTAGTCTTTAAGTACAACATGTGGTGGAGGAGTTGCATTATAAAGTTCGCTCTATACCTCTTGGAGCCTACTAGTCTGACTACTAACTAGTTCAACCCATGTCAGTGTCAGCACTTCTAACAGGTGTGTCACAGGTGCAAGTTTAAATGATACACATCTAACTCTCATGCCAGTGGTCTTTAAAGGAGCAAGATCATCACATGCTGGTTACTGGGCCAAAGCACAATGAGAAAAACACTTTGTCCCAGACCACGTCCTTTCATGTTGTTGATGTATTGTCATGGTTACCTTGCAGACCCACCGGACCTGCCAGAAAATGTAACTTGCGTCCGGGAAGGACAATTTGGAGAGGTGCTTTGTACATGGAGGAGAGGAAGGGAAACTCACCTGACAACCACTTCAAAGCTCTGGTGAGTTTGGAAGAGAAAGAAAAAGGGACAGACTACTGGGATCAGCTGAGGAATCGCAGGGTTGGTGGTCTCTCTCACATGTTGGAGCAGAGCAGCCTTGGTGGTCAAGGTACTTCTGCTACCAACAAGACAACGACACGTTTACGTAAAAACAGACTTGTCACTGTTATGTTCTGCTCAGTATAGGTTTTTCCCCGTACAGACTCAAACACAGAGAATAAAACAAAAAAAGGAAAATGCATATGAGATAGAGAACCCAGTTGGTATGGATGAGGTGTCCTGTATAGTAAGTAAAGAATGGCTTGTATGTGTTTCATGTGTTTCAGGGTGAGAACTGTGTTTGATAATAGCACAGAAGGATCTGTATCCTTCCCTGGTTCAGGTTCCAGGTCTGATCCTTGTCTAGTCTCAGCAAATTTCTCTGTGTCTGGTCCTGTCCAGACTGAGTACTCCGTATGGGCCAGCTCCTCCAACAAGCTGGGCTCTGCTGTGTCCACCACCTTCAACTTCATAATCAACCACATTGGTACGGCAGCTGCAAAGGAACCAAAAAATTATATTATACTGATGCAATTTTGAACATTCTGCACCTGTATGATGCGTTTAGCAATCATTGCTTAATATTTATTTTTGTGCAATTACACATTAATTCAAGCACTATTTTAACCTTTTACTGCAGTGAACTAAATCAGGGTCACACAGAGCGTTTCTTGGTAGTCCTAAACAAATCTACTTTGAAACAAAAGTATACATCTCCCACACATGATTATGTGCTTAACAAATATACCATGTACCATATCAGATATAGAATTGAAAAGTATTTAATTTTGAGTTTGCATACCAATATTACCCTTTATATACATCACAGAAGAAGATGAATAACATTCCACCATCAGGCCACTAGAGGGCGCTTTGGTCATTTGACTACTAGGCTATGTTGTCTACCTAACGTTTGTTTTAGAAATGACCAATGCAGCAGTTATGGCGCATTCTAGATGAGTACTAGATGTTTGTCAGGTTTGGGTGAGTAATTTCACTGGTGATATATCACTGGTGCTCTCTGCACTCTGCTCACTTGCCACAATTATAAACTGAGTGGTTCGAGCCCTGAATGCTGATTGGCTGACAGCTGTGGTATATCATACATTTATTTTTACTGCTCTAAATACGTTGATAACCAGTTTCTTTCTTTCTTTCTCTCCTCTCTCTCTATAGTGAAGCCCTGGCCCCCTGCTGTGTCCCAGGTAGAGTGCTGGTCGCAGGGCTGTGAGATCAGGGTGGAGGGTGCTCAGGGAGCTCAGCTCCTGGAGGTCCAGCAGAGAGAAGCCCAGGGACCAGGACCATCGATATACCCACACACTGTAAGAACCACTGTCACACAGTCACCCACGCACTGTAAACATCACCTGCCATATAGGGAACTGACTGGGTATTAGCCTTTATACACATACAGTGCAATCCAATGCAGCTTTGCTAGAAGTTGAGTTGCAAAATCGTTGCAAGACAAACACACAAGACACAACTTCACATGTAAGATTTTACCTTAAACCACGAGACCTCTCAGCTGAGTCAGAAGCAGAGGCAGATTTGACTGGGGTTTGCAGATCCCTGCCTCCTGCTGTACCGAGATGCTAGACTGCCAAAGCCAGTCAAGCATCTACATGTCTTCACTTTTAG
The DNA here is from genome assembly GCA_023634145.1 of Thymallus thymallus. Lineage (NCBI taxonomy): Eukaryota > Metazoa > Chordata > Actinopteri > Salmoniformes > Salmonidae > Thymallus > Thymallus thymallus. The sequence continues at coordinate 14,361,550 of CM042393.1, read as the reverse complement.
TAGTCCCCCACATGCAAGTATTATGATTGTGTAATGAATGTGTAATAATTGTCTTATAAATTTGTAATACATGTCTTATAAAAGTAATACTGTGTTCTGACTGCTGTGTCTCACAGGCAGGTTCAGTGAGGAGCCATTCCATTGTATATCTGAAGCCCAACACGCAGTATGAGTTCCAGACCAGGGTCAGACTGAGCCATGGGAGAGGCATCTGGAGTGACTGGAGCCAACCCCTCTCTAACTGGACACAGGAGGAGGGTAAGAACACTAACACTGCACTGTCTGGGTGATTCGTTGGTCCTGCGGATGGCCTTTATATACTGGTAGGTTGTTTAGCAACAAAGCTGAAGTGTGCGCAATTATGGGGCAAAACAGACAGGGTTGGCTTAGATTGTTGACAACATGTTAACTATACTTCGTCTCCAATGTTTATTGAAAGCATAAATACAGTTTCACAATTTACACTTGTTGTCTCTCAAATATACTGAACAAAAATATAAACGCAACATTCAACAATTTCAACGATTTTACTGACATACAGTTCATATAAGGAAATCAGTCAATTGAAATACATTTATTAGGCCCTAATCTATGGATTTCACATGACTGGGCAATGGCGCAGCAACTGGGGAATCAGGACCAGCCAATCAGAATGAGTTTTCCCCACAAAAAGGCTTCATTACAGACGTAATGATATGCCACACCTGTAAAGTGGATGGATTATCTTGGTAAAGGAGAAATGCTGATGTAATCAAATTTGTGAAAAACAAATTAGAGGAATAAGCTCATCATCATACTGAGAGGAACAACAAAGTCTCCTCGTGGTCAATACTAAGCAGGATCATATCGTATAATGATCGGTATCACCATTTTAGAATTGATGTGTACTAGATAATTTATCATTAGGCAAAATACGGTAACACAGCCTTCATTCAGTGAAATGACTTGATTCATTTACAGTGAAACAACACTGTTCTTCATTGTATGCGTTGTTTTACCGACCAGTACTCATCATGTAGAAGTAGAAGAGTATTGAGAGACAGCCTTTAACTTTGCGCGTGTCTCTGCATCTCTGAGAGCTATCAACCACACCATCACCCTGTAGGAGAGATAGTCACAGTGTTGCAGCCTCACCATAACCTCACCTCCCTTCTCTGTCGTCACTCATCTGCTCTGTAAACCACATGGCCCACTGCTGTGCGTATTTGTGTTGGTGTGTTTGTGTGCGCGCCGCAACAAAAATTCCCCGTCTCTCACTTCCTGATCATCAAGGTTGGAGTTTATTTTTCATTGAACAAAAAGTAAGATATGGAACGATATGGAAAAACATTGAACGGCGACCCACATTTTGAAACTTAACAAGATTAGGCATGACAGGTCGACATATATCACAAAACACGATGAAACGTAAAACTCTTCCCATGTGTTGATGTGGTAATTATGAGGATGAGCAACTACCCACTAATCTTGATTATATTATTCTGGTGAAATACATGAGATATAAGGCATTGGTTTACACTGAAAAAACGCAATTGTTTGGTTCTTGGAGGTGGACAAACATCGTTGTTGCAATCATTTATGGGAGATGCTACCACCTTTTTTGGAATACCAAGAATTCGACTTAACCCAGATAAGCACCTCATGCCAGAGAAGCATTTTAGTAGCGCATCTGAATCCTACTTGATGATGCTGTTTGTCCTGTCTGCTGACTTACAGGATGCAGATCAGATCAGTCTGGATATCATATGTTTATTATTTGACACATAAAATCTTACAAGTGTTGTTTCTAGGAAATATTAGTAATGTCTGAAACACATCCTTGTTCTGAGGAAAACATAATGAAGGTTGTCAGATGGTGTCACGACATGGGATGTGGAGAGACCAAGACGCAGCGCAGGGATAGTAGCTCGACATTTCCTTTTAATATACTATGTAATAATAATTATAATTACTATGTATAACAAACAGAACGGAATGACGAACTACAGAACTAAACAAACAGACTAACGAACAGACTAACGTCACGTTCACAAAACACACCAATGAACGGACGTAAAGAAAACACTTACTACACCGTGACTGCGACATACATTGATAACAACCCACACCCGAGTGAGGGACAGACTCAACATATATGGAATCCCTAATTAGAGACAATGCGGTGCAGCTGCCTCTAATTAGGGATCCACCCCAACCCGACACAGAAACAGAAAAGAAAGACACTGTCAGACTCTGACCATAGCTACATAGAGAAGCAAATAGGCTTCTCTATGGCCAGAGCCTGACAGATGGCTATCTGGCACCACAATGACCTTGTAAACACAAGCTACTGTATGTACGTAATGGACAGAATAGAATAGTACTTTATTGGTGCCAACCCCCCAGACATCACACAAATACACAGCAAACATTTTGGGAGAATACATCCATTTTGGGAGGAGCACGGGGTTAGCCACAGCTAACTGTTGCAATTAATAAACGGTTTGTATACTGTGCTTTTTTACAGCACCTGCCAAGGCCCTGGATGTGTGGTACACAACCTCCGACTCTCCCAACAACTCCATCACTTTACACTGGAATGTGAGTATTCAAACAGATGTCTTAATATTGTCAGACACAATCTCTCATGGGTAACCATCACTCGTACAGTCTCTCTCTCTCTCTCTCTCTCTCTCTCTCTCTCACTCTCTCCTCTGCTTGTAGGTGCCCACATGAAAAACACTACTATTGTATATTGTAGAAATACTATATTTATATATTATAGTATTCACTGTGGTGTTTCTGCAGACTTTACTTTTTTGTTTTTGTGCAAGAACACCAGTTAATACTGTACTATTTAGTTGTGTTTTTGTGGACACGACTGTCATATACTGTAGTATTTACAGTAGTGTTTTTATGGACATGACTGTCATATACTGTAGTATTTACAGTTGTGTTTTTGTGGACATGACTGTCATATACTGTAGTATTTACAGTAGTGTTTTTGTGGACATGACTGTAATATACTGTAGTATTTACAGTTGGGTTTTTTCTGGACATGACTGTCATATACTGTAGTATTTACAGAAGTGTTTTGTGGACATGACTGTCATATACTGCTGCTTTTCTAGAATTTGAGTTATAAAAAGTCGTTGCAAGACAAACACACAAGACACAACTTCACATGTAAGATTTTACCTTAAACCACAAGACCTCTCGGCTGAGTCAGAAGCAGAGGCAGTTTTGACTGGGGTTTGCAGATCCCTGCCTCCTGCTGTACCGAGATGCTAGACTGCCAAAGCCAGTCAAGCATCTACACATCTTCACTTTTTATTAGTCCCCCACATGCAAGTATTATGATTGTGTAATGAATGTGTAATAATTGTCTTATAAATTTGTAATACATGTCTTATAAAAGTAATACTGTGTTCTGACTGCTGTGCCTCACAGGCAGGTTCAGTGAGGAACCAGTCCATTGTAGATCTGAAGCCCAACACGCAGTATGAGTTCCAGACCAGGGTCAGACTGAGCCATGGGAGAGGCATCTGGAGTGACTGGAGCCAACCCCTCTCTAACTGGACACAGGAGGAGGGTAAGAACACTAACACTGCACTGTCTGGGTGATTCATTGGTCCTGCGGATGGCCTTTATATACTGGTAGGTTGTTTAGCAACAAAGCTGAAGCGTGCGCAATTATGGGGCAAAACAGACAGGGTTGGCTTAGATTGTTGACAACATGTTAACTATACTTCGTCTCCAATGTTTATTGAAAGCATAAATACAGTTTCACAATATACACTTGTTGTCTCTCAAATATACTGAACAAAAATATAAACGCAACATGGAATAATTTCAAGATTTTACTGAGATACAGTTCATATAAGGAAATCAGTCAATTGAAATACATTTAGTAGGCCCTAATCTATGGATTTTACATGACTGGGCAAGGGCGCAGCAACTGGGGAACCAGGACCAGCCAATCAGAATGATTTTTCCCCACAAAAAGGCTTTATTACAGACATAAATACTTCTCAGTTTCATCAGCTGTCCGGGTGGCGGGTCTCAGATGATCCCGCAGGTTAAGAAGCTGGATGTGGAGGTTTTGGGCTGGCGTGGTTACACATGGTCTGCGGTTGTGAGACCGGGTGGACGTACTGCCAAATTCTCTAAAACAATGTTGGAGGTGGCTTATGGTAGATAAATTAACATTAAATTCTCTGGCAACAGCTCTGCTGGACATTCCTGCACTCAGTCATCATGTCAATTGCACGCTCCCTCAACTTTAGACATCTGTGGCATTGTGTTGTGTGACAAAACTGCACACTTTGGAGTGGTCTTTTATTGTCCCCAGCACAAGGTGCACCTGTGTAATACTAAGTTGTTTAATCAGCTTCTTGATATGTCACACCTGTAAAGTGGATGGATTATATTGGTAAAGGAGAAATGCTGACTAACAGGGATGTAAACAAATTTGTGAAAACTAAATTAGAGAAATAAGCTTTTTGTGCCTATGGAACATTACTGGGATCTTTTATTTCAGCTCATGAAACATGAGACCAACATTTTACATGTTGCGTTTATATTTTTGTTCAGTATACATCGTTACAGTTGTTGGTTAGATAGATAGCGAATGTTTGCCATCTTAGCATAGACGTGACATCAGTCAAAACACCTCAAAGCAAGACATGGTATCCAGAACAAGATAAAACAAACTAAAACCACTTACGATTCCCAACATTGCAGTCATTGAATCACAACCACACACATCATTCTGTCCCACTGAAGTGTGCGCATCGTTTCCGTGACGTTCTCAACTAACCCATCTATAGCAGAACCAGGAATGTACAGTTATATACACCTGGTAACTGGGGTTTTATCATATGTACATCTCTATCTGTGACAGATTCAGTGGACAAGTGTCTCTTTATTAATGATGCCCTGGAGCATACTGTACTGGTTGGTTGTGACTCTAAGTTAATGTGCAGTTGTGTGCCACAGAGTATGGAAGAGAGACAGAGAGTAGAACTCGGTTTGAACATGATGAGGTGGAAAAGAGGATGCTCAGGGAAAGTTTCAGTCTTGACATTGTATAGATGGTGTCAGATTACAGATATAGTTTAGATATAGTTTATCCCTCCACACACCTGTATATAGAGCACAAGTCAACCGTTTCCTGTGATTTAGATTAAACTGAGTTGTATGCTTGTCCTCTATACCTACACATACACCACACCTACACTCACATAAAGTTAATCTGATCCCAGGCCAGCAGATTTCAGGTGTTTCTGTAAACACCTCATAACATAGTGTTCATCATCATACTGAGAGGAACAACAAAGTCTCCTCATGGTCAATACTAAGCAGGATCATATCGTATAATGATCGTATCACCAATTTAGAATTGATGTGTACTAGATAATTTATCATCAGGCAAAATACGGTAACACAGCCTTCATTCAGTGAAATGACTTGATTCATTTACAGTGAAACAACACTGTTCTTCATTGTATGCGTTGTTTTACCGACCAGTACTCATCATGTAGAGGTAGAAGAGTATTGAGAGACAGCCTTTAACTTTGCGCGTGTCTCTGCATCTCTGAGAGCTATCAACCACACCATCACCCTGTAGGAGAGATAGTCACAGTGTTGCAGCCTCACCATAACCTCACCTCCCTTCTCTGTCGTCACTCATCTGCTCTGTAAACCACATGGCCCACTGCTGTGCGTATTTGTGTTGGTGTGTTTGTGTGCGCGCCGCAACAAAAATTCCCCGTCTCTCACTTCCTGATCATCAAGGTAGGAGTTTCTTTTTCATTGAACAAAAAGTAAGATATGGAACGATATGGAAAAACATTGAACGGCGACCCACATTTTGAAACTTAACAAGATTAGGCATGACAGGTCGACATATATCACAAAACACGATGAAACGTAAAACTCTTCCCATGTGTTGATGTGGTAATTATGAGGATGAGCAACTACCCACTAATCTTGATTATATTATTCTGGTGAAATACATGAGAGATAAGGCATTGGCTTACACTGAAAAAACTGAATTGTTTGGTTCTTGGAGGTGGACAAACCTCGTTGTTGCCATAATTTATGGGAGATGCTACCTTCTTTTTTGGAATACCAAGAATTTGACCCAGATAAGCCTTTTAGTAGCGCATCTGAATTCTACTTGATGATGCTGTGTTTGTCCTGTCTGCTGACTTACAGGATGCAGATCAGATCAGTCTGGATGCCATCTGTCACTTTGGGTGGCAGTTTATTATTTGACACATAAAATCTTACAAATGTTGTTTCTAGGAAATATTAGTCATGTCTGAGACACATCCTTGTTCTGAGGAAAACATAATGAAGGTTGTCAGATGGCTATCTGGCTATCCCAATGACCTTGTGAACACAAGCTACTGTATTTACGTAATGGACAGAATAGAATAGTACTTTATTGGTGCCAACCCCCCAGACATCACACAAATACACAGCAAACATCCATTTTGGGAGGAACACGGGGTCAGCCACAGCTAACTGTTGCAATTAATAAACGGTTTGTATGCTGTGCTCTTTTACAGCACCTGCCAAGGCCCTGGATGTGTGGTACACAACCTCCAACTCTCCCAACAACTCCATCACTTTACACTGGAAGGTGAGCATTCAAACAGATGTCTTAATATTGTCAGACACAATATCTCATGGTTAACCATCACTCGCACAGTCTCTCTCTCTCTCTCTCTCTCTCTCTCTCTCTCTCTCTCTCTCTCTCTCTCTCTCTCTCTGCTTGTAGGTGCCCACATGAAAACAATACTATAGTATACTGTAGTAATACTATATTGATATATTATAGTGTTCACTGTGGTGTTTTTGCAGACTTTACTTTTTTGTTTTTGTGCAAGAACAGTTTTTGGTACATGACTGTCATATACTGCAGTATTTACAGTAGTGTTTTTATGGACATGACTGTACTGTTATATTTATGATGGGACATTGATACTGGAGCTCCAATGCAGTTTTCAAAGCACTACTGATCCAACACAATGTACCGATGCTTATTTCAAAGTATCATTATTGCGTGATAAAAGACACCCAAAGCTTCCTTTGATCACGTTTTTTTCAAACCGTACAAAGACACCGTACTTATAATGTAGTTAGGATTTTATTGTGTAGTGCCATCTGAACAGTAGCTCAGCAGGTAGAGTCAGGGACCATAGATCAGGGAATGGGGTCGAGTCCTGGCGAAGGCTTATTATTTAGAGAATTGTTTTATGCAACACCACACTTTCTGCACATTATTGTTCAAACAATTTGTTTTATTTAGTATGGTATAAACGTCTGTCTTAAGCATCCTAAATAAGACCATAGATTCACAGTTTTTGACAGCAAAAAAAAAAAAGGTTTCACAGCTTAAAAGGGAAGCATGATGGAAGGTGAAAACTTGTAATAGTAAATTATAGCTAGTAGGCTATTAACACCCACAATGAACAGCTGTGCCACAGAGATTTTATGAATATTGTCGAAAAAACTTCTACATGAACATCCTCTCTAACCAGCAGATGTCCATAATGTGCATTGTGTTAAAAGCTAAGAATAATGAATTGTTTTCCATCAGTAGTATTTACTGTAGTGTTTTTGTTTTGTATACACTGAGAGTACAAAACATTATGAACACCTGCTCTTTCCATGACATAGACTGACCAGGTGAATCCAGGTGAAAGCTATGATCCCTTATTGATGCCATCTGTTAGATCCACTTGTGAGAGGCTCCCTCTCCAATGATGTGTGAGACTGAAACCTGGGCCAGACACGTGACAGTTTCAGTTGACAAGAAACAGAAGATGAGCAATTTAAAATAAATGATAGATCCCTTACACAGCTCTCCTCTCCCTGAAGGGATAGCATGCCTTCTTAGCTGCTACAATAAAGTTGAATTAAATGTTAAGCTAACACAAGGGTAGGGGCATGTTAATATTGTTATCATACCAAATGTTGGAAAGGCAACGATATAGCCAACTGTAGAAACAGTTACTATCGTTGCCTCCTTGAAACCCACTGGATGAGAAAGCCAGAGGTCTCTCTCCTCTGACCGTCTACTCCAATGGATTTTGAGGAGGAGAGAGGACACGAGGAGTATGCAATTGAGATTCTCCCTTGCTTTAGGATTCTATGCTGGGAAACAGAAGTAGGATGAAAACCCTGATAGCCAATCCTATCACTGCATCATTTGTGGTTGTTGCCAATGGAGTGGGCTGTGTTTTATACTGTATGTGGTTCTGAATTTAATTGCAGAACCTGACTGACACAGAGGCCAGAGGGATGATCAGGGTTTACAAGGTCATAGTTCAGGACACCCTGGCAGGGAAATCTGAGCGCAACACCTCCAGAAATAATATTTCAGGCCTGTCCTGCTCTCGCTGTAATGTCACTGTCTGCGCCCTGAACTCCAGAGGTTTCTCACCCCCTGCCCTTGTCACCATTCCTCTCAGAGCAGGTAAGGCATTCCATTTCCTCCCTGTTTTTCTCCCAATCTTCCTATTCAAGATTCATACTCCAGAAAAGTTGATTCTTGGTAAGTGCACTTTGGTGAAGTGCAAGAATTCGTTCCACTTCTTGGCTTCTTTGAGTTCAAAGACAATCAATATTAACAATCCACATAGACATAAACACCTATTTGACCGTAGTTTGACCTCTACTGACAGTATCACACACTCTCCCTTCACAGCCCAGCCCCCTCAGAACGTGACGTGTAGAAACCACAGTAACCACAGCGTCACTATCTCCTGGCGGAGGCCTGTAACTGCAGGACCAGCCAGTGGGACAGGGGATGGGGCAGTAAGTGGCTACATGCTCGAATGGTTCCCTGTAGGCAGACAGGTGGAGGAGCTCAGGTGGAAAAGACTGGGTCCTACTGAAACCCATACTGTCATTAGAGGTACGTGTAGCGGCTGGATGGCCAACTTAGCATCGCATTAGATCTTATTGGATCCCTGAGTAATGACACAGCCTGATCCCTCCTCTTGCTCTCATTCCCTCTCTCTCGCTCTCCACCCCACCCACTATCTCTTCTGTGTGTAGATAACATTAAGCCATTTGTGTGCTATGAGGGAGCAGTTTATGCTCTGTATGAGCAGGCACTGGGCAGGGCCCAGCTTGAAGCCTTCCACACCTGGGAATCAAGTAAGACAGGAGATCACCATTTATTCTAAGGTTTCACATCAATGGAACCGTGACAGAGTTTGATGCCAATTTGTGGTGTGACTGTGTCCTATAGAGCCGTCCGCGGGTCCGTCTGTCGATCAGCTGGTGGTAGAAGGGGACAGAGTGACAGTGTCCTGGTCAGAGGTCCCTCAGGAACACAGGAATGGCTGTGTCATGAACTACACCATCTATGTGGGAAACTCAGAGGGAAAAGACGTCAGAATCGATGGTATGGACAAGAACTATCAAACACAAAGTGCATTGTGTGTGTGTGTGTGTACTGTGTTCATGACCTGTCGTTTTGTTCCAGTCTGCAGAGCATCAGAGAGGTCCTTCACCATCAGGGGCCTGGCCCCACCAGAGTTATACCATCTAAGGATGACCGCATCGACCGCCTCAGGACCGGGACCCTCAGGACCCTCTGTCGCCTTCTTCATCAAAACTCAAAGTGAGTGTAACAAGGTTGAAAGAGTGAAAACAATCTGTTTCTCAGAATAATCTAGCTGAAACACTCTCAGTAAACTATTTCAGTTATGTGAAGTGTTACAGTGAATACAGAATGCCTATGTTTATACTGTATAATTTTTTACACTGTGTGCTTATTATGTGACACTGTGGGTTTGCTTTCAGACAGCTGGCTGTATACCATGGTCCTGGTAGGGATCATCTCCTTCCTGGTGTTCTTTGTCCTGCTGTGTCTTTACCAGGTCTCCTCACTACAACGACGGTAATACAGTAGAAACAGGAACAGCCTCAAGTCCTAGTGGGGAGTCACTACACAGCAATGCTGTAATGAAATGGAAATATTGATTGACCGTGTAATTAACTGTGTGCTCTGTTCCTGACTCACTGTCAATTCTCTTCCATGTTCTCTCCTCCTCAGAGTCTCAACACTCGTACACTGCCTCATACCAGATATCGTGCCTGATCCTGCCAACAGCAAATGGGCAAAGGAGTGTGCCAAAGAGAAGGTACGTGCACGCAGACACGTGTGCGAGTGCACACATGCAAGCATGCATGCACGTACGCACTCTGAATACTTAATTTGGATCCACAGTGATTACATTCTGACCCCTTGCCATCTTCCCCCAGGGTGAGTTGATCCTACACATCTACCTCAGTGAGTCCAGTGTCAGCGAGGAGGAGGAGCCAGACACAGTGGAGGTCCAGGAGCTGCCTGAGGGCAGCCCGAGTTCAGGGAACCCAGAGGGTGCAATTCACTCCTCCTCACACCTCCTCTTCATGCCCCAGCAGATCCCTGCGACAGACCAGTCAACAACAACAGCCTACTTCCAGAGCTCCTACCTGAAGAGCTTCTCCCAGGAGTCAGGCTACTCAGGCCAGACACATGACTCCCAGGGAACAGATATAGAATACATCTCAACACACGTCCTGGGGAGCAGAGAGGAGAAGGAAGAGGAAGGTCTGGATGTGATGGGATTTTTCCCCTGTCTGCAGAACCCCCTTAGCCCATTCATGAACCCATTGGTGTCGTTCGGAGGGAAGCTGACTCTGGATACGGTCAGGATCGACTGCAGTGAGTTCTTAGACTGACAGGTATATAACATAAACCCAGGAGCAGGTTGTGTCAAGACCCTGGATTTGGTGAGGACATTACAAGCACATCTAAGTGCTAAGTTGAGATAGCTTGCTTTGGGAACTGCCAGAAGGTTTGAACTTCAATGCCTCTGCCGACCTCTGAAGTCTTATTCTAGTTCAGTTAATCAAGACCTGAAGATGTGCTTCTATGAACACTTAATTACATGACTGGAACTTTTCAAGACTTTTCCAAGAAAAGGAAAGTATCATAATCGTGATTGAAAGTGCACTTCAGTCCAGCAAAATGTTTTATCTGCGTCTTTGAAATCAGACTTGAAATGTTTTAATCTCCGTGTATCATGACTTTGATTCTCACTAACCAACAATCATTATAAACAGTTATATTGCATTACAGTACAATAGTACACTATCTATCAGGGATGAGAAACTCCAGTCCTCGGGGGCCGGAGTGGTGTAACACTTTTTCACCATAGCAAACACAGGTGATTACACTAATTGCATTCTAAACTGAAGATGATGATTAGTTGATTATTGGAGTCAGGTGTTAGCTGGGGCTGGGGCAAAAGTGTGACATCAATCAGGCCCCTGAGGACTGGAGTTGCCCATCCTAGGTCTATGTCTTGGATAATGCAAAAGGTCAATAGAATACAACTCACCTGTCACATTTCCCGCAGTTTACAGGGACTGTAAGCAATGAGCTTTTCTGAAATAAACCATGGGAGTTATGTAAAGTGCACTATGAGTTCATATCTGGAAGTTTACTTATTATTTTTATAAAAAGCAAACCCTTAAATGGTAAATATGAAGTTCGTATATACAGGCTCACTGTGTCACCACGCAGGGCAAACAGCAAGCAGCGCTAGAGAAGAGACAGAGAGAGAGAGAGAAGAGAGAGAGAGAGAGAGAGAGAGAGAGAGAGAAAAGAGAGAGAGAGAGAGAGAGAGAGAGAGAGAGAGAGAGAGAGAGAGAGAGAGAGCAAACAGTCAGTAGCGCTAGAGAAGAGAAGAGCGCCCCTATCCTTTGTTCTTCCTTAAATACTCCGACAGAATCGTTTCCGCTCCTTGCTGACCTGTCGGAGTAGAGGCTGAGTGTGGTTTAAACTTACTCAGCCTATCGTTGGCGTGCAGGCTGGTCCCAGCCTCGTGACGCAATCCAGTTGACGGAAGTAGTGGTCCTCTCAGTAGATGTCCTAGTTTCATATTACCTCAAAATACAGTTCTATCGTGAAACCCCCAGCTAGCACATTCCTTCCACATAGCTCCCCCACACCCAAACCTACAGCAGTTCTAAAGATCTATGATCACACAATACATTCAGTTAATAACTCTTGTTGTAGATTAACATATTCATTAGCTAAACATGTATCAGCCCTTACAATCCCCCTTTTGACACCCCCTAGGGTGTCACTCACCCCAATACAAAAAATACAGAGAATATGCATTAAGAAAAGTAAAAAACCCTCAACCTGTTACAGCTACACCTACTGGATATAAAGAGGACTACCAGTCACTCCAAAACTTACAACCCTCACATCTGTAACAGCAAATCAACCAACCCGCTCATCCTTCGTTTCTTCACCCCTTATGCTGAGTGGCTACCAGCCACCCAAGAACTTAAAACCCTCTTAGGTGTTTAGGACAGCACTGACACTTAACATACTAGGAAATATTGAGATTATATATATATATACACATACATATACATATACACACACACACACACATATTTTTATTTTTATTTATTTTTTAACCCGTGGAAAAAATGACTTATGAAAACACCTTATTCAACCCCACTTTATTCAACCACCTCCCGTATAGCAAACCAAGGGTCATCCTCAGTCAGACTCATCTTCCTATGAAGACTTGATTCGGTATCAGCATCAGCTACTTGAGCTCCAAGGAGGGGCATCATACCAACAGCCTGCACCACATCTGTAACAGACGTTTTCAAACATGGGATGATACAGGCAGCACAACACATTAAAAGCAAAAACACAGCAATTAGGGTCAGAAATCCAGTAACCACCATAGATGTGTACTTACCAAAAAAGGCCTCAAACCAATTCCACTCTTCTACCCCAGCTACACCCTTCATTTCAGCTGATAATTTATCTAGTCCCAGTAGGGCCTTGGTGATGCTACCGTCAGGGCTGGTGTTATTGGGAATAAAAGTACAACATTGTTCTCCAAACATTTTACACACTCCCCCTTGGTTCGCCAACATCATGTCTAGAGCCAATCGATTCTGCCTAGCTACCCTAGTGGTGGCTTCTAACTGCTCAGCTTGTCCTTTCGAGGCAGTACGGGTATAGTTAACAAATCGTTGTTGGTCATAGAAAATATAGTTGATCCAGGTGCGCTGTTTAGCAGCATCAACTGCTGGACCAATGATAGGGAGGAGGTGCCAAAAACCATAATTTCTGTTAAGGGCCTGGAACTCCTCTGGGACCCCCACAGGTACCCCCAACAGATTTGTGTGGATTTCTTCCCCTTCTAACCAAGGGGCGCTACGCCTTTGTCTCCTTCCTGATCTCCCTTTTTCACTCATCGACTGAGGGGATCCCAGGAGTTGATCTGCGGTAACATCAACGATAGTCAGTGGGATAATTAGACTAGTTAAAGCACACGTGCCCTGCCAATCTCCTTTAAGAATTGGGGTCAATTTTCTATTTGGCCCACACATCCACCATACATCAGCTACACCTCTAGTTTGGTTCTTTCCCTCAACTGGCCAGGTACTATTCATGGTCACAGTCAGACCTAGGTAACTGACCGTAGTCCATGCCTTTCCCTGTCCTAGTGATACAGCTATAATTTCCCCCATATGCCTTAACCCCCCCTGGTGCTTTCTGAGGTGGTACTTCAGGAAATACTGAACCCAAAGTGATGCATAAGGTGGTATTAGGTTGGGAATGATAGAACCTAAAATACACTTCCATCCCTCACCTTTACTTAAAGCAAAAGGGTAAGTAGCCAATTCAGGTCTAGCGTGCCCACAGACCACACAATCCTTTTTCTTTAACGTCCTAGCTGTATACCTCATGTATGCCAACCACATGTTTTCCCGTCCATCATATCCCGTCTCAGTTCCCAGCTGATCACTATCCGAGATGTCCTTGACATTAATGACCCTTACTGGGTTCTGTCCCTCAGTTCCAGCTATTCTAGGGGGTTCGGTGCTGTTCCTCTCCCCCCTGACATGCTCATGTACTACCCGAGGATTGACCTTTAGTTCAAATAGTCCCATAACATCAGCCCCGGCCCTTTCAGCCCCCAGAGTATAAATACCTGCGTCCGTGTCCCTAACACTCCTTATGGTTAGTAGGATTTCATCACCTTTACATGGTTTGTTTGTAGTTCCCGGAACACCCCATATCATTGAGAACCTAGACACTTTAGAGACATCCCTTAGAGTATAAGGATAATCCCTTCGCCACTTCCAGAAGTTCCCCACATTGGTAACCATATAATCCCAGTATTGACACCAGCTCCCTTCACACAGATAAGTCGGTCGTTGTCGCGCATAGGACAACAATATATTACAACCCCCCCTTTACTCTCACCCAGTCTCCCACCAGGATATCTCTGTTTTCGTCTGTGGTTTCGACTGCAGGAGTTCGGACCTCCACCACCTGTTTGGACAGTCTTTCGACAAGAGAAGTTAACGCCTGCATGTAGTCTGTGTATCTGATTTTAGCTATGTCTAGTCTAGGCATGTTAAGATTATCTGCTGGTGGCCCTGGCATCCTACGCCCTGTCAATAGTTCATGAGGGGTTAGATGTGTGTCAGAGCCTGGGGAGTTTCTCACTCTGTTGTTGTAACTTTTGCATATTTCACAGCTTTCAGATGTTTCCCTGGCCATGTCCATCATGTTGGGGTGGTACCATGGCTTCTCAATTGCCTTTCCCACACTCTTCAATCCTTCATGTGCTTTTTCATGCTCTTCTCTGATGATAGATCTGAGGAGTTTGGCAGGAGCCACTGTTTTTCCGGTGGTAGCCCTCCAGATTCCTTGGTGATCCCTTCTTGCCCCCTGCCTGCTCCACACATTCTGTTCATAAACATCAGCAGCCTCTTGTAACTGTCTTACTGTATCTTCTGTCAGCTCTTCCTGGCTATGGGTTGTCCTCTGCACCATCTGTTGTGCAGTGTAACCTCCCGCTTCCTTAGCTGCCAGGTCTGCTTGGTCATTCCCTTCACGTTCCCTAGTGCTTTCTTTACTGTGTCCTTTACATTTCATGATTGACACCCGTTTTGGCAGCTTGATTGCCTCAACTATTTCTGGATCTCTTGTTTGTGTTTTATAGGTTTGTTTGAGCTGGTTAGGAACCCTCTCCTCATCCATTGAGAGCCATCAATGTGAGCAATTCCATGGGCGTATGCAGAATCGGTATAGATGTCTACCTCTCTTCCTTGGCAGAGCTCTAGTGCTCTCCGCAATGCTCTCAGTTCTGCTAGTTGTGCCGAGGCTCCTGCTGGTTCCAATCTTCCTGCTTCCATCACTTCATGATCTCCGTTCTTTCCCTGGCGCACCACAGCATAGGCAGCAATGTTTCCTTCGCTCTGATTCTTTGACCTATAACAGCACCCGTCCGTAAATAGGGTTTCCTTCATTCCATCCAGTGGTGTGTTTCCGAGATCCATTCAAACCTTTATTTGCTTGGCTGCCCTGTCTTCACAAACGTGTGGTTCCCCCTTGCCCATGCCATCGGTCATGTTGGCGACTGTTGTCACATATGTGATGTGTTTTGCCGTAATTGTCTTGGTTATGTCGGATTTTCTCTTGTGAAGGAGAACGGTCATTTTCTCTTATGGCAAGAAAAAAAACGAATTTAGGAGTAAAATGACACAAGGACGCCCCCAGTCGCTTTCGCTGATGTCAATTGAGAGTGAACTTGTCAGAGAAATGGATTTTAGTGACATTGTGGAAACCTTTTCTCGGATCAAATCAAGAAAAAAAACCATATAAGGTAAGACTGGGACCAGATCCCTAGCATTTATTATGATTTTGCTGGTGATGATATTGTTATGCGTTTAGCATAGACCTAATTGTTTTTTGTTTCATAATTGTGAGCAAGTTCTGAAACTATGAGTATAGTGATGTTAAAACGAGGCCTCGTTGAAACGATGAGGCTTACCAGCCAATTGCTTCCAGAAAAGATTCGTTACTCCAGGCCTCGTGTACGCTAGGGACACCTGCTGGTATAAATAATTCAGAGAATCCAAATAGTTATAGATCGCATGTCACCTGTCGGCGAAACGTTAATGTAGTAGCCATGTCTATTGTGTTCCTAAACTTTTTAAAGTCATGTATGTAGGTTACCCCTTCTGAAATGCTGTCACCAACTTTGTAGCCCCTTTACCAAGGACGTTTGGTGCATTAATTTCATTGACTGTAGGCTACATCTGTTATTAAAGTAGCCTATTCAATAAGACAAAATGCACGAACTATAACCAGTTTCTGTAGCATAGCCCGAAGCCCCCGGACATAAATATATTTCTCACACATGTTATTAACATGGTAGTCCATTACAAATAGCTTTCACTCTCATACACGTGAATGAAAAATATGCGTTTCGTGTGACAAGTCGCAATGTTCGGTTGTGTTGGATTGAGCACTAAAGATGCTTTTGTGAATTTAGAATAATTCTTTATGCCAACTGTCGGATGGGAGTGCTTCTGTAATCCCCCCCAAAAAACTCAAAATGCCTGTGCAAATAATGTATCCATCCTTCAACTCTCAATATCTACTTCAGTAATAGCGTTAACGATTTAATTTGCAATGTCAACCGGCATTCATAATGTTGGGCAGCCAAAAATGTTGATTATAGCGGTACAATAAGTGTGTCATGTGGGCGCGTGGAGGTCTTCGAGCGTTAACCGTGCCCAGGGCCCTAGGAAGTCATAATCCGTCTTTGTAAAGAGGTTAGACTTTTATTTGTTATTTGGGGTCTTTGAATCAGTTACAACAAATCCGCAGTTAATCAGAAGCAAAAAACGCAAACAACTTCCGATGAGCAAACAGGCATGTATTCTGAGAAGAATAAGATATTAAGATACAGATGGATCAATGATTTCAAATAGTTGTCTCCTATTTAGCTTTCATCCAATGGCATTGAGGAGTATACCACATCCGTCACCGGCTTCCTCATTAAGTGCATAGATGACGTCGTCCCCACAATGACCGTACGTACACATCCCAACCAGAAGCCATGGATTACATGCAACATCTGCATTGAGCTAAAGGCTAGAGCTGCCGCTTTCAAGGAGCTGGACACTAATCCGGACTCTTATAAGAAATCTCACTATGCCCTCAGATGAACCATCAAACAGGCAAAGCGTCAATACAGTACTAAGATTGAATCCTACTACACCGGCTCTGGCGCTTGTCGGATGTTTGTACAAGGCCCACCCTTCGGCAAATCTGATCACGACTCCATTTTGCTCCTCCCTTCCGATAGGCAGAAACTCAAACAGGAAGTACCCGTGCTAAGGACTATGTTCAGACCATCTTTGAAATCTATATCCAGGCTTCAAGATTATTTTGATCACGCGGACTGGGATATGTTCCGGGTAGCCTCAGAGAATAACATTGATGAATACACTGATACGGTGACTGAGTTTATCAGGAAGTGTATAGGAGATGTTGTACCCGCTGTGACTATTAAAACCTACCCTAACCAGAAACCGTGGATAGATGGCAGCATTCGCACAAAACTGAAAGTGCAAATCACTGCATTTAACCATGGCAAGGTGACTGGCAATATGGCAGAATACAAACAGTGTAGTTATTCTCTCTGTAAGGCAATAAAACAGGCAAAACGTCAGTATAGAGACAAAGTGGAGTCGCAATTCAACGGCTCAGACATGAGACTTATGTGTCAGGGTCTACAGACAGTCACGGACTACAAAGGGAAAACCAGCCACGTCGCAGACACCAACTTCTTGCTTCCGGACAAGCTAAACACCTTCGCCCGCTTTGAGGATAACACAGTGCCACCGACTTGGCCCGCTACCAAGGACTGTGGGCTCTCCTTCTCCGTGGCCGACGTGAGTAAGACATTCAAGTGTATTAACCCTCGCAAGACTGCATCCCTAGCCTTGTCCTCAGAGCATGCGCAGACCAGCTGGCGTGTTTACGGACATATTCAATCTCTCCCTATCCCAGTCTGCTGTCCCCACATACTTCAAGATGTCCACCATTGTTTCTGTACCCAAGACAGCAAAGGTAACTGAATTAAATGACTATCGCCCGTAGCACTCACTTCTGTTATCATGAAGTGCTTTGAGAGACTAGTCAAGGATCATATCACCTCTACCTTACCTGACACCCTAGACCCACTTTAATTTGCTTACTGAACCCCGCCCTTTGCAACAGGGTCCTGGACTTTCTGACGGGCCGCCCCCAGGTGTCAACAACACCTCCATTTTGCTGATCCTCAACACTGGGGCCCCACAAGGGTGCGTGCTCAGCCCCCTCCTGTACTCCCTGTTCACCCATGACTGGGTGGCCGTGCACGCCTCCAACTCAATCATTAAGTTTGCAGACGACACAACAGTAGTAGGCCTGATTGCCAACAATGAAGAAACAGACTACAGGAAGGAGGTGAGGGCCCTGGGAGTGTGGTGCCAGGAAAATAACTTCTCACTCAACGTCAAAACAACAAAGGAGCTGATCCTGGGCTTCAGGAAACAGCACAGGGAGCACCCCCCTATCCACATCGACGAGACCACAGTGGAGAAGGTGACATTTTTTATGCTCCTCTGCGTATACATCACTGACAAACAGAAAAGATCCACCTACACAGACAGTGTGGTGAGCGCTCTTCAACCTCAGGAGTCTGAAGAAATTATGCTTGGCACCTAAAACCCGCACAAACTTTTACTGATGCACAATTGAGAGCACCCTTTTGGGCTGTATCTCCGCCTGATACGGCAAATGCACCGCCCGCAACTGCAGTAAGGCCAAAAAGGACCATCAAGGACATCAACCCCCCGAGCCACTGCCTGTTCACCCCGCTATCATCCAAAAGGCTAGGTCAGTACAGGTGCATTAAAGCTGGGACAGAGTGACTGAAAAACAGCTTATATCTCATGGTCATCAGACTGTTAAATAGCCATCACTAGCACATTAGAGGCTGCTGCCCTATATACATGAAATCACCGGCCACATTAATAATGAAACACTAGTCACTAGTCACAATAATGTTTACATATTTTGCATTACTCGTCTCATATGTATATACTGTATTCTATTCTACTGTATCTTAGTCTATGCCGCACTGACATTGCTCATCCAAATATTTATATAATCTTAATTCTATTATGTTACTTTAGATTAGTATTGTGTGTATTGTTGTGAATTTGTTAGATATTACTAGCTAGAAACACAAGCATTTCACTACCCCCGCAATGACATCAGCTAAACACGTGTATGTGGCCAATAAAATTTCGATTTTTGATTTAAATTGATTTGATTCAACCCCACCTGTTAATGAACCAACTCTAATAAGTTGGTGTACATTTACGTCATTTAGCAGACGCTCTTATCAAGAGCGACTTAGTTAGTTAGTGCATACATGTTCATACTTTTTTGTTTTGTACATTGTTGTGACAATGCATTCTTACAACTGAATGTGTCAAAAAACTAAAATATGTGTATAGATTTCTGGAGTCAACCTCTACGTCTCAGAACACTATCAAGGGCCAAGTGGTAGACACTGTAGACAACTACAAGTATCTTGGCAAAATTATTGATAATACATTGAACTTTAAGTGTAATACTGACATGTTGTGTAAGAAGGGCCAGCAACACCTTTTTTGTCTCAGGAAACTGGCAAAGTTTCAGGTAGACAGGACCTTGATTATTCTCTTTTATAAGTCGTTCATAGAGTTTCTTTGATTTTCTGGCAACCTTGATGTAATAACAAAAAAAATGCAATAGTTAGGATAGTGAAAGGGCAGTAAGATCACGCGTGTCCAGCAGAGTAGTTTGTCTGACCTGTACAACGGACAAGTGGTGAGGATGGC
The DNA here is from genome assembly GCA_023634145.1 of Thymallus thymallus. NCBI lineage: Eukaryota > Metazoa > Chordata > Actinopteri > Salmoniformes > Salmonidae > Thymallus > Thymallus thymallus. The sequence goes on along the minus strand of CM042393.1, from coordinate 14,341,786 downwards.
AGAATCCATCCTCTGACTGAGCCCACCCTCTACACCATGAGACCCGGTTTAGATTCCCCACTGTTAAGACCAACAGGTACAAGCAGTCCTTCACCCTTATGGCCATTTCCCTTTTGAATACAGGGAAGAGAAGGAGTTATGCTAGGGATGACGTTGAAGATGACGATGGTAATATGTTGATGACGATGATGATGGTGCTGATGAAGTTGATGATTATGTTTACATTTTTGATTAACATATTGATGATATGTTGTTGACAAGATAATCTGCTATACCTTTGTGCTGCTGCTAATGTGGCTCACTAGTAGGCCTACTGTATATATTTGTATTGATTTCTGTCAGCCCTATGACTTGATGTACTAGCTAGATCATTGTATTCACTATAACTGTGTTTCATTGTGATCCATGTGGATTTTATATGTGCAATGTTGTTTTTTATGCTCATTGGCTGCTAAACCAATTGCCCTCTGGGACAATAAAGTTAAAATTTTAACTTGGACACTCCCTTCCCCTAACCTCAACCCCCTCCCTTAACCTCAACCCATAGGTGTGAGAAGCTTTTCAATAATGCGTGAGACTGAAACCTGTGCCACACACATGACAGTTTCAGTTTACAATAAACAGAAGATGAACAGTTTACAATAAATGATAGATCCCTTACACAGCTCTCCTCTGCATGCAGAGATGCTGCAAGCATAGCATGCCTTCTAAGTTTCTCCTGGTGCAATACAATAAAGTTGTATTGAATTGAATGTTTGAGCAGACACATGCACATTTATGGCCTACTGGAGGTCATTTTGCAGGGCCTTATTCCTCATATACTTTTCCTGCAACCCGCCTCACCCAACGTGAAATGGATCTACTATTTTCTTTATCATTTAACTGAACCTCCGACAGAAGCTTGCTTGCTAACTAGCTACTAGTCATTGCTAGCAACTGCTAGCGGTCCTCACCACTGGCTACTGTCAACACGTAGCCCCGCCGAGCCATCACGACTGATCTGCCGTGCTCCTCTGCGTCATAACCATGGCATGCAGAGGGTGGGTGACGTTGTCCATGATGGCCAGCAGTTTGGCCAGGATCCGTCTCTCCGCCACCACCTCTAGAGTGTCCAGGCTCATCCCCAGGACAGAGCTAGCCTTCCTGATCAGCTTATTTATCCAAGAAGCATCAATGGCTTTTATGTTGGCTCCCCAGCACACCACTGCAAAAAAGATGGCACTGGCCACCACAGACTGGTAGAAGGTATGCAGTAGTTTACTGCACACGTTGAAGGAACTGAGCCTCCTCAGAAAGTAGAGTCGGCTCTGGCCCTTTTTTTAACAGGGCCCAAGTGTTACCAACCACATCCATCCCCTGTATAGGGACTGCAGTCAGTTGTGCCTTGGTTCTCCTGAAGTCCACCACCATCTCCTTTGTTTTGCTGATGTTGAGCTGAAGGTGTTTCTGCTCACACCACAACACAAAGTCACTGATTGTGCTCCTGTACTACTCCTCCTGCCCACCCCTGATGCACCCTACAAATGCGGAGTCATCCGAGAACTTCTGTAGGTGGCATGTTTCAGAGTTATATCTGAAGTCCAAGGTGTAGAGGGTGAACAGGAAGGGGGACAGGACCGTTCCCTGAGGTGCCCCTGTGTTGCTCACTGCCCGTTCTGACACACAGCTCTGTAGTCGCACAAATTGTGGCCTACCGGTCAGGTAGTCTGTGACCCAGGAGACTAAGGGTGCTTCCACTTTCATCCTCTTCATCTTCTCACCCAGTAGTAGGTGCTGAATGGTGTTGAAGGCACTGGAGAAGTCAAAACATAACCCTCACAGTGCAACCTGCGTTGTCCAGGTGAGAGTAGGGCTTCTGCAGAAGGTAGATGATAGCATCATCCACCCCGATGTTGCGCTGGTATGCGAACTGCAGGGGTCCAGTGATGTACACACCAGGGGTCTGAGGTGAGCAAGGACTAACCTTTCCAGGGTCAATTTCCAGAAGCTTCCTCTTGAGCAGACAGCTTGATGAAAACCAGTCAATATTTAGGTCACCTTGAAAGTAGACCTCTCTGTTTACATCAAATACACTATCAAGCATTTCACACACATCTACAATAGATTCTGACTGTTAGCCCTTGGTGGTCTATAGCAACACCCTAAAATAATAGGCTAGATGAGGCAGGTGAACCTGCAACCACAGAACATCAATAACACTACAGGGATATGGCTCTGAATATATATATATATATATATATATATATATATATATATATATATATATACACACTACTCAAAATAATTAAGGGAACACTTAAACAACACAATGTAACTCCAAGTCAATCACACTTCTGTGAAATCAAACTGTCCACTTCGGAAGCAACACTGATTGACAATAAATTTCACATGCTGTTGTGCAAATGGAATAGACAACAGGTGGAAATTATAGGCAATTAGCAAGACACCCCCAATAAAGGAGTGGTTCTGCAGGTGGTGACCACAGACCACTTCTCAGTTCCTATGCTTCCTGGCTGATGTTTTGGTCACTTTTGAATGCTGGCGGTGCTTTCACTCTAGTGGTAGCATGAGACGGAGTCTACAACCCACACAAGTGGCTCAGGTAGTGCAGCTCATCCAGGATGACACATCAATGCAAGCTGTGGCAAGAAGGTTTGCTGTGTCTGTCAGCGTAGTGTCCAGAGCGTGGAGGCGCTACCAGGAGACAGGCCAGTACATCAGGAGACGTGGAGGAGGCCGTAGGAGGGCAACAACCCAGCAGCAGGACCGCTACCTCCGCCTTTGTGCAAGGAGGAGCAGGAGGAGCACTGCCAGAGCCCTGCAAAATGACCTCCAGCAGGCCACAAATGTGCATGTGTCTGCTCAAACGGTCAGAAACAGACTCCATGAGGGTGGTATGAGGGCCCGACGTCCACAGGTGGGGGTTGTGCTTACAGCCCAACACCGTGCAGGACGTTTGGCATTTGCCAGAGAACACCAAGATTGGCAAATTCGCCACTGGCGCCCTGTGCTCTTAACAGATGAAAGCAGGTTCACACTGAGCACATGTGACAGACGTGACAGAGTCTGGAGACGCCGTGGAGAACGTTCTGCTGGCTGCAACATCCTCCAGCATGACCGGTTTAGCGGTGGGTCAGTCATGGTGTGGGGTGGCATTTCTTTGGGGGCCGCACAGCCCTCCATGTGCTCGCCAGAGGTAGCCTGACTGCCATTAGGTACCGAGATGAGATCCTCAGACCCCTTGTGAGACCATATGCTGGTGCGGTTGGCCCTGGGTTTCCTCCTAATGCAAGACAATGCTAGACCTCATGTGGCTGGAGTGTGTCAGCAGTTCCTGCAAGAGGAAGGCATTGATGCTATGGACTGGCCCGCCCGTTCCCCAGACCTGAATCCAATTGAGCACATCTGGGACATCATGTCTCGCTCCATCCACCAACGCCACGTTGCACCACAGACTGTCCAGGAGTTGGCGGATGCTTTAGTCCAGGTCTGGGAGGAGATCCCTCAGGAGACCATCCGCCACCTCATCAGGAGCATGCCCAGGCGTTGTAGGGAGGTCATACAGGCACGTGGAGGCCACACACACTACTGAGCCTCATTTTGACTTGTTTTAAGGACATTACATCAAAGTTAGATCAGCCTGTAGTGTGGTTTTCCACTTAAATTTTGAGTGTGACTCCAAATCCAGACCCCCATGGGTTGATAAATTTGATTTCCATTGATAATTTTTGTGTGATTTTGTTGTCAGCACATTCAACTATGTAAAGAAAAAAGTATTTAATAAGATTGTTTCGTTCATTCAGATCTAGGATGTGTTATTTTAGTGTTCCCTTTATTTTTTTGAGCAGTGTATATTCAGCAACACCTCCCCCATATGACATTCCTGTCTCTTCTGTAAATGTTATATCCTTGTATTGCTACTGGTGAATAATCCAAGGAATTATCTAAATTCGTCTCAGAAATGGCTAATATATAAATGTTATCTGATGTTAGCAAGTAATTGATTTCATTAACCTTATTTCTAAGGCCACATACAGTGCATTGGGAAAGTATTCCGACCCCTTAACTTTTTCCACATTGTACAGCCTTATTTTAAAATGGATTAAATACAAAAATGTCCTCAATCTACACACAATTCCCCATAATAACAAGATTATTATTTTTGACAATTTAGCAAATGTATTAAAAATAAACAGAAATACCTTATTCCGACCTGTTACTCAATACTTTGTTGAAGCACCTTTGGCAGCGATTACAGCGTCGAATCAGGAGAGGTAAGACTTTTATTTGAATCAGTTACATTCAGTTAAACAAATCAGCCTGCATCTCTAATCAGAAAGCAACCAGAAGCAAAACACAAACAACTTGCGGTGAGCAAACAGTCACACATTCAGACAAGAATAAGAGAGATATTAGGATCCAGATTACCGATGGATCAATGTTTTCAAATCGTTGTCTCCGATTTAGCTTTCAAACATTATAAATTATCCCTGTTTAACCCCCTTTTTTTGGGGACATTAAAGTACTTCCATATCAGGTCTCTAGTGGCCAAAAGCCTGTATTAGTGTAACATATAAATGTGTATTTAATGTTTATCTCTTCTAAGGGTTTAAATACTTTCTGAATGCTCTGTATGCAGTCCCTATACAGGGGGAAGGATGTGGAAATGGTTGGGTCATACAAGTTACTGGGAGTCCATAGATAGATAGATAGATAGATAGGTACATATGGACAACAGGCTGGAATGGGCTGGTAACACCGGGGCTCTGTACAAAAAGGGCCAGAGCCGACTCTACTTTCTGAGGAGGTCCTTCAACGCGTGCAGTAAATTACTGCATACCTTCTACCAGTCTGTGGTGTGCTGGGGCGCCAACATAAAGGCTGGTGATGCTTCTCGGGTAAATAATCTGATCAGAAAGGCTAGCTCTGTTCTGGGGATTAGCCTTGACACTCTAGAGGAGGTGGCAGAGAGACGGATCCTGGCCAAACTGCTGGCCATCATGGACAACGTCACCCACCCTCTGCATTCTATGGTTATGACGCAGAGGAGCACTTTCAGTCAGACTGATCCCACCGCGGTGTGCCAGAGAGCGCTACAGGAGGCGGCTATTAGACTATTTAATGCCTCACCGGGGTGCCGTGCCATCGGCAACATAGACCTGGAACTGTTGGGGTGTTAGGACCTAGTTTAACAATTATGCATCCATCCGTGAGTAACTCTGGTCTGTAATCACTCATTCACTCAGAATTTATTCATTCAGGTCTGTATATACATATTCATGTACAGTTCTTATATCATATCACGTGGAATATTGTAAGTAATTCTTGGACTGAACTTACATAGTCATTCACTTAGGAATGCATATTAGTTTCCTGTCAGTTCTAACTGGTACCAGGTTACCTTTAGGCGAGTCTGTGAGGCTTGTGGGCATCTTAGAGCAAAAGAAATGACACGTACGTGTTCCTGAGAGTCACATTTTTCGATGGTGGGGCAGCCCTTACCGTTCGGACACTACAGAAGTTTTCGTGAGAAGACCGATTTGAGTTTCCCGGTCTGACAAACACCGCTATCGCTCTGCCACCTTCCACCGCATATGCGGAAAGCCGACCTCAGTGGATTGAGACACATCCCATGCAAACATTTTTAAATATCTCTAGCTTGAACAGATGGATTTTGATGGGATTTTTTTAATTATACTAATTCGATTTCCGTGGGGGCGTAGACATAGACTCTAAATGTATGAAATGAAATAAGGCTCCAGAAATGTAAAACTGTACTTAAAGAGAACATTAACCAGTTTTACCCTCGTTCTACTCTTCTGTACTTTGTTACTCCCCTCAGGTTAAATCACGAACACAAGGCGTTCTTTTGGTTACAGGCATTTATTTGCACATCCATGCCATGAGAACTAGATAAAAACAAAATATAGATTGCACAACCCATTAACTGAAACGTAGGTAGGCTATCACGTTTCAATCATGTGATCTACGCTAACATATTAACCATTAGCTAGCTCGTTAGCATATCCAAACGTACAGATAAACTTGCATACCTCATTCGACACGTTAATTTAAGAGTAAGAAAGGACACTTCCAGCTTGGCAACTTCAATAAATTCCACTCTTCATAAACATTACTATACAGCAACGTACTTATGACATCCTCCTCTGTTGGATCTTCACAGGTGCTCTGCCTCCTGTGGTAATGCATATCAACTAGTTATACTAATAACCCAACCCCACTAGCACAGGAATATTGGTTCCGCTATGGAACTATTAGACAGGTAAAACGACATGTTCTTAATTATATTTGTTAATTATCAAAACATTATCTTATTAAAACGTAAATTATTCTTATAGTTAACTCAAAATTATTAAATGAACTTAAAATGTATATCTGACTCCGATGGCAGCTACATACTTAATTGTAAGTAGTAGTTGTGACTGTATTGCCATGGCACAGGCAAAAGTGGAGGAAATGTTTGCCCCCGAGTCCCCAGCAAGATGGCAATCTCTAAAGGGGGCTGGGTGATTATTACGATGGGATGTCCAATAGCTCCTCCTCATCCCCTCTCATAACTGTTTTCTGTCTTTCTAGATTTTGACTGTCCCACCCTAAATCCCCATTTAGGTTTTACCTCCAAATGAGTGACATTTTTTTCCCATTTGAAGACTGCAACCCATTTGAAAACAATTCTGATATGGCATGTGTGACAGTGAGTTAGCAAGATATCTCTCTGATACTTGTATTTGTCTGTTTGATAGAGTGAGAAAGAGATTTGACAGGGTTTTAATTGTGCACCACAGTAATTCCACTCCGAATAGAATGATCTCCGTCTATGTCATACTGGGTGAGCTCCTATACATTTTAATTACCTCATTTGACTAATTAGAATTGTCTTAATTGTTCATATACATGTGTTTCAATGGTCAAGTATAGTCATTGAAAATGTGCATGATGATATAACCCAGGCTGAATGTTGATTAATTGCAGTGCACACTGCATAGGCTACATTTTGTATATGTTTTTTGTAGCCTATTAGAATGGGTTAAAATGTCACTCCTAAGAGAGCATGTTTAGGTGGGTTTATTTGAGGGCTATCTACTCTTGTATTTTTCATGTCATAAGCTCCATGACCATGATTGGAGGTTGAGTGGAGTCTTGCTGTGAAGGAAAGGATCAGAAATGGCAGGAAAGGACATGCGTGTACATTCCTCCTAACCTCATGGGGATGATATCCATCTACAGTCTCATTAGAGACTGTTTCCCATTCCTCTGCCCACTGAGAGTATATACAGTAATGTTACTGCTCTATTTCCTCCTGCTGAATAGTAAACAGAGTTAACTTCTGATCACATTGATCAATTATCTTTTTTTTGTTTCAGGTCTAACAGCATTGATGATCCAGACTACAGACTCTAAAGGTAAAACACACACACACACACACACACACACACACACACACACACACACACACACACACACACACACACACACACACACACACACACACACACACGTACACATACAGAAATTTCCAGAAATAATGAGCTTCCCTCTTTCTCTAGGGTCTCCCAATATCAGAGCGGTTGTGTCTGTTTGGCCCCAAGGATCAACCATCTACTTAAGGGATTCTGTTGTCCTGAGATGCAGTGTGGAAGCAGGTGCTAACTGTTCCTGGACCTATCACTGGTTCAGACACACACCTCACGAACTTGTGACCCCAAACGCTAGACACATGATCAGTGGTGACAGTTACTCCATCACTGTGGTTGCCAAGGCCGACGGTGGAAGCTACTGGTGCCAGGCTGAGCGGAATGGCTCAACCACACCCTTACTCAGTGACCCCGCTCATCTGACTGTGTCAGGTGAGACAAACTTCAGTCTAATCACTGTTCACTGATTGGTTGGATGCAATATGCCTACTGCTATTGGTATCAATACACAGATGACTTTATCAAAGATGAGTAGCCATTTGGGGTTATGGCATTAGTAGAGTGAGTAATCCTGAAAATGTCACCCCCTCTTAATATCCCCATCTCTCTCGCAGAGCTGACCCCACCCTCTTTGGCAGTGATCCCCAGCAGCCGACAGCATTTCCAAGGGGAGCACTTCTCTCTCCAGTGCCCTGCTATGTCTGAGAGCAACTCCACAGAGAGCAACTCCACAGACTGGACACTCTGGCAGCTCACTGACTTTGGAGTTAGGTCTGGGTGTCAGACACTAGAGGGGACTGTCAGGAAGGAGGTTCCTGGAGCATGCAGCCTCTCCGCTCTCTACAGTGGGTTGTACTGGTGTGAGCGCGGCAAATGGCACAGCAACACGGTCAACATCACAGTGAGCTGTGAGCCATATCTGGATCACTGATGACTGATACATTGGCAGCATTGTGGTCATGTGGATGGGGGGAAATAATGCCATGTGCCTGTGGAAATTTAGATTATCCATAAGAAACCAAGTAAGATGCACTATATGTAATGCTCTATGGTCTAGTGTCTTCTTTGTGTCTCACAGATGGTTCCATGATCCTTGTGGGCCCTGCTCACCCTGTCACAGAGGGAGATCAGGTGACTCTGAACTGCCGCTACTGGTTCCGCAAACCTAACCGGACCACCTTCTACAAAGACGGAGAAGAGGTCGTTTCTCTGAACGTTACAGAGATGACCATTGACAATGTGACCAGTGCAGACGAGGGCTTCTACAAGTGTGCTGAACCTGAGGAGAAGTTTGAGAGCCCAGAGAGTTGGCTGTCTGTGAGAAGTAAGACCAAGCAGTTGGGCACGACTGCGGCCCAAATATCTGACTGCCTCCCAAAACTGCTTGAAATACAGATTAACTTCATTTTATGTTGATTTATTTTAGGGAACTCAACCTCAGAAGAGAGAAAGACATTGTCCTCTGAAGGTACAGTGACTACACATACAGTACATTTGGAAAGTATTCAGACCGCTCTACTTTTTCCACATTTTGTTACATTACAGCCTTATTCTAAAATTGATTAAATAGTTTTTTCCCCTCAATCTACACACAATACCCCATAACAACAAAGCAAAAACTGATTTTTAGAAATGTTAGCAAATTTATATATATAAAAGATTACATTTGCATAACTATTCAGACCCTTTACTCAGTACTTTGTTGACGCATCTTTGGCAGTGATTACAGCCTTGAGTCTTCTTGGGTATGACGCTACAAGTTTGGCACAGCTGTATTTGGGTATTTTCTCTCATTCTTCTCTGCAGATCCTCTCAGGCTCTGTCAGGTTGGATGGGGAGCGTCGCTGCAAAGCTATTTTCAGGTCTCAATAAATGTTTGATTGGGTTCAAGTCTGGGCTCTGGCTGGGCCACTCAAGGACATTCAGAGACTTGTTCCGACGCCACTCATGTGTTGTCTTGGCTGTGTGCTTAGGGTCCATTCATCTTTCCCTCGATCCTGACTAGTCTCCCAGTCCCTGCCGCTGAAAACCATCCCCACAACATACTGCTGCCACCACCATGCTTCACCATAGGGATGGTGCAAGGTTTCCTCCAGACGTGACAGTTGGCATTCAGGCCAAAGAGTTCAATCTAGGTTTCATCAGTCCAGCGAATCTTGTTTCTCATGGTCCGAGACTCCTTTAGGTGCCTTTTGTCAAACACCAAGCGGGCTGTCATGTGCCTTTTACTGAGTGGCTTCCGTCTGGCCACTTTACCATAAAGGCCTGATTGGTGAAGTGCTGCAGAGATGGTTGTCCTTCTTGAAGGTTCTCCCATCTTCACAGAGGAACTCTGGAGCTCTGTCAGAGTGACCATCAGGTTCTTGGCCACCTCCCTGACCAAGGCCCTTCTCTCCCTATTGCTCAGTTTGGCAGGGCAGCCAGCTCTAGGAAGAGTCTGGGTGGTTCCAAACTTCTTCCATTTAAGATTGATGGAGGTCACTGTGTTCTTGGGGACCTTCAATGCTGCATAAATGTTTTGGTACCCTTCCCCAGGTCTGTGCCTCGACACAATCCTGTCTCGGAGCTCTACGGACAATTCCTTCAACCTCATGGCTTAGTTTTTGCTCTGATATGCACTGTCAACTGTGGGACCTTATATACAGTCATGGTCAAACGTTTTGAGAATGACACAAGTATTGGTCTCCAGAAGGTTTGCTGCTTCAGTGTTCTTAGATCTTTATGTCAGTAGTTACTATGGTACACTGAAGTATAATTACAAGTATTCCATAAGTGTCAAAGGCTTTCATTGACAATGACATTCAGTTTATGCAAAGAGTCAATATTTGCAGTGTTGACCCTTCTTTTTCAAGACCTCTGCAATCTGCCCTGGCATGCTGTCAATTAACTTCTGGGCCACATCCTGACTGATGGCAGGCCATTCTTGCATAATCAATGCTTGGAGTTTGTCCACCCGCCTCTTGAGGATCGACCACAAGTTCTCAATGGGATTAAGGTTTGGGGAGTTTCCTGGCCATGGACCCAAAATGTCTATGTTTTGTTCCCAGAGCCACTTAGTTATCACTTTTGCCTTATGGCAAGGTGCTCCATCATGCTGGAAAAGGCATTGGTCGTCACCAAACTGTTCTTGGATGGTTGGGAGAAGTTGCTCTCGGAGGATGTGTTGGTACCATTCTTATTCATGGCTGTGTTCTTAGGCAAAATTGTGAGTGAGCGCACTCCCTTGGCTGAGAAGCAACACCACACATGAATGGTCTCAGGATGCTTTACTGTTGGCATGACACAGGACTAATGGCAGCGCTCACCTTGTCTTCTCCGGACAAGGTGTTTTCCGGATGGCCCAAACAATCGGAAAGGGGATTTTCCTCTGTCCATGGTTGACAGAGGAAAAACAATGATTTCAAGCACCACCCTCCTTTTAAAGCTTCCGGTCTGTTATTATGACTCAATCGGCATGACAGAGTGATCTCCAGCCTTGTCCTAGTCAACACTCTCACCTGTGTTAACGAGACAATCACTGACATGATGGCAGCTGGTCCTTTTGTGGCAGGGCTGAAATGCAATGGAAATGTTTTTTTGGGATTAAGTTAATTTTCATGGTAAAGAGGGACTTTGCAATTAATTGCAATTCATCTGATCACTCTTCATGACATTCTGGAGTATATGCAAATTGCCATCAACACTGATGCAGCAAACTTTGTGGAGACCAATACTTGTGTCATTCTCAACTTTTGACCACGACTGTAGACCGGTGTGTGCCTTTCCAAATCATGTCCAATCAATTCAATTTAATTTACCACAGGTGGACGCCAATCAAGTTGTAGAAACATCTCAAGGATGATCAATGAAAACAGGATGCACCTGAGCTCAATTTCACGTCTCATAGCAAAGGGTCTGAATACGTATGTAAATAAGGTATTTCTGTTTTTTAATTTTAATAAATTTGCAAACATTTAAAAATAAATGTTTTTCTTTGTCATTATGGGGTACTGTGTGTAGAATTATGAGATTTTTTTATTTATTTAATCAATTTAAGAATAAGGCTCTAACGTAACAAAATGTGGAGAGTCAAGGGGTCTGAATACTTTCTGAATACACTGTATAACCCTTGACCACCTCAACCTCCCTCCTCCAACACACACACACGCACACACAACTTATATGGTTTCATGTTTTTCCCCATTCAGGTACTTGGAGATGGGTGTTGCTGTCCTGTTGCATTGTGGTTATCCTGTTGCTTATTCCTGTTGTTATGTTACTGGTTCGTCACTACAGGTTAGTAGCCATTACCTTCAACAAATATCTCTGTTTACTAAACACATTCAATGGACATAAAAACACTCAATAGTAGGCAGTAAACTCTGTGTCCCTAACCAGCCTGTTATTGGGTTCAAGGTCGCGTATGTGGTGCACCCGCAGCTGTTTCTCCTCCAAAGAAGGGCCACCCCCAGGGGAGGCACCCCAGACCAAGCAGGACATAACTGAGGTACAGTGGGACCTGGCCTGGATGGAGATGGCCAACCTGTTGGACAAGCAGCAGTACCCCGCCACTGCCAGCTAAACTCAATCACTCAAACCAGAGACTAATGTGCTATACACTATACAGAACATACCAGAGGATGCTGGTGGGAGAAGCTATAGGAGGACAGGCTCATTGTAATGGCTGGAATTGAATAAATGGAACTGAGTCACACGTGGTTTCCATGTGTTTGATACAGTTCCATTTATTCCATGCCAGCCATTACAATTAGCCTGTCCTCCTGTAGCTCCTCCCACCAGCCTCCGTTGGTATAAACATATTACTTCTCCTTTGTATGTGTTTCTCACTGTTTCTGTTTCTCACGAGTTGTTCTTATATCTGGTCAAATTAAGCAATAAAGGTGATGTACAGTACTTAAACTATTGTGTAAAAGTACAATCTTTCCATCTGTATCATTAAAGTCACTCCACCTTTATGTTACACCTGTAGTTGAACTACTGATGAGTATCAGTTATGCCGTTTCTGTACACTAAGTCCCTTCCATTTACTGTAAGGCACCTCTCTGCTTATGAATAGGTTTTCATTTGGCTGCTTATGAATTTGAAAATAGAATCACGTGTGAAATAGTACTCTTACTGCAGAAAGAATAATATTTTCTATTTAACATGTGCAATGTGAGGCTTACTGGGAGAAAATAAATGTTCACCGATATCTGCACAGCTCTAGGACACCACAGTCACAGAAGAGTTATCATGTTCGAAGGTAAGACCCAGGCACAGACAACATCGGAATAACTAATGTTTATTATCACAACAGGGATAGGCAAAAGACAGGTCAGGGGCAAGCAGAGTTTGGTAATCCAGAGTAGTGGGGAAGTGGTACAAGACTGCAGGCAGGCTCTGGGTCAGGGCAGGCAGGAGGGGTAAAAACCGGGAAAGTCAGGAGGCAGGAGCAAAGGAGAAAACGCTGGTAACTAGTACCTAGTGGATAATGAGGAAGATGGGCGACACCTGGAGGGGGGTGGAGACAAGCACACAGACAGGTGAAACAGATCAGGGTGTGACAATACCCCTCCCTCTACGGGCGCCTCCTGGCGTCCTACCTGGGCGCATACCTGGCTGACCGGGGTTCCGGTGGTCTAACTCAGAGATGAGGTCTGGATCCAGGATGTCCCTAGCCGGGACCCAGCACCTCTCCTCCGGGCCGTACCCCTCCCAGTCAACCAGGTACTGCAATCCCCTGCCCGAGGTCGAACCTTCAGGAGACGGCTCACCGTGTACACCGGTTGGCCGTCGATGAGCCGGGGAAGAGGGGTAGGCCTGGAAACAGGAGACAAAGGGCTGTGAGACATAGGTTTAACTCTAGACACATGAAAGGTGGGATGAATACGAAGGGTTCGAGGCAGCAGAAGATGTACAGCAGAGGGGCTAATAATACTAGAAATGGAGATAGAGCTAATAAATTGCGGGGACAGCTTGCGAGATTCCACCCGGAGGGGCAGATCCCAGGAGGACAGCCAAACCTTCTGCCCTACCCGATACCTGGGGTCCAGTGGCTGTCCGCCTATCATAGATACCTGGAGGTGGTCTTGAGAAGTGCCGACCGGGCTCTCCTCCAGGTCTGACGACAACGGCGGACAAACATCTGGGACGAAAGGTACGCCGACCTTCTCCTCTTGTTTGGGGAAGAGTGGGGGCTGATAGCACAGAGAGCACTCGAAGGGTGAGAGCCCCGTGGCAGAGCAAAGAAGGGTGTTACTGGCGTACTCGACCATAACAGCTTCTGACTCCGGGTGGTGGGTTTGGTCGGAGACTAGGCAGCGAAGGGTCGCCTCCAAGTCCTGGTGCATCGCTCCGACTGACCATTGGACTGGGGATGGAAACCGGAGGACAGGCTGGCCGACGACCCAATAAGCGCGCAGAATGCCTTCCAGAACCGGGAAGAGAACTGGGGACCCCATGTTCACCGGGAGTCCATGGATCCGGAAGACATACTGCACCATGAGTTGGGCCGTCTCCTTGGCCGAGGGCAGTTTAGGGAGGGGAATGAAGTGGGCGGCCTTGGAAAACCGGTCGACCACCGTCAGGAAGGCCGTGTGGCCTTTGAGGGGGAGACCTGTAATTCAGGGACATATGGGATGAGGGACTGGCAGTGCCTCCACTCCTCCAACCCCATCTTCACTGCGAGGAGCTCCCAATTCCCCACATCGTAGTTCCTCTCTGTGGCGTTGAGGCGGTGGGAGAAAAAGGCACAGGGATGCAGCTTAAGGTCCTTTCACAAGGGCCTGAAAAACAGCAGGGGCGTTGGTGAGACCAAAATGCATGACAAGATACTTGTAGTGGCCGCTGGCCATGTTGAATGCGGTCTTCCACTCGTTCCTATCCCATATCCGCACCAGATGGTAGGCGTTCCGTAGATCCAACTTGGAAAACACGGTGGCCCCCTGGTAGATCTCCTTCGTCTCTGGTCCCGACAACGAGTACAGACGTTCCCGGGCGGCGTGGTGCTAGGGAGAAGGTTAATCCCACAGTCATGGGGGCGATGCGACGGAAGGGATGTGGCCCGGGCCTTACTGAACAGCTCCTGGAGGTCCTGGTACTCAGCGGGAATAGCAGAGAAGTCTGGGGAAGTCTCCAAGCCCCCAGAAAGATGTCTCAGGGCAGGCTGCGCCGGCTTCAGACAATGGGCGAGGCAGAACGGACTCCAGCCCATAATGGCCCCCATGGCCCAGTTGATGAGGGGATTGTGACGTTGGAGCAAGGAGAATCCCAATGCCACAGGAATCTGGGGGGATCTGATCAGCAGGAACTACATCATCTCGCTGTGATTCCCTGACACCCGTAGGTTGATGGGAGTGGTGTTATGGGAACTCTCGGGTCCTCTCGGCTACGGGACCATGAAATTCCCTCCCACCCGTCGTTCCCGTAATCTCCCATTGATGCGAATGGTCAAGGCGATGAGGGAATCAAGGTCCGCGGGTAACTCCCGAGCGGCAATGTCAGGTTCTGACTGAGACCAGGTCTCTTGACTCCACTAATGGAGTCGATAGGCCACAGTCAGGACCTGACAATAGAGTTTTCTAGGCAACTCTATTGTAATTTTGGTTGATCTCCAGTTAGAGGCAGCTGTCTCTAGTTGTCTGTAATTGGGGATTCTATTTATGTTTGATGATCTCCACCTGCGTTGTGGATCGTTATATGTGCCTGTGCTTGTTGCAGGGTGCGCTATAGTTCATCGAACCCTTTTGGTTCGATGTTTATTGTTTTGCTTCAGTGAATAAACATGTTTGGTGGCAAATATCGCTCTGCGCCTCGTTCACTTCACACGCCGCGTGACAGGCAAGCTCATCCTTGACCTCCTCCGAGACGCAGGGCAAAAACATGTCGAAGAGTGCTTCCTGGTTCCAGGGACTCTCTGCTGCTAATGTGCGGAAATCCATTGCATAATCGGCAACACTGCGGTAGCCCTGCCGAAGCTGGATAAGCCTCCAGGCAGCTTTTCTCCCGGAAAACGGAGCATCAAACTCTCCTCACCCCTCCCACAAACCTCTCCAGACTCCCGCATTGGGCCGGCTGTCGTTCCCATGTTCATCTGATCACTCTCCATGACATTCTGGAGTATATGCAAATTACCATCATCAACACTGAGGCAGCAAACTTTGTGGAGACCAATACTTGTCATTCTCAAAACTTTTGGCCACGACTGTACAGTGCATTCAGAACTTTTTCCACATTTTGTTACAGCCTTATTATAAAATGTATTAAATTATTTTTTCCCTCATTTAATCTACACACAATACCCCATAATTATAAAGCAAAATCAGGTTTTTACAAATCTTTGCTAATTTATTACAAATAAAAAATGGAAATATGACATTTACATAAGTATTCAGACCCTTTACTCAGTACTTTGTTGACGCACCTTTGGCTTCGATTACAGCCTCGAGTCTTCTTGGGTATGACGCTACAAGCTTGGCACACCTGTATTTGGGGAGTTTCTCCCTTTCTTCCCTGCAGATCCTCTCAAGCTCAGTCAGATTGGATGGGGAGTGTCAATACAGCTATTTTCAGGTCTCTCCAGAGATGTTTGATCTGGTTCAAGTCTGGGCTCTGGCTGGGCCAATCAAGGACATTCAACAGAATCAGTGCAATGAATACACCTCTGATCAGGCGTAAACACAGTTCACTTTCATAGCAGCCACATTGTATTCCTTCTCTCATCTATGTGCTCTCTTCCTCTCACCTTTTATCTTTGCTTGTGGACTTCAATGCACAGCACATCAGCTGTATGTGACCAGGCAAAAAAACCTTTCCAAGTCAAACCATATCATAACCGGTACACACAGCCTACATTGTTGTCACCATATTAGCTAAAGTAATGTCATAGTCAACATAGTGAAAATAACTTACACGTTAGTAAACCTGCTACAATCATGCAGTAACGTTAGTGTACAGTTAGTAAGCAGTATAGCACTTACACGGGTGGGCCCCGGTCGCAATACATTTGTAAAACCAAAAGCTTACCTTGACTTGGAAGAGTTCCAGTGTTGTGTTGGATAGTCATAGCCAGCTAGATAACATAGCATACCTCTGTTTGAGCAAGGTGTTTGAGTAGGCTAAACTAGCTAGCTGCATTTGATAGCTAAGTAAGTGAAACTGAAAGTAAAAACAAAAATGATGATCTCTATCTCTCTCTTGCTTCTCCTTCATTTTGGAAAACATTTATTTGTTCAAAACTGTTCAACCAATGTGTTTCTCTCTCTTTTAGTCAACTACTCACCACATTTTATGCAATGCAATGCTAGCTAGCTGTAGCGTATGCTTTCAGTACTATATTAATTATCTGATCCTTTGATTGGGTGGACAACATGTCTGTTCATGCTGCAAGAGCTCTGATAGGTTGTAGGACATCCTCCCGAAGTTGTCATAATTACTGTGTCTATGAGCCTCCTATGTACCCAGAGGAGGATGGAAGCTAGCTGTCCTCCGGCTACACCATGGTGCTACGCTACAGAGTGCTGTTGAGCCTACTGTAGACCTTTATTGCAAAACTGTATTTTAATCCATTATCAATTATTTTTTTAATATAGTTTTATCTTAGAAGGATAACTTTTTTCAATGTTTTACAACTTTTATTTTTACAACATTTACTGAGGAGGATGGTCCTCACCTTCCTCCTCTGAGGAGCCTCCACTGTCGGGAGAAAGAGTGGAACAGGCCCTACGGTCTGGAGACATGCCTTCCTAAAATTGATTATAACTCCAGTTCTGTTTGTGATATTAAGATTCTAAAAATGACAGTGTGCTATATACAGAAGGCTTATTTAGGACAAAGGGGGGCATTACTTATTTATTTTTTTAAATTAATACATTCATGAGCAGTCCAAATTACTGCTTTAGCAGTTTCAGTGTTAAAGACTTTCCTCTATTCTAGGCATGTGGTAATGCACTTTCCCTTTGTGCTGCTTAGTGCTCACTGTGTTTGTTTTTCATTCCTTTCTCATCCCTGTATTGTAGCCTACAGTAGGTTTCATAATTCTTAACATGCCTCTTATTAATAAGAGCTCTTCATATCTCTGAAATGTGTTACTGAAAGGCGGGTTGAGAAAGAAACCAAGGAACTTTTCCAGACACATATAGAATGACTTTATCTCTATATCTCTGCTATTGTAACACAGTACCATGCAGGGAACTTTGCTGAATCTGTCTTAGAGATGGGCCGTGCTTACTGTGAAACACACTCACTGAGACTGTGCTCCGTACACAGAGATAATATGCTCTTATGTACCGTCTGTGTTAGGAACGTGTTCATGTGTATTGTCTGTGTGTACATATCTGAGATGGGTTTGGGTGTGACTGAGACTTCAATACTTGCTCTGTACTGCCCTCTAGCCCCCCCTCACAGGATTACCTCAATCTTTCCCTGGTGCGTCTAAAGAGCTCATGGTCAATTCTGCCACTGACCAGGAGCTCTTCAGGTACAGTGTGTGTATGAATACAGAATATCTGCACTTTAGAAAGCTCTGTGGTATATCAGACTTTCTGTTTACTGAATGGAAAAAACAACTCAGCATCTTTTCTGTCTGTGATATGAGTGAGCTGTCGATGTGTTGCAGTCTGAACTACAGTCCTGCAACCAACTGCTGGAGCCTCGGAGCAAATGTATGTACAAACTTTGAGTGTAGTGTGTATGTTTGGTTTTGTTATTTATCCATGACTATTGGAAACTTTGCATAAAATTGTTGTAAGAAGTGTTGACAAGCTGAATGCATCGAGCTGTCTGTTTAAACTACTAGCACACAGCTCGGACACCCATGCATACCCCACAAGACATACCACCAGAGGTCTCTTCACAATCCCCAAGTCCAGAGCAGACTATGGGAGGCGCACAGTACTACATAGAGCCATGGCTACATGGAACTCTATTCTTCATCAGGTAACTGATGCAAGCTGTAGAAAATTCACCTTATGGAACAGTGGGTACTGTGAAGAGACACACCCAGGTACAGACACACGCATGCTCACACAAACGCTAGCACACGCACTCAACACACTAGTACATTGTAATATTGTTGTATGGTCGTATTATACATTTTGTATTGTAGTGGTGTAATAATGTTATATGATGTATTGTTTTATCTTTGGTTTTATGTGTTATGTACTGCAAGTGCCTTAATGTGTTTGGACCCCAGGACGAGTAGCTGTTGCCTTGGCAGCAGCTAATGGATATCCCTAATAAATACAAATACAAATGACAATTATAATTTCTCTCTCATCTCTCTCTTTCTCAGGATGTTTGTTGACCATCGTTCTACTTATGAGGGCACCAGATCCCCTAGGATATGAGAGAGAGACCCTTTCTCACTTCCAGACTCTTAAAGTGAGTGATTTCCAGGGCTATGCCATAGTGGTGTACACTAATACATGCTAAATGTGTTTTCTATCACTGCTCTGTGTCTCTCTCACACAGGAAGTGGACTCCATGCGCTCTACGTATTACAGTGACCTGTGCAGTGTGTTCATGATTGAGAAACCATCCTCAAGATGGAGTACGCTGAGGTTCGGGTCTTCAGTATCTCTGACAAGGTTAGTGCTGTCTGTTCCTGGCTGTATCTGTCTATATAATATGTGTATCTTTGTCAATACGTAGTTTGACTCCCCGTTCTATTCTTTGTGGCTGTAAGTCTGTCAAATGTACCATCTCCCCAAGGACTGTACCATCTCCCCAAGTTGGAAAAGGTGTCCTTGAAGACCAACCATATCCTTGTCTTTCTCTTTTGATCAGTGTTATTGTGGTAATACATTGCAATCTTTTTAATACTGTTAGAGTTGTTGTCATTTTCTTTAACCTTAATATGCAGAAATATCCCAACTCTCTGACCTTCAACCCCTGACTTCCTGCCTGAAGCTGACCCGCCTTGATGTCCGTGGTAACCCTGTCACTCAGATTGCCAACATCCAATCCGAGTTGTCCGAGCTACTGCTCTCAGTCCTGACCTCCTGATCTGATTGGGCAAACGACAGGGCTCATTCTATGTTTCCCTTAGACACAGATCTAGGATCACCCCCAAATCCTAACCCTAAACATTCTAAGGGGGAAACGGAAAACGGACATTAGATCAGTGTCTAGGGGCAACCTCCCCCTATTCCCGGCATACTACCATCAGCAGAATTTGTTTGTGTGTGTTTATGTTTGTAGGCATGCATGTTTTGTTTCTCTTTTCCACTATTTATTCCACTTGTGTGGGGACATACTATTGTGTAAGGTAACAATTTGGGTAAATATACTGTACGTATTTACCCACAACTGTTAAAGTTAAGTGAAAAAATTAAGTGTGTGGTTATTCTATGTAGGATTTAATTCTGGTGATACGCTGTATTCATTCTGAGTCATTAGGAAATTCTGGCAATGATAGCCTATAAGTTTGTGTTTCATCTCCATGGTTCGTGAACCTTGGTCCTAAGAGCCATTCCACTTAACCTACTAATTCATGATAAATACTTACCCTCACTGTTGACATACAGAAATTAATTGAATTGACATTTCTAATAAAATAATGAATGTTGAGAAATGTGAAGCCTCAAGTTATGAGATATCCCACTATCATCTAATAAGGGCTATGTTTGAGATAAATATGTATTATGTTTAAACTCAGAGAGACCCACAAATGTATGTCTCAGATATGTACAACCCGGGGGATCAATAAAGTACCTATCTATCTATCACCATTAATTCTCTCAGAATACATAGCCAGAGCTAACTTTTTTACAATATGAAATATAACATGTCTTAACAATGTCTTAACTCATTTTTAAACTGCAGTGGTTACAGATCATGTCCTAAAATTACTGCTCTGTGTTTGAAGTGTAGCATTCATCTGTGTTTGGAGGTGTTTGTTTGAACTTAATCAGAGGCAACTTTCAACTTGGGGTCATAAGATTTATGGAAAATGAAACTCTGAGGGGCTCACATGGAAGTGAGAGTGACATCACATGTGAATGTCTGAGATGTGTGCTTAGGTGTGTGTGTGTCACCATGACTGGTGGTCAGACAGCACAGTGGTAGAGAGCCATGCTGCATAGAAGCCTGACTGATTAAATGACTGCGTTCATGTGACCAGTCTCATGACATATCCCCTGTGTGTGTAAGATGGCTTTTCCTCCCTTAATCCCCTTCTTATCATTGTCATCTGGTTGTCTGGAGTTTTCACTGTTTCCTCCTGTGTTGAAATGTGTGTGGCCATTCACTTTGGTGTCAGGCTTGCTTAAAGTATCAGATTTTGAATTACTTTTAGAAAGTAAAAAGTGAAAGTCCTTGGTGGGCTGAGAGTTTAGTTTGCAGGTTTGACACAGGCTATTCGTGGTTTAGATTTGGACATTGACAAGATAGTTTGACATGTGCACACACACAATGCTACAGTCAGCAACTAAGCATGCGAGCTGTTGAAATAATGTCAAACACGCCACTGCATTGGCTCTATTATGGGAAATGGGACGGTCCAATTTGGGGAAAGTGCCCAGCCTGACTGACTTCATACTGTATTAATAGACTAGGGGAGGAGAATAAAGAGGCGAGGAATATTTGTCTACTGTCTGTCTCACAATCTTGAGTTTAAAAGGTCTCTCGAAGTGGATACTAAGTACTTCAACACAGTGTGAAGACTGCACAATCTGTGAAGAAGAGAGGACACGCACAGCATACCACAGCAATATTATTTTTAACCTGCGCCCTGGACTGTTCAGTCAGCTGCTGCCAGTGGTGATTCAACAAATACTAACCATTGGAGAACTCAACACATAGATTACAAAGTAAGTGAATATCTATAAATGTCTTACAATTAAAGTCATGATTCATTCATCCAAATAGCCTGCTGTTTTTAAACTTAGTGGTGTTTGACACGTGAAATACAATTCCCTCTGTCTCTGTTCACACTGTCACAGATCATGTCTTTGATCGGGGTTCACCTGTGATTGGCTGCTGGCAAAGTAACATAAACCTTTAACTAATTTGTTTGGCCAATCAATTAGTGTATTTATCAGTAGTCAATACAAGTTGTTCAGTGTCAGATAGACCTGCAATGTTATAACAAATTTATTAGTCCACATTAGTCACCAGCCTACAATACTTGACCTACAGTATGACTATCTCAACCTCCCTCTTTAGTCCCACCCTCATCATATAAATACATACATCTACTATATAAATACATACATACATCTACAACACCAGACACTACATCTACAACACTAGACACTACATCTACCACCTACTGTAGCTGTATCCAAGCCTGGGGGCAAACTCTATCAACAGTGACTGCTGTAAGTAATTAAGTCTACCAGGTGAAAGTTCACTAAGGTCCGTTTGACGTCATTTCCGTTTTGAAATGTACGGCAGGACCAAATCTCTCAGATTTGGTCCTGCCGTACATACCTACACGTACGCTCCGGTCACAAGATGCAGGCCTCCTTATTGTCCCTAGAATCTCTAAGCAAACAGGTGGAGGAAGGGCTTTCTCCTATAGAGCTCCATTTTTATGGAATGGTCTGCCTATCCATGTGAGAGACGCAGACTCTGTCTCAATCTTTAAGTCTTTACTGAAGACTCACCTCTTCAGTATGTCCTATGATTGAGTGTAGTCTGGCCCAGGGGTGCAAGGGTGAACGGCAAGGCTCTGGAGCGACAAACCACCCTTGCTGTCTCTGCCTGGCCGGTTCCCGTCTCTCCATTGGGATTCTCTGCCTCTGACCCTATTACGGGGGCTGAGTCACTGGCTTACTGGTGCTTTCCATGCCATTCCTAGGAGGGGTGCGTCACTTCCTGTCCGGTTTGTCGCCCCCTCTGGCTTGTGCAGTGGAGGGGATCTTTTCGTGGACTATACTCAGCCTTGTCTCAGGGTAGTAAGTTGGTGGTTGTTGATATCCCCCTATTGGTGTAGGGGCTGTGCTTGGCAGAGTGGGTGAGGTTATATCCTGCCTGGTTTGGCACTGTCCGGGGGTATTGTCTGGGTATTGTCGGAGGGGGCCACAGTGTCTCCTGACCCCCCTGTCTCAGCCTCCAGTATCTATGCTGCAATAGTCTATGTGCCAGGGGGCTAGGGTCAGTTTGTTAAATCTGATGTTATTATCCAGTGTCTTGTGTGAATTTAAGTATGCTCCCTCTAATTCACTCTCTCTCCCACTCTACCTCCTCTCCCGGAGGACCTGAGCCTACCCGGAGGACCATGCTTCAGGACCACCTGTCCTGATGACTCCTAGCTGTCCCCAGTCCACCTGGTCGTGCTGCTGCACCGGTTTCAACTCCTCTGCCTGCGGTTATGGAACCCTGACCTGTTCATTGGACGTGCCACCCTGTCCCAGACCTGCTGTTTTCACCTCGCTCTCGCTCTATTGCACTGAAAAACCAAGTGACATTCACTGCTGATGTATTTACCTGTTGCAACCTCCACAACTACTTTTATTATTATTTGACCCTGCTGGTCATCTATGAACATTTGAACATCTTGGAGAAAGAACTGGCCTTAATGGCCATAAATTGTTTTAATCTCCACCCGGCACAGCCAGAAGAGGACTGGCCACCCCTCAGAGCCTGGTTCCTCTCTAGGTTTCTTCCTAGGTTTTGCCTTTCTAGGGAGTTTTTCCTAGCCACCGTGCTTCTACATCTGCATTGCTTGCTGTTTGGGGTTTTAGGCTGGGTTTCTGTATAGCACTTTGTGACATCGGCTGATGTAAAAAGCGCTTTATAAATACATTTTGATTGATTGATTTGATGTTCTGAGCTCCCAAGTGGCACAGTGGTCTAAGGCAGTGCATCTCAGTGCTAGAGGCGTCACTACAGACAACCTGGTTCGAATCCAGACTATTACAACCGGCCGTGATTGGCAGTCCCACAATTGTACATTTTCCGTCTGTCCACTGCATGTAATAATATTGTAGTTACAACACAGAGCAGGCCAACTGGATATGACTAAAAGCCATCCAGCAAGCTGGACATTCAATCATTCCCATTCCGTACAATCCTGCCGTCAACCCGTTCATATTTTTGGCACTGGGGCAAGTGGTGTATTTCTTATCCTATCATTGTGTATATGTATGAGCGCGTGTCCGTGTGTCTTTAATGGTGTGTGTGTGTGTGTGTGTGTGCATATTATGTGTTTGAATGTACAGAATATGTACATATCCATGTGCATACCTCATGTGTCAGGATTCAAGTTATATTTGCACTAGTTAGGCATTTCCATTTTTAGTTACACTTCCTATATCCCACTATTCCACTTATTCACACATCTCAGAAGTTGCGCAATTTCTATTGTGAATTCAAGTGGGTTGTTTTCTCACTCTCCCAGTTGTTTTTCAGTCTGAGGTCAGAGGTGTTAAGTTTATTAGTAATGAAGAAGAAGCGTTCCTTTCTTTCTCTGTCTTTAATTTTTCTTCAATCACTCCACTCCTTTCTTTGATTCTCCTCATTGGCAAGTACGTAAGGAATGAGCCGGCCCTCTTCCAGTGCTTCCTCATTGAGACTGTGATCTGTCACTATGTAGTAACAGTTAGTGAGAGGCAGGAATGCAGACAGTGTGGGAAAGACTTTCAGAGGGACTAAAGAAGTGACTGAATATACCTCTACAGAGAGGATTATGCTAGTTAGCTTTCATGCACTCATTAGAGCACAACATTTGATTTGTGATGCACATTGGCCAATTATAATGAGAACTGTTGAAACGTTATCGGATGGATCTGGATTGATGATAGAGTAATAAGCACAAGCAAAATGACAACGATACATGCCCCTCTGCTTTCTTTTGATTTTCAGGATGCCTGTGGAAACACTGTCAGTCAGACACTCTCGGTCTAATGTGGGTAGGTTCCCATCAGTCACATTGGGATGGGGGCAGGATGAGCCAGAGAAGGAGGAACCAGAGGAGGAGAACACAGAAGGGGCTTGTCGACAATGGTTAGATAAGATCTGTCCCTGCTGCTGTCAAAGACCGAGCGATGATGTTGACATCACAGATACGGTCGTGACCGGGATCCCGTATACAGACAACGATACGGGAATGAATGGCGACAAGCCAGTCACTGATGGAAGTGAGCTCAAAGGTAATTTACTCTTTTAAAAATCCAAAACTACGCTAGACGTTGTGGCATTTGTTACAAAATGATTGATATTAAAATGGCCTTCTTTCCTTATCTCCCTGTCTCAGAGCTGTTGTTGACAGTGCGGTCCGTAGACCTGATGAAAACCAAGACTGGTCTGAATCGCCTGGAGCATCACACAGACCGTTACTACGGTGATGACCTCATCATCCGCAGGGGGAATACCTTCATGATTTGGCTTGACCTCTCACGACCTTACGACCCCAACACAGACAGACTCCACCTGGAGCTTAAGACAGGTCAGTGAGACATTCTGCATTCTGAATCATGATAGGCTACTATGACCCTGTCCCCCTTCTGGGAAACCCTAGGGCTAATATGTGCACATGATAACAGTAAGCCCTTTATAACCAATCATGGGAACTGTGAGAGTAACTAAGTTGTGTTTTTGTTTACGGGTATGACTGTGTGTGCTTGTGTATGTGTGCATCTGTATTAAAGTGGTTGTGTGCTTGTGTCTCTGAAGCCTTGTGCCCCCACTATGTTTTGGTGTTATCGCCATGGTAACTGATTCATCCGTGTGGTTGGTGGCATGTCTCTAGTGTTTTAGAGGAGAATGCCTCACAGTCCTGCCCAAATCCCCTCTTTCCGCTGACGACTAATATCCTATCATAAACAGCTTTAATAATCACCAACCAGCTCACCAACTCAATACACCATGCCCTTTCAGCTTCTTGATTGTAAACTTTATCTTAGAGTATGAGTGTGCACTATATGAGGAGATGTGTCTTAAGGCAGTGTATTAATAGACAAGCATCATATCACCATCTGCACCATGCTGGTATTTATAGAACAGCAACATGCAGGACAGATACTGTATGGATCTTTAGAATGAGTGCACTGTTGGTGAATTGTAGGTGTGTGTGTGTTTGTGTTTGAGAAAGAGTTTCTCTGCTTGATATTTCAAACACACCCTGTTGTGCTAGGAATGCACCCAGCTAGCACATTTGGTTCCTTGGAAGTTGTGGGAACGTACAGTATATTTCTAGCTTCACATTGGTTGTGGGAACGAAGTCATATGTTTCCTGACATAAGTGGCTACGAGACTATTGCAGCTCTGTGGGTATAAATACAATAATTTATTGACAATTTTGATACCTTCTGGAAACAAAGATTGTATTATAAGGAGGATGGGATCCACCCAAATCATTTTGGTTCCTGGATCCTTTCACAGCATAACAAGGCTGCGTTGAGACAATGACTTATCAATAACCCAAATCCAGGTCATTCATTGTGTTGCTGAGTTGTCATAAAGCTTCAGCAAATGTATATTATCCCAGGGGCGTTGGAAGAAACAATGTAAGTAACCTGATCCTACAGCTATTGTAAGCAGTAATCATATTCTTATGAATCAGAGTTATACTGTTAGCACTGAGGTGGTGTGCCCTAGCAGGAAGTCCACTGTGTGCAGCTCACCCTGCACTAACATAAATAACACAAGCATGTCTACCTCTGCTAAGCTTCCCAGTAAAACAAGAAAAACAATCAAGCATCCCAGAAAAGTGTTAAAAATAGCCCACGTTTGTCAGGATTAGTGCTCAGCGGCAGCTGCTCTGCGTTGTCTCTAATTGGGGATCCTATTTAAGGGTTTTGCCTGCCCACTGGCCCGTGGGTTATTGTTTGTGTGTGTGCTGTGTTGTTCTTTGTTTGTTGTTTTTTGGTAACAAATAAAGTTATGTCAAACGTCTGCCATTCTGCGCCTTGGGTCCTGTCTCAGAACCGTGACAGAATAACCCACCACCACAGGACCATGCAGACCGAAGCCCTGGAGCTGGAGAGTGATCCAGGGCAGCGGCGACGTCGAAGGGCTCCACGTCGGCAGGCGAAGGGGCGGACCCCGGAGATGGCCCAGAGGAACCTCCATACAACTTTTGGGGGGGGGGCTAGGGGGTCTTGCGGAGGGACGAGAGGAGCCCCTGCCGCGACACTCGTGGGGGTTCAAGGGAGAGCCCCTACAGGCATGGGAGCAGCAATCGGAGGAGGACGACGAGGTGCTCCTGTCTTCCATCTCGTGGGGGTTCAAGGGGGAGCCCCTACAGTCATGGGAGTAGGAGTTGACTCAGGAGGATGACGAGGTGCTCCTCGTGGGGGGTTCACGGTTGAGCCCCTGCAGAGCCGGGATCGGCGGAGGAGGGAGGACGACTGGGGGAGTCTGTGACCTCCAACAGCAGTGGACCGGCGGCACACCACCACATTCCTGTAAAGCTTAGAGAGGATCTCATGTTAAATACTGTTGAAGTAATACTTCTACAGGTTCACCTGCTTCATCTACAGCCCATTCTGGTTGAAAGCTCCTATAGACCTCCAAGTGCTAACAGTCAGTATCTGGATAACATTTGTGAAATGCTTGATAATGTATGTGATAAATATATTTTTGGGGTGATTTAAATATTGACTGTCTTTCATCAGTCTGCCCACTCAAGATGATGCTGCATAAATTTGTTTGAAAGCAGTATCCAAATCCATTGGATGTAGTGGTCACAATATAGTAGCCATATCTAGAAAAACGAAAGTTCCAAAGGCTGGGCTCATTATTCATTGAATGAGATGGCTCATTCATCACAAAACCCACTGATATTGCCAACTACATTAATTTTTTTTTCATTAGCAAGATTAGCAAAATTAGGCATGCTAGCAACAAACACTGACACTAAGTATGTCTGACAAAATGATGACAAGCATTGTCATTTTGAATTCTGTAAAGTAATTGTGGAAGAGGTGAAAAAAGTATTGTTGTCTATCAACAATGACAAGCCACCGGGGTCTGACAACTTGGATGGAAAACTACTGAGGACAATAGCGGACGATATTACCACTCCTGTTTGACATATAATACATTTAAGCCTACTAGAAAGTGTGTACCCTCAGGCCTGGAGGGAAGCAAAAGTTATTCACTTACTTAAGAATAGAAAAGTCCCCTTTACTGGCTCAATAGCCAACCAATCAGCCTGTTATTAACCCTAAGTAAACTTTTGGAAAGAAAGTGTTTGACAAAATACAATACTATTTTACAGTAAATAAATTGACAGACTTTCAGCACGCTTATAGGGAAGGACATTCAACAAGCACAGTACTTACACAAATTACTGATGATTGGCTGTGAGAAACTGGTGAAAAAAAAGATTGTGGGGGATGTTTGTTAGACATTATCGATTATTAGTCTGTTGCTGGAAAAACATATGTGTTCTGGCTTTATATCCCCTGCTATATTGTGGATAAATAGTTACCTGCTTAACAGACCACGGAGGGTGTTCTTTAATGGAAGCCTCTCCAACAAAATTCAGGTAGAATCAGGAATTCCCCAGGGCAGTTGTCTAGGCCCTTAACTTTTTTCAATCTTTACTAACGACATGCCACTGGCTGTCTATGTATGCGGATGACAACACTATACACGTCAGCTACCACAGCAACTGAAATGACTGCAACACTTAACAAAGAGCTGCAGTTAGTTTCAGTTTGAACAAGTTGAGGAGACTAAACTGCTTGGAGTAACCCTGGATTGTAAACTGTCATGGTCAAAACATGGGGAGAAGTCTGTACATAATAAAGCACTGCTCTGCATTCTTAACAGCACTATCAACAAGGCAGGTCCTACGGGCCATAGTT
The DNA here is from genome assembly GCA_023634145.1 of Thymallus thymallus. Taxonomy (NCBI): domain Eukaryota; kingdom Metazoa; phylum Chordata; class Actinopteri; order Salmoniformes; family Salmonidae; genus Thymallus; species Thymallus thymallus. The sequence goes on along the minus strand of CM042393.1, from coordinate 14,313,615 downwards.
TTGTCACACCTGGACTACTGTTCAGTCTTGTGGTCAGGTGTCAAAAAGAGGGACTTAGGAAAATTGCAATTGGCTCAGAACAGGGCACAGCTGGCCCTTGGATTTACACAGACCGATAACATGAATAATATGCTTGTCAATCTCTCCTGGCTCAAAGTGGAGGAGAGATTGTTTTAATCACTACTTGTATTTGTGAGAGGTATTGACATGTTGAATGCACCTTGCTGTCTGTTTGAACTACTGGCACACAGCTCAGACACCCATGCATACCCCACAAGACATGCCACCAGAGCAGAGGTCTCTTTACAGTAAAAACATATGTGTGTATATATATATATTAATATCCCATTCAAGTAAGTATTCTGACCCTTTACTCAGTACTTTGTTGAAGCACCTTTGGCAGTGTCATACCTTGGGTATGACACTACAATCTTGGCACACCTGTATTTGGGGAGTTTCTGCCATTATTCTCTGCAGATCCTCTCAAGATCTGTCAGTTTGGATAGGGAGCGTCACTGCACAGCTATTTTCATGTCTCTCCAGAGATGTTTGATCGGCTTCAAGTCCGAGCTTGGACGGTTCTCCCATCTCCACAGAGAAACTCTGGAACTCTGTCAGAGTGATTGCTCAGTTTGGCCGGGCGCCCAACTCTTCTTCCATTTAAGAATGATGGAGGCCACTGGGTTCTTGGCGACCTTCAATGCTGTAGAAATATTTTGGTACCCTTCCCAGATCTGTGCCTTGACACAATCCTGTCTCGGACCTCTACGGATAATTCCTTCAACCTCATGGCTTGGTTTTTGCTCTGACATGCACTGACTCAAATAAAAAGGTAGAAACTTTCTTTCATGCACAACTATGGGACCTTGTATATACAGGCGTGTGACTTTCCAAATCATGTCCAATCAATTGAATATACCACAGCTGGACTCCAATAAAGTTGTAAAAACATCTCAAGGATGATCAATGAAAACAGAATGCACCTGAGCTCAATTTCGAGTCTCATAGCAAAGGGTCTAAATTTCTAAAAACCTGTTTTCGCTTTGTCATTATGGGGTATTGTGTGTAGATTGATGAGGGGAAAAATAATAATTTTAGAATAATGCTGTAACGTAACAGTCAAGGGGTCTGAATACTTTCCGAATGCACTGTACAAAGCTGTTCGCTTCAGTCTACTCCTGGGGTGACAAAATCATTCCATGGAGTGCCTAGTGCAGGGTTTCCCGAATTCTGTCCTGGGGACCCCAAAGGGTGCACGTTTTGTTTTTTGCCCTAGCACTACACAGCTGATTCAAATAATCAACTAATCATCAAGATGTGATTATTTTAATCAGCTGTGTAGTACTAGGGCCAAAACCAAAATGTGCAACCTTGGGGTCCCCAGGACCGAGTTTGGGAAACACTGGCCTAGTGTCTGCTGGTTTTGGGGTTTTCCTTTCAATTAAGACCTAGACAACCATGTGAGGGGATCCCATTTCAAAGGAAACAAGCACTCATTTTAAGATCAGGTGTGGCCAATTAGTGTGGGCGGCCAACACACTTAACAAGATAGAGAATAGAGAGAGTTTTGTTGATGCTGAGAATAGAATGCATGTTTTTAAATAACATTAGAAGTTTTCATGTGGGCTTATGGAACATTTTCTTAACATTCTCGGAACAATTTGAGAACATGGCTTTAAATAGAACCATGAGGAAACCTGTAGGAAATGTTATGCTGAAGTACTGAAATTCCCACAGAATAACGTTGTTTCTTAACGTTCTCTGAACTGTTAGAGTTCAGAGAACTGTTTAAATGTAGCCATGTTTGAACTTTTAGTTAACATTCTGTTAAAGTAATGAAATGCCAAGAAAAATGATTTTTTGTGAAGGTCCTTAAACGTGCTGAGAATGTTCCAAAGCCAAGCAACTATTCTTCACCATTTCCAGAAAGTAGTTGTGGGAAGGTTGTATGCAAAATAACCATAGTATAACCACGCTCTCACAAAGCTCTAAGAAACATATGGTTCTCAGAACATAATTTACTAGATGGGCAGGGTGCGATGACCAATCTGGAATAGAACTATTTTGGGAGGGAACACATCAATGGGGTTTATAACTAAGTACAGGAAATGAGTCAATATGTATGTGTGATACATTTTATTGTTTTTGGCAGCGTTGCCAACTTTTTTCTGCTGATAGCAACACGTGACAGCAACTTAATGTTATTTTTTGCAAAAAGTGATACATTCAGTTAAAATAGGAGTAAGACATATTGCACCATAGAATTGCACCACATTTTGTTCTTATCACACTGAGTAATATGTCTGTGTGTTTCTGGGACAGGATCCCTGCCTACAGTGGCAAAGGGCACCCATGTCATCATCCCATTGGTTGAGGAGCTGGAGGATGACCGTTGGGAGGCCAAGATCGTGAAACGGGACGGCAACAGGATCAAGCTGACCATTAACTCCCAGCCCACTGCCGTGATTGGCCGATACCAGCTCACTGTGCAAACGCATAGCTTGAAGGGCCAGGCCACATCTACACATGACCCAGGGAATGACATCCGCATGCTGTTTAACCCTTGGTGTGAAGGTGAGTAAGAGAGAGAGATAATATGACATTTGAAATAATCGTTATTATTTTGGAACCTTTACGAGTGTAATGTTTACTGTTAATTTGTTTTGTTTATTACCTACTTCACTTGCTTAGGCAATGTTAACATATTGCCAATAAATGTTAACATATTGCCAATAAAGCCCCTCAATTGAAATTGAGAGAGAGAGAAATAGATTAAATTAGTTAATACAAAGACAGCTTATCCCTGTTCTCAGCCAACCCCGCTGACTCTTAAAAATAATACTCAAACCCAAGATAATAGAGCCACATTTGTTTTCTCCTTATCATAACAAGATCTCTGGGTGGTATTATGAAACATAATCTAACCAGTCAGGTTAGCCATATATTTGTGTAATGAAGGAAATATGTGTCACTCAGAGGACCTAGTCATACACCCTTCTGTAAACTCAGAGACTCCACAGTCCACTCCACCCTTATTTCAGGCTGATGACATCACATAATTGTCTTGTTTTCTTTTTGAATAACTGAATCTGACTGCTCTCTCTCTATCTTCATCAGATGACACAGTGTACATGGACGATGAGGATGAGAAGAATGAGTATGTCCTGAATGATGTCGGCAGGCTTTACTATGGCACAGAGAACCAGATTGGTGCAAGAACGTGGAACTATGGACAGGTGAAGGAACATGAAGATTGTCATTCAGGTGATGGGAAAATGTGGGCTGAGTAGGTCAGACCAAACTAACTTCATTGTCCATACTTCTCTCTCTCCTTCCATCTCCAACTCTCTATTTCTCAGTTTGATGAGGGGATCCTGGATGCCTGTTTGTATGTTTTGGAGAAGAGTGCGACCCCCCGCTCAGGCTGGGGAGACTCTGTCAATGTAGTCCGCGTCATTTCAGCCATGGTGAGTCCTCTTCGCAAACACAAGGTGTCTTAAAAACCTCACACTATTACCTCTAACATCATCTCTAAGTCCAATCAATGCCCAACCAAACAGACACCTCTTTATTCCAACTCTAAACTGAATCCAAAGTGAACCCGTACTCTCCTTCATCCCAGATCAACTCCCCAGATGACTGTGGGGTCGTGGAGGGTAACTGGTCAGGGAACTATGTGGGAGGGACTTCCCCTACAGCCTGGAGTGGCAGTGTGGACATCCTGAAGAAGTATCATAAGGACGGAGGCACACCGGTCAGATATGGCCAGTGTTGGGTCTTCTCTGGGGTCACCACCACAGGTTAGTTAATGTATGTGTTTGTACAATATCAAATCAAATTACTTTTATGAGAACGTGCTAGGTTGATATTCATTGACCCCTAACCTCTCACCCTCCTATCTCTTTCAGTGTTGAGGTGTTTGGGCATTCCCTCCCGTAGTGTGTCCAACTTCAACTCTGCCCATGACACAGATGTCTCCTTGACAACTGACGTGTACTTCAATGAGAATTTGGAGTCTATAGATCACCTCAACGCTGACTCCATCTGGTTAGCAGAATAGAGTCACACTCTGACACATATGATATCTCATTCAGTGTATCATCTCGGTCATGTCATCACACACCACTCGTATGTAAATACAATATGGATTTACTAGATTACATCTAAATTATAACCCATCCCTCCATTTCCTTCTTTAGGAACTTCCACGTGTGGAACGACTGTTGGATGGCTCGTCCAGACTTGCCACAAGGTCATGGTGGCTGGCAGGCGGTAGACTCCACCCCCCAGGAGACCAGCCAGGGCACTTTCCGCTGTGGCCCTGCCTCAGTCACCGCCATCCGCAACGGACAAGTGTTCCTCAAACACGACTCACCCTTCGTATTTGCCGAGGTCAGTCTAGTCTAGTCTCTTCCTCTTTCTTCCTTTGTCTTTGCTGAGATGTCGTTCTCATACCTCTCTCTGCCTGACCTCAACTCTCCATGCTAGCAGGGTACAATGTTTCACAAATAATCTTCTGTCTATCTCAGATGCACAGTGATGACCTCAGATGCCCCTGTTAGTCTCATATTGTAACGGTTTTGACTGGACTGCGGTTTCAGTCAGTGGTGCCAGGCAGAAATATCAGTTTCTACCAGAGAAAGTTTCTACCTTTTTATTTGAGTCAGTCTCATCTGTCAGTCAGTCAGTCAGTAACCCATACAAAGGACTTAGAGTTAGATAACCATAAGCCCCAAACACTAAAGAAATAACCACAAAACAGTATGTAATTATGTGTATTAAACTGAGAACCACCACATTTATAATCCAAAACACAGCATAAATAATCTCCCAGTACAAACAATAGCATATTCAGTACAATTCATCAACCACCAAGGTCCAACCACCAAACTTCCTGCTGTATCTATCCTGTAGGTGAACAGTGATAAGATTTACTGGCAGAGGAACCTGGATGGCACCTTCACCCAGATACACAGTGAGAAGAATGCAGTGGGCCACTGTATCAGCACCAAGGCTGTGGGCTCAGACGAACGCAACGATATCACACACCTTTACAAGCACCCAGAAGGTAGCTTCACATAGCTGTGCAAACACTGACATGCATTTCATATCATTGTTTTATTACACACTTATACAAGCAGACTCCTGTACAAGGCAAGCACCCAGAAGGTAAAATGCATTAATTCCCACTTTATTGTTCTATCAGGCACAGAAGAGGAACGCATTGCTGTGGAGACTGCCAGTCGCTATGGTTCCAAACCAGATACCTACTCCTCTCCCATCGCTGAGGATATATCAATAGAGGTGACCATGGATGGGGCGGGGCCACGCATGGGGGGAGATGCAGAACTGAACATTGTAATGCGAAATGCAAGTTCTCTACCACGCACTATCAACCTCCACAGCCAGGTGGCAGTCATGTACTACACTGGCGTGCTCAAGGCCACCGTCAAGAAGGACGAAACTCCAGTGGAACTGCTAGCCAATGAAGGTGAGCCACTGGGAATATCTTGTATTACATATCAGTGTTATTCATTGCATAGCCAGTTTTTTCTGATCCCTAGTCCTGTCCCCCTGTCCTAACAGTGAAGACCCTGGAGTGGATCCTTCAGTACCAGCACTATCAGGACCAGCTAGTGGACCAAGCTGCTCTGATGCTGACCCTCTCAGGCCGGGTCACTGAGACACAGCAGGTCCTTGCCACTCAGTTCAGCTTTCGCCTCCGCACCCCTGACCTCATCATTAAGGTAAGACAAAACTAAACAGACTGAATGTATTGTATCCACAGCATTTTTCTTTCTGTATATAATCTGCCTTTCTCTGTGTCTGATACTGTCTAATAACAATATGATTCAGGAATGTTCTGTAGTAGTACTTTTCCCTTCTAGCCGGTAGGGGAGGCTGTGGTGGGGAAAAAGATGGCGGCTGAGATTTCCTTCACCAACCCTCTGCCACGCACGCTGAAGGGAGTGGTGTTCCATGTGGAGGGACTGGGCCTGCAGAGTGTTCGACAGATCGCTGTTGGGTGAGAAACAATTATAATTATGTTAATTATCTGCAGCTTCATCTAAGCATGGCTCTGAAGGTGCACTATGTGTGACGTATGTTGTCACTGTTATTTTATGCTCTGAACAAGCACAGTTCTGAGTGTCTCTCTCATCTCCTCTCTCAGTGATGTGGCCAGTCGCTCCTCTGTGACTCTGACGGAGCACTTTGTTCCCACACTGCCTGGATCCAGGAAACTGGTGGCTTCTCTGGACTGCAAGCAGCTCACACAGGTCCATGGTGTCGCCAACATCGACGTCAAGGAGAAATGAGCCTTTGGACACCATAGACCCTCTTTGGTTTGCTTGACTATAATCACTGTGGATGACAGGAGTCATCACCTTCTCCTCCTCCATACCAGAGCACTGATGTTGAGTTCATTATGATGATGTTTGAAAGTACAGTCTAAGCTTGAGACACAGGAAAACCATACACCATGCAAGACAAACCTTTTCAATAGTCATATGTTTTCACTTGTGAATTCCTGTCCCTTATGTTGTAAATGTTTTCCATCCCTTTCTCTCAATATTATATTGGACCTGTATAATGTGCCTTGAAAAGTACCTAAGCATATGATTGCAGTCTTTACAAGAGTGATATTAGAACTTGTATACTTGCATGACATTTCAAAATGTACACTACCGTTGAAAGGTTTGGGGTCACTTAGAAAAGCACATTTTTGGTCCATTAAAATAACATCAAATTGATAAAATAACATCATAAATACATTGTTAATGTTGTAAATGACTATTGTAGCTGGAAACTGCAGATTTTTTATGGAATATCTACATAGGCTTACAGAGGCCCATTATCAGCAACCATCACTCCTGTGTTCCAATGGCACGTTGTGTTAGCTAATCCAAGTTGATCCTTTTAAAAGGCTAATTGGTCATTAGAAAACCCTTTTGCAATTATGTTAGCACAGCTGAAAACTGTTGTGCTGATTAAAGACTAGTTGAGCATCTGCAGCATTTGTGGGTTCGATAACAGGCTCGAAATGGCCAGAAACAAATAACATTCTTCTGAAACTTGTCAGTCTATTCTTGTTCTGAGAAATGTAGGCTATTCCATGCGAGAAATTGCCCAGAAACTGAAGATGCCATACAACGCTGGGCACTACTCCCTTCACAGAACAGCGCAAACTGGCTCTAACCAGAATAGAAAGAGGAGTGGGAGGCCCCGGTGCACAACTAAGCAAGAGGACAAGTACATTAGAGTGTCTAGTTTGAGGAACAGACGCCTCACAAGTCCTCAACTGGCAGCTTCATTAAATAGTACCCGCAAAACACCAGTCTCAACATCAACAGTGAAGAGGCGACTCCGGGATGCTGGCCTTCTAGGCAGAGTTGCAAAGAAAAAGCCATATTTCAGACTGGCCAATAAAAATAAAAGATTAAGATGTGCAAAAGAACACAGACACTGGACAAAGGAAGATTGGAAAAGAGTGTTATGGACAGACAAATCTAAGTTTGAGGTGTTTGGATCACAAAGAAGAACATTCGTGAGACGCAGACCAAATGAAAAGATGCTGGAGGAGTGCTTGATGCCATCTTTCAAGCATGGTGGGGGCAATGTGATAGTCTGGGGGTGCTTTGGGGGTGGTAAAGTGGGAGATTTGTACAGGTTAAAAGGGATCTTGAAGAAGGAAGGCTATCACTCCATTTTGCAACACCATGCCATACCCTGTGGAATGCGCTTAATTGGAGCCAATTTCCTCCTACAACAGGACAATGACCCAATGCACAGCTCCAAACTATGCAAGAACTATTTTGGGAAGAAGCAGTCAGCGGGTATTCTGTCTATAATGGAGTGGCCAGCACAGTCACCAGATCTCAACCCTATTGAGCTGTTGTGGGAGCAGCTTGACCGTATGGTAAACCAATCCAACTTGTGGGAGGTGCTTCAGGAAACCCTATTGAACTGTTGTGGGAGCAGCTTGACCGTATGGTAAACCAATCCAACTTGTGGGAGGTGCTTCAGGAATCATGGGGTGAAATCTCTTCAGATTTCCTCAACAAATTGATAACTAGAATGCCAAAGGTCTGCAAGGCTGTAATTGCTGCAAATGGAGGATTGTTTGATGAAAACAAAGTTTGAAGGACACAATTAAGGAGTATGTGTTACCTTACACCAGTGGGGAACCATCAGGGCCCTCTACGCCCTCAGAGAGGGCCTAAGGATAGATACAAATCTGTAAAAACTAAGGTAATGACGTTGCAATTGGAAGTACTGGGTACATTACATTTCGTGTTGTGGTGCCTTTTGTTATTGTTGCATGCTGGAGATAGAACATCAAATACAGTGCAACCTTTTCTCTCTGACAGCAAATACTGTCTGTGGTCTTGAAACAATGTGAGTAGTTGTGTCGTTGAATTGACTGTTTGTTTTGGCAAATGTTTCTTTGAAATGACGCAACCGTATTTTCTTCTAACTTGGTTCCTGCTATCGATATTTGCAATCGTTGTGTATGTGTGCTGCTTCGGTGAGCCACAGCCGAGGCGTGGCTTAGGACCGTTTAACTCTGTCATCAAATAATTGCTTCTCCTACATAGGTCTGCAAAATAAAGGTCTCAAGTCATGCTCTGTATACACAGGTATCCAAGTTCTCTATCTATATGTATGACATCAGATCTTTTTCCGCAACTGAGGGCCTAGCTCCAATAGTCACGGTTCGCCACTGCCGTACATTTGAATAATGCTAGGGTGTTATTAACTTAGAAAATGTTGTTGTTGGTTTTAAGAGATCAGTTCTTTTAAATATACAGGTAACTGCCAAATTAAAGGAAACACTTGAGTAAATGAGGAATACAATGCATATTGAAAGCAGGTACTTCCACACAGGTGTGGTTCCCGAGCAATTCCTAAGCAATTAACACCCCATTATGCTTAGGGTCATGTATAAAAATGCTGGGCAGGCCAGGTTGCCCATTATTTTCACTACCATGGCTATGCTCATATAGGATGACAATACCCCCATCCACAGGGCATAAGTGGTCACTGAATGGTTTGATGAGCATGAAAAGTATGTAAACCATATGCAAAGGCCATCTCAGTCACCAGATCTCAACCCAATTCAACACTTATGGGAGATTCTGGAGTGTCTGAGAGTGTTTTCCACCACCAACAAAACACCAAATTATGGAATTTCTTGTGAAAGAATGGTGCCACATCCCTCCAATAGAGTTCCAGACACTTGTAGAATCTATGCCAACGCACATTGAAGCTGTTCTGGCGGCTCATGGCGGCCCAACACCCTATTAAAACACTTGTTGATGTTTCCTTTATTTTGGCAGTTACCTGTATATCCATACTCATGCACTAGTGTAAATGTCTAAAAGTCGTTCTATGTGAAAATGATGTCAAGTTAAAGATGCTCCATCCCAGGTTTTGTAGTAACATCAGCTGCCTTTTCTAAATGGCAGCTTTGGCGCTTAACGAAATTAACAACCCTGCAGTGTCACAAACTGATGAAAATATGAAATGGCAGTTACATCACAAACTTTAGAGTCTGTAACTGGTTTAACTGTTTGAAAACAGAAAGTATTTTGGTGCTATTTATGTTTTTACACTGTATTTTAAGTAAATTAATTCACTTCAATATTTTGCCCTTATTCTGTATGTATGAGAGAGCAAGCAAGAGAGGATAGGATGAACTTTGTCCCAGAGGGGGAAAATGTCTTAGAGACACAGTGTGAGAGAGAGAAAGTGGTATAGTGACAGAAACAGGTCAACACAAGTACAAGATTTGGTTGGGCCACCTCTCCCCTCCACTTTGCGGCAAAACATTTTAGTGGCCCCCCCTCGACGGTTAATGTCCTGCAATTCTACACATTTTGCAATGACTTATACCATGTTAATATGGTATCGGAGTGAGAATGAGTAACAAAATCAATTGGGGAAACCTGGATGTCATGGCCCTGGGCACGTGCCCTGCGTGCCCGGTCAGTATTCGGCCTTGATTACTACAACTTAAGATAGTCTAGCCAGCTAAATAGCTGACATGGCTAATTGAGTGATTGATTGAGTGAGATAAAAACTGCTGAACGATGCACAACCAAATTAAAACATTGCACCTGGTGTATTCTACTATTCTTACACTCATACGTTGAGACCCCGACTGAGTTCCTAACTGTCGCTTATGCCTGGAGCCAGCCCTGAATACACATACAGTGCATTCGAAAGCATTCAGTACTATTTCCACATTTTGTTACGTTACAGCCTTATTCTAAAATTGATTAAATACAAATGTTTCCTCCTCAATCTACTGTACACACAATATCCCATAATGACACAGCGAAAGCAGGTTTTTAGTCATTTTGGCTAATGTAAAAAAGGTATTTCAGTTTTTTATTTTTAATACATAACTATTCAGGCTTGAATCGAAATTGAGCTCAGGTACATTCTGTTTACATTGATCATCCTTGAGATGTTTCGAGAACTTGATTGGAGTCCACCTGTGGTAAATTCAATTGATTGGGCATGATTTGGAAAGACACACACCTGTCTATATAAGGTCAGAGCAAAAATCAAGCCATGAAGTTGAAGGAATTGTCCGTAGAGCTCCGAGACAGGGTTGTGTGGAGGCACAGATCAGGGGAAGGGTACCAAACAAACAAGGTCCCCAAGAACACAATGGCCTCCATCATTATTAAATGGAAGTTTGGAACCAACAAGACTCTTCCTAGAGCTGGCCGCCCAGACAAACTGAGCAATCAGGGGAGGTGACCAAGAACCCGACTCCAGACTTCCTCTGTGGAGAAGGACAACCTTCTCTGCAGCACTTCACCAATCAGGTAGAGTGGCCAGACAGAAGCCACTCCTCAGTAAAAGGTACATGACAGCACGCTTGGAGTTTGCCAAAAGGCACCAAAAGACAATGAGAAACAAGATTCTCTGGTCTGATGAAACCAAGATTTAACTCTTTGGCCTGAATGCCAAGCGTCACGTCTGGAGGAAACCTGGCACCATCCCTACGGTGAAGCATGGTGGTGGCAGAATCATGCTGTGGGGATGTTTTTCAGCGGCAGGGACTGGGAGACTAGTCAGGATCAAGGCAAAGATGAACGGAGCGAAGTACTGTACAGAGAGATCCTTGATGAAAACCTGCTCCAGAGCGCTAAGGACCTCAGACTGGGGCGAAGGTTCACCTTCCAACAGGACAACCACCCTAAGCACACAGCCAAGGCTTTGGGACAAGTCTCTGAATGTCCTTGAGTGGCCCAGCCAGAGCTCGGACTTGAACCCGATCTAAAATCTCTGGAGAGACCTGAAAATAGCTGTGTAGCGACGCTCCCCATCAAACCTGACGAAACTTTAAAGGATCTGCAGAGAAGAATAGGAGAAACTCCCCAAATACAGTTGTGCCAAACTTGTAGCGTCATACCCAAGAACACTCAAGGCTGCAATCGCTGCCAAAGGTGTTTCAACAAAGTTTGAATACTTATGTAAATGTGATATTTCAGCTTTTTATTTTTAATAACTTTGCTAAAAACAAAGAAAAAAAAACAGGGCAGGTGCAAAATGCCAGAACGAAAATACACAAAAGACAGATACACGAAACATGATACATAGAGGCTCTGAAGTAACAAATGTGGAAAAAGTCAAGGGGTCTGAATACTTTCCGAATGCACTGTTTATACAGTACCAGTCAAAGGTTTGGACACACCTACTCATTCAAGGATTTTTTATTTTATTTTTTACTATTTTCTACATTGTAGAATAATAGAGAAGACATCAAAACTATGAAATAACACATATGGAATCATGTAGTAACCCAAAAAATATTTGCACACTCAACCAGCTTCATGAGGAATGCTTTTCCAACAATCTTGAAGGAGTTCCTACATATGCTGAGCACTTGTTGGCTGCTTTTCCTTCACTCTGCGATCCAACTCATCCCAAACTATCTCAATTGGGTTGAGGTCGGGTGATTGTGGAGGCCAGGTCATCTGATGCAGCACTCCATCACTTTCCTTCTTGGTCAAAATCCCTTACACAGCCTGGAGGTGTGTTGGGTCATTGTCCTATTGAAAAACAAATTGAGTCCCATTAAGTGCAAACCAGATGGGATGGCGTATTGCTGCAGAATGCTGTGGTAGCCATGCTGTTTAAGTGTGCCTTGAATTCTAAATAAATCACAGTGTCACCAGCAAAGCACCCCCACACCATCTTCTCCATGCTTCACGGTGGGAACCACACATGCAGAGACCATCCGTTCACCTACTCTGCGTCTCACAAAGACACGCCGGTTGAACTCTGTAAAGCATTTATTTGGTCTGCAATCTGAGGTGCAGTTAACACTAACTTATCCTCTGCAGCAGAGGTAACTCTGGGTCTTCCTTTCCTGTGGCTGTCCTCATTAGAGCCAGTTTCATCATAGCGCATGATGGTTTTTGCGACTGCACTTGAAGAAACTTTCTAAGTTCTTGAAATGTTCTGGATTGACTGAACTTCATGTCTTAAAGTAATGATTGACTGTCTTTTCTCTTTGCTTATTTAAGCTGTTCTTGCCATAATATGGACTTGGTCTTTTACCAAATAGGGTTATCTTCTGTACACCATCGCTACCTTGTCACAACACAACTGATTAAGAAGGAAAGACACACCTGTTAATTGAAATGCATTCCAGGTGACTACCTCAATAAGCTGGTTGAGAGAATACCAAGAGTGTACAAAGCTGTCATCAAGGCAAAGGGTGGCTACTTTGAAGAATCTCAATATTTGTTTAACACTCACCTTTTTAATTACAAAATAATTCCATAAGTGTTATTTCATAGTTTTGATGTCTTCACTATTATTCTACAATGTAGAAAATAGTAAACATAAAGAAAAACCCTGGAATGAGTAGGTGTGTCCAAACTTTTGACTGGTACTAATATATATATATATATATATATATAGAAACTGTAATACAAGTACAAATCACATCTCTACAGTTATTTAGCCTTGTTCATATTCAGCATTTCATTACAACACAATATTGGCAGTCAAAAGACAACCTCTTTATGATTAAGTAAAGATACTATAATGGTGGTCATATTGTCAGTCATGACATATCAAAACAATATAAATAAAATTAAGCAGCATCATTAAATTAGTCAAACACACATACATTCTTAGTCTACAATGTCACAGAAGCTCTGTACGACTGAACTCCTCAGGCTGATCAGCATAGTCATCATGAGCTGCTCCTTCAAGAAAGAAAAAGGGAGGGAGGTAGGCAGTGTGAGGATCAGCTCTCTATTTCACTCTTTGTGATTTCAATATAGTTCGGCTATGATTTCTTATTTACACGTTTTCTCCTACCACAATGAGTGATTTGCTTTTTACACTCCATCTCACCATAGTGCAGGTGTAGCTGTTTAGCATCAGCTCTGCTACTCTGGCCTCTGTAGCACTGTCCATCCAGGAGCCGCCTCCATATACATGGGTCACTGTGAGAGAGTGGGGCAGGAGGTGGACCTGGTCTAACATGGGACGCTTGGCCCAGCCAAGGGACTCCGACATGGCCTTGAACCCCACCTCCCCACTGAAAAACAGAGAAAAATAGATAAATGTAGTGATGCATTTGCAGCAATCTCATATTCTGAATGTATATACTCAGATGTTATAATTGCTGTAGCCTACCTGGGAGTTTGGGCATTGCAGTGGTAAAGATATTGTGTCATAATGTCATCATCAAATAGGTCATCAAACTTCCTATTGAAATCCGGTCGGAATCTGTTGACTAATCTCGGACCTAGGCAGTGGCTGCCTAGAGGTACATTAGAAGTGCCCATTCAAGAAGGCTCAAGGTCATTGGCCACATATAAAATGATGTCAAATAATGTTATACAGTGGGGAGAACAAGTATTTGATACACTGCCGATTTTGCAGGTTTTCCTACTTACAAAGCATGTAGAGGTCTGTAATTTTTATCATAGGTACACTTCAACTGTGAGAGACTGTGAGAGACGGAATCTAAAACAAAAATCCAGAAAATCACATTGTATGATTTTTAAATAATTAATTAGCATTTTATTGCATGACATAAGTATTTGATCACCTACCAACCAGTAAGAATTCCGGCTCTCACAGACCTGTTAGTTTTTCTTTAAGAAGCCCTCCTGTTCTCCACTCATTACCTGTATTAACTGCACCTGTTTGAACTCGTTACCTGTATAAAAGACACCTGTCCACACACTCAATCAAACAGACTCCAACCTCTCCACAATGGCCAAGACCAGAGAGCTGTGTAAGGACATCAGGGATAAAATTGTAGACCTGCACAAGGCTGGGATGGGCTACAGGACAATAGGCAAGCAGCTTGGTGAGAAGGCAACAACTGTTGGCGCAATTATTAGAAAATGGAAGAAGTTCAAGATGACGGTCAATCTCCCTCGGTCTGGGGCACCATGCAAGATCTCACCTTGTGGGGCATCAATGATCATGAGGAAGGTGAGGGATCAGCCCAGAACTACACGGCAGGACCTGGTCAATGACCTGAAGAGAGCTGGGACCACAGTCTCAAAGAAAACCATTAGTAACACACTATGCCGTCATGGATTAAAATCCTGCAGCGCACGCAAGGTCCCCCTGCTCAAGCCAGCGCATGTCCAGGCCCGTCTGAAGTTTGCCAATGACCATCTGGATGATCCAGAGGAGGAATGGGAGAAGGTCATGTGGTCTGATGAGACGAAAATAGAGCTTTTTGGTCTAAACTCCACTCGCCGTGTTTGGAGGAAGAAGAAGGATGAGTACAACCCCAAGAACACCATCCCAACCGTGAAGCATGGAGGTGGAAACATCATTCTTTGGGGATGCTTTTCTGCAAAGGGGACAGGACGACCGCACCGTATTGAGGGGAGGATGGATGGGGCCATGTATTGCGAGATCTTGGCCAACAACCTCCTTCCCTCAGTAAGAGCATTGAAGATGGGTCGTGGCTGGGTCTGCCAGCATGACAACGACCCGAAACACACAGCCAGGGCAACTAAGGAGTGGCTCCGTAAGAAGCATCTCAAGGTCCTGGAGTGGCCTAGCCAGTCTCCAGACCTGAACCCAATAGAAAATCTTTGGAGGGAGCTGAAAATCCGTATTGGCAGCGACAGCCCCGAAACCTGAAGGATCTGTATGGAGGAGTGGGCCAAAATCCCTGCTGTAGTGTGTGCAAACCTGGTCAAGAACTACAGGAAACGTATGATCTCTGTAATTGCAAACAAAGGTTTCTGTACCAAATATTAAGTTCTGCTTTTCTGATGTATCAAATACTTATGTCATGCAATAAAATGCAAATTAATTACTTAAAAATCTTACAATGTCATTTTATGGATTTATGTTTTAGATTCCGTCTCTCACAGTTGAAGTGTACCTATGATAAAAATTACAGACCTCTACATGCTTTTTAAGTAGGAAAACCTGCAAAATCGGCAGTGTATCAAATACTTGTTCTCCCCACTGTATCTACATGGGACGCTTGGACTGATCATATCAACTTCATACTTTCAAAATCTTAGCTAGCAAGCCAGCAGTCATCATCATGAATCAAGTCGACAATCTACTGGCAAATGCTTTTCAAATGAAGAGAAATTGTAGATAAAACTTATCGGTGCTGATCGGCCATAAACATTACACAACAAGTTGGAAATTAAACAATGAGTGGTTTGGAAGAAATCGGTGTCTAACTGCAAGCACTGCAAAGCAATCACTAGCCTGCTATTCAGTGGAGTGGGTGTGTGGTCCAAGTATGGGTTTAAGAGTCTCTTTTCCAAGTATAAAAGGATAAACATTTAACATTGGCCATGCTGTCAATCCAGCATGACTGCAGCCACATTCAAAACAACTGGAAACTCAGAATTTGGAAATCTCAGACTTCAGTGAGTTCAAGACAACAGGGAACTGTGAAAATAACAAGCTCTGACTGGGAAAGTACGTTTTGAATGGTCATCCAACTCGGTTTTCTAAGTCGGGAACTCAGGCCTCTTTCTAGAGCTCCAAACTGAAGATTACTGACATCATGATTCGACCTTGTTTCTTTCTGAGTTCACAGTTGTCTTGAAAGCACCATAAATCCAGAGAAAGCCATACTTTGATGACAAAATTTTCCCAGGAAGGACTGCCGCGCCACCTTCCTGTTCAAATGAGCACAGCACAACAAGGTGAGTCCAAAAATGTATGCTGCATAAATTATGTAATATGCCAGGGAGATATGAACACTGTAGCTAAGAAAGTAATACTAAGTGTATGTTGTGTAGTAACTTGTTGTAGCCCATGTGCCTCACCCTCCCATTCCCCTCATATCTTAGCCTACTGTTCTGACTTGGTGGTGCACATGTAGCCTATTTTAGAGAAATGTCATCATCGAATATTGTAAGAGTTTTCATTGCCTGCTTATATGCCCCCTTTATTTATCCTTGGTATACAGGGAGAAAACCATAAGAACAGCCCATGTTCTGAATTCTGTTGCTGTACATTTCAAAAGTGCTGAACAAATAGTTATGTTGACTATGTCCGTCCTAGCCCGCTCATTAATGTCTTAATCGAAATTACGGATGGCCTCTTATCCGCTCGTCGTCCCCTTATGCCATAGTTTGTACTTATCAATTGTCAGTAGAAACCACATTTGTTTAAGCAAGCCAGCCATGGTTTTTTTAAAGGCAGTAAATTAGGCTGAATTAACTGTTTCGCTACCAGACAAGGCTCTGCTGATAATCAGGTGTAACAGTGGTAAGGTTTTGGGACTGCTGTTGGGACTCTGCTGTTGGGACAGCTTTTTGTAGGCCCTAACAGTTTGTGGGCACCGCTTGACACCGTTATAGTGCAAGTAATGTATTGTTTATTGTTGTATGGTTTGCCCACCAAGATTTACATGCTAAAATCGCCACTGGATCTAGGAAGGAGAGATGGGGTAGTCAAGATTAGGGGAAAACGAGACAAAAGGATTTGCAAAACAGAAAGCAAAAGAAATATAGTTTCGGTACAGAGTTATCTCTTATCCCAGAACCCTAGCCCATGCCACCCAGACAACCCCTCCCTTCTCACCCTAGGCTCCTGTAGCTCGGATCACTGCCAGTGGGTTGAAGTTTGTGGATAAGGCAATTAGGGCCTCAACCCAGCGAGGGCAGCCTGGTCTGGCCGATCCCGAGGTTGAATTCACAGGCATGGGCTGGAAGCCCCGGGGGTCCACTATAATCAGGTGACTGACTGACAGGGAAATAAAGAAATGACCATGTTACTCTAAGTTCATACATGTTATGCTCTTCATCATAACACCAAGGATTAGCCACTAAAGAGTGTGTCATCTGTACATTTCTCCTCTGACCTCTGGGTATTGAATGGCATAGGATGTTGCCAAGTAACCGCCTAGACTGTGACCCATAGGATCATGAGATCTAGGGCCAGGGCCCGCCTACAATGCTTTATAGACCTGACTGACTCAGCCCGAGCTGGGTCCATGGGGAAGTGGGGTCTGGAGCTGCCTCCGAAACCAAGCAAGTCAAACACAAAGAGTGGCAGAAGGGGTCTAGGTTAAGTATCCATAACCCTACCTCTCCGCCAAATCCATGGACCATTACAAGAGGTGCATGTGCAACTGGAAGAGAAGAGGAAACGGTAAGTCGTTTGGCAGACTTAATTTAGTACAAAAAGTTCACTGATACTCCACTGGAATAGTAAGCATTTCTGTGCTATTCAGAGTGGGCATAGAGGTGGGGCGCCATGAAGGCCACCACTTACACCCAGATACTGACCTACAGAGAGGACACTTCATGATCAACAGCATTAATCAACTCGCCACTAGGATGTATAAAAACAATAAGATACAAAAAATAATTTAAAAACATGTTACTAAATGCGTATTCACTGTCTACCGTGCACAACTGTTTCCAAACCAAAGTGATCACTATTCTTAATTATTTCCAATAACTTACTTTGGTTCAGTCTCGTCTTGCATCGTTATTGCAAATAGAGAAGAGGGCATAAAGGGACATAGTCAATGTCTAAAATACATTAACAACACGTAAAATCAAAGTTAATTGCGACCGATGGTCGTTGTTTTGTAACATGGAACGAATGTAGATTAGATTATACATGCGGGAGGGAATGTAGTTGTTGTTACACCGGGGGTGTATTCAGTATCCCTTCCCGTATGTATTCATTATGTTTGTCGAAGGAAACCTACCAAACGGATGAAAACAGAACGAAACGGACCTACTTGAATTGGACCATTAGAAACGCGTTATCATTGCAAAACGTTTTCCGTTTGTCGTTGCTATCTGGAATCCCTGGGACGTCCGTACCCACATTGAAGTTGAAAATGGTAGGTTTAAGGATTTTTAAAAAAGGATTCCAGATAACAAACCTTTTTCCGTTTGGAGTTTTGCAACATACGAAACGTTTAACAAGATAATCGGCGTAATGAATACACCCCAGTTTCAGTGACATGTCATTTTTGTGCGGCGTCTGGCGGAAGCAACATCTTGATAGCAACATCTTGATTCTCTGCACGTTTTGGGGCTTTTTGTTCATAAGAAAGCATGTCCAACTCGGTAATTTCCGTTATTTCTCGGTTCTTGGAGGAATACAGGACCAAAACGTCGAATAAATTGAAAGTGGTCGATGCCTACCTTTTATACATCTTGTTAACTGGTGCATTGCAGTTTCTGTATTGCTTGTTGGTTGGCACCTTCCCATTCAACAGCTTTCTGGCCGGGTTCATATCTTGTGTTGGAGCCTTCATCCTGGGAGGTAATTTAACTGTCAACGTATTTGCATAATCTTGTGATAGTCAGCTGTGTTGTACATAAGTGAAGTATTAAGATAATCAATTGCAGCCACCATTATTGTGAAATGGTTTCTGATCAACCCTCCCTGCCTACAGTCTGCCTGCGTATCCAGATCAATCCAGATAACAAAGGAGACTTCCTGTCCATATCCCAGGAGAGGGCCTTTGCCGATTTCTTATTAGCCCACACTGTCCTGCACCTCGTGGTCATTAATTTCATTGGTTGAGAACTAGTGATTTGGACTCTCAGACCAGGTGTGAACAGTAGGCACACAGCACAAATGACAACATCCTCATAGTAATTGTTATCCAGTGTTCTACATCTGCATGTTACTGACATGATTCTTGTTTATTTCATTTCACAGATGAATAACAGACATGACCAAAATGCACCTGTCATCTCAAGACAACATTCATACAATAAGATTGTGCCACCCTCATTTACCCTGACTGTAAGTGCGTGGGCAGATCAATAATGACTGTAATAATACCTACATCTTCTACACATTTCTGTCACTCAACTCTCAGTTTCTTAAATAGTTATTTAGTACTGTTTGTATGATTGTTGCAATCCACTTGAGATTGTTGAAATAAAATAAACAGAATTGTTGAAAAGACGTAGTTGTGATTTTAATAGAAGATCTCTTTGCCCATATTGATAATAATTTTCTGAGCAGACCATTCAATAACTAGGACTGGAGACAACTACCCAATCAGACTTATTCTAAAGCTACTTGCACTGTAGGGCTGTTTATATACTACATGTTTATAACTTAATGATTAGCTATAGACTGCAGTATTCAAATATAAAATACATACTAAATTCCCAGATGCTTTTTTCTCTGACACCCAACAAAGCTTTCTATTTTTCATTACTAATGTAAAGATAGTTGTCCATTACACCTTTATGAATTACTAGCAATCAAAACTTGGTTAAGTATGTTTATCTCAGTATGAAAAAGTATAAAAATACAAGAAGTCTGGAGTGCAAAAAAACTATAAAAAGACATTGCATAGTATGGCTGAATATGTACACTATACATTGTTACAGAGTGTTAGGTTGGAAAAAAACAAATTAAAAAAAAAAGACTGCAGAGTGTATCACCAACTATGATAAGAAGAAGAAAAAAAGGCAACAGTAAACATGTAGTCCCCCCGAACGATAAAGATTTCCGAGTTCCCAGTTGTTTTGAACGCGGCATTAATCAAGATAGGCCTTTTTCGTTATCTGACACAACTGCAGGGCAGTATTCACTTTCGTGTATGCCCAGCGGATGACAGTAACATACATTTTAAAGGGAAAGAAAAAATGTTTCCAAACTTTGTAGCTAGTATTTTGGTATTTCAGAGCTTCCGTAAGTGCAACTACAATAATATTCCCCGAGCCTCATATACTTCCAGAGGAAGATTTCTCTACCGTTTGATACTTCTAAAAAGCATCCATGTAACGACAGGTAAATATATTTTCTGCACATATATTTATGTAAGCTATGAGCTTTATAATATTGCTGACAAGTTGTTATGTAGCTATCTATACAAACAATCTGTTTGCTAGTTAGAACAAATTATCTAGAAAAGCTAGCGCCAGCCAACTAGCTAGCTACTGTAGTTAGCTTGGGCATTTTCACATACCGGTAGCTATAATAATAATACAATATATATAATACCGGTAGCAATAATAAAGAGTACATTTGGAAACTTTGGGTATAAGGAGCCATGAAGATCAACGTGTGAAGTTCATAAGAGTATCAAAGTAGATGTCAAATGAAAGCTAAGAGTGTGTGTGTGTCTCTGTGTTCCTTCATAATCTAATGCAGCTGGATATCTTTGTGGATCTATCCAGACTTTAGACTGTTCGAATCCACATCCACTTGAAAGCGTTTTGCTACAAGAACTCTAGGGAAAGCTGGGAAGAGGGACACACACTTTCTCAAATGCAGTTCTCGAAGGAGTAAATCAATGCATTGTAAACATCTTGATTCTAGTAATCTTGTAATAAACATGAATTCAATTGTCCGTCTGTCATTCCACTCAAATGTATTATTCACAGATTGCCACCATGCCACTGACAAATGCTGAAAAGCAAAGAAGATACAGGCAAAGACTAAAGGAGAAGGGGAGTTATGAGGAGGTCAAAGAAAAAGACAGAAGGAGGCACAGTTTGAGAAAAGCACAGGCTAAAAGCCAAGGAAAATGTATGTTTCTTGTGTTTTGTGAGTTTGATCAATTGGGTCTTGAAAGGTGCAATAACATGTATTATTATTATTGATAGGGCATGAGTTTGACCATCATCTGCTGAAGATGGATCAATGTGGGAGACATGAAAGCAGTGGTCAGCCAGAAGAGCTGCTTGTAGGTTAACCCAGATTTTAGCCATTCTTCAATATGAGTAGCAATTAATTATACAATATCTAACACAATCGGCTGTTCATTAACAAGTTATATTGGTAAAATAGTTTATTTTCCTAACACCAACCATGGTCTGTTCTAGGATCACTCACTGCATTGGAGGCAGGTCAAAGAGGAGGCTGAAGAATGTGATATTCAGCAGAGCCAAGGGTCAGCAGTGTCATTAGGAGTTGAAATGTCCCAGGTTTGTCTAAAGGAGGACCCAAATGAACAACATCCCTCCTTTGACACAGTTTCAGACACCCATGGAGTCACAGAACAAGAGTGTGTATTTAAACACATGACATATCTCAAAGTAAAGGTAAGTAGCTATATCCTTAACTGCAAGCCTAGTTACAAGGCACAGAGTTATTGTTATACTGAATACAATGAATTATGTTTTCTCTGTGTCAGGTGCTGCCTTCTCCAGTCCCAGTCAAAGAGGAGTCTGATGAATGCTCCCTTCTACCAGTAGAAGAAGAAGCTGCCTTAACTACAGTGAAGGAAGAAGAGAATGAAGACTGGTTGAAGTCAGAAGATGAGGATGTCGTGAAAGTGTCAGTGCCTTGGGAGCCGTTGAAAACATCACCATCATCATCATGTTCAGATACAGAGGACAGTGAGATGGAAAGTGATATTTTGCAGGTGAGTTCAAACATTTAATAATAGACTGAGTGAAATAGACACACTTTGAGATGTTTTGTAAGGTTAGGTTTGTGTGCATTATCTCTTTAGTTTTGCCTTTATCAATGGGCCTCATAACGATATTTTATGAATGCTATGGAAAATGTCATGTTTTTTCTCTGATAGCACATGGACACAAAAACCCTCAGTAGAAAGAGGTCAAGAGCTGCTGTGGCCATTCTACCACAGGACCCCCTGGAGTCAGAGGTGGAGGACCTAAGTGACTCAGAAGATGA
The DNA here is from genome assembly GCA_023634145.1 of Thymallus thymallus. Classification (NCBI taxonomy): domain Eukaryota; kingdom Metazoa; phylum Chordata; class Actinopteri; order Salmoniformes; family Salmonidae; genus Thymallus; species Thymallus thymallus. The sequence continues at coordinate 14,291,502 of CM042393.1, read as the reverse complement.
TGACCGAGAGTACATTCCAAAACCAGGAGATCTGGAGGACGAGTCTCCTTCGAAGCTGACAAAAGGAGATGCTTCCCCATACCCTAAAACTGCAGAGTCTCCCAAGAGAAAGAAGAGAAAAAGCAGAAACTTAATTATATTAGTTCCTACAGACACACATAACTACAATCGCGACACAGTTGTAAGCCCATGTAATTCTAGCTCCTTCAAAACACAGCCAAGACATCCGCTTTGGAAGAAGGCCGACATAGATCCCTTCCAAGTTCCAGATCGAGTGTTTGTTGCACCACAGTGTGTTCAATCCCCCTATCGATATTTCAAGATGTTTTTCACTGATCAGATGATTGCACACATTTCTGAGCAGACCAACCTTTACTCTGTTCAACAGACTGGATCTGCAATCAACACAAACTCTGGAGAGATTGAGGATTTCTTGTCTATACTTCTCTACATGGGTGTTTTTGACTTTCCATCCTTTGTGGACTACTGGCATTCTGACTCTCGCTTCCCACCCGTGGCTGATGCCATGCCTGTGAGAAGGTTCCAGTCACTCCGCAGGTTTCTTCACTTCAATGACAACATGCAAAGTAATCACAGTTCTGACCGCTTCTACAAGATCCGACCTCTTTTTAACATGCTGCGTCAACAGTGTCTCCTCATCCAGCCAACCAACAGGCAGAGCATAGCTGAAGTCATGGTAGCTTACAAAAGCACCAAAGCAGGAAATCTTCGTCATTACAAATCTAATCAGCATGACAAATTTGGTTTGAGGTTATTCTGTCGGGGAAGTTCTTCAGGTATTATCCATGACCTGCTACTGTACCAAGGGGATACAACATTTCTCAACAATGGGCTAGATGAAGACGAACAGAATCCTCTGCTGGGTACCAAGGTTGTCACCACCCTCTGTACAACTATTGCAGAGCCAGAGGCTACAGTTGTTTTCTGTGACAACTACCTCATCAGTTTTGACCTGGTCAAGTCCCTGCAGGCTAGACTGGGTGTGAGGTGTATTGGCACTGTGAGAGCAAATTGCACAGGTGGAGCAACTGCAATGGATGACAAGGAGCTTGCAAAGCTAGGGCGTGGAGCATACGACTACTGTTCTCAAGAGGGGGTGATTGCTGTCAGGTGGTTGGACAAAAAGAGTGTCTCAATACTAAGCAATGCATGTGGAATTGAACCTCTGGGGTCTGTTAGGCGGTTCTGTAGGGAGACCCATCAAAAGATTGATATCACATGCCCATCAGTCATGTCGGCTTACATTCAAGCAAAGGAGGGCATCGATCTGTCCGATATGCTGGTGCATCTGTACAAGACACCTATGAAGGCACGCCGGTGGTACCAGCCTCTGTTTGGATACATCCTTGATCTGTGCATTGCCAATGGTTGGCTGATGTACAAGCGGGACTGTGACCTTCTCAAGGAAAAACCAATGCACCTTAAAAGGTTTCGTTTGTCTGTGGCAGGGACTCTGAAAGTAGTCAACAAACTCCCAGCCAGGGCTGGCCAACCATCAGTTCCTCAAAATCCATACAAAACTCCAAAGCGGCGGCACAATCCCAGAGCCTTACAGCCTACAGCAGATGTCCGCTATGACTGCCTTGGACACTGGCCTATCTTTGGTGAACAGAGGGGAAGGTGCAACCTGTGCGTCAAGGGCGTCTCGAGGTGGAAGTGTTCCAAGTGTGGTGATGGAAAGTTATTTTTGTGTCTGAACAACAAGCAGCAGTGCTTTGTGTGTTATCACCAGAAGTGATCATTATCAGAACAAATTAATTTTGGATTTTTTTTATTTAAAAAACATTACTTTTTTTGTTGTATTTCTATTCAAATTGAAGTTTCCATTAGGTTGATGGACAACCTAATTGTTATCACTGTTTCAACATTGATGCTGTTGTTAATTGTGGCCATTTTTGCTGTTACTGTGATGCCTATAATTTGGACTAGCATGAAGTAAAGGTTACTACAATACAATTTTTTGTATTGTTCCATAATTTCATGTACATTTAAGGTTTACTGAATTATTATAATTTTTGTGTTGCACAAATAAAAATGTGCTACTTGTTTCTCACTGTTGCCTCTTTGTTCAGAAGTTTCTTAATTCCACTAGTTGTTTTGACTATTCTGCACCCTACAGATGCATAGCTGTATTCTCAGTCATGTGAAATCCATTGATTAGGGCCTAATGTATTTATTTAAATTGACTGATTTACTGATATGAACTGTAACTCAGTAAAATCTTTGAAATTGTTGCATGTTGTGTTTATATTTTGTTCAGTATAATAAACAGAGCAGCAGCATATATGAAAGTGTGTGTCTGTGTGGTGTCAAAATGCATGTGTGACACAGGAGGTTGGTGGCACCTTAATTGTGGAGAATGGGCTCGTGGTAATGACTGGAGCGGAATCAGTGGAAAGGGTCAAACATGGTTTCCAGGTGTTTGAGGCCATTCCATTTGCACAGTTCCGGCCATTATTATTAGCCGTTCTCTCTCAGCAGCCTCTTGTGAATTGTGTGTTGACGTGTCAGTCTAAGTATGTGTGAATGTGTTTAGCCAATTCCTGAAGGTTACGTTCTGATTTAACTTAATCCTCCCTCGTCTCTGCTTCAAAGGACGTGACGTTTCAAGAGGGTTGAAGATCGTAGCAGGAAATCATTGCATTCAGGGATGGCGTATGTTTGGCTATGCTTTTCCCAAGTCGGACAGTATATTCGTGGATGGTACTGATTTAGAAAGTTGTTTTTGGCATCACCGAGCAGTGCCCATTAAATAATTACATCCAATTGTTAGACTACCACCCACTCCAAATCAAAACCAAATATGGATTCCATGTTGTTCTCGCTTTGCGTGCACACCTTTGTGTTTCACACCTGTTTGTCCCAGCTAATCAGCCTCGCATTATGGGAACCTTGTTGACGCAGAGAGAAAGTAGAACAGAGTGTGCGCGCAAACATTGACATCCATGTTTGGTTTTGATTTGGAGGGAGGTGGTAGCATCTAACAACTGGATGTAATTATTCAATGGGCACTGCTCGGCAATGCTGCAAACGACGACTTGAAAGTGTCGCCAAACAGGGCCGGCAAATAACTCAAGGTTTAGCCACACATGGAAGAATACGTTTCACTGCACTCAGTGTGACAATATATTTCTCTTCACCCACAGCTGAACCAAAACACTTGATGCTCCAACTGCGAAAGGGTTCAATCATGACGGGACCTTGAAACGTCACCGACAATGATGTGTAAAGGCACTAGAGCAAAGTTGTAAGGTTAGTGCAATCTGGGATCTGTGAGAAATCCTTAACCGTTACCTTATCAATTTTTAAATTTCATCTTCAATAGACCCCTTTACCAAAGGTGTTCTATCTGTGCCTTTACAGTACACGACACACATGCGCGTGACTCTTGGCTGCAGTAAGAACGCAACTGCCATCCTCGTCCAATCAACAGCCTAGATTTATGTTTTTGTTACTTCTGAACAAAACTTTTTTGGGTTCTCATATGCTTTCAATTATGTTTTGATTCTTGCTTGAAAAGTCACTAAGATTATATTTGATTGTGATCTTTGTAAAATAGCCAAAGAGACAGCTTAAAGTGGAAGTGTATTTTTTAAAGTCTAATGCTGATGATTTGCGATTATGACACAACCGTTATATTAAGCAGGAAATTCATACGAGCCTTAAAATCCAATCGGCTATTTTCACGCTTCCGGGTTTCATAAACAGGAAGCAAAGATTGTTGTGTAAACTGACATCCGGTTAGCAACAATGGCCGAAGCGACGTCTAAATGTTATTGCTGTGTGCCTCATTGTAAATCGAACAAACAACGGCAACCTTATTTAAGTTTCCATGGTTTCCCTAGTAACACAATTGAAAAGAATAAGTGGGTTCAAGCAATTCGTAGAGATGAAGGTCAGGACTTTACAATACTCCGAGGGAGTACATATGTTTGTAGCCGGCACTTCAGTGAAGCAGACTACACTCCAGCGACCGGACGCAAGCGGCTGAAAATCGGGACAGTACCGGGCCGTTTTCAATGGAATAATTGGGGAGTGTCACAACGGGAGTCCGTGTATGATCTAGCAACAACTCGCTTCGGCCATGACGTTCGTCCTGACATTTCTCTGAAAGAATGCCTGTGTGAGGACATCTCTGAGGTAACAGTGTTAACCGATCATGATTACACTGCTTCTCCTACTCCAGGTATGTTGATGCGAGAGTGAATCGTGAAGTAGGCTATTTTGCATGTCTGGTTTATAATATGTTATTTGTTCTTGACAGTTTTTTTTATATGCACCGAATATTGTACACATTTTGAGTGTTTGCGCTAATGTGACACATGGGCTTATGTCAAATATGTATTGATTCGATAGGCTACACGTAATAACATTTATCTGATTCAGAGTCAGATGGTTAAAATGTTCTAATTACTTTTTATTACCCCAAATCTCTCACAGTATTATTAACGTTCAAATAAATGTCAGTCATACAACACTGAGATTTGATAACTAAAGATGTTTTGTTGACGCTAAACTAGCATAACGTTACCGGCGTAACGTCAACTAGTTAGGTTAGCCACTTACCTTCGTGTTAGCCACTTACCTTCGTAGATTAGAATTAGAATCCTAAAGTAGTGTGACATGCACTCATAAATAACATGTAAATATATGCTTTTTTTCCTGGCGTTCTATAAGAACTCAAATTTCGCGCATCGCAATCGGGCGGCAATGTTTGCAAACAAAGAAAGGGGTCTATGGGGGGTTCTGTTCTTGCTGGTACATTGGTGTCGTTGAAATCCATTCAATACATGCATTTTCGTTGCATTTTCGTTCTTTTGACGTGCCAAATGCAGGGAAGTAGGATTCACTTTCACGTATGCCCAGCAGAGGTAGCAGTGAAATACCCTTTAAAGGAAACGAATGTATTTTCACATTCTTGTATTTTCGAGCTTCCGTATGTGCAACCACAATAATATTCCCCGAGCCTCGGATACTTCTGAAACCATCCATGTTACATGTAACTAACTACAGGTAAATATATCTTCTGCGTATATATTTATCTAAACATGTGCGCATTATTTCCATTTGATGACAAGTTGGTTATGTAGCTAGCTGTACAAGTAATCAGTTTGCTAACTAGAAGCGAATTATCTCGCTAGAATAGATAGCTAGCTACAAGCTAACGTTAGCTAGTTAGCTTTTGGGCAATTCCACGTACTACTACACACACACACACACACACACAAATATATATACAATTTCAAAGATTTTAGTGAGTTACAGTTCATATCAGGAAATCAGTCAATGTAAATAAATACACTAGGCCCTAATCAATGGATATCACATGACTGGGAATACAGCTATGCATCTGTTGGTCACAGATACCTTAAAAGAAAAAGGTAGGGGCGTGGATCAGAACCAGTCAGTGTCTGGTGTGACCACATTTGCCTCATGCATCTCATTCGCATACAGTTGATCGGGCTGTTGATTTGTGGAATGTTGTCCCACTCCTCTTCAGTGGCTGTGCAAAGTTGCTGGATATTGGCGGGAACTGGAACACGTTGTCGATCCAGAGCATCCCAAACATGCTCAATGGGTGACATGTCTGGTGAGTATGCAGGCAATGGAAGAACTGGAACATTTTCAGCTTCCAGGAATTGTGTACAGATCCTTGTGACATGAGGCCTTGCATTATCATGCTGAAACATGAGGAGATGGCGCTGATGAATGGCATGACAATGGGCCTCAGGATCTCGTCACGGTATCTCTGTGCATTCAAATTTCCATTGATAAAATGCAATTGTGTTATCATATTCCTGCCCATACCATAAATCCAACCGCCACCATGGGGTACTCTGTTCACAATGCTCGCCACACAATGCCATACACGATGTCCACCATCTGCCTGGAACAGTTAACTATTTTTGTGCTTTTTATTGTCCCCTGCACATGGTGTACCTGTGTAATGATCATGCTGTTTAATCAGCTTAATCATACTCACTAACTGGGACGTAAACATATTTGTGCACTTTTTTTGTTGTCCATTTCCCAACCTGTTAGCTGCATAATCCTAACAGGGTGGACATTTGGAACCTACATTAGCGATAGCTCTGTGGGTATGCAAAATTAAGCTAACATAATGGTGAAAGCTTGCACAGGATTTGAACTTTTCTATCAAACATTGAGAGAATTGAGCTGGATTGGAAAGCAACCATTTAATTGTCTCTTGACAAATTCTACTATTTTGTGTTTTTTTTGCGCTGATCTTAACTGTTTTTGTACATAATGTTTCCTCCATCATTTTCTATGACCGAAAAGAGCTTCTGAACATCAGAACAGCAATCATTAACCTTGATTTGGATAAAGGTTTCTACTTCAACGAGTCTCAGGTGCACAACATACTGCTCACCACCAGACAAGGCCCTAAAGCTTGATTATTGGTTGATTCTTTTAATCAGCTGTTTAGTGCTAGGGCAAAAACCAAAATGTGCACCTCTAGGGGTCCCCAGGACCGAGTTTGGGAAACCCTGGTGTCAGTGTAGCTGGGGAGGGAGTGTAATTATTTAACTGGAGGCCCACACAGTGTATGGATCTGTGAAAATCTGCTACAGTCAGTGTAGATGGAGCCAGGTGTGGGTGAAGCTGACCGCTGAGAACTCTAGAGCTAAATTAGGCCCAACGTGTAGTGGTTCGTAGGAGCATGTTAAATGAAAGCTGTGTATGTTTGTGGTCTTTTATAATCAAATGTAGCTGTGATATCATTGTGGGTCTATCCCTCTTTGGAATTTTTGAATCTATATCCACTTGAAAGCATTTTGTACAAAAACTGTGAAGACGGTCACTGATTGGCTGGGGAGGAACAAGTGTGTGTTATTTATCAAATGCAGTTGTTTGAAGGGGTGAATCAATTGATTGTAAATATCTTGATACTAGTAGTGTTGTACTGGAAATGTTTAAGCAAACACACATTTGCTTAAACTTTGCAATTAATTGTTGTTTGGCATACATCGAAAGATCTGAGTCTCAGCATAATTATGTTATTATGTAATTTCCCTTAAGCTAACATCAGGGGATGGCAGGTAGCCTCCCGGTTCGAGCGTTGGGCCAGAAACCGAAAGGTCGCTAGTTTGAATCCCAGAGCCGACAATGTACTTAAACCCAATTGATCTAACTCAACATTTGGGTGGTTTGTTTGATTGACAGGTCACGAGTTGTCTGTTCATCATCTGCTGAAGATGGATCAATATGGGAGATATGAAAGCAGTGTTCAGCCAGAAGAGCTTTTTGTAGGTTAACTCAGATTTTATTAGTTCTTCAAAATTATAAAATATTGAGTTTTACACCTAAACTAATCGGCTATCCATTTAACAAGTGTTATTGGTCAACTTGAGTTTATTCTTCTAACACCAATCATGGTCTGTTCTAGGATCACTCATTACATTGGAGCGAGGTTAAAGAGGAGGCTGAAGAAAGTCAGATTTCAGCTGTGTCATTAGGAGTTGAAACGTCCCAGGTTTGTCCAAAGGAGGACCCTGATAAACAAGATACCTCCTTTGACAAAGTTTCAGACATCCATGGAGTAACAGAGCAAGAGCGTGGACATGAAAGCATGACACATCTAAAGGTAAGTACCTCCTTAACACTGTGCAAGCCCACCTACAAGGCCCAGATGTTAGAATTATGTTTTCTCTGTATCAGGTGCTGCCTTCTCCATTCCCAGTCAAAGAGGAGTCTGAAGAATGCTCCCTTCTGAAAGTAGATGAAGAGGAGGTTGCGTTAATTACAGTGAAGAAGGAAGAGCCTGAAGACTGGTTGAAGTCAGAAGATGAGGATGTGGTGAAAGTGGCTGTGCCTTGTGAGCCGTTGGAAACATCATCATGCTCAGATACAGAGGATACAGAGGACAGTGAGATGGAAAGTGATAATGTTCGGGTGAGTTCAAGCATTTAATAACAGACTGAGTGAAATAGACACAATGTTGTTTTCTAGGGTTAGCTTCTTGTAGGATCAAACTTTCTTCACTCCACTAGTTGTACCACAAATATAGCTTTCAACCTTCATTTTTTCTGCCACAGTGACTGCATTTTGAATGGGCTACTGCCATATACAAGAAAGTGAAAACATTTTTTAAATTTTTTTTTAACATGAAATACAGAAATATCTCATTTTCATAAGTATAAACACCACTGGGCCAATACATGTTAGTATCACGTTTGGCATCGATTACAGCTGCTGATATCTTGATGTTGCTTCAATATATCCACATTATTTTCCTTCCTTATGATGCCATCTATTTTGTGAATTGCACCAGTCACTCCTGCAGCAAAGCATACACAATCCATGTCTCAGTTGTCTCAAGGCTTAAAAGTCCTTCTTTAACCTGTCTCCTCCCCTTCACCTACACTGATTTGAAGTGGGTTGTGACATCAATAAGGGATCATAGCTTTCACCTGGTCCATCTACAGCGGGTGAAATAAGTATTGAACACGTCACAATTTTTCTCAGTAAATATATTTCCAAAGGTGCTATTGACATGAAATTTTCACCAGATGTTGGTAACAACCCAAGTAATCCATACATACAAAAAAAGTTCAGAAATTAAGTTGTGAAATGACACAGGGAAAAAGTATTGAACACACGAAGAAAGGGAGGTGCAAAAAGGCATGGAAAGCCAAGACAACAGCTGAAAACTATCAGTAATTAAAAAGCAATCCAGCCCCCTGTCAGTGCAAATTAATATCAGCTGGTTCAGTCCCAACTGATGGCCTACAAAAAGGTCTCATTGCCAAGGTGTCACACAAGACACATCTCATGATGGGTAAAAGCAAAGAGCTGTCTCAAGACCTTCGCAACCTAATTGTTACAAAACATAATGATGGCATTGGTTATAGGCGCATTTCTAAGCTTCTGAATGTTCCAGTGAGCACTGTTGGGGCCATAATACGGAAGTGGAAAGACAATCATTTCACCATAAATTTGCCTTGACCAGGTGCTCCTCGCAAGATTTCTGACAGACGAGTGAAAATAATAATCAGAAGAGTTGTCCAAGAGCCAAGGACCACTCGTGGAGAGCTTCAAAAAGACCTGCAATTAGCAGGTACTGTTGTCTCAAAGAAAGCCGTAAGTAATGCACTCCACCGCCATGGTCTGTATGCACACTCACCACGCAAGACTCCGTTGCTGGAAAAAAAGCATGTTGAAGCTCGTTTAAAGTTTGCTGCACAACATTTGGAAAAGCCAGTGAAATACTGGGAGAATATAGTGTGGTCAGATGAGAGCAAAATTGAACTGTTTGGATGTCATAATACACATCATGTTTGGAGGAGAAATGGCACTGCACATCACCCTAAAAACACCATACCAACAGTGAAGTTTGGAGGTGGGAACATCATGGTGTGGGGCTGCTTTTCAGCAAATGGTACTGGCAAACTTCACATAATTGAAGGAAGGATGAATGGTCAAATTTACCGAGACATTCTTGACAAAAATCTTTTGCCATCTACCAGGATGATGAAGATGAAACGAGGGTGGACATTTCAACAAGACAATGATCCCAAACACACAGCCAAGGAAACTCTCAATTGGTTTCAAAGAAAGAGAATAAAGCTGCTAGAATGGCCAAGCCAATCACCTGACTTAAATCCCATTGAAAATCTATGGAAAGAACTGAAGATCAAGATTCATAGAAGAGGCCCACGGAACCTTCAAGATTTGAAGACTGTTTGTGTGGAAGAATGGGCCAAAATCACACCCGAGCAATGCATGCGACTAGTTTCTCCATACAGGAGGCGTCTTGAAGCTGTCATTACCAACAAAGGCTTTTGTACAAAGTATTAAATAAATATCAGTAAGTGTGTTCAATACTTTTTCCCTGTGTCATTTCACATTATTACACACAACTTAATTTCTGAACTTATTTGTTTTGGTTTCTTTGTATGTATGGATTACTTGGGTTGTTACCAACATCTGGTGAAAATGTCATGTCAATAGCACCTTTGGAAATATATTTACTGAGAAAAATGGTGACATGTTCAAAACTTATTTCACCCGCTGTATGTCATGGAAATGTTTTGTATACTCAGTGTAGATGACAACTTAACCAAACATCTGACATTGTTTTTCTATTGGAATTGAATTGTGCTTTTAGATGGTTGAAAGCATAGTGATAACACATTGGGAATTCAGCAAACTTCTGGTTGTCTTTTTGAGTGGGTGAATAAAGGTTCAACTTTAATTGATGAACATCTCAACCAAATATTACCCAAATGTCCAACTTGAAATTATGTAGTGTGCCCAGTGGGAACTGACTTTCTGACTGTACTGAACCCCCCCCCCCCCCCCCCATCTCTGCTTCAAAGGACTGTGAAAACCATGAGCGTGATGTTTCAAGAGGAGCGAGGACTAAAGATTGTAGCAGGACATCATTGGATCCAGGGATGGCACCAGATACAGATGAGAAAGCTAATGCTGTTGATTTCAGTGAGTACCATTAGTGGGGTGTAGATAAAATAATGTGTTACATAACAAATGTTTCATTGCTCCTTAACTATCTCACTGGGCACAAACATCAATTCATCGTCTATTCCACGTTGGTTTACGTGTAAACAACATTGATTCAACCAATGTGTGCCCAGTGGGATGGCTCTATAATGAAGTAGTACTTGAATTCATTTGATGTTCTTCTTGCTTTCCTGTAGGTGGCTTTGAAGGGGGATCCTCCTTCTACCCTTGCCCCCATTGTGCAATTGGCTTCACCATAGAACGCTTTTTCCTTGGGCACCTCAAGAGGGACCACCCTAAAGATTACATTGCAATGCTGAAGACAGGGAAAATCAAAGCCTATAAAAGAGGGAGTTTACGGGTGACCCCAGCCACATGCCCACAATGTGGCAAGAGCTTCACCAATAAATATGTTATGCAAACGCATCAGAGGACTCATGCAGGGAAGAAATCCCATCACTGTGCAGACTGTGGGAAGAGCTTTGTCTACGCTGATGCACTTAAAAGACACAGATGGACTCACACTGGGGAGACAATATAAATGCTCTTGCGTGTGGGAAAGGATTCAGCTGACAAACTGATCTGACCAGCCATGAAATTATCCATACAGGAGCGGGACCATATAAATGCTGTGTGAGAAAGGATTAAATCAGGACGTAACTTAAAACGTCACCGACAATTATGTAAAGACCGAGCAACGCAAGAAGTACATATATGAACTTTAGTGAGTAGGTGTCAGAGGATGGCAATAAGTAACATATTATTAATATATAATAATGTAATACACTGCCACCTAATTAAAAGTCTGTTCTTGGTACATTGGTCTAGTTGAAAATGTAACTCATTCAAGACGGGCCTTTTCCTTATCTGACGTAACTGTACGGCAGTAGGATTCATGTGCATGTATGCCCAACAGATGGCAGTAAAATACATTTTTAAAGGAAAATAAAATATTTTCGAGTTTCCGTATGTGCAACCTTAATAATATTCCCCAAGCCTTGGATATTTCTGTAAAGCATCCATGTAACTTGCAAGCAGGTAAAGAAATGTTCTGCGTTTTATATTAGCTTTATTGCCGTTTGATGAGAAGTTGGGTATGTAGCTAGCGATACAATCCATCTGTTTGCTAGCTAGAAGCTAATTATATAGGTAGATGGCTAGCTATAACAAATAGCTAGCTTAAGTTGACGTTAGCTAGTACGCTACTTTTATGCTTTAGGGCAATTCTACGTACTAGTACCGGTATATCAGAGTAGGTATACATGTTTGAATACTGTAGGTATTAAGAAGGACCCATTAGGACCAACGTGTTTAGTTCATAGGAGCATGTCAAATGAAAGCTAAGAGTGTGTCTGTGGTCCTTCATAATCAAATGCAGCTGGGATTTCAGTGTGGATCTAGCTAGCTATACCGCTTTGGACTTTTCGAATCCACCTCCACTTGAAAGCGTTTGACTGTGAAGAGGGTCTCTTGATTGGCAAGGGAGGAACACATACAGTTGTTGTTTTTCTCAAATGCAGTTCTTGAAGGGGTGAATCAATTGATTGTAAACTATTGCTACTGGTAGTTTTGTAATAAATATTAATTCAATTGTCATTCCACTCAAATGTATTATTCACAGTTTGTCACCATGCCACTGACACATGCTGAAAAGCAAAGATGCAAAGACTAAAAGAGAAGTTCAATTAAGTGGTCAAAGAAAAATACATAAAATGGAACATGTTTTTAAACAGCACAGGCTTAGACAAAGAACATGTATGTTTCTTGTGTTTTGTGATTTTTGTCTAAATTTAGAAACAAACTGCTAAAAGAAGACGTTACTTTGATGAGAGCATATATTACATATTTCTACCTCTGTTACTATTCAGACTACATCATGAAGAGAATAACATTCATATCCACAAATATGCATTTCTGTAGAGTACAAATTGGGTACCCAGGATGACCTACCATAACATAATTATGTTACTGTGTGTTAATCCGCTTAATGTAGTTTGATAACCAAAGGTTGTTTTTAAAACTCAAGTTGTCATAGCTGACTGCCCATTCTTTCAGCAGACATTTTTAAGTTTTTGGACAACGTAGTCGCATAAAAAACAAACAATTAATACCATCATTCTGTTGCCAAACATGGCATCCTCACAGTTCTTTAATAAACCATTCCACTCTATGCACTATGCCTACTTTTAACAATGCCTACTGAAAATTGTACATAAACAAATGTACATAAACTTTGCAATGAATTGTTTTTGTTTGACACATTTAAAGTGAAAGATCAGTATAATTCTGTTATTGTGGAATTGTCCTTTAGCTACCATCAAGATTTGTGCCATTGTTGCCTTTCATATGGGCTTTGTTGATCCTTGTGATCTAACTCAATATTTGGGTTTGTTGTTGACAGGTCACGAGTCTGATCATCATCTACTGAAGATGGCTCAATATGAAAGCAGTGGTCAGCCAGAAAAGCTGCTTGTAGGTTAACCCACATTTTATGCGTTCTTCAAAATGAGAAGCAATTTAATTATACAATATCTAAAATGATTGGCTATTCATTAACAAGTTTTATTGGTCAAATTGAGTTTATTCTTCTAACACCAACCATGATCTGTTCTATGAACTCTCACTGCATTGGAGGCAGGTCAAAGACGAGGCTGAAGAACTTCAGATTTCAGGTGTGTCATTAGAAGTTGAAACATCCCAGGTTTGTCAAAATGAGGACCATGATGAACAAGATCCCTCCTTTGATCCAGTTTCAGACAACGATGGGGTCATGGAGCAAGAGTGTGGACATAAAAGCATGACTTATCTCAAAGTAAAGGTAAGTTCCTCAACACTGTGCAAGCCCATTGACGAGGCCCAGAGTTATTGTTAAAATGACACTGAATTAATTATGTTTTCTCTGTGTCAGGTGCTGCCTTCTCCAATCCCAGTCAAAGAGGAGTCTGAAGAATGCTCCCTTCTACCAGTAGAAGAAGAAGTTGCCTTAATTACAGTGAAGGAAGAAGATAATGAAGACTGGTTGAAGTCAGAGGATGAGGATGTCGTGAAAGTGTCAGTGCCTTGGGAGCCGTTAGAAACATCATCATCATGTTCAGATACAGAGGACAGCAAGATGAAAAGTGATATTTTGCGGGTGAGTTCAAGCATTTAATAACTTACTGAGTGAAATAGACACTTTGAGATGTTTTGAAGGGTTAGCTTCTTGTAGGTTCAAACTAAAAGTGTCTTCATTCTACTAGTTATTTTCACCGTTTTTCACTCTACCTATTATAAGCTGTGTACCACAAACCTAGCTTTCAACCTTCATACTTTCTACCACTTTGTGACTGCATTTGGAATGGATACTGACATATACAAAAAGTAGGCCAGGTATAGGTTTAGTGGCAATGTATAAACTTAAGTCTAGCTTAATAAAGTTAAGATTTCACAAACACAAAGCATAGCTTTCTTGAGCAGCTACTAGCTTAAGTGCTGTGCCTAGTTAGTTACAGAATCTTCAAGAATTGGCTGAATACTAACTTTCCACCCCCTCATCTCTGCTTCAAAGGACTGTGAAAACAATGAGCATGACGCTTCAGGAGTGAAGATTGAAGATTGCAGCAGGACATCATTGGATCCAGGGACGGCACCAGATACAGATGAGAAAGCTAATGCTGTTGATTTCAGTGAGTACCATTGGTGGGGTGGGTTGCAGTTATGGTGTAGAGATATAATAATGTGTTACATCGGCCTCCCGAGTGGTGCAGCGGTATAAGGCACTGCATCGCAGTGCTTGAGGCATCACTACAGACCCAGGTTGTACAGTGTTTCCTCCAACTCATTGGTGTGGCTGACTTCCGGGTTAAGTGAGCAGTGTGTCAAGAAGCATTGCGGCTTGGCAGGGTCGTGTTACATAGCTCTCAACCTTCTCCTCGCCCAAGTCCGTATGGGAGTTGCAGCGATGGGACAAGACTGTAACTATATGACGAAATTGGGGAGAAAAAGGGGCAAAAATAATAATGTGTTACATGTACATAACACGTTTCATTTCTCAATAACTATGGCTCTAGAAGGAAATAAAACTGCAGTTAATTTGATGTTTTTATCTCTGTCTTTTAGGTGACTCTAAAAGGGGGTCCTCCTTCTACCCATGCCCTCATTGTACACTTGGTTTCACCATAGAACGTTTTTTCCACGGACACCTCAAGAGGGCCCACCCTGAAGAGTACATCACTTTGCTGAAGTTTCGGAAAATCATAGCATCCCCAGCCACGTGCCCACAATGTGGCAAGAGCTTCTCCAATAAATATGTTATGAAAACGCATCAGAAGAGTCACACAGGAGAGAAACCATATCACTGTGCAGACTGTGGGAAGAACTACGTCTTCGCTGATTCACTCAAAAAACACAGATGTGGGAAAGGATTACGAAGACAAACCCATCTGACCAGCTATGAAATGATCCCCACAGTAGAAAGACCATATACATGCATTCAGTGTGGAATAGGATACCGATTTCAAACCCAACTGACTAGCCATGAAAAGAGCCACACAGGAGAGAGACCATATAAATGCTCTCAGTGTGGAAAAGAATACCGAAGACCAGCCCATCTAAAAAGACATCAAATGACCCATACTGAAGAGAGGCCCTATGATTGCCTCAGGTGTAAGAAGTCATTCTACCGGCCTGAAACTCTTAAAGCACACCAGAAAACCCACACAGGAGAAAAGCCTTATCAGTGCTCTCAGTGTGACAAATGTTTTGGCTTTTCCAGAGACCTTAAGAGACATCAGTTGACACATACAAGGGAGACCCACACTGGACAGAGGCCCTATGATGTCCACGGGTGTAAGAAGTCTTCTGGCCAGCTGGAAGCTCTGAAAGCACACCAGAAAACACACAAAGGAGAAAAGCCTAAGCCTTATCAGTGCTCTCAGTGTGACAAATGTTTTGGCTTTTCCAGAGATCTTAGAAGACATCAGTTGACACATACAGGGGAGAAACCGTTTAGTTGCCCCCAATGTGAAAAATGTTTCGGTAGGAAATGGGAATTGACGTACCACCTACGGACACACAGCGGAGAGAGGCCTTATCACTGCTCTGAGTGTGGACAGAGCTTTAGCTTAAGGGGCAACTTTAAACGGCACCAGCAGAGCCATACAGGGAAGAAGACGTTTCACTGCACTCAGTGTGACAAGAGTTTCTTCAGAGCGGCTCACCTGAAAACCCATCTCCTCATTCACAATAGAACCAAAACAGTGGTCTGCTCTAACTGTGGGAAAGGCTTCAATCATGACGGGAACTTAAAACGTCACCAACGATTCTGTATGAAGACATTAGAGCAACATTTTAATGCACCCCCATCTGTAGAAGTACAGATATGATCATTAGTGTGGTGTCAGAGGATGGGAATAAAGAAAATATTATGAATTATATAATAATGTAATACAATGCCATACAAGTCTGTTCTTCTTGGTACATTGATCTCTAGTTCAAAATCACTCAAGGGAGAGGCCTTTTCGTTCTCTGACAACTGTAATGCAGTAGCATTCACTTTCATGTATGCTCATTAGGTGGCAGTAAAATACGAAAAATTTTTTACACGTGGTGGTACTTTTAACTTTTCGAGATTCTGTATGTGCAACCGCTATAATATTAGCCGACCCTCCGATACTTCTGAAAAGCATTCATGTAACTAGCTAAAGATATTTCTGAATATATATTTATTTAAACATATATGAGCTTTATAATTGGGTGTGCAGCTAACTATACAAGCCATCTGTTTGCCAGATAAATTAGGGCAATTCCATGTAACGTTACTTGTAGTATCATGGTGCTAGTACGGTATAACAAAAAGAGTAGCTAGCTATGCATGTTTGAAACTGTATAAAGACCTATGTGGACCAACGTGAAGTTCATAGGAGCATCAAGTTGGGTGTCAAATAAAAGCTAAGTGTGTGTCTGTGTGTGTTCCTTCATAATAAAGTGTAGCTGGGATATCTTTGTGGATCTATCCCTCTTTGGACATTTCTAATCCACCGCCACTTTTTCGCTGAAGTCTTCATGGTCCGGATAAAACTGAGAAAGTAATTAAAGTTCAATGTGTTTCCATCGCCTTTTCAACTCTACCCGTAGTTTTGTCACAAAAACTGTTGCTGTTAAATAGTGTAACGAACATAGTTTGATAGTGTAAACAGTCTAGGACACTGATTTCCCATAAAATAATCAAGTCGTTTTTTATTTGGATGAACAAAGACTGAACCCCAGCACTGAACCGCCGCACAAAACGCCTTCCCAAAAACTTTCCCTCAGCATGCCCCAGCATCCGCAACTAATATGCATCACATTGTGTGATAGGCTGAGAGACTTTCGAATGTGTAAACATTACCCCATTATTAAACTGAATAGTAGTATGTCTGACTAGGCACGCATGAGTTGGTGCTCAACTCAATCTCTTGTCCCGTGCCAGTGACCTCATGCTCTGAAACAACCCCAAAGTAAAGTTTGAGCCTGTTGTAGTGTACCACTGCATGATAAGGTCCATTACACTGTACTACTTCATACAGCACCTCTGACATTTTCTTTGCAATTTTGAAAGGACCCTTGAATTACTTTCTCAGTTTGCGTGACAAACCCTTTTTCCTCTGGTAGTCTCTAAGCCACACATATTCATTTTCCTCATACATATGGGGTGTCACCTTTAGATCAAAGTATTGCTTTTGTTTACCTCTGGCTTTTAGGAGATTTCTCTTAACCACATCAACTGGTAAAGTTATTTCAGTACCAAACAACACCCTGTATGGTGTGAACCCCGTGGAAGATTGAACACTACTCCTGTATGCCATCATCACATATGGGAGTATCTCATCCCAATTTCTTTGATTGTCATCAACAAAAAGTGGCAGCATGTTGATCAGAGTTCTGTTCATTCTTTCCACTAAACCATCTGAGTGTGGGTTGTACAAAGTGGTTATTGTTTTGTTCATTTGTAAAAGATTGCACATCTCTCTAAAAAGAGTAGATTCACAATTTCGCCCCTGGTCGCTATGGATAGAGCGAGGAACACCTAGCTTCATCAAAAAGTGTCTGAAATGTTTAAGAAACACTACCACAGCAATAAGTTCCTTCTTGGTAGTTGAATACTTCGTCTCCTGTTTTGCCAGTGCCCGACTGGTATATGCTACTACTCTCTCTCTACCCTTGTGTTTCTGGAAGAGGACTGCCCCTATGCCTGTGTCACATGTCAGTATCCATTATGAAATGTAGATTTGGGTCCGGGAACGCAAGTATGGGGGATGTGGTAAATTTGGACTTGAATTCATTAAAGGCCACTTCACTTCACACGCTGCATTCCACTCAAACGTTTTATCTATCTGTACGAAGGCTCGCCATAGCTGCCAACTCTGGTATGAACCTCCTTGCCTCAGTGAGTTGGGGCTAGGCCATGACCTGACTGTTTCTGTTTTCATGGGGTCAGTGGACACTCCCTCAACCGAGATTATGTGTCCCAGGTAGCTCATCTGTGACCTGAACAAATGGCACCTAGATGGCTTCACCTTAAATTCTGCCTGCTCCAATCTTCTGAAAACCTAATCTAAACGCTTCACATGCTCTTGAAAACAAAATAATGTCTAAGTACACCAAACATGTTGCCCACTGTAAATCAGCCAAAACCAAGTCCATGAGACACTGGAAGCTGCTTGGAGCATTTGTCAACCCAAACTCCATGACCTGGAATTGGTCACTAAAGCAGTTTTGCAACCATCTTCTAGGTGCATCTCGATTTGCCAGGACCCACTGGCTAAATCTAAAGTGGAAAACCACTGAGCACCAGCAAGCGAGTCCAAGGTCTCGTCGATCCTAGGAAGCATCTTTTACAGTGTTCTCGTTTAATCTTCTGTAATCCGCACAGAAGCTGATTGAGCCGTCCTTCTCTCTTACTAACAACACTGGTGCTGCCCATGGACTGCTGGATGGGTTAGCTATTTCCCTTTCTAATATGTCGTGCAAATGCTTGTCGAACTCTGCTTGCAGATGAACAGGCACCCCCCTCAATGCTTGTTTGATAGGCCTGGTGTCCCCTGTGTCAATCCTATGCTGGACTAGTTTTGTGCAGCCCATGTCAAAATGACCAGTGCCAAACACTCCCACATACCTCCCCATCATTTCCTTTACAGCTCTCAGCTGCACCTCAGTTAGCTGGCTGCAATCTATGGCCAGCTCTTGCATTAACTGTTTTACGTCCCACTTTGCTGTGGTGGGAGAGTATGGCGGCTAGTTAGAATCCTGTAGGCTAGCAATGATAGTGTCTTCAATGCCCTTCTCCCAGATAGAAGAATGTCAGATTTCAGCTCTGTCATTAGGTGAAATGTCCCAGTTTTCTCAAAAAGAGGAACCTGATGAACAAGATCCTTTGACACAGTTTCAGACATCCATGGAGTCAGAGCAAGAGCGTGGATATAAAAGCATGGCTAACTGTAAATGCTCACAGTGTGGAAAAGCATATTGAAGACCAGCCCATCTAAAACGACATCAAATGACCCACACTTAATAGATATTTGCCTTATGGTTTCCCCTCAGGTGTAAGAAGTCATTAGACCATCCGGAAACTCATAAAGCACACCAGTAAACCCACACAGGAGAAAGGCCTTATCAGTGCTCTGTGTCTCAACTGTTTAGGCTTTTCCAGAGACCGTAGGAGACATCAGTTGACACATACAAAGGAGACCCACACTGGACAGAGGCCCTATGATGTCCATGGGTGTAAAAAAAGGCTGTCCCTTTCAATCTGACTGGCCTTCATTAGGAAATGGGAATTGACGTACAACCATCAGACACACAGTGGATAGAGTCCTTTCCATTGCTCTTGAATTAGGACAGGCCGTTAGCCTAAGGGCGGCAGGTAGCCTAGCAGTTAGAGCGTTGGGCCAGTAACCAAAAGGTCACAGGTTTGAATACCCGAGCCGACAAGGTGAGAACCTGTCAATGTGGCCTTGAGCAATGCACTTAACCCTAATTTGCTCCACGGGCTGACCCTGTAGATAGGCCGTCATTGTAAATAAGAATTTGTTCTAAACTGACTTGCCTCGTTAAATAAAAAGGGGGAACTTTAAACAGCACCAGCAGAGCAACATAGGGAAGAAGACATTTCACTGCACTCAGTGTGACGAGTTTCTTCAGTGTGGCTCACCTGAAAACCTCCTCATTCACAGCGAAAATGAACTGTGGTTAAGGGTTAAATCAGGATGGGAACTTAAAACTTCACCAACAATTCTGCAAAAATATACAGATATGATATTTAGTGGATATATGTATGGATATATAATAATGAATATATATGAATATATAAAAATGTAATGCAATACCACTTCATTCTAATTATTTTATTCTTGCTATATTGGTCTCTATTTCAAAATCATTCAAGATTGTTCGTTCTCTGACACAGCTGTAGGGCAGTAGGATTCACTTTCCTGTATGCCCAGTAGATGGCAGTAACATAGGAAAGTATTTTCAAACTTGGTGATAGTTTGGCCTTTTCGAGTTTCCGTATATGCAACCACAATAATATTCCCCAACCCTCCGATCCGATTCCCCTATGAAGCATCCATGTAACTAACTACAGAAAGGTAAATATATTTTACATATTTATCTAAACATATGAGCTTTATAATACTGACATTTGATGAAAAGTTGGGTGTGTAGCTAACTATACAAGCCAGCTAGAACGAATCTAGTTAGCTAGTTAGTTAGCATAGGGCAATTCCACGTACTAGTAGTTACCAAAGATGGTGCTAGTACCGTTTAACAAAGAGACTAAATATACATGTTTGAAAACTAGGTATAAAAACCCATAAGGACCGACATGTGAAGTTCATAAGAGCATATTGGTTGTCAAATGAAAGCAAAGGGTGTCACTGTGTGTGTGTGTGTGTGTGTGTGTGTGTGTGTGTGTGTGTGTGTGTGTGTGTGTGTGTGTGTGTTTGTGTGTGTGTGTTCCTTCATAATAAAATGTAGCTGGGATATATTTGTGGATCTAACATTTCGAATACAACATCTCCTTGAAAGCGTTTGACAATGAATAGGGTCTGATTGGCAGGAGAGGGGCATACAGTTGGATGTTCTTTCTCAAATTCAGTTTTTGAATGGGTGAATCAATTGATTGTTATCATCTTGTAGTTTTGTAATAAAGATGTATTCCATACCATTGTATATCAGTCATTCCACTCAAATGTATTATTCACAGATTGTCACCATGCCGCTGACACATTCTGAAAAGCAAAGAAGGGGAATTATGAGGAGGTCAAATAGAAACAGAAAGGAATATGTGTTTGAGAAAATCACAGGCTAAAAGCATAAGAACATTTTTATTTTGTTGAGTTTTATTAATTAGCTTTTCAGATGTCCATACATATTGCTAAATGTTGACATTACCTTGATGAGAGCATAAATGACCTATTTCTACCTCTTTGTGCCTATTCAGGCTACATCATCATGAATATGCATTTCTGTTTAGTACAAATCAGGGACCCAGGATGTAATTCTGTTACCTGTGTTAATCCACTTCACTTAATGTAGTTTGATAATCCAAAATTGTTTTTAAAACTCAAGTTTGCTTTAAAGCGGACTGCCCATTCTTTCTGCAGACATCTTTGAATAGGTGCAGATATTTATGGAAGCCCATTCCCGCCACCCCAAAATAATAAAATGTTCAATAGTATCTCTACATTTTGAAATATTTTGTCAAACATTTTAAGATACTAAGTCTAACTCGACATTTTGAGATAGTAGACCATACTTATAGTATATGTTTCTTCATTTGTAACATTGTGTGGGAATTTCAGAGGGTTATGTTCCTGGTTCCAGAGGTTTTCCTGATCTGGTAGGCTAACCTAACAAGGTAACACTCTGGACCCTAGTTGTAGTGTATGACACCTGTAATAATCATCTGTAAAATGGTTTTATATGGGCTATGATGGACCAGATTTTTTAAATAATAAAAATATATATATTTATAACTAAACAACTGCGATTGGACAATAGAACTAACAGGGCTCTGAGCTTGATTTATACAGGGTTACATGTAATCATATTATAATGCTTGCATGAATATCATGCTGAATATGTGTTCATGTCATTGTCACCAATCAACTGCATTACACTAAGAAATTATTCAAATTTAGATGCTAACGAATGCTAACCATCAGTTAATGTATCTGATAGTTAGCTAGCATGCTAGCGGCCTGACTACTACATCCTTAAATAAGTGTTTGCAACAATAATAGCTAAGTTTAATCTTAGTGACTGTCTTTAACAACAGTCCAAACAACATGTAGGCTTTTTAGAACTCAACATTTATTAGAACATTAGCAGGAAAATTGACTACGTAATCCTAGTCTCTCATAATTTAAGCCTGTATCATTGGTGCTAACATTAGCAATGCTAGCTAGGTAAGTAGCTATCCCAGCTGATGCATCCTAAAATAGTTTTTTCAACAATAACAGCCAAATACAGCCTAAGTGACTGTCCAAGCAACCATCCAACAACACTGTAGGCCTATTGGAACTACACTGAACAAAAATATAAACGCAACAATTAATAATTTCAAAGATTTTACTGAGTTACAGTTCATATTAGGAAATCAGTCACAGATACCTTTAAAAACAAATAGGGCCGTGGATCAGAAAACCACAGTATCTGGTGTGACCACCGTTTGGCTCATGCAGCGCGACAATCTCCTTCGCATAGAGTTAATTAGGTTGTTGATTGTGGCATGTAGAATGTTGTCCCACTCTTTTTCAATGGCTGTGCGACGTTGCTGGATATTGGAGGGACCTGGAACACGGTGTCGTACACGTCCATTCAGAGCATCCCAAAAATGCTCAATGGGTGACATGTCTGGTGAGGTTGCAGGCCATGGAAGAACTGGGACATTTTCAGCTTCCAGGAATTGTGTACAAATCCTTGTGACATGGGGCCGAGCATTGTAATGCTGAAACATGAGGTGATGGCAGTGGATGAATGGCACGACAATCGGCCTTAGGATCTCGTCACACTATCTCTGTGCGTTCAAATTGCCATTGATAAAATGCAATTGTGTATGTTGTCTGTAGCTTATGCCTGTCCATACCATAACCCCATCGCCAGCATGGGGCACTCTGTTCACGACATTGACATCCTGCAGTCAGCATGCCAATTGCGAGCTCCCTCAAAACTTGAGATATCTGTGGCATTGTGTTATGTGACAAAGCTGCACATTTTAGAGGGGCCTTTTATTGTCCCCAGCACAAGCTGCACCTGTGTATTGATCATGCTGTTTAATCAGCTTCTTGATATGCCACACCTGTCAGGTGAATGGATTATCTTGGCAAATGAGATATTATCATTAACATGGATGTAAACACATTTTTGCATAAAATTTGAGAGAAACATGTTTTTTGTGCGTATGGAAAATTTCTGGAATCTTTTATTTCACCTCATGAAACATGGGACCAACGCTATATGTTGTGTTTATATTTTTGTTCTGTGTAATAAAAAGTATGAAGTTTACATAGGCTAGTGCAACAGTCGCCGAAGCTGCAACTTCGCCTGTGATGGTGGGACTGGTTTTGCCAAATGTAATCAAGGATGTTTGAGCCTTGAACAACAGAAAAATATTGGAGTAAAATGACTATAAATATAATTCTATTTAAAATATGTTATTAGATGATGACAACCAGAGCAACATATAGCAAGGAGTTCCAATATGATCAGAAAACTACAGATTATATTGTTTATATATATAATGCTGAAAATGACTGTCCTTAATTCATTTTATTAGTCATCTCAGGGATCTTTGCTCATCACTAAACAGTCAAGACATGAAATCATGTCTATGTATTTTGGACTTGCGTATCTCAAAACCATACAACTCTATGAACAAGGCTTACTTTTAACAATGTCCACAGAACATTTTACAAAATCACTTCTATTTAAAATGGCACTCCAGTCTTCTTTTCACATTATTTAACACCTGATTTACTTGACTAAAGAAGTACAAGCATTTTGCTACACCCGCATTAACATCTGCTAAACACGTGTATGTGACCAATAGAAATTTGATTTGATTTAAAGGCACATCTCAATAGGTGGTCCAGGTATGTCATGACATAGTGGGGCCTTTCCTTTTTTGTTCTCTTTATTGTTCCTCGAGCAAGGGGGAGACCGATGACATCACTGATTCCCATTAAACCAACTCCTTGAATGCCCTACTCCTTGAAGTTTGCAGTTGTGTCTAAAAACACTATTTTGCTGAAAACCTTTTACCCATTAGTGTGTGTACATTACTGTATTTACAGTGCCTTCGGAAAGTATTCAGACTCCTTGACTTTTTCCACGTTTTGTTAAGTTACAGCCTTATTCTAAAATGTATTACATAAAACAATTTCCTCATCAATCTACACACAATACCCCATAATGACAAAGCAAAACCAGGATTTTAGAAATTTACCAAAAATAAAAAACAGAAATATCACATTTACATACAGTGGGGAGAACAAGTATTTGATACACTGCCGATTTTGCAGGTTTTCCCACTTACAAAGCATGTAGAAGTCTGTAATTTCTATCATAGGTACTCTTCAACTGTGAGTGACGGAATCTAAAAATTACAGACCTCTACATGCTTTGTAAGTAGGAAAACCTGCAAAATCGGTAGTGTATCAAATACTTGTTCTCCCCACTGTAAGTATTCATAACCTTTACACAGTATATTGTTGAAGCACCTTTGGCAGCGATTACAGCCTTGAGTCTTAGGTATGACGCTACAAGCTTGGCACACCTGTTCTTGTGTAGTTTCTCCCATTCTTCTAATCAATTTTAGAATAAGGCTGTAACATAACAACATCTGGAAAGGTCATGGTCAATTGTTTTTGTTTGACATACATTTCAAAGTGAAAAATCTAAATCTCAGCATAATTCCATTACTATGAAATTGCCCTTTGCTAACATCAACATTGTTGCCATTGTTGCCTTTCGTATCGGCTTTGTTGCACCTTTTGATCTTGTTTAACATTTGGGTAGTTTGTTTTGTTGTTGACAGGTCTAGAGTCTGATCATCATCTGCTGAAGATGGATCCAATGGATCCATATTGGAGATATGAAAGCAGTGGTCAACCAGAAGAGCTGCTTGTAGGTTAACCCACATTTTATTAGTTCTTCAAAATGAGAATCAATTTATTTTTACAATATCTTTAACAATTGGCTATCCATTAACACGTTTTATTGGTCAAGTTGAGTTTATTCACCAACCATGGTCTGTTCTAGGATCACTCATTACATTGGAGCGAGGTTAAAGAGGAGGCTGAAGAAAGTCAGATTTCAGCTGTGTCATTAGGAGTTGAAACATCCCAAGTCTTCCCAAAGGAGGACCCTGATGAACAAGATGCCTCATTTGACATCCATGGAGTCACAGAGCAAGAGCGTGGACATAAAGGCATGACATATCTCAAAGTAAAGGTTTGTAGCTCCTCAACATTGTGCAAGCCCAGTTACAAGGCCCAAAGTTGTTGTTAGAAGGTTGTTTTTTTCTGTCAGGTTTTGCCTTCTCTAGTCCCAGTCAAAGAGGAGTCTGAAGAATGCTCCCTTCTGAAAGTAGATGAAGAGGAGGTTGGCTTAATTACAGTGAAGAAGGAAGAGCCTGAAGACTGGTTGAAGTCAGAAGATGAGGATGTTGTGAAAGTGTCAGTGCCTTGCGAACCGTTGGAAACATCACCATCATCATCACACTCAGATACAGAGGACAGTGAGATGGAAAGTGATAATGTTCGGGTGAGTTCAAGCCTTTAATAACAGACTAAGTGAAATAGACAGACTTTGAGATATTTTGTAGGGTCAAACTAAAAGTTTCTTAATTCCACTAATTGTTTTGACCATTCTGCACCCTACCTATTATAAGCTGTGTACCCCAAACTACAAAACCTAGGTTTTGGGCCTAGTTAGTATTTCGCCAATTCTTGAAGGTAACTGACTCTCAGACTGAACTGAATCCTTCCTCATCTCTGTTTCAAAGGACTGTGAAAATCATGAGAGTGACATTTCAGGAGGATTAAAGATTGAAGATTGTAGCAGGATTGATCCAGGGATGACGCCAGATACGGATGTGAAAGCTAATGCTGTTGATTTCAGTGAGTACCATTGGTGGGGTGGGTTGCAGTTATGGTGTAGACATAGCTGTGGGAAGTAGTTTGGGGGTGAGGGGGCTGTAATTCTTTTGCCAAAGGGGTGGGGATATGCAGATAATTATTTTTGACCATGCTGAAGACGTCTACAGTCGTGGCCAAAAGTTTTGAGAATGACACAAGTATTGGTCTCCACAAAGTGTGCTGCTTCAGTGTTCTTAGATCTTTATGTCAGTCTGTCCCTGATGTTTTTCCTGGAGAGAAGTGGCTTCTTTGCTGCCCTTCTTGACACCAGGCCATCCTCCAAAAGTCTTCGCCTCACTGTGCGTGCAGATGCACTCACACCTGCCTGCTGCCATTCCTGAGCAAGC
This sequence comes from Thymallus thymallus, assembly GCA_023634145.1. Taxonomy (NCBI): domain Eukaryota; kingdom Metazoa; phylum Chordata; class Actinopteri; order Salmoniformes; family Salmonidae; genus Thymallus; species Thymallus thymallus. The sequence continues at coordinate 14,265,494 of CM042393.1, read as the reverse complement.
GCTGCACTGGTGGTGCCCCGATCCTGCAGCTGAATCAACTTTAGGAGACGGTCCTGGCGCTTGCTGGACTTTCTTGGGCGCCCTGACGCCTTCTTCACAACAATTGAACCTCTCTCCTTGAAGTTCTTGATGATCCGATAAATGGTTGATTTAGGTGCAATCTTACCAGCAGCAATATCCTTGCCTGTGAAGCCCTTTTTGTGCAAAGCAATGATGACAGCACGTGTTTCCTTGCATGTAACCATGGTTGACAGAGGAAGAACAATGATTTCAAGCCCCACCCTCCTTTTAAAGCTTCCTGTCTGTTATTCTGACTCAGTCAGCATGACAGAGTGATCTCCAGCCTAGTCCTCGTCAACACTCTCACCTGTGTTAACGAGACAATCACTGACATGATGGCAGCTGTCCTTTTGTGTCAGGGCTGAAATGTTTTTTGGGGATTAAGTTCATTTTCATGGCAAAGAGGGACTTTGCAATTAATTGCAATTCATCTGATCACTCTTCATGACATTCTGGAGTATTGCCATCATCAACTTGCCATCATCAACACTGAGGCAGCAAACTTTGTGGAGACCAATACTTGTGTCATTCTCAAAACCTAATACAGTCCGCTAATTCAGGGGTTCCCAAACTTTCACTCGGGGGGGGGGGGGCCTTCCAGCATTGGGGAACATCCTGCACGCACCACATCTATTTCTATGAGCACAATCACTTTTCATGACACAAACTGTTCACACCCCTCTTGTTGGTGGAGAGAATTTTGCAGGTTTAAAGCTTATTTCCTGCAATTCTACACATTTTGTAATAGGTTGCAAAGGACATGTTTCCCTTTTAAATAAAATGTTCTTGCAATTCCATACATTTTTCCATGTCTAATGTGTATTCATGTGATTTTGAGTGACTCAAAAAGTACAACAATATCTATGGGCTAAAAAATACTAAATAATAAAGTTAGCTTACATGGGCTAGTTGACATTTCTGACAAGTTATAAATAGCTCTCTAAGGTATGCAATGACTAACATGAAAAGAGAAACTGGTGATGCATTACTAATTTCAAAACTGCACCTTGTGCATTCTATTATAACTTTCAAGAGTAAGTTCGACTGAGTTCCTTTAAAACATTTTTTTTTTATTATTGATGTTTTGAGTCTTTGCCCATACCTTTGCACCTTTTGATGTAAATGTTTGAGGAAAGGGTTTTGTTATTTCTGGATTCCATAAGAATGACAATCGCAGGGACCGGGAAACAACTCTTAAAATTCCAACTATTGAATCCTGCAAGATACTGTTCTTAATTATAATATTAAATATTATCTTTTTTTTGTTTTTTTTTGTCTGCACTACAGATTGGTCCGCTAATACTAGTAAAGACCCAGTGCACTACTTTTGTGAAAACATTTGTATTATTTTTTGTGAAAATAATTTTTGTATAAAAAATCTTTATTCTACTTTTCGCGGCGATGGGTGTAGAGATATAATAATGTGTTGCATGTACACATAACACATTTCATTGCTCAATAACTATGGCTCTATGTTTTATGTGTTTCTCTCTTTCCCTTAGATGAATCTAAAGGGTGGTCTGCCTCTTTTTACCCATGCCCCCATTGTACACTTGGTTTCACCATAGAACGCTTTTTCCATGGGCACCTTAAGAGGGCCCACCCTGAAGAGTACATCGCTCTGCTGAAGTCTGGGGAAATAATAGCAAAAAAAAAAAAGTGTTCACAGCTGCCCCCAGCCACGTGCCCGCAATGTGGCAAGAGCTTCTCCAATAAATATGTTATGGAAAAGCATCAGAGGAGTCACACAGGAGAGAAACCATATCACTGTGCAGACTGTGGGAAGAGCTACGTCTTTGCTGATTCACTCAAAAAACATCTAAAAAGATGTGGGAAAGGATTCCGCAGACAAACCCAACTGACCAGCCATAAAACGATCCCCACAGGAGAGAGACCATATAAATGCTCTCAGTGTGGAAAAGGATACCGAAAACAAGCCAATCTAAAAGCACACCAGAAAACCCACCCAGGAGAAAAGCCTTATCAGTGCTCTCAGTGTGACAAATGTTTTGGCTTTTCCAGAGACCTTAAAAGACACAGATGGACTCACACTAGTGAGAGACCATATAAATGCTTTGAGTGTGGCAAAGGATTCGTGGAACAAACCCAACTGACTAGCCATGAACTTATCCACACAGGAGAGAGACCATATAAATGCTCTCAGTGTGCAAAAGGATACCGAAGACCAGCCCATCTAAAAAGACATGAAATGACCCACACTTAAGAGAGGCCCTATGATTGCCTCAGGTATAATAAGTCATTTTACTGTCTGGAAGCTTTGATAACTTGGAACTTTGATATGCCTATGGAGTATATTAACTCTGGAACTTTGATATGCCTATGGAGTATATTAACTCTGGAACTTTGATATGCCCATAGAGTAAATTAACTCTGGAATGCTGATATTCCCATAGAGTATATTATGTAATGTTCAACAAAATATTGAAAAATCTGCTTAATCGAAAATGATATCTTCAAAGTTCATGTTTATATTTTAAAATATTTATAAATTAATGTTGAAAGATGGTTATTTAAATCAAAATATTACTCGTATTACAGAGCAAGCGGTAAAGCTTCATATCACACCAAGTTTTGTAGCACCTACAGGTGAAACATTATGCAGTCTTAAAGGAGGCATAGGGAAGGCCAAATTGTCACAAATATTCCAACTTCAATTAATGTTTTCTCAATTATGCTTAAAGCTGCAAATGTCAAATATAGGTCAACAATGCTTCCTCCAAAGGACCCTTTTATGGATAAAATTTAATATAAGAATTTCATCCCCCCATAATATTTTGTCCGTGCACACATGTAGGCGTGTTTGCACCTCTGATGATGATTGCATTAGATTTGGAACCGGGCTGCCTCCCGGGCATGAGCCAGGTGCCCGCTCTGTCCAATGGCTAAGTCGGCCCAAAACTAAAGTGACGTAATTAAGCTTGTGTAGTAATGAGTAGAATTCTGTGTTTTCCCATGCAAACAGTGATTGCTTTTGATTAAAACACGTTATCTGCCATCTTAATGATAACCAATAAATGTTATGGAAAAGGGATGTTTCTGGAAGATGCATCATGCTGCCTTGTTGACAACATGACTGAACAACACAGATTAGGCTACTTTTTCGATTTGAGAAGGGCTCTACCTGCTTTCCCTCAATGTGAAAAATGTTTAGGTAGGAATTGGGGATTGACGTACCACCAGCAGACGCACAGCATAGAGAGGCCTTACCACTGCTCTGAGTGTGGACAGAGCTTTAGCTTAAGTGGGATCTTTAAACGCCACCAGCAGAACCACACAGGGAAGAACACGTTTCACTGTGACAAGACTTTCTCCTCATTCACCATGGAACCAAAACAGTGGTCTGCTCTAACTGTGGGAAAGGGTTCAACCGGGAAAGTAACCGTCACCAAGTAACCGTCACCAAGTAACCGTCACCAAGTAACCGTCACCAACGATTTTGTGTAAAGACATTAGAGCTGGAAGTACAGATATGATCTTTAGTGAGTAGGTGTATTAGGAATTATGAAGTCTGTTACTATTGGTACATTGGTCTCTAGTTCAAAATCATTCAAGATAGGCTTTTCTGTTCTTTGACACTTCCAGGTCTTTCTAGAAATATTTCTATAAATAATGGGGCCAATGTGTGACATGGGGATAACATTTTCAAAATGCTTTGAAACAAAATTAAAAATAATTTTCATGCAGTTCCACGTGTACTTAGAGGAATAAAAGTTACAGTTGAAGTCAGAAGTTTACATACACCCCAAATACAATTCCTGACATTTAATCCTAGTAAACATTCCCTGTCTTAGGTCAGTTAGGATCACCACTTTATTTTAAGTCAGAATAATAGTAGAGAGAATGATTTATTTCAGCTTTTATTTCTTTCATCACATTCCCAGTGGGTCAGAAGTTTACATACACTCAATTAGTATCTGGTAGCATTGCCTTTAAATTGTTTAACTTGGGTCAAACATTTCAGGGTAGCCTTCCACCAGCTTCTCACAATAAGTTGGGTGAATTTCAGCCCATTTCTCCTGACAGAACTGGTGTAACTGAGTCAGGTTTGTAGGCCTCCTTGCTCGCACACGCTTTGTCAGTTCTTCCCACAAACTTTCTATAGCATTGAGGTCAGGACTTTGTGATGGCCACTCCAATACCTTGACGTTGTTGTGCTTAAGCCATTTTGCCACAACTTTGGAAGTGTGCTTGGGGTCATTGTCCATTTGGAAGACCCATTTGCAACCAAGCTTTAACTTCCTGACTGATGTCTTGAGATGTTGCTTCAATATATCCACATAATTTTCCTTCCTCATGATGCCATCTATTTTGTGAAGTGCGCCAGTCCCTCCTGCAGCAAAGCACCCCCACAGCATGATGCTGCCACCCCCGTGCTTCACGGTTGGGATGGTGTTCTTCGGCTTGCAATTCTCTGCCTTTTTCCTCCAAATATTATGGCCAAACAATTCTATTTTTGTATCATCAGATCAGAGGACATTCTCCAAAAAGTACGATCTTTGTCCCCATGTGCAGTTGCAAACCGTAGTCTGGCTTTTTTATGGCGGTTTTGGAGCAGTTGCTTCTTCCTTGCTGAGCAGCCTTTCAGGTTATGTCGATATAGGATTCGTTTTACTGTGGCTATAAATACTTTTGTACCTGTTTCCTCCAGCATTTTCACAAGGTGCTCCCAAGGATGAACCAGGCTTGTGGAGGTCTACAATGTTTTTTCTGAGGTCTTGGCTGATTTCTTTTGATTTTCCCATGATGTCGGGCAAAGAGAAAGATTGAAGGTAGGCCTTGAAATACATCCACAGGTACATCTCCAATTGACTCAAGTGATGTCAAATAGCCTATCAGAAGCTTCTAAAGCCATGACATCATTTTCTGGAATTTCCCAAGCTGTTTAAAGGCACAGTCAACGTAATGTATGTAAACCCACTGGAATTGTAATATAGTGAATTATAAGTGAAATAATCTGTCTGTAAACAATTGTTGGAAGAATTACTTGTGTCATGCAGAAAGTAGATGTCCTAACCGACTTGCCAAAACTATAGTTTCTTAACATGAAATCTGTGGAGTGGCTGAAAAAAAAGTTTTCATGACTTCAACCTAAATGTATGTAAACTTTCGACTTCAACTGTAGATACACTACATGACCAAAAGTATGTGGACACTTGTCGAAAATCTAATTCCAAAATCATGGGCATTAATATGGACTTATTCCCCCATTTGCTGCTATAACACCCTCCACTCTTCTGGGAAGGCTTTCCACTAGATTTTGGAACATTGCTGCGGGGACTTGCTTCCATTCATTAGTGAGGTCTGCCACTGATGTTGGGCGATAAGGCCTGGCTCTCATTCGGCGTTACAATTCATCCCAAAGGTGTTTGATGGGATTGAGGTCAAGGCTCTGTGCAGGCCAGTCAAGTTCTTTCACACCGATCTCGACAAACCATTTCTGTATGGACCTCGCTTTGTGCACGGGGGCATTGTAACAGGAAATGGCCTTCCCCAAACTGTTGCCCCAAGTTGGAAGCACACAATCGTCTAGAATGTCATTGTATGCTGTAGCTTTAAGATTTCCCTTCACTGGAATTAAGAGGCCTAGCCTGAACCATGAAAAACCGCCCCAGACCATTATTCCTCTTCCACCAAACATTACAGTTGGCACTATGTATTGGGACAGGTAGCGTTCTCCTGGCATCCGCCAAACCCAGATTTGTCCGTCGGACTGCCAGATGGTGAAGCGTGATTCATCACTCCAGAGAACTCGTTTCCACTTCTCCAGAGTCCAATGGCGGCCAGCTTTACACCACTCCAGCTGACGCTTGGCATTGCGCATGGTGATCTTAGGCTTGTGTGCGGCTGCTCGACCATGAAAACCCATTTCATAAAGCTCCCGGCGAACAGTTATTGTGCTGACTTTGTTTACAGAGGGAGTTTGGAACTCAGTAGTGAGTGTTGCAGGCGATTTTTATGCGCTTCAGCACTCGGCGGTCCCGTTCTGTGAGCTTGTGTGGCCTACCACTTAGCGGCTGAGCTGTTGTTGCTCCTAGACGTTTCCACTTCACAATAACAGCACTTACAGTTGACTGGGCAGCCCCAGCAGGGCAGAAATGTCACTAACCGGCTTGTTGGAAAGGTGGCATCCTATGACATTGCCAAGTTGAAAGTCACCGAGTTCATCAGTAAGACCATTCTACTGCCAACTCGATTTAATTTTTTTAAGGGTGTGACTGAAATGGCCAAATCCACTAATTTGAAGTGTTGTCCACATACTTTTGTATATATAGTGAAAATTACTGTCCTTAATTAATTTTATTAGTAATCTCAGGGATCTTACTTGAAAACGTCACAAAAGCAATTTCATGAAATCATGTCTATGTATTTTTGACTTAAGTATCTAGAAATTTCGACATATGTATACAAAAATTGACATAGTATAGACATTTTTAAAAAAGGTTTTGGAAATGGATATTCATACCGTAATTTTGTTGCCAAACTTTGCATCATCATGTCTACTGAAAATTTTACAAAAACACATTTACTTAAACTTTGAAATGATTTGATTTAGTTTGACCTACAGTACCTTTTAATGTGAAAAATGAGTCTCAGCATAGTTCCGTTACTATGGAATTGCCCTTTACCGAACATCAGCATTGGTGCCATTGTTGCCTTTCATATGGGCATTGTTGTGCCTTTTGATCTTATTTAACATTTGGGTGGTTTGATTTGTTATTGACAGGTCACGAATCTGATCATCGTCTACTGTAGATGGATCAATATGGGAGATAGGAATGCAGTGGTCAGCCAGAAGAGCTTTTTGTAGGTTAACCCATATTTTATGCAATCTTCAAAATAAGAACATTTTAATTTTACAATATCTAAAACAATCGGCTATCCATTAACAAGTGATATTGGTCAGATTGATTTTATTCACCAATCATGGTCTGTTCTAGGATCACTCATTACATTGTAGCGAGGTTAAAGAGGAGGCTGAAGAAAGTCAGATTTCAGCTCTGTCATTAGGAGTTGAAACGTCCCAGGTTTGTCCAAAGGAGGACCCTGATGAACAAGATGCCTCATTTGACACAGTTTCAGACATCCATGGAGTCACAGAGCAAGAGCGTGGACATAAAGGCATAACATATCTCAAAGTAAAGGTAAATAGCGCTACTATATTCTGTGGACAGATAAAACTAAAGTTGAATTGTTTGGAATGAACACACAACACTATGTGTGGAGAAATAAAACGGCACAGCACACCAACATCAAAACCTCATCCCAACTGTAAAGTATGGTAGAGGAAGCATCATGGTTTGTGGCTGCTTTGCTGCCTCGGGGCCTGGACAGCTTGCTATCATCGACGGAAAAATGAATTCCCAAGTTTATCAAGACATTTTGCAGGAGAATGTAAGGCTATCTGTCCGCCAATTGAAGCTCAACAGAAGTTGGGTGATGCAACAGGACGACAACCCAAAACACAGTAAATCAACAACACAATGGCTTCAACAGAAGACAATGCCCGTTCTGTAGTGGCCCAGTCATGACCAAAACCCAATTTGAGATGCTGTGGCATGACCTCAAGAGAGCAGTTCACACCAGACATCCCAAGAATATTGCTGAACTGAAACAGTTTTGTAAAGAGGAATGGTCCAAAATTCCTCCTGACAGAAAATGTTTGGTTGAGGTTATTGGTGCCAAAGAGTGTCAACCAGTAATTAAATCCAAGGGTTCACATACGTTTCCCACCCTGCACTGTGAATGTTTACACGGTATGTTCAATAAAGAGATTAAAACAAATAATTGTTTGGTTTATTAGTTTAAGCAGACTCTGTTTGTCTACTGTTGTACCTTAGATGAAGATCACATTTTGTAAATTGTATGAACAATTTATGCAGAAATCTAGGTAATTCCAAAGGGTTCACATACTTTTTCTTGCCACTGTATATGCCTTTTATCCAAAGCGACTTGCATGCATACATTTTGGTTTCTCTTTATCTTCTTGTCCTTGTCTTCAACCATGGGCCATCGGGTAAGCCTCTCATTTAATGTGACAAGTAATATTTATTATACTGTTTGGCTATTTTAGGGATCTCTATAACTTTGATAGTTGATTAGATTCTGAAGTGTTATGTCTTGGGTGTGGTAATTGCATCAAAAGTCCTTAAAGCCTTTATAATATTGCATTCCCTAAACAACAAAATATAGGCCTACCCATATTCAAAAATCTATGGTTTAGAAATGTGCTACATAAAAAGCACATTCAGTACTGTTCTCTTGCATTAGAGGAAGCAATATTGGCATACTGTGAAGCTGGTGGTTCCTTAATTCTTCACCGTTGACCCTACATTTTCCTTTGAGTAACATAAATCACAGTTTTAGAGCTACTGAAATATTTGAGCTTTTCAATAGACAGAGAACCAATATCTAGCTTATTCTAATATGCGTTTATGCATTCATTTTAAATGGATGGCACTGAACGGGATACTATCTATTAATTCAATACATCTTGCAACAGCCTGTGGATAGTGCTCTACTGTTTGCATTGCATACTTTCTTGACAAAAGTCTGAAGAAATGTAGCATATTACAGCAATAATAATGATGTATATCCTTTCCATCAGCCTTTCCAGATCTGTCAGTGGTTGGTGGGTGAGCTGGTATCTGGTAAGGAGCGGGGCTGTGTCAGTGTCCAGTGTCTCTACAGTGACACACTCAGACACAGAGAGAAGAGTGGTGCAGGAGTGGAGACCAGCATTCCTGTCTTTTGTGAGGACAAGACGAGAGTGTTCAACGTGACCTTGAGGGAACTGAAGAGGAAAGATGAAGGCTGGTTCTGGTGCTCTGTTGGAGTCCTACAGGCCACAGTTCATATCAATGTCACCCAGAGACCCACAACACACAGGAACATTGCAGTTCTGTAAATACTGACACAGAATTGGCCTAGAGACTGTTTGTTTCTTTAATGAGGACATTGCTACACTGAAGTTGATTTGTGCAATGGTTATGTTTTTCATTTTAATTTCATTTTAGTCATTTAGCAGACACTATTATCCAGAGTGACTTACAGTTAGTGCGTTCATCTTAAGATTTCTAGGTGAGACAATGTTTGCAACATTTGTCCTGGCAACATTTTTGACTGTACTCGTTTTTGTTTCCTTCCACTGAAGCAGCGACTATTCCAACTCTGCCCGCGTTACACTCATCATTCTCCAAATTCACAGACTCCACAGCTACCTCTGCCTCAAAGACCTTTCGCAATATTAGTCTCTGCTCTGACAGTAACATCCTCATATGGCTCTGCAACTACATATCCATCAACTGTCTCAGTTCCATACACCATTCTTTCACACTGACTTCTCCACTAACAACAATACAACCTACGGTACACGCTGTCCTTATTCCACTGAATCCTGAATCTACAACTACTGATGAGAAAATCAAGAGCAACAGGTACAGTGGGGAGAACAAGTATTTGATACACTGCCGATTTTGCAGGTTTTCCCACTTACAAAGCATGTAGAAGTCTGTAATTTTTATCATAGGTACTCTTCAACTGTGAGTGACTGAATCTAAAACAAAAATCCAGAAAATCACATTTGTATGATTTTTAAGTAATTAATTTGCATTTTATTGCATGACATAAGTATTTGATACATCAGAAAAGCAGAACTTCATATTTGGTACAGAAACCTTTGTTTGCAATTACAGAGATCATCCATTTCCTGTAGTTCATGACCAGGTTTGCGCACACTGCAGCAGGGATTTTGGCCCACTCCTCCATACAGACCTTTTCGGGTCGTTGACATGCTGGAAGACCCAGCCACGACCCATCTTCAAGGTTGTTGGCCAAGATCTCGCGATACATGGCCCCATCCATCCTCCCCTCAATACGGTGCAGTCGTCCTGTCCCCTTTGCAGAAAAGCATCCCCAAAGAATGATGTTTCCACCTCCGTGCTTCACGGTTGGGAGGTGTTCTTGGGGTTGTACTCATCCTTCTTCTTCCTCCAAACACGGCGAGTGGAGTTTAGACCAAAAAGCTCTATTTTTGTCTCATCAGACCACATGACCTTCTCCCATTCCTCCTCTGGATCATCCAGATGGTCATTGGCAAACTTCAGATGGGCCTGGACATGCGCTGGCTTGAGCAGGGGGACCTTGCGTGCACTGCAGGATTTTAATCCATGACGGCGTAGTGTGTTACTAATGGTTTTCTTTGAGACTGTGGTCCCAGCTCTCTTCAGGTCATTGACCAGGTCCTGCCGTGTAGTTCTGGCCTGATCCCTCACCTTCCTCATGATCATTGATGCCCCACGAGGTTAGATCTTGCATGGTGCCCCAGACCGAGGGAGATTGACTGTCATCTTGAACTTCTTCCATTTTCTAATAATTGCGCCAACAGTTGTTGCCTTCTCACCAAGCTGCTTGCCTATTGTCCTGTAGCCCATCCCAGCCTTGTGCAGGTCTACAATTTTATCCCTGATGTCCTTACACAGCTCTCTGGTCTTGGCCATTGTGGAGAGGTTGGAGTCTGTTTGATTGAGTGTGTGGACAGGTGTCTTTTATACAGGTAACGAGTTCAAACAGGTGCAGTTAATACAGGTAATGAGTGGAGAACAGGAGGGCTTCTTAAAGAAAAACTAACAGGTCTGTGAGAGCCGGAATTCTTACTGGTTGGTAGGTGATCAAATACTTATGTCATGCAATAAAATGCAAATTAATTATTTAAAAATCATACAATGTGATTTTCTGGATTTTTGTTTTAGATTCCGTCTCTCACAGTTGAAGTGTACCTATGATAAAAATTACAGACCTCTACATGCTTTGTAAGTAGGAAAACCTGCAAAATCGGCAGTGTATCAAATACTTGTTCTCCCCACTGTATGTCTTGTCTGATGCTGAAAGTATTCTATTCAAACTCCAGGTGTTTCTTTGTGCAAGAGATGCACAAGATATTCCATTACTGTTTTTGCTGCATTTATTACTTCTATGCTTTGCCACAAGATGTCACCCTCTGTATTTGAATTGATTTCCATGTGAGTCAAGTTACAGTCTGTCCCTTGTGCTGCTTCCTCAAATTGACTTTTGCTTTTTGTTACCATTATTTGATCATGGTTGTATGTTTAATATATTTTCTAAACCTGCCCTGGCATGCTCATATTCTCATCGTGTTGGCCATGGTGTTGCAGTGAACATCTATAGAACTTCTGGGAATAGTAAGTGCTATCCTTCTTCCACTTTAGAATTGATCTTTATTTATTTTATCCAAAATAAATAAATCAACTAAATGTGTTTTGAACATACTCTGTTTCATGTGTTAACCTGACCATATCATCACTGTTATAAAGCTACCCTCTCCCTCTTCTTTCCTGTCAGATATCAGACCTGTGGAAGGAGAGACGACTGAGCTAGTGATAAATCAAGATCAATAATATCAGTTAAAAGAGACTTTGAAAAACTGTAAATTTGCTTTAATGTCAACCAAAATAATCACATGTACAGTAAATGGATTGTAGCAATAGCATACAATTAGGTACAGAACAGAAAAAAAAATATCAGAAGCATAACGACATAATTTCAATAGATTCTTCTGTTGTGGCTGCTAAATTATGAATAATCATTCAAATGAATTGTCATCATAAGAGCACATATACAGTAAATAGAAATAGAATAGAATACACACAGTCATGTTCCATTAATTTTGTACATTAAATGAAGAATAAATAAAAATGCAGAGACATGTTGTCAGGCTCTGGCCATAGAGAAGCCTATTGCTGGCAGTTCTATATGTTCTATGTCTGTGTGGTGTTGTGTGTGGGATCCCTAATTAGAGGCAGCTGCTATGCATTGTCTCTAATTAGGGATCCTACTTATTTTTTATTTTTTTTTATTTCACCTTTATTTAACCAGGTAGGTCAGTTGAGAACAAGTTCTCATTTGCAACTGCGACCTGGCCAAGACAAAGCAAAGCAGTGCGACAAAAACAACACAGAGTTACACAGTAAACAAACATGGTCAAAAACACAATGGAAAGTCTATATACAGAGTGCAAAATGTAGTGCAAAATGCAGTAAGGTTAAGAGGTAGGACAATAAATAGACCATAGTGGTGAGACAAATTACAGATTATCATCATTAACACAGGAATGAAGGATGTGCAAATTATGATGTGCAAATAGAGATACTGGAGTGCAAGATTTGTGAAAAATAACAAAAATAAATATGGGGATGAGGTAGTAGTGTGGGCTATTTACAGAAGGGCTATATACAGGTGCAGTGATCGATAAGCAGCTTTGACAGCTGACGCTTAAAGTTAGTGAGGGAGATAGGAACCTCTAGCTTCAGTGATTTTTGCAATTCGTTCCAGTCATTGGCAGCAGCGAACTGGAAGGAATGGCGGCCAAAGGAGGTGTTGGCTTTGGGGGTGACCAGTGAGATATACCTGCTGGAGCGCATGCTACGGGTGGGTGTTGCTATAGTGACCAGTGAGCTGAGATAGGGCGGGGATTTACCTAGTAATGACTTATAGATGACCTGGAGCCAGTGGATTTGGCGACGAATATATAATGAAGGCCAGCCAACGAGAGCATACAGGTCGCAGTGGTGGGTAGTGTATGGGGCTTTGGTAACAAAACGGATGTCCCACTCCCTAGACGTGGTTCATTGTCTTCAGTTCTGTTCAAAGTAAGTGTGTGTCCCTTGATAGATAGATAGATAGATAGATAGATAGATAGATAGATAGATAGATAGATAGATAGATAGATAGATAGATAGATAGATAGATAGATAGATAGATAGATAGATAGATAGATAGATAGATAGATAGATCGATCGATAGATAGATAGATAGATAGATAGATAGGTACTTTATTGATCCCCCGGGGGGGAAATTTCATTGTCAAGCAGCTACAACAAAAACACAGGGCAGGTGCAAAATGCCACAGCGAAAGTACACAAAAGACAGATACACGGTACATGATACATAGAGCGGCAGTATGAAAAAGTATAGAAATACAAGATATCTGGAGTGCAAAAAAAAGCTATAAAAGGACATTGCATAGTATGAGTGGTTGGCTGAATATGTACACTATACATTGGTGGATGTTGGACGGTTAACTATACTATACAGGTCGATGGCAGAGAAATACTTCAGTAGCTAAAAATGCGTATGATATGAGCGAGGGTAATAATAGTTTACTTAATAGACAGACTGGGTAAATGAACAGGTAAGTGAACATTTTGCATGGTTAAATTAGCTGTACAGTTAGGTATACAGTTATATTTACAGATAAGTGAATACTTGCATGTTTACACAAACTGTACAGGTAAATGACAGGAAGAGATACTTTAATAGCTAAATGTGTGTATGATATCATTTGGGGTAATAATAGTAATTCCCTTAAAATACAGTCCTTAGTGCGCAGGGTTTAATTACAGACAACTGCACTTATTGCACATTCGATATACTAAAAGCAATGAGAAAAGGTGCAACTGGCAGGATACTAATATGCATTCCTGAGTGAATGCCTACGTCCAATAATTACTTACAATATTGCATGTGATATAATATAACAACTGTACATGAGTATGTATATACAGACCTGTATGAATAAATAGGTCCTGAGTGGATGAGTGCTGACAGACCAGAGTTACTCACGGATGGATGCATAATTGTTAAACTAGGTCCTAGCACCCCAACAGTTCCAGATCTATGTTGCCGACGGCACGGCACCCCGGTGAGGCATTATATAGTCTCATAGCCGCCTGCAGGAAGGACCTCCTGTAGCGCTCTCTGGCACACCGTGGTGGGATCAGTCTGTGACTGAAAGTGCTCCTCTGCGTCATAACCATAGCGTGCAGAGGGTGGGTGACGTTGTCCATGATGGCCAGCAGTTTGGCCAGGATCCGTCTCTCCGCCACCTCCTCTAGAGTGTCAAGGCTCATCCCCAGGACAGAGCTAGCCTTCCTGATCAGCTTATTTACCCGAGAAGCATCACCGGCTTTGATGTTTGCTCCCCAGCACACCACTGCAAAAAAGATGGCACTGGCCACCACAGACTGGTAGAAGGTATGCAGTAGTTTACTGCACACGTTGAAGGACCTGAGCCTCCTCAGAAAGTAGAGTCGGCTCTGGCCCTTTTTGTACAGGGCCCCGGTGTTACCAGCCCATTCCAGCCTGTTGTCCATATGGACACCCAGGAACTTGTATGACTCAACCATTTCCACATCCATCCCCTTTATAGGGACTGCAGTCAGTTGTGCCTTGGTTCTCCTGAAGTCCACCACCATCTCCTTAGTTTTGCTGATGTTGAGCTGAAGGTGGTTCTGCTCACACCACAACACAAAGTCACTGATTGTGCTCCTGTACTCCTCCTCCTGCCCACCCCTGATGCACCCTACAAATGCAGAGTCATCCGAGAACTTCTGTAGGTGGCATGTTTCAGAGTTATATATGAAGTCTGAGGTGTAGAGGGTGAACAGGAAGGGGGACAGGACCGTACCCTGGGGGGCCCCTGTGTTGCTAACTGCCCGTTCTGACACACAGCTCTGTAGTCGCACAAATTGTGGCCTACCGGTCAGGTAGTCCGTGACCCAGGAGACTAAGGGTGCTTCCACTTTCATCCTCCTCATCTTCTCACCCAGTAGCAGGGGCTGAATGGTATTGAAGGCACTGGAGAAGTCAAAAAACATGACCCTCACAGTGCAACCTGCGTTGTCCAGGTGAGAGTAGGCCCTCTGCATAAGGTAGATGATTGCATCATCCACCCCGATGTTGCGCTGGTATGCAAACTGCAGGGGGTCCATTGATGAACACACCAGGGGTCTGAGGTGAGCGAGGACTAACCTTTCCAGGGTCTTCATGATGTGGGATGTTAGCGCTACAGGTCTGAAGTCATTCAGGACAGTGGGGTGTGCCTTCTTGGGCACTGGGACGAGGCAGGATGTTTTCCACAGCACAGGGACCCTTTCTAGGCTCAGGCTAAGGTTGAAAAGACGCTGGAGTATTCCACACAGTTGGTCAGCACAGACCCTCAGCACCCTTGGGCTGATGCCATCAGGGCCCGCCGCTTTCCACTGGTGTAGTCTCTCCAGCTCTCTCTTCACTTGGTTGGTGGTGAAAGCCAGCCCAGGTGGGGAGGTGGGGGGAAGGGGGGTGTTGAGGATCAGTCCAGGGGGGGCAGGGGCGGAGGTGGGGTCACTGATTGTCTCAGCAGAGGTGCTGTAAGCAAAGTGGGGGTGGGATAGCCGTGAGGGTGTGTGGTCTGGGGAGCTGGAGGGGAGGTGGACAGGGCCAGTATCGAACCTGTTAAAAAATTGGTTCAGCTCATTGGCTCTGTCCTGGGTCCCCTACGTCTGCCCACTGTTTGACTTTTTGAAGCCAGTGATATTTCTCATACCCTTCCACACCTCTCTCACCTGGCTCTGCCTCAGCTTGTCCTCCATCTTCTCCTTATACACTCTCTTCCCCTCAGCAATCCGCAACTTCAGCTCCCTCTGGACGCATTTCAATTTGTCCTTGTCCTTCTCCTTGAAGGCCCTCTTCTTCTCATTCAGCAGGGCCTTCAGGTCGCTGGTGACCCAAGGTTTATTGTTTGGGAAACAGCGTACCTTCCTGGTGGGTACAGTGTTGTCTACACAAAAATTAATATAGTCTGTTATGCAGTCAGTGAGTCCATCGATGTCCTCCCCATGAGCCTCACAGAGCACATCCCAGTCTGTTGTTTCAAAGCAGTCCTGTAGGGCCTCATTCGCCTCAGGGGACCATCTCCTAATAGTCCTGGTGGTTGCAGGCTGCTGTTGGACCATAGGCCTGTAGAGTGGGGTGAGGTGGACAAGGTTGTGATCCGATCTACCGAGGGGAGGGAGTGCAGTGGAGTTGTATGCATCCTTCACATTAGCATATAACAAGTCCAGAGTTTTATTATTCCTGGTTGGGCACTTGGGCAGCGTTGAAGAGAGAGATGCATGGTTAAAATCCCCCGAAATGGCAAAGAAAGCACTGGGATGTGCTGTCTGTAACCTCGCGATAACAGAGTGGATGACGTCACACGCTGCGTTTGCGTCAGCAGAGGGCGGGATGTAAACAATAACAGCAATGGCAGCCGTGAATTCACTCGGCAAATAGTAGGGTCTCAGGCTAACGGCTAACAGTTCAATGTCCGGGCTACAAAACTCTTCCTTAAGAGTAATATGTTTCGGATGACACCATCTGTTGTTAACTAATAAAGCCAGCCCACCACCCTTACTCTTACCGGAAGAGACGCGATCCCTGTCCGTATCATTGTTATTTTGTGTAGTTCACGTCAAGTATAGAATTAATACTTAAATAAATGATGTCGAACTATCGCTGCGCTGCGCCTTGGTCTCTCTACACACCCGAGCGTGACACATATTGATTTACCTGCTTCCTGTGTCCCTTAGAGTTATTTCCTGTTTGTGGCTGCAAAGACATGAATAATATGTTAAATTTCACTTAAATAAGTCCATATGTATAATCTAATCATACGCGTTCATTTTGACAAGTAATTTGGACTAAACTAAACGTGATGAAAAGGTAGTCTCATCACCAGAGCTGCTAGGATGATGCATGCCACAAATACCAGGCCAACAGCAACTTTCAGAAGAATATCCATATATCTCTCCCAGTCCCAGATAGAAAAAATCAAAACATTTCCCCAAATTAGCCTCTGTTACAGTATATCTACACTAATAAATACAAAATAATGGTTTCACCTTGGGTTATCATCATCCATTTCTCTCAGTCAAGACCAAAGGGGAAGTGATCAGGTTCATGGTTGGAGGAGATATTGCTGTAAAAGGAAAGGAAGAATACTTCATTGGATTTCTATAGCAAGCGCCACATGCTGGACACTTGTACATGAAATACAAAGTATGATTATTATTCTCTTGTTTCAATAGATTTCTCTTAAATGAAACATTTAAAAAGTACAATGGTTTTTCAACTGCATTATTTGTCATCTGAAGGGGACGACAAAGCCTTATACGTGAGTGATAGTGAATCTGTGATGGTCTATCAGCTTACATGTGTTGGATGCATTGAGAACTGAGATGTACACCGGGATATGCTGGCCTCCTGCTATGCATCAGTACCAGTCTGTGTCGTTCATCTCCAGGTGTCTCATCGTCACAGTGAAGGTACAACTCTCCCTGTCGATAAGCAGATTGACGCGGCACTGAGACGCCTGCTCTTGCTCTGCAGTGAGGCAGGAGCTTTGGTTTGCAGCAGGTGTCCCATTCTTACACCACATCTTCTCGCTCTCTTCCAGGATGTCACTGTAGAGACACTTAGCTGTGATGCTGTCCCCCTCCTTACCAGACACCATGTTGCTCCTCACTGACACACCTGGGAAGCCTGGAATATGGAAACACAGAAATGATACACACAAAGCAAGTGCACTCTTGAGGATCACACAGAGATGTTAATGAGATATTGTTTTGAAAGCGTAACTAAAATCTGTAAATGAACTATAAATATACAGTGAGCACCATAATTCATTGGACAGTGACAATTGTTTTGTTATTTTGGATACAATGAAAATGAGGTTGAAGTGCAGACTGTCAGCTTTAATTTGAGGGTATTTTCATTCATATCGGATTAACTGTTTAGAAATTATAGAACCTTTTGTACATGGTCCCCCCCATTTTCAGGCATCAAAAAACATTGGACAGTTTAACATAATGTAGAATAAAGTAATCATTGTTAATATTTGGTCGCATATCCTTTGAATGCAATGACTGCTTGAAGTCTGCGATGCATCAACCACCAGACGCTGGGTATCTTCCCTGGTGATGATCTGCCAGGCCTGTACTGCAGCCACCTTCAGTTCCTGCTTGTTTATGGGACTTATTGCCTTCAGTCTCCTCTTCAGCATGTAAAATGCATGTTCAATTGGATTCAGATCCGGTGATTGACTCGGCCAGTCAAGGATTTTCCACTTTTTGGCCATCAAAAACCCCTTTGTTGTTCCAGCAGTATGTTTAGAGTCATTGTCTTGTTGCATGATGATGTGCCGTCCAATGAGTTTGGAGGCATTTGTTTTTATCTGAGCAGATAAAATATTTCTGTAGACTTCAGAATTCATTGTTCTACTTCTGTCTGCAGTCACATCATCGATGAAGACAAGTGAGCCTGTTCCACTGGCAGCCATACAGGCCCAAGCCATAACACCCCCTCCACCATGTTTCACGGATGAGGTGGTATGATTTGAATCATGGGCATTTCTTTTTTTTTTCTCCACACTTTCCTCTTTCCATCACTCTGGTACACGTTCATATTTCTCTTCTGTCCACAATACTTTTTTTCCAGAACTCTTGGGGCTCTTTTAGGTGCTTTTTAGCAAACTGTAATCTTGCCTTTCTGTTCTTCAGGCTTATCAGTGGTTTGCATCTTGTAATGTACCCTCTGTAGACCTGTTGGTGTAGTCTTCTATGTATGGTAGGCTTTGACACATCTACACCTGCATCCAGGAGAGTGTTTTGATCTGTTGGGCTGTTGTCAGGGTTTTTTTTTCTTCACCATAGAGAGTATTCTCCAGTCATCCACTACAGTGGTCTTCCTCTGTCTACCGGGTCTTTTGACATAATTGAGTTCACCAGTTGTTTTTTTCTTGTTAATGATGAACCAAACTGTTGACTTGGGCAATCCCAGGGTTTTTGCAATGTTCCTGATTGATTGATTTTCATTTCTGAGCCTTATGACGGCCAGCTTAATTTGCATAGACACTGCTGTCTTCCTCATGTTGTCACACCCCAACAACAACCTCCAAAGGCAATAGCAAAGTCTAGAATCAATGTTATTCATCAACAGCTCTCCTGCTCTCCAGTCAATAATCAACTGACTGGCTTTCCTGATGTTAATACAGTAGACCATTCCATTCTTGTGGGCCGGCTAAGGATTATTGGTGTCTCTGAGGGGTCTTTGGTCAATCCTAGGCCCCACAATCTTCTCAATTTACATCAACAACATAGCTCAGGCAGCAGGAAGCTCTCTCATCCATTTATATGCAGATGATACAGTCTTATACTCAGCTGGCCCCTCCCCGGATTTTGTGTTAAATGCTCTAAAACAAAGCTTTCTTAGTGTCCAACAAGCTTTCTCGGGTAGGTCTTTTGATCTTTGAATGATGTGTTACCACACACCCATATGGTTAAGACCAAACCAGACCAATTTCCTTATATTTATGGAAGGCTGTTTCCCTCTAATGTTTTCTATTCATTTGCACTTGTTTTGGTACACCTAATTGTAGCCATTTTATGTGATGGTAAAGGTAGGGGTGTACTAAATTTTTCCCTATAAGTAAAAGGCATTTTTGTTTATTTTAATTGCATAACATTTTCAAAGTTTTTTTTTTTGTGGTTTGTTAAATTGGGTAACATTTCTGTCAATAGTGTTGAAGGAAAGATTACATTATCAGCAACCAAAACTCCTGTGTTCCAATGGCACGTTGTGTTAGCTAATCCAAGTTTATCATTTTAAAAGGCTAATTGATCATTAGAAAACCCTTTTGCAATTATGTTATGAAAACTGGTGCTGATTAACTTTAGACTAGTTGAGTATCTGGAGCATCAGCATTTTGTGGGTTTGATTACAGCCTCAAAATGTCCAGAAACAAATAACTTTCTTCTGAAACTCGTCAGTGTATTCTTGTTCTGAGAAATGTTTGTAGTGATGCCTCTAGCAATGCAATGCAGCGCCTTAGACAACTGCGCAACTCGGGAGGCCCCTTGTCAAAAGAAATATGAAAGGAGCAAAGCCCAGGTAAAAAGGTTATAGGAAATCCCACCTCAGTATTTTGAAAACCTAACCCTGGGTTTGTTTTTTTCTGAGGGAAAATGAAAAATGTAAATACCAAAGACACACAAGAATGGCTTTCCAAGAATTGTTTCGTATTCCTGAGTAGTCCAGTCTCAGTCCTGACTTAAATTAGCTTGAAATTCAGAGACAAGGTTTGAATATTGCTGTCCATCAATGATTCCCAAACAAATTTACTGAGCTTGAGTAAGTTTGGCAAAAACAATGGATGAATGTTGCCATAGGTGTTGTGCAAAGTTAGTAGAATCTTATTACAAGTTATTCACAGCTGTAATGTTCCACCAAGTATTATCTCTTGTGTGTGAAGACATACCCAATCAAGACATCATAGTTTTTTTATTAATTTGTATAATTATTTTATTTTTTTCACTTGAAAATTGAATGTGTTGTGTAGATCGCTAGGAAAAACATCTAATTTATTCCCTTTTTGGATTCAAATTTTAAGGCAGCAAATGTGAAGATTGTGCAAGGGGTGTGTAGACTTTCACTAACGACTGTAAGTACCTGTGGGGTTGTTCGACACCCTCTGCCAGGTCAGAGAGCTTCTGGGTGACATTGCTCTCCATGTCTTCAAATGCATCAAAAAATAACACATTCTCTGGATTGCCAGTGATCTTGAACAGGTCTTGCTTTGAAGTGCATTCAATGGCCATGAGAGAAACACCATTTATAACAATAACTCCTATTTTATTACTTTATATAACACTATATCATTACTATGACCACTAATAACCATTTCATAAATGTTGTTATATTACTTACCTGAGTCATCAAGAAACACAAAATATAAAGATCTCCACTTTTTACCAGCAATTGGCACTCACTCTTAGAGTTGACTGTTCACCCCTTCGTATGCAAGTCGTGGGAGACACAAACCTTCTCTGCCAGCAAAGTACTAATATGCTTCCTCAGAACACAGCTCTTATTGTCATATGGAAGTATAATTGCCATGGTAACACAACATGCATGCACACACACAAAGAAGGATGCACAAATGATGTGTGAGTGTGATTACACAGCATTATCATTATCATCACTTAACTACATAATATGACCAAAAGTATATTGTGCTGGCAGTTTGGAACTTAGTAGCGTGTTACAACCAAGGACAAACCATTTTTACGCGCTCCGCGCTTCAGCACTCAGCGGACTCATTCTGTGAGCTTGTGTGGCCTACCACTTCGCGGCTGAGCCGTTGTTGCTCCTAGACGTTTCCACTTCACAATCACAGCACTTACAGTTGATCGGGGCAGCTCTAGCAGGGCAGAAATTTGACGAACTGACTTGTTGGAAAGGTGGCATCCTATGACGTGCCACATTGAAAGTCACTGAACTCTTCAGTATGGCCATTCTACTACCAATATTTGTCTATGGAGATCGCATGGCTGTGTGCTCAATTTTTAACACCTGTCAGCAATGAGTGTGGCTGAAATAGGCAAATCCACTAATTTGAGGTGGTGTCCACATACCTTTGTGTATATATAGTGTATTTCCTGTGAAATTCTCATAAATGAACAAAAAACCTGCTATGGTCCAACACTTGTGGTAAAAAGGACCCATTATTTCAGTTGGTTACAATAGTAAGTTGAATGTAGAATATGCACGGGTGTAGCTAGACCATACACTCTCAATTTACACTATTTTGGATGTCCATGTCTCCTGCTGTGAACAGAAAGAAATGTCAATGGTGCTTCTGCTCAATTTGTTTTCCATTTGCAAGTCCACCGGTGTCTCTGTCCAGGTCACTGAAACTCCTGTTGATTTTTTTTTTTCCTGCTAACCTTTTAAAAGTGCCCCAAAATCTTATTGACTTTTTCATCCCCTCAAAAAGCCATTCACACTGGCAGACTCCAATGATTTTTTTCTAAATGAACAGAACATGTTTTGATGGGTACATGTGAAAAGCCCTGCCATTTCTGGTTGTTTATGTTTAGGAAAATGCTGCTAATTCTCTTTACGACAATATTGTTGCAGAAAATAGCCACCTATACAGATTCCACCCTCTCTATCCAGCCTTGTGCATCCACACCTTGCACCAGGCTACCACTGGACCTCATGAGTAGGGCCCTGTGTTTTGGACAATCATGTTACATGACCTGGATTATTTCTTTCAAACATTTTATTTTATGTTTTCCATACAGTCGAAACCAACAATAACACTGAGCAATCAACATATACAAAGTACAGACACATTTATTTTAAAAGACGGCGACAGATACAGTCCCCTCCCCGATTTCATCGTGGGGAACAAAAAACTAACAAAAAGTAGCAATATCCATGTCTTCCAAGAATAAAAGTTAGAATAGGTGAAGTAGAAAATAATGTCACTGTATTCTAAATGTCTTCTTTTTGACAAATGTGCTTCCATGATAAAGAAATATATTATTTCAATGTCATAATAATTTCCCACACCTCTCCCTATTTCCTTTCCCGCCCAAACAAATTATTATAAGTACTGAATTCCAATGGTACCAAAACAGCAACAGCCAGATGCTTGGCTGGTTATAGGTTGACAATCCCCTTCAACAATATATTCACACACTGTTATCCTATAAATCGAACTACAGGGCTCCAGATAACTCATCAACTCAATACGCACAGACGTCAATTCAACATTGACTCAACCAGTGTGTGACTAGTGAGAAGTTTCTGCTGGAGTACATAAGTCAGTCTTTCCAGAGGAAACCAACACAACAGATTTCTGAGCCACCAGGACTTTTTTTGTGTAATCTTTCCATGATTGAATAATTGTTAATCTAGCAGCGTACCACATTAGAGCAAAGATTGTTTCATGACATTTCAGTTCAGGGTTAGCTGAGTGTAAACTATTCTTACCAATGCAAAGAACATATGTTGTTCCTATACAACTCATGAGCTACAGTTTAAAATTATACATATACGTTACAAACTACACCTGTTGTCAGAAGTAAATATGACCCTGCATGTTTTGGGGAATGTCCCAAATGTAAGCAGCACAAAGGTACTTACGCACATCTCATCGCGTCTAGCACTGAGACGCAGTACCATCACAGCTCACTTCTAGGTGCAGTGAGAATGGGGTAAATGCATTGCATATACACCATAGATCCTTTCCTTGAAGATAAGTGATCAGAGTGAACAACAAAAAATATATTGTGTACTGTAAGCAATGAGGTAAGAATTAGTTGCTATGGCCACATTACAGGAATGTGTACTAGTACTCCTGTAAAAACTGCACAGGTTCAACAGCTCTGCATTCAGTGTCTTACCCATAGTGGGGTCTGTACTGGGTTCTTCCTTCTATTTTGACAATGTTAAAGACTTGAAGAAAGGCTGAGGCAGTCATAATCTATTAATAAATACATTAACTAAATAATATAAAATAATCTTATACAAGTTTTCATGTTTTGTTTTTCATGACACGTTAAATCATAACAAAACAACCACAGTTCAATAATGTTGTAATACTGTTTTAAATATATGTTCCATTTGTTGGGCCTTCCTGTCAGGAAATACATGCCTTTAATATCCACGTATGTTAGACATTCTATTAATTCAGAAGAAAAAAAAATCAAGGCCAAAGAACTTGAGAACTGACATGCCCTCCCTCTCCAACAAGAATGTCTCTGCAATATCTCTGTAGTGCATGAAAGTTACGGATTTTCTGGAACCCTCATTTTTTTTATAGCTATTGATAGGATTCGCTTCCCCCTCCGAGTCCTTTCAGCTCACTCCCTCCGTGACTCCGCTGCCTAATGTACATGAAAGACAATTTGAACACATGTAGTTATTTGTCTGTTGTAACAGTAATCTATTGCAACCATAAGCACGACAAGCAGTCTAGCGATTTCATGTTATTTTCTCAGGAGGGGAGTTAGCCTACATGCAGTTATTTAAGCAAGCTATACTGTATGTATGCAGCATACCAAACAAGCAAGACACAGACAGGCAGTCAATGGCGATGTTATGCGCTAACATGGGATTTGGGAGGCAGAGTTATTTTTGCGGCATCTCTGGCTATATAGTAGCATAACTATAAATATTATGTCATCACACAAAACCCTGCTAGTTTTTCCACAATGCAATGTGTAGACTGCGCCTTGCTTGTGCTATGTACGTCAATATAGCCATTACAACGGACAGAAGGTTGTAGCCTTCATATTTTTGGAATGTTCGTTCAAATCGAGTTTTTATTTCAGCTGTTCATTAATATGAGGCAAATTGGTTGAGGGTTCAGAAAAGGTTGAGTATAGAGAAACGTGTATGTGTGTGTAAAATAACACATGCACAGAACGTGATTTGGATCCTCAGTTTTGAGAAATAGGTTTCCAGAGCAACGGGAAGAGGGCGGGGGCGAAAACTCCGTATTCTTAGCCTCTGCCAAATATTTTTATAGATCCTAAGACCGTAGCCTACATTGACCTACGACCTATCATAAATAATCTGCTACAATGATCTGTTATGTGTATGGGCGATGCACAGTGCCAAAGCATTGTAATATAAACTGAGACTGTCACAGGCAATATATCGCAGATGATGCATCAAATCATTGAAGTACATATCTGAAACGTAAAATTGCACTCCTCCAACACAAACCGAAGTTCTTCATAGCAACTTTTAAATATGTCCCACAACGTGAAACCTTTGGCCACACAAATATTTGTTTTACTCTTTCCACTCCCTGCTGTGTAGTTGATAACCTACGTCCAGTAGCCTATACTGATAGTCACTCATCACCTTTCATTTCATCGATGTAGGATCTGAATTTTCCTGCAAATTATTATGATTTCTTATTTTTATTTAACCTTTATTTAACTAGGCAAGTCAGTTAAGAACAAATTCGATGACGCTAGGACAATTATGCGCTGCACTATGGGACTCTCATTTACAGCCGGTTGTGATACAGCCTGGATGTGTCACAACCGGTAGTGTAACTTGTAGTGTATTTGAGATTTTAAAAAGCTTCTGTTTGTCATTTCCATTTTGAAATGTAAGACTTGATTTTCCCTTATGATAAATGTATCAACCCCTACAAAAATGTCCATTATGTTAGTATATTAGTATCCTGTCAGTAGTATCTTTTTTTCATTGCATTTAGTGTATTGAATGTGCAATACTTGCATTTATCTCTAATTAAACCCTGTATTAAGGACTGGATTTTAAGGGAATTATTATTATTACCCTAACTTATATCATACGAACATTTAGCTATTTAAGTATCTCTTCCATGCATATATTCACTTACCTGTACATTTAACTAGACTGTATATTTAGTAAACTATTATTACCCTCATTTATATCATTTGCACATTTAGCTATTTAAGTATCTTTCTCTGCCATCGACCTGTATAGTATATTTTTTTATATCAATATTTGTATAATTTTTTCACCTAACACTCTGTAACAATGTATAGTGTACATATTTAGCCATTCACTCATACTATGCAATGCCTTTTTATATATTTTTGCACTTCAAACTACTTGTATTTTTATACTTTTTCATACTGCTGCACTATGAATCATGTATCGTGTATCTGTCTTTTGTGTATTTTGTTCTGGCATTTTGCTATTGCCCTGTGTTTTTCGTAGCTGCTTGGCAAAGTAATTTCCCCTCTGGGATCAATAAAGTATCTATCTATCTATCTATCTATCTATCTATCTATCTATCTATCTATCTATCTATCTATCTATCTATCTATCTATCTATCTATCTATCTATTAATTATAATTCACATTTCCTGTTGCTGCAGGATTATTTTCCTGCTGTAGCAAACTGGCTCAAATTAAGATCCTACATCTGTATATTACCTCACATGTATCATAGCCAAGTTCGAAACAAAGCGTTGTAGACGTAGGAGTAAACACATGGAAATCACACCAAGGAACACTTGATTTTGGTATTTCTTTCACATTTCACCGAAAATAACAGTGAAAATCTTTTTCTACATAGCACATTTACAATTATAATTGGCAGAGACATGACACACTGATAAGATTTCAGATTTCTTCCCAGTCCTAGGAGCATCTGCACTTCTGCTATTCATACCAGAATGAAGTAGCAACAACACAACAAATATATCTACAACAAGTAATATTTCAATATTACAGTATATGTAGATTCACTTCTGATATATAAATACAAACACTTGGCTTTACCCTCTAAGTGCACGTTTCAAACTTGGCACATAGATAGAAGGAGTTGATGTATCTAAAACAAAACATAGGGATATCAGTAATCACCTTTTTTCTATAATTTTTGAAAAACAGAGACCAGAGAATCTAAAAAAAGGGTTTCCCACTCCTATTCATGGCTGAGCTATGTACACAACATTCCATAATGTCTGAGAAAATATCCACATCCATTTGCAGTAGTCTTCTCACTCCAGTGACTCCCAGCCAGCCATACGTTGCATCACTAGCAAGACTGAGTCTCAATGTGAGGTTGGACAGACTGCCGCTTGGGGCACAGTATCTTAGCAAAAGCTCTTCGGAAGCTGCTGTGGCAGAGAGGGTAAAGGAAAGGATTAATACCAGAGTTTAGCCACAAGAGCCAAAAAGTAATCTCGTACCAGTAGTGCTCCACACATCGCCCGCTACAGGCCGCTCGTATTATCATCAGTAGAGTGTAAGGTGCCCAGCAGATCCCGAAAATGCACACTATTATGGCCAGCGACTTAGCAATCTTCTTGTCGCGGGAGAGGCGGGAGCCCTCTGAGCTCCTGCTGGATGGCCCGGTGGGGGCCTGGAATTGGAGGAGCCTGGAAGTTTTCCTGCAGGAAGGGCCCTTCTTTCTCTGAATGAAGGTGTATCCGCTGCTGGGCTCCCCACTGGAGGATGGCGACAGCTCCTCGTCCTCCTCTATCACCTCTGAAACAGCAGCTGGCTCGCTCGATGATACCTTGCGAGTCTTGACAAAAAACACAGACAAGGTAGCACCCCCGTCCCTGAGACTGCCCGTGTCCCTGTGTGCCTTGGTGTCCTCCTTACGGATAGCCCTGCTCTTGTTCCTCCGCTGGATGTTCAGGTAGATGCACAGGTTGAAGAAGGCCACAGAGATAAAGGGGGTGAAGAACTCAAACGTAGATGCACTGAGTAGGAAGTACCAGGTGCAGTAGAACTCAGCGAAACACTCGTCGACAGGGACAATGCTTTTACCCACGACCAACTCCCAGAAGATAATGGCAGGTCCATAGATAAGGAACGCTAATACCCACACAGCCACCATCTTCACCACAGCATGGTGGGTCATGCTCTGCTGAGCTCTGTATTTCACCTGGAAGTAAAGAAGTGAAGTGAGAAAAATAGCATAAATACCTCACAATAACATTTAATAATAATATCACCATCATAAAGAAATTATAATACAGACGTAATAATCTGCATAACCAATTCCATATCTCTCAAAGGCATTATTTGGACCCATGGGGGAGGTGAAGCCAGAGGAGCCGGAGAGCTTAAGGCTGAGTGTGATACTGAATAATAATACAGGAGAGTGTGGAGGAGGCACATCTGTTTGTCTGCTCACTCCCTCTCATCATCACCATTCTCTTCACCCAGGAATTAGCTTTTCTCCTTCCATTTCACCTTATCTCTCTGTTTGATTTGTTTATCTTCACCTCCCTTTCTCTGTCCCCAATTCCCCACCAACCTCTCAGTCTCCCGCAGTCTTTTCCTGGCTATCAAATGAACAACAATTGCTGAGATGTCATCAAAATCAATGTCATCAAACTGAACAACTTGACTTTGTTGTTTGTCATGGCTGTGTCTAGGTATACTGATATTATATTTACTTTGCTGTCGATCATGGAGACTGTGAGCACTGGGAGCACTAACAAGATCAAACATGCACTCTACAGACAGGGGTTATTTTCCATCATTGTAACTCATTACCAAACACATGCAGCACTGTACGGTACTTGTTTTATTATGTATTAATATGTATTCATTGTTAATCATGGAACCAGAAATATATTCTGCTGTAACCTTTTAAACTTAGTAGGATGTTTGAATGTAAAAAACACTTTTTTTTAATGATAACATATTGTGTGACACATTCACTTATGCGGCTCCAGATAAAGTATAGTGACCCTTTACATACCCAACATCGAGAGCCTACTGATACCTACCAGTCACTGCGATGTTCTGCATGTTCTCTACTATACATGTAGAGACTTTGAATATCTACATCAACAAAGTGGATAAACATTGCTTTAATGCTATCTGCATTTCATTCCTCTCTCAGGAAGCCACTGTGCTGATAGGCAAATGACAGAAAATAGAAGAGACACATTCTAATAATGTTTGATGTACTATCAAACAAGTTCAGGTGACCTAGCCGTTAAGAGCATTGGGGCAGTAACCGAAAGGTCACTGGTTCGAATCGCTGAGCCGACTAGGTTAAAAATCTGTTGATGTGCCTTTGAGCAAGGCACTTTACCCTAATTGCTCCTGTAAATTGCTCTGGATTAAAGTGTCTGCTAAATGACGTTAAATGTAAAAAGAGCATTGATTAAAATGTGCTTTGTTTGACTTGTGAAAATACACAGCAGCATTTACATTAGGATATAACTGGTTGACTTGCCTCCCTGAACATGCTTCATCAAAGTTTCTCCTCAGACTTGCATTAAAAGTAATGTTGTTGTTTCCATGTCCTTTGGTAAACTGTTTGTAATGATTGCCCTTTGCATGAACCCATGGGTTCATTAATCAGTATCTTCTGTCTGGGTTGGTGAGTGCATAAATTATAATAATTCATATTAAATTCCACAAGGAAATGAATACAGCAGTTGGCCAAAACGTGCATTTTCGATGAATGGTTGTGAGAGATTGGGCTATGTTACTCATGCTTTGAGAGTGCCCCTTTACAGGGCAACAAAACGATGTAGTTAATATTCAATTTCTGAATGCTCTGCATACTCACATGGAATATATATATACTGTACACTACCCTATGTATATATTTGGACAGTAAAGCTAGACTTTAAATTTGTCTTTAAACTCCAGAATTTTGAGTTGAGACCAAATGTTTTATAAGAGGCGACAGTACAGAATGTCACCTTTTATTTGAGGGTATTTTCATACATATCTGTTTTAGCGTTTAGAAATGAAAGCACTTTATGTATCTAGTCCCCCATTTGAAGGTGTCATAAGTATTTGGACAAATTCATTTATAGTGCATCACATTTAGTCAAAAATTTAGTTTTGGTCCCATATTCCTTGCACGCAATGACTACATCAAGCTTGTGATTCTAAAAACTTGTTGGATGCATTTGCAGTTTGTATTGGTTGTGTTTTACCATTTAGAAATGAATGCATTTGCAGTTTGTTTTGGTTGTGTTTCAGACGATGTTGTGCCCAATAGAAATTAATGGTAAATAATGTATTGTGTCATCTTGGAGTCACTTTTATTGTAAATAAGAATAGAATATGTTTCTGAACACTTCTACATTAATGTTGATGCTACCATAGCTGCGGGAAGTAGTTTGGGGGTTGGGGTGCTGCATTTCTTTTGCCCATGGAAGAGGGGGGAATAATGCCTGCACTGAAGATGTCTATATTTGGCCTCCTAATACAGGACTAGTAAAGGCCAAGTGCATAACTTTTGTTAAAATATTTAAACTAAATGTACAGTATTTGAGTGTTTACCAGCATTAGTAACTTGAGTCTGATACTTATCTGTACTAAACAGTTAATCTGATAATACTTGTGGAACATAAAAATACTTGCTTGATATATGTTTTCCAGTTTCTTAAAATACAACTTATTTCTATGTGAAAACTGAAATGGTCTATTCATTCCATTTTAGTAGTCACTCTTATCCAGAGCAACTTACAGTAGTGAGTGCATACATTTTCATACTTTTTTGTACTGGTCCCCCGTGGGACTCGAAACCCACAACCCTAACATTGCAAGCACCATGCTCTACCAACTGTCACATCATCACATCACATCACATCACCACAAACCACTTGATGTCTGAATGTACTCAATTAGCATGCATTGTTTTTCTTCATGGTAATGGAGAGTCTACAGTACAAACCTTGATGACCAGCCTAAGTACAATACAGTAATTTACATTAAGTGGTTTGTAAGGATGGTAAATTAACACAACATAATCCGAAACACAACTATAACAAACTGCAAATACATCCAACAAGTCAGTCACAAGCTTGATGTAGTCATTGTATGCTAAGAATATGGGACCAAATACTAAACTTTTGACTAAATGCAATACACTATAAGTGAATTTGTCCAAATACTTATGACACCTTCAAATAGGGGGCCTAGATACAAGTGCATTCATTTCTAAACGGTAAAGCAGATATGTATGAAAATACCCTCAAATAAAAGGTGACATTCTGTACTGTCGCCTCAAAATTGGCCCAGTGTCGTCCGGGTTTGGCCGGGGTAGGCCATCATTGTAAATAAGAATTTGTTCTTAACTGACTTGCCTAGTTAAATAAAGGTTGAATGAATATAAAACATTTGATCTCAAATCCAAAATTCTGGAGTATAGAGACAAATTAAAAGTTTTAGCTTCACTGACCCCCCCCAAAACCATAGGGGGTATAATATTTTTTAACCTATATAATACAGGAAGTTGAGGTATTTTACAAGGGAGACCTGAATACGATAGATAATGCAATGTTTAGTATTCAGACCAGAATATCCAGGGATACTTTATCTAGCATCCCAAAAGCAGACTGAAGATCAAAGAAAACCACGCTGGTCCACAAGGACCAATCAAGACGCTTATTAAAGGTAGACTCGTTTTCACGCACAGCACCGCAGATATTGAGATGAGAGACATGCAAGACTTCGCTGTCACACACAGTATCTTCACACATGCACAGGTTTCCTTCAGCGGAGAAGTTGAGCCTCGTGCTTCAGCGCTTAGTTGTTGCTGAAATTGACCCATGCGGTTTACTTTCTGCATCTGTGTCCTTTCGCTGAGTCAACCTTTCCTGGCAGTGGCTGTCAAACCATTCTGCAGTATCTCTATTGGTAATGGGCCTAGTGAAGCAGTTGAATGAGGGCAGGATGGCCATATGCATTTGCATGTTAACGTACTTGCATTCTTGCGTGTATGTATGTAGGTGCAGTAGCTCTCTATACTCACTGCTCTGGTGACGGAGAGGAAGCGGTCATAGCTGATGAGGACTATGTTGAAGACAGAGGCAGTGCAGAGCAAGTAGTCCATGAGGAGCCACAGCTTACAGAGACCTCTGCCCAGCACCCATCGGCCTGTGAGGTTGTAGGGGATGTACACAGGGATGCAGAATGCACCTGCAAGGACACACTGTGTATAGACTGAACCCCAAATAATGCTTCCATAGCTCCATAATCACAGCAAATGTATTTCTAAACAAGCCTGCTGGCAAGTGGCAGCATTGTGTGTAAAACAAGTATTACCAAAGCTGTGTTGGGTTTTAATTTGCATTCATGAACCATCAATTATTTAAGAGCTGTATAAATCAGTTATAAATGTCCTTGTGATAAACCTTTTGCTAAGATTCTTTCAAAGTTAATTGAAAAATAAAAATATATCTTTACTTTCCACAATTATTATTCATTATGATGGCACTTAACAGTGTCTTATATAGCTTAATGAACAAAGAATTGGCATTATCCCATCAGAAAGCCCTACTAGACAGACAGATAGATAGGATAGATTAGATAGCAGACCGACAGACAGAATAAATTCAATCGATAAATAAATACTCACCAACAAGAAAATCGGAAATAGCAAGGTTGAGGAAGAAGTAGTTGCTTTGATTTCGTAGTCTCTTGTCAACAATGAAAGCCAGGATAACAAGTGCGTTGCCAGCCACAACCACGACTACCAGAATGATCATAAGCACGGCCAGAATCACCATCATATACCCCGGGTGAGCCGCTCCAGCTTCGTGGACTGTCTCCGAGTCGCCGCCGGGAGTGAAGTTGGTGCTTATATTAGATTCCGGGATATTAGCTCCCATAGTTAATCTTATAGTAAAACCTTTACACTTGATTTAGTTATGAAACTATGAATCAATGTGATTTCCATAGATCCTCCAACATTCAGGGTACTTGTTAAGAGACGCAGAAAAACGAATACGAAAGCAATTTCTTGCTACAGTTGTAAAGCTATATTTTTCAGTGTCTAGGATGGCGTGATTTATCCTGTCCTCTAATGTGACCTGGCGGGTTACGGGAGCGTAAGTTCGGGTTTATGCGCTACCATACTTTTTAGTGAACGACGCGAGCGCTTTTAATTCAGTGTGCAATGGAGAAGGGTCCGTCGATGGTATTATGGAAAAATAAATCTACCTCCAGCGCGCACCGGTATATCTACGATTTGTTTTGTAGCGCATTTAGGCCTACTATACGCTGCCCTGTAGGGAGGCAATAATTGTCACAGAAGAGCTACAATTAAATGCACATGTTTTCCAGGTTGAGTGGCTTAAATGTACCATTGTTTAATAAAATAAAAATTTGCCGAATTTGGTCCGCAGGCTGCCTATTAGGAAACCCTGCTCTATGGTCTCATTCACGCTTGCCATACATAATTGAAATATCTAGCCAAAATGTTGAATTGAATAACATTGCTTGTGAACTTCAGAGCTGTAACTATTTGACACTTTAGCTTTGATTAAAGGCAAGTACAAACGCATACTATTAATGGTCATCGCTCCATCTCGAGTCTACACATTATGGGTAATACGAAACAACGCAATTATCTCACTGGTTGCATTCCAAACACTTAACAGACACACTCTCTCCACTCAGCCCTCAAATTAAGTGGACACTTCTGATTACGTATCATGACGTTTGACGAGTATACACTTGCAGGACAAGGGGCGAGGGAGGAAGGAATGATTTTTAAATGGACCGCCTATGCCCGGAAATTCGTCACTCGTTCATCCCGCGATTATTGTTTTCAGCCACCGATAGCTTGTGGGTGATTTATATGTGCTACAGTCAATTATGATTGCATGTCTACTTATATTAACTATATAATTATTCATATACGCCTACTGTATGATATCTAACAAATGAATTAGCTAAACAACATTAGCCTGCCTAGCTGGAACTTCTGAAGAAGGAAAATGTTTTATTTCTACAATTTCCAAAAGCTAACCAAACAAAAACATAATTACTTCTACTATATGTGTTTGTGCTGTCATGTGCATTAATAGCACAATTCGTGTTTACTTACACTTGTATGTTGACTTCTCCATATTGTTTTTTTTCTTAGCGGATGTACAATCATCGCAAATTGAATTATGGGGCGTTTCAGGCCCCGAAGTGAACATAATTGTACACTTGCAAACTCAATCACAAACAAGGGCTGAGGGGCTTACGTTGCGAACTTCCCCTGTTTGGCTAATCGTTTGGACTGATGGCCAAGATGGTGACAGGGATTCCCCCAAGGGCATAAGGCGAGGGTAAGTAGAGGAGGGTGTGTCTTTTGTGAGTTTGAAACGCAGGCACTGTCTTCTTCTCTGGCGAGCTCTCATTGGCTATTGCTCATCACTGTTCTCAAAACTTGTCATTGCACATCTCACCCTACAAGAGCATTGCATATTTTGTGCCGATAAAACCAAACATGAAAATACTATGACGTCTGGGACTGCCGTGTATATTCACCCTCAAGCAGATACCACGACGGCCCTCAAAGAACTACACTGATTACAACTCCATTTTGCTTCTCCCTTCCTATAAGCAAAAACTCAAACAGGAAGTACCCATGCTACGGACTATTCAACGCTGGTTTGACCAATCGGAATCCATGCTTCAAGATTGTTTTGATCATACGGACTGGGATATGTACCGGGTAGCCTCTGAGAATAATATTGACGAATACACAGATACAGTGACTGAGTTTATCATGAAATCTATAGGAGATGTTGTACTCACTGTGACTATTAAAACCTACCCAAACCAGAAACTGTGGATAGATGGCAGCATTCGCGCAAATCTGAAAGCGCGAACCACTGCATTTAACCATGGCAAGATGACTGGGAATATGGCTGAATATAAACAGTGTATTCCCCCGTAAGGTAATCAAACAGGCAAATCGTCAGTACAGAGACAAAATAGAGTCGCAATTCAACGGCTCAGACATGAGACATATGTGGCAGGGTCTACAGAAAATCATGGACTACAAAGAGAAAACTAGCCACGTCGTGGACACCGACGTCTTGCTTCCGGATAAGCTAAACACCTTTTTCGCCCGCTTTGAGGATAAAACAGTGCCACAGACGCGGCCAGCTACCAAGGACTGTGGGCACTCTTTCACCGTGGCCGACGTGAGTAAGACATTTAAGCGTGTTAACCCTCAGAAGGCTGCCGGCCCAAACTGCATCCCTAGCCGTGTCCTCAGAGCATGCTCAGACCAGCTGGCTGGAGTGTTTACGGACATATTCAATCTCTCCCTAGCCCAGTCTGCTGTCCCCACATGCTTCATGATGGCCACCATTGTACCTGCACCCAAGAAATCTAAGGTCACTGAATGGCTATCGCCCTGTAGCACTCGCTTTGAGAGACTAGTCAAGGATCATATCACCTCCACCTTACCTGACACGCTAGACCCACTTCAATTTGCTTGCCGCCCCAATAGATCTAGACGATGCAATCGCCATTGCACTGCACACTGCCCTATCCCATCTGGACAAGAGGAATACCTATGTAAGAATGCTGTTCATTGACTATAGCTCAGCATTCAACACCATAGTACCTTCCATCTCATCATTAAACTTTGGGCCCTGGGTCCGAACCCCGCCCTGTGCAACAGTGTCCTGGACTTCCTGATGGGCCGCCAACAACACCTCCACTTCGCTGATCCTCAACACAGGGGCCTCACAAGGGTGCATGCTCAGCCCACTCCTGTACTCCCTGTTCACCCATGACTGCGTGGCAACGCACGCATCCAACTCAATCATCAAGTTTGCAGACGACACAACAGTAGTAGGCCTGATTACCAACAATGGCAAGACAGCCTACAGGGAGGAGGTGAGTGTAGTGCCAGGAAAATAACCTCTCACTCAATGTCAACAAAACAAAGGAGCTGATCGTGGACTTCTGGAAACAGCAAAGGGAGCACCCACAAGGTGGAAAGCTTCAAGTTCCTCGGTGTACACATCACTGACAAACTGAAATGGTCCACCCACACAGACAGTGTGGTGAAAAAGGCGCCAGGAGGCTGAAGAAATGTTGCTTGTCACAAACTTTTACAGATACACAATTGAGAGCATCTTGTTGGGCTGTATCACCGCCTGGTACGGCAACTGCACCGCCTGCAACCGCAGGGCTCTCCAGAGGGGGGTGCGGTCTGCCCAACGCATCACCGGGGGCAAACTACCTGCCCTCCAGGACACCTACAGCACCCAATGTCACAGGAAAGCCAAAAAGATAATCAAGGACAACAGCCACCGGAGCCACTGCCTGTTCACCCCGCTATCATCTAGAAGGCAAGGTCAATACAGGTGCATCAAAGTTGGGACCGAGAGACTGA
This sequence comes from Thymallus thymallus, assembly GCA_023634145.1. NCBI lineage: Eukaryota > Metazoa > Chordata > Actinopteri > Salmoniformes > Salmonidae > Thymallus > Thymallus thymallus. Next base: position 14,230,123 of record CM042393.1, on the reverse strand, counting down.
AAAACAGCTTCTATCTAAAGGCCATCAGACTGTTAAATAGCCATCACCCTATATACATAGACTTGAAATCACTGGCCACTTTAATAATGGAACACTAGTCACTTTAATAATGTTTACATATTTTGCATTACTCATCTCATGTGTATATACTGTATTCTATTCTACTGTATTTTAGTCTACCGTGCTCCGACATTGCTCATCCAAATATTTATTAATTTAATTCCTTACTTTAGATTTGTGTGTATTGTGAAATTGTTAGATATTACTGCACTGTTGGAGCTAGTAAAACAAGAATTTCGCTACACCCGCAATAACATCTGCTAAACATGTGTATGTGAACAATAACATTTGATTTGATGACTGCTTTGCACACTCTTAGTATTCTCTCAACCAGCTTCATGAGGTAGAATGCATGTCAATTAACAGGTGTGCCTTGTTAATGCGTTTGAGCCAATCTTTTGTGTTGCGACAAGGTAGTGGTGGTATACAGAAGATAGCCCTATTTGGTAAAAGACCAAGTCCATATTATGGCAAGAACAGCTCAAATAAGCAAAGAGAAACGACAGTCCATAATTACTTTAAGACATGAAGGTCAGTCAATCCGGAAAATTGTAATAACTTTGAAAGCCTTTGAAAACTAAGATGCAGAGTAGGTGAAAGGATGATCTCCGCATGTGTAGTTCCCACCGTGAAGCATGGAGGAGGAGGTGTGGAGGTGATTTGCTGGTGACACTGATGGTGTTTTATTTAGAATTCAAGGCACACTTAACCAGCATGGCTACCACAGCATTCTTCAGCGTTAGCCACCCCATCTGGTTTGCGCTTAGTGGGACTATCATTTGTTTTTCAATAGGACAATGACGCGATAAATTGGTCCATGCCAACTGCCAGCCACAAAAGAAAATCAACCAGGCTCTTTTACGCCCTCTTCCGAATGGTAGCTATAAATGCAGAGGTTGTGCACAGTGCAACAATTGTGAATATTTCTGGCACCCACATACAGGAAAATAGTTCCAAATAAATAACATTATTACGTGCTCCACCACCCATGTTATCTACATAATTAAATGTAATGTGGGCTATGTTATGTAGGTAAAACCTCATGTTCTCTCAAACAGAATTATTGAACATTAAATCAGGAGAAATTACAGGGATTATCCAGTTGCAGTACATTTTAATGACCTAAAACATGACATTTCTACCTTTAGATTTTGTGACATAGAGAAAGTTAAGATATCAGACTGGGGAAGTGATATAAATAATACTCTGAGCAAAAGAGAATGGTTGTGGATTTTCACCCTCCAGACATTATTTCCGAAAGGTCTTAATGAGTTAATGCCCCCATTCTAGATTTCTCTGACGTTTTTCTTGCGCTGTACCCAATAATTTAGAAAAACTTACTTGGTGGGTCGATGTCCTCATTGTGGTTTTACAAACGTGTTTAATAAGTTTTATGTACACACTGTAAGAATATTTATGAAATGCACATTGTTATATTTGGTAGCACTTACCTGTTTTCCCTCAACTCCAACCCCATTCGATGTGTGGAACTGTCAGGCTCTGGCCATAGAGAAGCAAATAGGCTTCTCTATGTAGTTATGGTCAGAGTCTGACAGTGTCGTTCTTTTCTGTTTCTTTGTGGGGTTTGGGGTGGATCCCTAATTAGAGGCAGCTGCACCGCATTGTCTCTAATTAGGGATCCCATATATGTTGAGTCTGTCCTTCACTCGGGTGTGGGTCGTTATCGATGTATGTCGCAGTCACGGTTGAAGTAAGTGTGTTTTTTTACGTCCGTTCATTGGTGTGTTTTTTGAACGTGACGTTAGTCTATTCGTGTTTTTGTGTTGTTCTGTAGTTCGTCATTCGTTGTACTTTATACATAGTATTTAATTTCTTACATAGTATAAATAAAGATACAATGTCGAACTACTATCCCTGCACTCCGCCTTGGTCATTCCTACACCCACAGCGTGACAGGAACGGATGTGGGTGGAGCTATGTCTACTTATGGGTGCTATTTTTAGAAAACTCAAAACTCTGACGAAAGTATAGCTTATTAAAAATAAGTAATGCTATCAAGAGCAGTGTGCAGGTTTCTTCTTTCTTCGCCTTTCATTCAACTGTTACCATGCACCTGCAAATAAGATGTCTCAGATGTGCGAGTGCCTTTAGAATTTTTAATAGGACAATGACCAACACACCTCCAGGCTGTGTAACGGCTATTTGACCAAGAAGGAGAGTGATGGAGTGCTGCATCAGATGACCTGGCTTCCACAATCACCCGACCTCAACCCAATTGAGATGGTTTGGGATGGAGTTGGACTGCAGAGTGAAGGAAAAGAAGCCTTGAATATGTGGGAACTCCTTCAAGACTGTTGGAAAAGCATTCCAGGTGAAACTGGTTGAGAGAATGCCAAGAGTGTGCAAGGCTGTCATCAAGGTAAAGGGTGGCTACTTTGAAGAATCTCAAATATAAAATGTATTTTGATTTGTTTATTTTTTTTATTACTACATGATTCATATGTGTTGCTGTATATACTGTATATTGCCTCCTAATATTGTTCAATCTGTGTGTCGCTTCAGTGGCCTGGGCTATTGTTTGTTTGAATTAAAGACCAGATTGATCTCAGTTTGTCAGTCTCAGAGTAGCCACTCTTTTCGGTAATTTGTGTGGTATTAAAAAAGATTCAACTAATGTTTTCTGTCATATAGAATTGCATGATATGAATTTTTAAAAGGCAGATTTGTTTTGCCCCTGTATGTACTTCTATGGTCTCTCTGTGTACTACTATGGTCTCTCTCTCTATGGTCTCTCTGTGTACTACTATGGTCTCTCTCTCTATGGTCTCCCTTAACACTTTCTTCCCACAGTATCCTTCCCATAGGCCCCTATGATGTTTGAGCCTCATCGGTCCACTTCAAAGAGATGAAAAATAACTGATGCATTACCATCCCTTTATTCTTTTACTCCAGGTTTCTTCATGCAAAAGTAAAATACTGATTTGATTTCCTCGCCCCAATTATGGAGATTGTTTTTACATCATTGTGAATCACCATATGAAAGGCATGTTGGATATGAAATTCAAATCAAGTATTTTCATGCAAAGTGCCTCCCATCCTATTGACACTTCCCAATTGAATATGTCCAATGTGTTACTACTATTGGTTTATTGGTTTATTCAGATTCCTATTAGCTTTTGCTGAAGCAGCAGCTATTCTTCCTGGTGTCCACAAAAAAACACAAAACAGGACAACACTGATTCACTGATAGACAAGGACAGTCACACCATTTTAAAATACAACATAAAAACAATGCAACAAAACGTTTTTTTTGTGTTAGTGTGTCTGTGTGTGCGTGTGTTTGTCCCCTCACAGTCCCCGTCATTCCATTAAATATTGTTTAATATTTGTTTTTAAAGGTCATTTTGCTATTTGCTTGAGTAATTGGAGATGGAAGTTAGTTCCATGGGATCATGACTGTATAATACTGTGCGTTGCCGTGAATTAGTTTTGGACTTGGGGACTGTGAAGAGACCCCTGGTGGCATGTCTTGTGGGGTATGTATGGGTGTCTGAGCTGAATTTTCAAATCAAATCAATCAAATCAAACTTTATTTGTCACATTGCCGAATACAACAGGTGTAGACCTTACCGTGAAATGCTTACTTACAAGCCCTTAACTAACAATGCAGTTCAAGAAAGAGTTAATAAAATATTTACCAAATAAAGTAAACGGTAACAGTAAAGTAACAGTAAAATAACAATAACGAGGCTCTATACAGGGGGTACTGGTAACGAGTCAATTTGCGGGGGTACAGGTTAGTCGAGGTAATTTGTACATGTAGGTAGGGGTAAACTGACTATGCATAGATAATAGACAGTGGGTAGCAGCAGTGTAAAAACAAAAACTTTCGTTGCTGCACTTGACCATATTACTGGACAATAATCAAGATTGGGACAAGACCAGAGCCTTAACAGCTAGTACAGTTGATTTGTGTAAAAAACACAGAGCATCTTTTTATAACCGACATGACTTGACTATTACAATTGACTATCCAACGTTATATGATTCATCAACCAGTTGGTGTGTTTAAGTGTGTGTGTGCTACGGGGCTGACGCTACAAACCCTACCTACCAGATATACATCATTTTAAAAACGGGAGACATACACTCAAACATCCAATCAGTAAGAAATACACTCAAACCTACAGTATGTATGTATCGTAAAACTTACAGTAATGTGTACTGTAAGTTACTTTAAAGGTGTACTCTTATAATAAGTGCCTTTTGAGTCAAGAAATGAAAACTAATGTTCTCGCTACTGAAGGCCTTGGATTTAGGTTTCCCTCAGGCAAACACCATCACCCATAGGAACAATCTCTGGTCTCCTAGAAGGCACTTAATCAAACAGGAAACACATTAGCATGTACACAGTACACAACACAGTTGTGTGTGTGGATGGAACACTGTATTTGAACCTCATTTTTTCGGATCACTGGGTTTTTGCAAAAAGCCATTATGCTCTCTAGTGTGCATTTAGCTGTCAGTGATTCAGCCAAAAGATATGTTCTGGTTAAGTATCATACTAATACTGTATAATGTAATGACAGTTATTAAGTGATAACCCTGACAGAGAAATGGAAGAAACTATCATTATGTACAAAAATGAGCCTTTGAGATAATTACATGTTTCTTAGTGTTTGAAAATGTTTTGATATTAATATTGTTCTTTGATCAGGATATTTTATGCACCTATGGAAATCTACACCTATGAAATCTGTTAGATGTACATACCACCTCTCCTATGGTGGCCTACATGTACCTCAACAGTCTTATGGACTGCTGGTAATGTGTTGTGAATGGAGGCCACCCACTGTCTTTTAGCCCTAGGGTTTTTAGCCCTAGGGTTGATATACACACCAAAAGTCAGAGAAGAGCAACAATATTGACAGGAGAGATGAGAAAAACTCAAAGAATAGAAGCAGCAGTGAAAAGGTGAATTGATATTCAACAGGTGTGACTTGGATGACAAAAGCATGGAGAGAGGTGTGTGGGTGCGTGCATGCGTATACGTCAAAAAGAGATGGCTTAAAACCAATCTATATCCAAAACCTTATTGGCAGCAAGAATGGGTCACAGTCACAAGTAGGGCTGTGGTGGTCATGAAATTTTGTCAACCGGTTATTGTCATGAAAAAGACTGCCGGTCTCACGGTAATTGACCGTTTATTAACATAAACACGTTTAGCATCTCCAGGCCTCCACACATACAAGCTGCTGATGCACCTCTTTCCAACATCTACATTTTAAAAAGTCTAATAAATCTATTTAATATTACACCATCACAATAAATGCAGGTCTAAAGAAACATGATGATATGAGGAACAGAATAACAGTATTTTGGAAGAACAGAGTTGGGCTACGGTAGGCCTATGTTATCCGGCTATGCTCAAAGCCATAGGCTGTAGGCTTGTTCATTTAGCTGACAAGATAGTCCCGTGACATTATTATGTTTTATAGTAAAAATAATATAGAAAGGATATTTTTCCCGTTATGGAGCAAGTGTGTATATGATTTAGAGTTATTTGGGAACTTTAGTTGTGAATGATACAAACCTTAGAATGTCTTAGAAATCGAAACACATATGGGCTGCATGGTGTGACTGACTATACTGACTGATGATTTGAGAAAGTAGCAAAAACAGTTGCGCTCTGTTCCTTGCCTCAGGCTGCATAACTGTTCTCTCATCAATTGATCATATTTTCACACATCAGACTATTCTCAATTTAATCTTGTCTTTACTAATATGTAACATTTGTTTCGATTTAGAATGGCAGGAACAGGGGCAATGGGAAAAAGACATGCCATCTGAATGCATTCGCATAGCAAATGGAGTCCGCGCACTATCCCGCCGGCCCGTATTGTAGGCTACTTTGGGTTTATAGCGGAGCATGTGCTTAATATGAACATCTGAGAAATACATATAATAACACTTATTTCACTCCATGCATCAATCACTGTTTGAGGCACATTCTCTCAATGCCCATCGTGATATTCCGCCCAAACTATGTATGCCATGGGCTCTCCAACATTGTTCCTGCAGCTACCCAGTGCTTAATTTGGGAAACCAAGTAAAATCTGTTCGGGAACATTGATAGTAACATGTTTTCGCAATAAAACATATTTCTCTAAACTGTTGACAGTGTCACACCCTGATCTGTTTCAGCTGTCTTTGTGCTTGTCTCCACCCCCGTCCAGGTGTCACCCATCTTCCCCATTATCCCCAGTGTATGTATACCTGTGTTCTGTTTCTCTGTTGCCAGTTCGTTTTGTTTCGTCAAGCCCACCAGCATTTCCCCTCTGGGCCTGTCTCAATTGTTCCTGTTTCCTAGTTTTCCCGGTGTTGACCATTCTTCCTTCCCTGAGCCTGCCTGCCGTCCTGTACCTTTGCCCCCACCTACAGCGGGTGAAATAAGTATTGAACACGTCACCGTTTCTCTCAGTAAATATATTTCCAAAGGTGCTATTGACATGAAATTTTCACCCAAGTAATCCATACATACAAAGAAACCAAAACAATAAGTTCAGAAATTAAGTTATGTGTAATAATGTGAAATGACACAGGGAAAAAGTATTGAACACACTTACTGATATTTATTTAATACTTTGTACAAAAGCCTTTGTTGGTAATGACAGCTTCAAGACGCCTCCTGTATGGAGAAACTAGTCGCATGCATTGCTCTGGTGTGATTTTGGCCCATTCTTCCACACAAACAGTCTTCAAATCTTGAAGGTTCCGTGGGCCTCTTCTATGAATCTTGATCTTCAGTTCTTTCGATAGATTTTCAATGGGATTTAAGTCAGGTGATTGGCTGGGCCATTCTAGCAGCTTTATTCTCTTTCTTTGAAACCAATTGATAGTTTCCTTGGCTGTGTGTTTGGGATCATTGTCTTGCTGAAATGTCAACCCTCGTTTCATCTTCATCATCCTGGTAGATGGCAGCAGATTTTTGTCAAGAATGTCTCGGTAAATTTGCCCATTCATCCTTCCTTCAATTATGTGAAGTTTGCCAGTACCATTTGCTGAAAAGCAGCCCCACACCATATGTTCCCACCTCCAAACTTCACTGTTGGTATGGTGTTTTTAGGGTGATGTGCAGTGCCATTTCTCCTCCAAACATGGTGTGTATTATGACATCCAAACAGTTCAATTTTGCTCTCATCTGACCACACTATATTCTCCCAGTATTTCACTGGCTTTTCCAAATGTTGTGCAGCAAACTGTAAACGAGCTTCAACATGCTTTTTTTTAAGCAATGGAGTCTTGCGTGGTGAGCGTGCATACATGCCATGGCGGTGGAGTGCATTACTTACTGTTTTCTTTGAGACAACAGTACCTGCTAATTGCAGGTATTTTTGAAGCTCTCCACAAGTGGTCCTTGGCTCTTGGGCAACTCTTCTGATTATTCTTTTCACTCCTCTGTCAGAAATCTTGCGAGGAGCACCTGGTCGAGGCAAATTTATGGTGAAATGATTGTCTTTCCACTTCAACAGTGCTCACTGTTGCTCACTGGAACATTCAGAAGCTTAGAAATGCGCCTATAACCAATGCCATCATTATGTTTTGCAACAATTAGGTTGCGAAGGTCTTGAGACAGCTCTTTGCTTTTACCCATTGAGATGTGTCTTGTGTGACACCTTGGCAATGAGACCTTTTTGTAGGCCATCAGTTGGGACTGAACCAGCTGATATTAATTTGCACTGACAGGGGGCTGGATTGCTTTTTAATTACTCATAGATTTCAGCTGTTGTCTTGGCTTTCCATGCCTTTTTGCACCTCCCTTTCTTCATGTGTTCAATACTTTTTCCCTGTGTCATTTCACATTATTACATATAACTTAATTTCTGAACTTATTGTTTTGGTTTCTTTGTATGTATGGATTACTTGGGTTGTTACCAACATCTGGTGAAAATGTCATGTCAATAGCACCTTTGGAAATATATTTACTGAGAAAAATGGTGACGTGTTCAATACTTATTTCACCCGCTGTATCTGGATTACTAACCACTGCCTGCCCTTTACCTGTCTTTTGCCTGCCCCTGTTCGATTAATAAACTGTTACTTCGACTTTGTCTGCATCTGGGTCTTACCTGAAACATGAGAGCTCAACTGCGTGCTTGAGAAAATAAAGCAGAGCGAGGGGAGGAGATGGAAATGCTTGGTGGTGAGATATTCTGTATAGCTAAAGGTAATTTGTCACCCAATTAATTATGAAAATATAAAAAATTACTAAACTATTCAAAATCAAATAGAAATTCACTAATTGTAGGCTGCCCTGCACAATCGATGAACTAACTGCACCGCCTGAGTCTGGGACATTCTCTCCCAGACTCATGGATAGACATTTGAGTGTAGCATAAGGTAACCAGTCTATCCATTATGCATAATAGTCCACACTCAAATACGATTTGTTTAATTTTGGAGTAAAGGCTAGACCAATTGTGTACCAAAGACTGAAATAAGTTTCGTTTTTCTACCATGCGTAATATGTGGTAGGCTACAGCACAATTATTTTAATTCAGGTTTTATTTTTCGGGCTTGGGCTCATAAGCCTATGCATAAACTCTAATATGCTTATTGGAGTTTTGAATTAATCATCACCTGTTGAACTTCTTTGTTCAAATTGATCCGTTAGGTGAGTTTTAAAAGTAAGATATGCCTACTGTTTGGGTGATTAGTGCTTGATGTGATTTTCAATAGCATTTGCATTGGTTAGAGGGACAATAGAGCCCTGAGTACCAGGCCATTAGGACCTGATGATAGTTAGTAGTTTGGGTACTACCAAAGCATGTCCAGAGTGCATAGATGGAGATTACCGTGAATGGTCATGTGGAATTTTACTACATGGTGTGGCGGTAATATGGTCACTGCAACAGCCCTAGTCACAAGGCATACCTTAATAGAGCAGCATTTCATAAAGAAATGCTGTATGATCTGACATTTAAATGAATAAGTGGATGTGTGGAATGGTCGTTCAAACTCATATTTAAAGACTCACTTATGACTACATTGGAAAATAAACTCTGACTCAGTAGGACAAGAAAGTGTTGGCAAGCCTGCCCAACACCTAACAGAGAAACCATTCTAACAGAGGATTTCAAAACCTGTTTTTATGCCTCAACTGCCTGAACCACCACCTTTTCAGGTTTCAGAACTGACTGTAAACAAAGCAAATATCTACTGGTGTTAAACTTCAAAAGATGATTGAATCCTTATGTAGTTGGCATGGTAATGACAAGGTCATGAAAGTAAAACTGTCTGTTTCAGCATGATGTACAGGGCATTTGGAAATTAGATTTTATTTTCTGAAACCCAGATTAAGTGTCCATTTAACAGTAGGTCGGTTGACATAGGTTGTGGGGATTCAACCACAGCGGAACTCAAATATCAAAGTGGGAGTGGGAGAGAGACTGGAAATTCAGACATTTTGGTTATATTTGAAAACCTGATTTAGTCAGACATTCCTGAAAATTACAGAAAATCATATTTACAACAAATTAATGCATTTTCCTAGTCATGTACGCAGTCCTTTTTTTATTAATAGAAATTACTTGCATAATCAGTTTTCATTATGGTGATGAGGTTTACTTTCCTTTAAGCCAGAATGTTCAACACTAACATTACATCGTTGCCGTGACATTCCCATTTTCAGTTTAAGGCACAACCAAACTCTTTTGAGATTGAAGTCCTCATAGAGGTCAGAAATGTCTCTAAATCTTTTCGACAATATTACAGAGAACATTGCCACTGACTAGCATTAAGAGGATATCACTTTTACTTTGTCTTCTTGCTTTTTGTCTTTTTGTTCTTCCCTCCAGCTTTGGATGCCTCATCCTGCAAAACAAGAAAAGAAAGAACATTGAATAAAAGAGGGAAGATAGAAAAGACTAAGCGCAACACTTCATTACAAAGCTGGAAAACATACAGTAACTATCCTCAACCAGCGAGTTGTTTACCTCATTATCAGTGTATTAGATACATATACGTCTTCAGTATAGTTGCATAGCAAATGGCTACCAATGTTTCACCTTACTATGCATGTTCCCCTGATCTGAAGGGGAAAGGGGGGATACCAGTCAGTTGTACAACTGAATGCATTCAACTGACATGCCTTCCGCATTTAACCCAGAGAGGTGCGGTGGGCTGCCTTAGTCGACATCCACGTCTTCGGCGCCCCCCGGGGAACAGTAGGTTAACTGCCTTGTTCAGGGGCAGAACGACAGATTTTTACCTTGTCAGCTCGGGATTCGATCCAGTAACCTTTCGGTTACTGACCCAAAGCTCCTACCCTCCAGACCACTGCAGGAAATGAGATGTGCAATCACCATGTTGCATTCATTATTCCACAAGAAGACTATATTGGCCAGACAACTCGCTGAACGCGGAGTAGGGAGAGCTCAGTTTGTTGTTTTGAATGTCTCTGAAGAAGTATTCTATTGAAAAAGTTTGGTTACGCCTCCCAAATAGCGCAGCGGTCTAAGGCACTGCGGTCTGAGGCGTCACTACAGCCTCTGGTTTGATCCCAGGCTGTGTCACAGCTGGCCGTGACTGGGAGACCCATGTGGCGGCACACAATTGGACCAGCGTCGTCTCGGTTAGGTGAGGGTTTGGCCGGACGGGATTTCCTTGTCTCATCGTGCTCTAGCAACTCCTTGTGGCGGGCCGGGCGCCTGCAAGCTGACTTCGGTCGTCAGTTGGACAGTGTTTCTTACGACACATTGGTGCGGCTGGCTTCCGTGTTAAGCGAGCAGTGTGTCAAGAAGCAGTGCGGGTCGTGTTTCGGAGGATGCATGGCTCAACCATCGCCTCTCCTGAGTCCGTAGGGGAGCTGCAGCGATGAGACAAGACTGTAACTAACAACTACCACATGTGCACTTCACAGAGAAGGCACTCACTAAAGGAAATATGCAAATACATGCTAGAACACGCCAATAGGATCTCACTATTGGCGTGTAACAATATTGTCACTTTGGGCAACATATTTACAAGCTAAAATGAGCATGGTTGTGGAAGGCATGTCCTCTTCACTTTTTTAGCAGTATGTTATTTCAGGGAACCACTTTCTGGGCCTGAACAGATCTGAAACAATGATTTATTCCCTTTTTAAGAGATTTTAGTCAGCTCTGTCAGAACAGGTGCTTAAACCTGTTTGATACCAGTTGCTACTGCATCGAAAATAGAGCTGTTGGCACTGCACACAGTCATTTGATGCTGTTTTATCTCATGTCAGCATGGTTTGGGATTTGGGTATAGTGTGTAGTGAACGGTAAATTGAAGTGGGACACAAACAGCTTCGACTCCCATACTTATAATTAAAGGGATAATTTGGGATTTTTTCAATGAGGCCATTTATCGCAGTCATAACTTGTGGAAGCCATTGTTATGTCTCTGTGTCCAGTATGAAGAAAGTTAGAGGTAGTTTGGCGAGTCAATGCTAACTAGCATTAGTGCATAACTGGAAGTCTATGGGTATCTACTAGCATGAAAATGGTATCCACTAGTTCAGGGATCATCAACTAGATTCAGCCACGGTCCGATTTTTTTCTTGGGCGGATGGTCAGGGGGCCGGAACATAATTACAAATCATTTGTAGACTACAAATTGACCAGAAGAAGCCCAACTGTTATTGATTTATAAAAAGTAAAAAATAACTGTTCTGAATAAACTGATGTTATTATTTAAGGAGATAAGTAGATCAAACAATGAGACTATTCTCCCCAATTATTTTTGATGTGCCTAATAGGTACAGACTACAGACACAGAGGAACAATAGTGACAGCATCTTCTTAACCATGACAATCTTGCCACCTGTTTCAAATACCTAATTTGCACAGAAATGAGGGGAAACAGAACATTGTTCAGTTTAACTCATTGTAGAAAATCCAGTATTAATGTTCCAAGCTGTTTAAAGGCAGTCAACTTAGTGTATGTAAACTTCTGACCCACTGGAATTGTGATATAGTGAAAGTAGATGTCCTAACCGACTTGCCAAAACTGTAGTTTGTTAACATGAAATCTGTGGAGTGGTTGAAAAATGTGTTTTAATGATTTCAACCTAAGTGTATGTAAACTTCTAACTTCAACTGTATATACCTTTGTGTTGCCAAACTTGGACACATTGCTAATAAGGAGAGAGGGTCTCACCGCAGAGGAAGTGTATCCCTCCTGGACCAGGATGTTTCTGGCAGAGTTGTTGATGTGTTTGAAACGGTCTGGACCAAGCAGAATCCCTCCATACCAGCGAGACACAACCACCAGCACATTCCGAACATCCAGGATCTGTGGTAGAACAACAGAGTGGTTTTGGCAGAGAGGGAATGACAGTGGCACATGATAGATGTGGTAAATAATGTATGTGTGGATGTGCTCTGTTAGGACAATACAGGTTTGGCATAGACCCAAAGAGGGCTGAAAAAAATCCCATGATCACATGACAGATATTAAATCACAAATAATGGCTGTTTGGGGGATGATTATAAAACCGATGTTAAGCAATAAACAGAGGCATGCAGACGTGTTTTCCTCTCCAAATATAAAGACATCAGCATACAGAGAGAATCGTTGTGCAAGGATTGTTCCCACGGCAAAATATAGATAAGACTTAATAGCTGGCATCGTATTCCCTTAACAGATGATTTATGTCAACTCTCAGGGTTCCAACAGCGTGCGTAGAGATTTGGATGAGCAACCTTCTGGTCACTGGTCCATGTACACAAGCACCTCCTCACGAGTCATATCAAAGAGGATGTGATGATTAGCTAGACGATTAAAAGGCCACATGTGACAGGGGATGACTAGTGAACACCCCCTGGAAGCCTGGTTTCAGCTCTGCAGCTGACACAGGATGCATCGTAAAGAATAAGCCTTTATCAAGGAGAATATCTGCCTCAGTCCCTCCGCTGTCAATCAACAGCCCTCCACGCAGCAGGGAGACAGCGCCAATGCCATCTGCCTATTTACTGTAATAATAAACGTCTCCCTTTATTCTCTGCTCCGCACTTCACATTCATACTGACAAAATGAGTAAATGCTAAATTCAAAACGAGGAAACGAATAAGGGGTCTAAGAGGAAAATAGATGACAGAAAAACAGATTAAGAATGAGCCCTCAAAGTAAATTGCCTGTCAGTGTTGAGAGAGGTTCAAGTAGAACATTAATCAGAATGTTACCCAAAAGCACCTGGGTGGTAGTGGTGGGGGGTGAGCATAAGACTGAAGGCTCTTCTTTTCACTTGTTAGGTCAGATTCAGTGACAATGGAAGGATGATGACATACAGTCAGGTCAAAAATTATTGGCTCCCTTGAGAAAGATGAGCAAAAAATAAATAAATAATTCTAATACTGAGCTATACTGTATGCTCAACAAATTGGGGAAATTATATATTTTTATACTAATACAATTGCTCAGAGAAAGAGATTGTTTAACAAGTAATACTTTTTTACTCAAAAAGGTAAGGGCCAACATTATTGACACCCCATTTTTCAATACCTTTTTCTAAAATATTTTATGAGTTGGAGAACACATTGGGAAGGATCTTAGACCATTCCTCCATACAGAATCTTTCCAGATCCTTGATATCCTTCATCTGCAGTTATTGACTGTCCTCTTAAATTCAAACCACAAGTTTTCAATGGGGTTCAAGTCCGAAGGCGAGATGCAAAATGTCAATTATAAATTGTGCGGTTCAAGCCCTAAATGCTGATTGGCTGAAAGGCTTGGTATATCAGACTCTATACCATGGGTATGACAAAACATTTATTTTTACTGTTCTAATTACGTTGGTAATCAGTTTAGCAATAAAGCAATATATGGCCAATATACCACGGCTAAAGGCTGTATCCAGGCACTCTGCATTGTGTCATGCTTAAGAACAGCCCTTAGCCGTAGTATATTGGCCATATACCACACCCCCTGATGCCTTATTACTTAAATAACAATTTCTTTGTAGATTTTGATTTGTGCTTGGGGTTATTGTCTTGCTGGATGATCCACTTGCGGCCAAGTGTCAGCCTAATGGCAGAGGCAACAAGGTTTTGGGCTAAAATGTTCTGGTACTGGTAGTTCATGACGCCGTTGACCTTAACAAGGGCCAAAGGTCTAGGTGAAGCAAAATAGCCCTAGAACATCAAAGATCCACCACCATATGTTACAGTAGGTATGAGATAATTTTCTGTATATGCTTCCGTTTTTTCGACACCAAACCCACCACTGGTGTCTCTGGCCAAAGAGCTCTATCTTCATGTCATCTGATCATAGCACCGCCTGGAGTTTGATAAACGGCATTGGCACAAGTGCTATGGTCAGTCATAAATCGGTCTCCATTGAACAGACTCAGTGCAACCTATAATCCAGATTCTCCAGAGCATAGATAGAGCAACATCCTGTGGGGTTCAGGCTGAACCGTAGTACAAATTCCTCTCAATGTGTCTCATCCCACTCAGACATGGTCCATTGCTATTGTTTTTGGTAAGGGGCTACCATCAAAGGCAGATTCATCTGAGAAATGTGTAAACAAGACTCTGGACTCCAGCAGAGAAATCCAATGAGGCATTTCACAGTGGTGCACCCCCACTGTCATAGTCTGACCTTTGGCATTCATGCTGGCTGATGTTGTAGATGCTGTGGGTGAATACGAACGCATGAAACAGAGGGCATGAAAACAATTTGATTGTTGGAGCCTCAGTCTGTACCCACTAGTATTGACTGGGACAGAATTGAATGCTTGCTTGAATTAGGGATGGGCATGAGTACTCTAATGGACGTCAAAGCTCAATCTTTAACAAGAGATCAATGATTTTTTTCAAATACTGTAAAACTATTTGGTAGAATGTGCCTTGTGGCTGCCCGGCAAGTAAAATGTTTTCTTGAAGGCAATGTTAATTTGCTTTGACTCTAGTGTTCCATTTGAACATGTGCATTTGCGGGTCACAACAAAAAAGAAACCAAGCCATGCATCACACCGTTCTTCTCCTTAAATTCTCTTTCCCCTCCGTGTCTCATTCAGTCAATTGCGATCCGACCACTCCCTGCGCACACAAGCCCCCGATAGGCCTACAAAAATAAATGTATATAAAAAAAGTATCTAACTGATGATATACAGTGGGGAGAACAGGTATTTGATACACTGCCGATTTTGCAGGTTTTCCCACTTACAAAGCATGTAGAAGTCTGTAATTTTTATCATATGTACTCTTCAACTGTGAGTGACGGAATCTAAAACAAAAATCCAGAAAATCACATTGTATGATTTTTAAGTAATTAATTTGCATTTTATTGCATGACATAAGTATTTGATACATCAGAAAAGCAGAACTTAATATTTGGTACAGAAACCTTTGTTTGCAATTACAGAGATCATACGTTTCCTGTAGTTCTTGACCAGGTTTTCACACACTGCAGCAGGGATTTTGGCCCACTCCTCCATCCAGATCCTTCAGGTTTCGGGGCTGTCGCTGGGCAATACGGACTTTCAGCTCCCTCCAAAGATGTTCTATTGGGTTCAGGTCTGGAGACTGGCTAGGCCACTCCAGGACCTTGAGATGCTTCTTACGGAGCCACTCCTTAGTTGCCCTGGCTGTGTGTTTCGGGTCGTTGACATGCTGGAAGACCCAGCCACGACCCATCTTCAATGCTCTTACTGAGGGAAGGAGGTTGTTGGCCAAGATCTCGCAATACATGGCCCCATCCATCCTCCCCTCAATACAGTGCAGTCGTCCTGTCCCCTTTGCAGAAAAGCATCCCCAAAGAATGATGTTTCCACCTCCATGCTTCACGGTTGGGATGGTGTTCTTGGGGTTGTACTCATTCTTCTTCTTCCTCCAAACACGGCGAGTGGAGTTTAGACCAAAAAGCTCTATTTTTGTCTCATCAGACCACATGACCTTCTCCCATTCCTCCTCTGGATCATCCAGATGGTCATTGGCAAACTTCAGACGGGCCTGGACATGCGCTGGCTTGAGCAGGGGGACCTTGCGTGCGCTGCAGGATTTTAATCCATGACGGCACAGTGTGTTACTAATGGTTTTCTTTGAGACTGTGGTCCCAGCTCTCTTCAGGTCATTGACCAGGTCCTGCCGTGTAGTTCTGGGCTGATCCCTCACATTCCTCATGATCATTGATGCCCCACGAGGTGAGATCTTGCATGGTGCCCCAGACCGAGGGAGATTGACCGTCATCTTGAACTTTTTCCATTTTCTAATAATTGCGCCAACAGTTGTTGCCTTCTCACCAAGCTGCTTGCCTATTGTCCTGTAGCCCATCCCAGCCTTGTGCAGGTCTACAATTTTATCCCTGATGTCCTTACACAGCTGTTTGATTGAGTGTGTGGAGTCCGTTTGATTGAGTGTGTGGACAGGTGTCTTTTATTCAGGTAACGAGTTCAAACAGGTGCAGTTAATACAGGTAATGAGTGGAAAAGTATCGGCAGTGTATTTGATACACTGCCGATTTTGCAGGTTTTCCTACTTACAAAGCATGTAGAGGTCTGTAAATTTTATCATAGGTACACTTCAACTGTGAGAGACGGAATCTAAAACAAAAATCCAGAAAATCACATTGTATGATTTTTAAATAATTAATTTGCATTTTATTGCATGACATAAGTATTTGATCACCTACCAACCAGTAAGAATTCCGGCTCTCACAGACATGTTAGTTTTTCTTTAAGAAGCCCTCCTGTTCTCCAATCATTACCTGTATTAACTGCACCTGTTTGAACTCGTTACCTATATAAAAGACACCTGTCCACACACTCAATCAAACAGACTCCAACCTCTCCACAATGGCCAAGACCAGAGAGCTGTAAGGACATCAGGGATAAAATTGTAGACCTGCACAAGGCTGGGATGGGCTACAGGACAATAGGCAAGCAGCTTGGTGAGAAGGCAACAACTGTTGACGCAATTATTAGAAAATGGAAGAAGTTCAAGACGACGGTCAATCTCCCTCGGTCTGGGGCACCATGCAAGATCTCGCCTTGTGGGGTATCAATGATCATGAGGAAGGTGAGGGATCAGCCCAGAACTACACGGCAGGACCTGGTCAATGACCTGAAGAGAGCTGGGACCACAGTCTCAAAGAAAACCATTAGTAACACACTACGCCGTCATGGATTAAAATCCTGCAGCGCACGCAAGGTCCCCCTGCTCAAGCCAGCGCATGTCCAGGCCCGTCTGAAGTTTGCCAATGACCATCTGGATGATCCAGAGGAGGAATGGGAGAAGGTCATGTGGTCTGATGAGACAAAAATAGAGCTTTTTGGTCTAAACTCCACTCGCCGTGTTTGGAGGAAGAAGAAGGATGAGTACAACCCCAAGAACACCATCCCAACCGTGAAGCATGGAGGTGGAAACATCATTCTTTGGGGATGCTTTTCTGCAAAGGGGACAGGACGACTGCAACGTATTGAGGGGAGGATGGATGGGGCCATGTATCACGAGATCTTGGCCAACAACCTCCTTCCCTCAGTAAGCATTGAAGATGGGTCGTGGCTGGGTCTTCCAGCATGACAACGACCCGAAACACACAGCCAGGGCAACTAAGGAGTGGCTCCGTAAAAAGCATCTCAAGGTCCTGGAGTTGCCTAGCCAGTCTCCAGACCTGAACCCAATAGAAAATCTTTGGAGGGAGCTGAAAGTCCGTATTGCCCAGCGACAGCCCCGAAACCTGAAGGATCTGTATGGAGGAGTGGGCCAAAATCCCTGCTGCAGTGTGTGCAAACCTGGTCAAGAACTACAGGAAACGTATGATCTCTGTAATTGCAAACAAAGGTTTCTGTACCAAATATTAAGTTCTACTTTTCTGATGTATCAAATACTTATGTCATGCAATAAAATGCAAATTAATTACTTAAAAATCATACAATGGGATTTTCTGGATTTTTGTTTTAGATTCCGTCACTCACAGTTGAAGAGTACCTATGATAAAAATTACAGACTTCTACATGCTTTGTAAGTGGGAAAACCTGCAAAATCGGCAGTGTATCAAATACTTGTTCTCCCCACTGTATATATTTTTTAAGAATGTAAAAATGAGTCTCTGCTTGCCACTCAGCATTAAGTAACCCCCTAGAGTTGATTGATGCACCGGCATAGCTAGAGTGGTGTTTGTCAGACCATGAGACATCATGAAAATCGGTCTTCTCACGAAAATTTCTGTAGCGTACGAACGATTTGACATATACAAACTATATGGAAAGGGGAGACTCTCACGATGGTGTTCTCCGTTTTGCTCTACAACCCCCACAAATGTCACGGGACTCGTCTGAAGGTAACCGGTACCTGTTTAAATAAATGAATGGACATACTGTATGAAGGTAGTTTTGTGCCTACCCAAGAATTGGGACAAATGTGTGTAAAAAAAATATAGATACAGTGCTTTCGTATTCAGACCCCTTGACATTTTCCACATTTAGTTACGTTACAGCCTTATTATATAATGTATTAAAAATTAATCAGAAATGCCTTATTTACATAAGTATTCCGACCCTTTGCTATGAGACTTGAAATTGAGCTCAAGTGCATCCAGTTTCCAATGATCATCCTTGATGTTTCTACAACTTGATTGAAGCACCTGTGGTCCATGAGGTTGAAGGAATTGTCCGCAGAGCTCCGAGACAGGATTGTGTAAGGGTACCAAAAAAACAGACGGAAGTCACTCCTCAGTAACAGGCACATGCAGTTTGCCAAAGGGCACCTAAAGGCTTCCCAGGCAATGAGAAACCAAGATTGAACTCTTTGGCCTGAATGCCAAGCATCATATCTGGAGGAAACCTGGCACCATCCCTACGGTGAAGCATGGTGGTGGCAGCATCATGCTGTGAGGATGTTTTTCAGCGACAAAGACTGGGAAAATAGTCAGAATCAAGGGAAAGATGAACGGAGCAAAGTACAGAGAGATCCTTGATGATGTGCTCCAGAGCACTCAGGATCTCAGACTGGGGCGAAGGTTCACCTTCCAACAGGACAACGACCCTAAGCACACAGCCAAGACAACGCAGGAGTGGCTTTGGGACAAGTCTCTGAATGTCCTTGAGTGGCCAAGCCAGAGCCCAGACTTTAACCCAATCGAACATGAACCTGAAAATAGCTGTGCTCCCCATCCAACCTGACAGAGCTTGAGAGGATCTGCAGAGAATAGGAGAAACTCCCCAAATACAGGTGTGTCAAACTTGTAGCGTCATACCCAAGAAGACTCAAAGCTGTAATCACTGCTTCAGGTGCTTCAACAAAGTACTGAGTAAAGGGTCTGAATACTTATGTAAATGTGATATCAGTTTTCTATTTTTAATACATTTGCCAACATTTCTAAAAAACAGTTTTTGCTTCGTCATTATGAGGTATTGTGTGTAGATTGATTGGGGGGGGGGGGGGACTATTGAATCCATTTTAGAAGAAGGCTGTAACGTAACAAAATGTGAAAAAAGCATGCACTGTATTTCCTGAACTTTCTTATATCTCCTAGATACAGTATAGGACAAACACTTCTTATGATTTATTTTTTGACTGTCTTTTTTGCCATTTATTAATGTTATTCAATGTGTTTCTCTGGGCTATAGTAGTAAAGGCCAAATTCTATATTTTATCAAATATTTTCTAAAAAAATCATTCCTAAAGGGGTCCTAAAATTCTAAATCAAATAGCTAAATGATCCATAGTATGACCATCTTAAAACAATTCCATTTGGCTAGTGTACAGGGGGTGTAATTGTACATCAAGCTGCCTCACACTACAGAAACAGGACATAGGCTCCTGCCAAGTCTTGTGCAAGGCTACTTACTTATCAAAGTGAATATTAAATAGGATATATTCTATATTATCTTGGACTTAACATTATATTCATGTTATAAACAGTAGAGGGTCAGTGAACCTCAAGACCACAGAAGGATGGTTTGAGGGAATGGAGCAAAGTGGACAGAGAGAAATGTACCTGTAGTAAGTGAAGCAATCGTCCTCCCGCTGCGGTCTCTCCATCATCCTCACAGTCCTGCAAGAAACTCTGCTTGTCTTCACAGTATATCCTACAATACAGAGAATAAAGATTGTAGTTGGTTGAGACTTTTAGTTTGAGAATGTACGTAAACTGCATGTCTCCTTTTCAACGCTCTAAATGTCAGCGTCTCCTGTTGGGTTAATGATCACCCAGAAAGCATATCAAGCATCTCAAAAAGGCTCAATGTAACTCATTAAACCTAGCAGAGCTCCGTTCTGCCTACTTACAGCACACACATCATCAAATAGCAATTGATAAACTGTGTGATTAGAGAGATATACACCCACTAAATATTACAACCTGTTATGTATATTCAAAACTGAATGCTCTACCTGTATGCATAAATATTGTGAGTGGCGCTTGCAATCTTCTTGTTTTCATATAGCTTGTCAAGAACCATTCTAACCTGAAACACAAAAATAAATCAGTTTTAATTGCCTCCTTACCTCTAATCATACTCTCAACATTAGAAGTATGATGGGTACATCTATCCCCAAAGTACAACTTCTACAGTAAAGACAGAAAGGTACCCCACTCTCATCTGAGAACTCCTATGTGGTGCATAAAGATGAGGGTAATCATTTTCAACACAATGTCTGCTTGATTCCTCTTCAAACAGATACCCAACAGAAAGAGTATGATAAAACCCCAAACAGGTAACTTTATTTCAAAAGTTTGTTTAAACAGTTTTCTTATAAACATAGCCTACTTGTATATTGGGTGGGTAATCGTATTACAGAAAATGTACACATGAAAAAAGAGAACCATACAGTTGTTTAATAGTTAACTGTTGATGCTTATGATACAATGTGCCCTGTAATTACATGTTCACGTCACATCTACACAGTTAATGTACTCTCCAGGAAATTACATAATTAGTACTGTCTAAATTGCATATGGCAGATGAGATATGTTTAAAGCAGCTCTTTACGTTTTTATCCTGAGAACATTTAGCAGCAGGAGCACAGCCTGAGGATGTTTAGTTTTCCATATTGGAGGTACATTAGCATTCAAACTACATCCTCTCCACATGAGCTTTAACTCACAGCTTCTTCTCTCTCCTGACAAGGTAGCATTGTCTAGCATGGTTTTGAAGATTATAAGGCTTGTGATTTACTTTCCTAACTTCTTCTGTGATGGATGTGAGAATATGTCAGAGAGAGGAGGGAGACAGGTGAGGGCCTACACTGTACCTGTCTAGGTGTTACCACAGGGGCTAGGTGTGGTTGGAAGGTGCTGCGTCTTTCTGTTATCGTCTCCCCCAGTTTAATAGGAGGTAGTTCCTCATCTACAAAGATTTATAAACACAAAACTAAAAGTCAGAACAAATTAACACCACATTAACATGTGGGCAGCAAGCATAATTCAATTTATATACAAAATGTAAACTGTTACTTCATTTCAGATACGAGTATAATTGAGGCTTAGAAATTCCACTTGTTTTTTATTCTTTCTCTATTCAAGAATATGCAGTCAGTGCCATACCACTTGAGTGATTTTCAAAGAGGTGTGAATTCTCTGTGTTCAGCTTCAGAGTGCGGTAATCAGGCATTTCTTCATCATCCGCCACTTCCTCCTCCTCTGTTGCCATATTTCTCACCTCTGGTTCCTCCACTGTGAGAGAAGTAGAAAGATGGACAGGCTGTGAAATGAATTCAATGTGTATTTGTGACTGTGTATCTGTGTGTCCCATGGTGTGTTTGAGTGACTTTGAAGGCCCTTTCTGCCTTGCCTACAGTATATGCCTAATTTACATGGACACCTACCACGCAGGTCCCATCTTCAGTTAATTACCATTGCATGACCGTAAAATGACCGTAACAAAATGTTCAAACAAGACAGATAAAGCAAATTAAGAGGGATAAGTAGAACAAGGGTTACTTTTAATGTTAATATACTGATATTTTGGGGTAAAATTATACTGAAAAGTACAGGTGTACTATACTAAAAGGTACATACAGTGCCTTCAGAAAGTTTTCCTCTAGGATTTTCCCTGTGCTTAGCTCTACAACGTTTTATTAAATCCTAAAACTCTCCCTAGTCCATGCCGATGACAAACATACCCATAACATGATGCAGCCGTGGTGCTTGAAAATATGAAAAGTGGCACTCCGTGATGTGTTGTGTTGGATTTGCCCCAAACATGACATTTAGTATTCAGGACAAAAAGTGAATTTCTTTGACAGATTTTTTTGTAGTATTACTTTACTTCCTTACTGCAAACAGGATGCATGTTTTGAAAGCTTCCTTATTTTCACTCTGTCATTTATGTTAGTATTGTGGAGCAACTACAGTCGTGGCCAAAAGTTTTGAGAATGACACAAGTATTGGTCTCCACAATGTTTGCGGCTTCAGTGTTCTTAGATCTTTATGTCAGTAGTTACTATGGTACACTGAAGTATAGTTACAAGTATTCCGTAAGAGTCAAAGGCTTTCATTGACAATGACATTCAGTTTATGCAAAGAGTCAATATTTCCAGTGTTGACCCTTCTTTTTCAAGACCTCTGCAATCCGCCCTGGCATGCTGTCAATTAACTTCTGGGCCACATCCTGACTGATGGCAGGCCATTCTTGCAAAATCAATGCTTGGAGTTTGTCAGAAGTTGTGGGTTTTTGTTTGTCCACCCGCCTCTTGAGGATCGACCACAAGTTCTCAATGGGATTAAGGTCTGGGGAGTTTCCTGGCCATGGACCCAAAATGTTGACGTTTTGTTTCCCGAGCCACTTAGTTATCACTTTTGCCTTATGGCAAGGTGCTCCATCATGCTGGAAAAGGCATTGGTCGTCACCAAACTGTTCTTGGATGGTTGGGAGAAGTTGCTCTCGGAGGATGTGTTGGTACCATTCTTTATTCATGGCTGTGTTCTTAGGCAAAATTGTGAGTGAGCCCACTCCCTTGGCTGAGAAGCAACCCCACACATGAATGGTCTGAGGATGCTTTACTGTTGGCATGACACAGGACTGATGGTAGCGCTCACCTTGTCTTCTCCGGACAAGGTGTTTTCCGGATGGCCCAAACAATCGGAAAGGGGATTCATCAGAGAAAATTACTCTACCCCAGTCCTCAGCAGTCCAATCCCTGTACCTTTTGCAGAATATCAGTCTGTCCCCTCCTTTTAAAACTTCCAGTTTGTTAATCTGACTCAATCAGCATGACAGAGTGATCTCCAGCCTTGTCCTCGTCAACACTCTCACCTATGTTAACGAGACAATCACTGACATGATGGCAGCTGGTCCTTTTGTGGCACGGCTGAAATGCAGTGGAAATGTTTTTGGGGGATTAAGTTCATTTTCATGGCAAAGAGGGACTTTGCAATTAATTGCAATTCATCTGATCACTCTTCATGACATTCTGGAGTATATGCAAATTGCCATCATCAACACTGAGGCAGCAAACTTTGTGGAGACCAATACTTGTGTCATTCTCAAAACTTTTGGCCACGACTGTACAATGTTGCTGATTCATCCTCAGTTATCTCTTATCACAGCCATTAAACTCTGTAACGGTTTTAAAATCACCCTTGGCCTCATAGCGAAATCACTGAGCCGTTTCGTTCCTCTCCGGCAACTGAGTTAGGAAGGGCGCCTGTATCTTTGTAGTGATTAATAACTGCACCATGCTCAAATGGATATTCAACATTTCTTTTACCTATCTACCAATACGTGCCCTTCTTTGCGAACCATTGGAAAACCTCCCTGGTCTTTGTGGTTGAATCTGTGGTTGAAATTCACCACTCGACTGAGGGACCTTACAGATAATTGTATGTGTGGGGTACATATATTCGGTAGTCATTTAAAAATCATGTTAAACACTTTTATTGCACACAGAATGAGTGTTCAGCTTATGTGAATGAGTGTTCAACTTATGTGACTTGTTAAGCACATTTTTACTCCTGAACTTATTTAGATTTGCCATAAGTTGAAAACATATTGACTAAAGACATTTCAGCTTTTCATTTATAATTAATTTGTAAACATTTTTAAAAACATAATTCCACTTTGACATTATGGGGTATTGTGTGTAGATCACTGACAGAAAACCTCAAAATAATCAATTCAGGTTGTAACCCAACAAAATGTGGAAAAAGTCTAGGGGTGTTAATACTTTGTTGATGGCACTGTACAACTATTTTATTACAATTAAATATACAATGCATAATTATTTCTTTGAACTTTATGGTGCTATAATGATTATGGAGTCCATGTACATCATCTACTGTGGGGTCCAAAATTATTGACACCCTTGATAAAGATGAGCAGAAAATGACTAACATTAATAATTCAAATACTAAGCTATATTGTATGCTCAACAAATGTGGGAAATTATACTTTTTTATACTAATACAATTGCTCAGAGAAACAAATTTAGTTTAAAAAGTAATATATATTTTTCTCAAAAAGGTAGGGGTCAAAATGATTGACAGCCCTGTTTTCAGTACCTTACCTTGTGAGGATAATGGTACTGATCCATTTCCTAAAATGTTTAATGAGTTGTAGAAATCAAATCAAATTGTATTTGTCACATGTGCCGAATAAAACAGGTGTAGACCTTACAGTGAAATGCTTACTTACAAGCCCTTAACCAACAATGCTTTAAGAAGTTTTAAGAAAAATAAGAGTTAAGTAAAAAATAGATAAGTAAAAAATAACAAATAAGTAAAGAGCAGCAGTAAAACAACAGTAGCGAGGATATATACAATGGGTACCGGTACAGAGTCAATGTGCGGGGGGTACAGGTTAGTCGAGGTAATTGAGGTAATATGTACATTTCTTTTTATTTCACCTTTATTTAACCAGGTAGGTCAGTTGAGAACAAGTTGTCATTTACAACTGCGACCTGGCCAAGACAAAGCAAAGCAGTGCGACAAAAAAACAACAGAGTTACACATGGGAAATAAACAAACGTACAGTCAATAACACAATAGAAAATCTATATACAGAGTGCAAATGTAGTGCAAAATGCAGTAAGGTTAGGAAGGTAGGACAATAAATAGGCCATAGTGGCGAAATAAATTACAGATTAGCATTAACACTGGAATGATGGATGTGCAAATGATGATGTGCAAATAGAGATACTGGAGTGCAAAAATAAATATGGGGATGAGGTAGTAGTGTGGGCTATTTACAGAAGGGCTATATACAGGTGCAGTGATCGATAAGCAGCTTTGACAGCTGATGCTTAAAGTTATTGAGGGAGATAGGAACCTCTAGCTTCAATGATTTTTGCAATTCGTTCCAGTCATTGGCAGCAGCGAACTGGAAGGAATGGCGGCCAAAGGAGGTGTTGGCTTTGGGGGTGACAAGTGAGATATACCTGCTGGAGCGCATGCTACGGGTGGGTGTTGCTATAGTGACCAGTGAGTTTAGATAGGGCGGGGATTTACCTAATAAAGACTTATAGATAACCTGGAGCCAGTGGGTTTGGCGACGAATATATAATGAAGGCCAGCCAACGAGAGCATACAGGTCGCAGTGATGGGTAGTGTATGGGGCTTTGGTGACAAAACGGATGGCACTGTGATAGACTACATCCAATTTGCTAAGTAGAGTGTTGGAGGCTAGTTTGTAAATGACATCGCCGAAATCAAGGATCGGTAGGATAGTCAGTTTTACAAGGGCATGTTTGGCAGCATGAGTGAAGGAGGCTTTGTTGCGAAATAGGAAGCCAATTCTGGATTTAATTTTGGATTGGAGATGGTTGATGTGAGTCTGGAAGTTGAGTTTACAGTCTAACCAGATGCCTAGGTATTTGTAGGTGTCCACGTATTCTAATTCGGACCCGTCGAGAGTAGTGATGATAGTCCGGTGGGCGGGTGCTGGCAGCGTTCGATAGAAAAGCATGCACTTAGTTTTACTAGCGTTTAAGAGCAGTTGGAGGCCACGGAAGGAGTGTTGTATGGCATTGAAGATTGTTTGAAGGTTAGTAAACACAGTGTCCAAAGAGGGGCCAGATGTATACAGAATGGTGTCATCTGCGTAGAGATGGATCAGAGAGTCACCAGCATCGAGAGCGATATCGTTGATGTATATAGAGAATAGGGTTGGCCCAAGAATTGAACCCTGTGGCACCCCCATAGAGACTGCCAGAGGATCGGACAATAGGCCCTCCGATTTGACACACTGAACTCTGTCTGCAAAGTAGTTAGAGAACCAGGCAAGGCAGTCACGTGAGAAACCAAGGCTGTTGAGTCTGCCAATAAGAATGCGGTGATTGACAGAGTCGAAAGCCTTGGCCAGGTCGATGAAGACGGCTGCACAGTACTGTCTTTTATCGATGGCGGTTATGATATCGTTCAGTACCTTGAGCGTAGCTGAGGTGCACCCATGACCAGCTCGGAAACCAGATTGCATAGCAGAGAAGGTACGGTGGGATTCGAAGTGGTCAGTTATCTGTTTGTTAACTTGGCTTTCGAAAACTTTAGAAAGGCAGGGCAGGATGGTTATTGGTCTATAACAGTCTAGAGTGTCTCCTCCTTTGAAGAGGGGGATGACCGCGGCAGCTTTCCAATCTCTAGGGATCTCAGACGATACGAAAGAGAGGTTGAACAGGCTAGTGATAGGTGTTGCAACAATTTTGGCTGATAATTTCAGAAAGAGAGGGTCCAGATTATCTAGCCCAGCAGATTTGTAGGGGTCCAGATTTAGCAGCTCTTTCAGAACATCAGCCGTCTGGATTTGGGTGAAGGAGAAGCGGGGGGGGCTTGGGCAAGTAGCTGCCGGGGGTACAGAGCTGTTGGCCGGGGTAGGGGTAGCCAGGTGGAAAGCATGGCCAGCCGTAGCAAAATGCTTATTGAAATTTTCGATAATCGTGGATTTATCGGTGGTAACAGTGTTTCCGAGCCTCAATGCAGTGGGCAACTGGGAGGAGGTGCTCTTATTCTCCATGGACTTTACAGTGTCCCAGAACTTTTTGGAGTTAGTACTACAGGAAGCAAATTTCTGTTTGAAAAAGCTGGCCTTTGCTTTTCTAACTGACTGTGTGTACTTGTTCCTGACTTCCCTGAATAGCTGCATATCGCGGGGGCTATTCGATGCTAATGCAGTGCGCCACAGGATGTTTTTGTGTTGGTCTAGTGCAGTCAAGTCTGGGGTGAACCAAGGGCTATATCTATTCTTAGTTCTACGTTTTTTGAAAGGGGCATGCTTATTTAGGATGGTGAGGAAAGCACTTTTACAGAACAACCAGGCGTCCTCTACTGACGGGATGAGGTCAATATCCTTCCAGGATACCTGGGCCAGATCGAATAGAAAGGCCTGCTCGTAAAAGTGTTTTAGGGAGCGTTTGACAGTGATAAGGGGTGGTCGTTTGACCGCTGACCCATAGCGAACGCAGGCGATGAGGCAGTGATCGCTGAGATCCTGGTTGAAAACAGAGGAGGTGTATTTGGAGGGCAAGTTAGTCAGGATGATATCAATAATGGTACCCATGTTTACGGATTTTGGGTTGTACCTGGTGGGTTCCTTGATAATTTGTGTGAGATTGAGGGCATCTATCTTAGATTGAAGGACAGCCGGGGTGTTAAGCATATCGCAGTTTAAGTCACCTAACAGTACAAACTCTGAAGATAGATGGGGGGCAATCAATTCACATATGGAGTCCAGGGCACAGCTGGGGGCTGAGGGGGGTCTGTAACAGGCGGCAACAGTGAGAGACTTATTTCTGGAAAGGTGGATTTTTAAGAGTAGAAGCTCAAACTGTTTGGGCACAGACCTGGACAGTATGACAGAACTCTGCAGGTTATCTCTGCAGTAGATTGCAACTCCGCCACCTTTGGCAGTTCTATCTTGACGGGAAATGTTGTAGTTGGGGATGGAAATTTCTCAATTTTTGGTGGCCTTCCTAAGCCAGGATTCAGACACAGCTAGGACATCCGGGTTGGCGGAGTGTGCTAAAGCAGTGAATAAACAAACCTTAGGGAGGAGGATTCTAATGTTAACATGCATGAAACCAAGGCTTTTACGGTTACAGAAATCAACAAATGAGAGCGCCTGGGGAATAGGTGTAGTACTGGGGGTTACAGGACCTGGGTTTACCTCTACATCACCAGAGGAACAGAGGAGTGGTAGAATCAGTATTCGGCTAAAGGCTTTAAGAACTGTACGTCTAGTACGTTGGCTACATAGAATAAAAGGAGCAGATTTCTGGGCGTGGTGGAATAGGTTGAGGGCATAATGTATAGACAAGGGTATAGTAGGATGTGAGTTCAGTGGAGGTAAACCTAGGCGTTGGGTAATGAAGAGAGAGGTAGCATCTCTGGAGACAACAGTTAAGCCAGGTGAGGTCTCCGCATGTGTGGGGGGAGGGACTATCTGAGGCCAGTTGAGCAGGACTGGGGGCTCTACAGTGAAATAAAACAATAATAGCTAGCCTGAACAGCAAAAGACAAGGCATATTGAAATAAGAAAGGGGCAAAAAAAAAACAAAAAAAAAAACAGTTAATTAAGAGGGCTAAGACAACGACGGGTAATGGCGATGAATGGACAAAGAGGGTCAGTTAGAAAAAGTGATGTACTACACACAGGACCTGAGGCCTGGTAGTTAAACAGAAAGAAATACCATATAACATATGGTATTTAAATCTCGGAAAATTACAGAAAATTTGAGTCAGTTGGAGGTGTACCTGTGGATGTATTTCAAGGCCTACCTTCAAACTCAGTGCATCTTTGCTCGACATCATGGGAAAATCAAAAGAAATCAGCCAAGACCTCAAAAAAAATAAAATTGTAGATCTCCACAAGTCTGGTTCATCCTTGGGAGCAATTTCCAAACGCGTGAAGGTACCACGTTCATCTGTACAAACAATAGTACGCAAGTATAAACACCATGGGACCACGCAGCCGTCATACCGCTCAGGAAGGAGACATGGCTTTAGAAACGTCTGATAGGCTAATTGACATCATTTGAGTCAATTGAAGTTGACTTCAGACCTGTAGCGCTAACATCCCACATCATGAAGACCCTGGATAGGTTAGTCCTCGCTCACCTCAGACCCCTGGTGTGTACATCACTGGACCCCCTGCAGTTCGCATACCAGCGCAACATCGGGGTGGATGATGCAATCATCTACCTTCTGCAGAGGGCCTACTCTCACCTGGACAACGCAGGTTGCACTGTGAGGGTTATGTTTTTTGACTTCTCCAGTGCCTTCAACACCATTCAGCCCCTGCTACTGGGTGAGAAGATGAAAAAGATGAAAGTGGAAGCACTCTTAATCTCCTGGGATATGGACTACCTGACCGGCAGGCCACAATTTGTGCGGCTACAGAGCTGTGTGTCAGAACGGGCAGTGAGCAACACAGGGGCCCCCCAGGGAACGGTCCTGTACCCCTTCCTGTTCACCCTCTACACCTCTGACTTCAGATATAACTCTGAAACATACACCTACAGAAGTTCTCGGATGACTCCGCAATTGTAGGGTGCATGAGGCAGGAGGAGTACAGGAGCACAATCAATGACTTTGTGGTGTGGTGTGAGCAGAACCCCCTTCAGCTAAACATCAGCAAAACAGAGGAGATGGTGGTGGACTTCAGGAGAACCAAGGCCCAACTGACTGCAGTCCCTATACAGGGGATGGATGTGGAAATCGTTGGGTCATACAAATTCCTGGGAGTCCATATGGACAACAGGCTGGAATGGGCTGGTAACACCGGGGCTCTGTACAAAAAGTTCTTCAACGTGTGCAGTAAACAACTGCATACTTTCTACCAGTCTGTGGTGGCCAGTGCCATCTTTTTTGGCGGCTATTAGACTATTTAATGCCTCACCGGGGTGCCGTGCCATCGGCAACATAGACCTGGAACTGTTGGGGTGTTAGGACCTAGATTAACAATTAGGCATCCATCCGTGAGTAACTCTGGTCTGTAATCACTCATTCACTCAGGACTTATTCATTCAGTTTGGTTCATCCTTGGGAGCAAATTCCAAATGCCTGAAGGTACCACGTTCATCTGTACAAACAATAGTACGCAAGTATAAACACCATCAGACGCATTCTGTCTCCTAGAGATGAACGTACTTTGGTGCGAAAAGTGCAAATCAATCCCAGAACAACAGCAAAGGACCTTGTGAAGATGCTGGAGGAAACAGGTACAAAAATATCTATATCCACAGTAAAACGAGTCCTATATCGACATAACCTGAAAGGCCACTCAGCAAGGAAGAAGCCATTGCTCCAAAACCGCCATAAAAAAGCCAGTCTATGGTTTGCAACTGCATATGGGGACAAAGGTGGCAAAATGGCTTAAGGATAACAAAGTCAAGGTATTGGAGTGGCCATCACAAAGCCCTGACCTCAATCCTGTAAAAAAAAGTTGTGGGCAGAACTGAAAAAGCGTGTGCGAGCAAGGAGGCCTACAAACCTGACTCAGTTACACAAGTTCCGTCAGGAGGAATGGGCCAAAATTCACCCAACTTATTGTGGGAAGCTTGTGGAAGGCTACCCGAAACGTTTGACCCAAGTTAAACAATTTAAAGGCAATGCTACCAAATACTAATTGAGTGTATGTAAACTTCTGACCCACTGGGAATGTGATGAAAGAAATAAAAGCCGAAATAAATCATTCTTTCTACTAAAATTCTGACATTTCACATTCTTAAAATAAAAGTGGTGATCCTAACTGACCTAAGACAGGGAATGTTTACTAGGATTAAATGTCAGGAATTGTGAAAAACTGAGTTTAAATGTACACTACTCAAAAAAATAAAGGGAACACTTAAACAACACAATGTAACTCCAAGTCAATCACACTTCTGTGAAATCAAACTGTCCACTTAGGAAGCAACACTGATTGACAATACATTTCACATGCTGTTGTGCAAATGGAATAGACAACAGGTGGAAATTATAGGCAATTAGCAAGACACCCCCAATAAAGGAGTGGTTCTGCAGGTGGTGACCACAGACCACTTCTCAGTTCCTATGCTTCCTGGCTGATGTTTTGGTCACTTTTGAATGCTGGCGGTGCTTTCACTCTAGTGGTAGCATGAGACGGAGTCTACAACCCACACAAGTGGCTCAGGTAGTGCAGCTCATCCAGGATGGCACATCAATGCGAGCTGTGGCAAGAAGGTTTGCTGTGTCTGTCAGCGTAGTGTCCAGAGCATGGAGGCGCTACCAGGTGACAGGCCAGTACATCAGGAGACGTGGAGGAGGCCGTAGGAGGGCAACAACCCAGCAGCAGGAGGAGCAAGGAGGAGCAGGAGGAGCACTGCCAGAGCCCTGCAAAATGACCTCCAGCAGGCCACAAATGTGCATGTGTCTGCTCAAACGGTCAGAAACAGACTCCATGAGGGTGGTATGAGGGCCCGACGTCCACAGGTGGGGGTTGTGCTTACAGCCCAACACCGTGCAGGACGTTTGGCATTTGCCAGAGAACACCAAGATTGGCAAATTGTGTTGTTTAAGTGTTCCCTTTATTTTTTTGAGCAGTGTATTTGGATAAGGTGTATGTAAACTTCCGACTTCAACTGTATAATATTTAACAAAAATGTGACCACTATTTTGGGTTGGCACAAAATTACCTTCAAAAATGTAACGGCACCGGTTACCTTCAGATGAGTCCCCTAAAACTTGTGGGGGTCATAGAGCAAAATGGATAATATGACTGTCCAAATGCTACAGACGTTTTCATGAGAAGATTGATTTTCAGGATGTCTCATGGTCTGACAAACACAGCATCTAATACTAAGACCCTGATATCTCTAGCTTAAGTGAATGAATTTTGATGGAGATTTTTTTTTTTATGTTACTTAGTTTGACACACCGGTGCATAAATAGACTAGGGGATTTTAAGGATGCTATAGTTATTTTTACATTTTAGCAGATGCTCTTATCCAGAGCAACTTACATATTTCTTTTGTACTGGTCCCATGTGGGAATCAAACCCAGGTCGATGGCAGAGAAGCGCCATGCTCTACCATCTGAGCTACACCAGATCATGTTTCACATTGGATTTATTTACTCCAAAAAGGTAAGATGTGTTTTTAATTCTAGTGCTGCTCTGCACACACAAGCTTTGTAAACGTTGTTCTGATCTAAAGTTAAACCAGCTCTGAAGTTCAAAGACACTCAAAGTTTCTCCATAGAAGCCGCTCTTTGGGCCTATTTCAGTTGTCATAAAAAGATTCCCAGCGCTTTAAGGCAAGCCTCCTCCATCCTCTCTCCTCACCCTCAAAATTCCAGTTGTGTCTTGCACCCTACAATGTGACTGGCAGCACAGTATGTGTTTGTTTTTCATCATGATTAAACCATGCTGTTACGGCAGAATACGACTTTCCTATACAGATTAAATCACTTACCCTCTCCACAGCAAGCTGCTCTATCCACACTGATTGGTGAAGTAATTTAATGTTGAGCTAAATGCAAAATATATATATATATATATATATATATATATATTTCAGAGGTTAAAAAGGAACGATATAAACCAGTACTTTTTTGGGGTTCGAACCGGTTCAGAACTGTATTTAGCTGGTCGGACCAGTGGATCGGAACGAAACGATTGGAAAATAATTTTGGTTCCAACCCGTTTTGGACCATGATAGATCCTTAGTGATGTGAACACTGAGGAATTTTAAGCTTTCGACCAGCTCCACTACAGCCCTGTCGATGTGAATGGGGGTGTGTTCAGCCCTCCATTTCCTGTAGTCCACAATCAGTTCTTTTGTCTTGCTGACGTTGAGGGAAAGGTTGTTGTCATGGCACTACACTGCCAGGTCTCTGTATAGGAGGTCAGAGATGAACAATTTAACAATTTCTTTGTGGATTTTGATGTGTGCTTGGGGTTATTGTCTTGCTGGAAGATGCACTTGCTGCCAAAAATAGGGACATTTTATTATTTTATACTAATACTATCGCTCAGAGAAAGAGATTTTTTTAACAAGTAATATTATTTCTCAAAGGTAATGATTGACACCCGTTTTCAATACCTTTGAATACCTCACCTTTCGAGGATAACGGCACTGAGCCTTTTTCTAAAATGTTTTATAAGTTGGTGAACACATTGGGAGGGATCTTAGACCATTCCTCATTACAGAATTGTTCCAGGTCCTTGATATCCTTAATCTGCGCTTATGGACTGCCCTCTTCAATTCAAACCAAAGGTTTTCAATAGGTTTCAAGTATGGAGACTGAGATGGCCATTGCAAAATGTTGATTTTGTGGCCAAATAACCATTTCTTAGTGGATTATTATGTGTGCTTGGGGTTATTGTCTTACTGGAAGATCCACTTGCGGCCAAGTTTCAGCCACCAGGTTTTTCGCTAAAATGTCCTGGTACTGGGTAAAGTTAATGATGCCAAGAAGAAATGTAAATTAAGGTTCAGAGGGCATTAACACCAACGATTGCCCATATCAGTTGCCCATTATGGAAGAGGACACAAGCTGCAATTTGAACACAGTACCATTTTCGACATGCCTTTTATACTTTTATGAATGTGCTCCAAACTGAATGATTTCCTTTAAAGCAAGGATGCTCTGTGACCTATACCCAGCATCTCATTTTCACAGCATACACATTCTCTGCTTTCCCCCATTTCAATTGATCATAACAACTGCACAGAGAGAAAGAACATAACTACAATGATAGGACTGCATCCATATTGATGGATTCCATAGTCATTCATTTAAATAGTACTAAATTAAAGCACTCTGCTTAATTAACACAAGCATAACGGCATTAGAAACAGTGAGTAGAGTTAGAATAATATGGATCCTGTCTTTCTTGGTGTTCAAAAAGGGGAATAAAAGCCATTAAGACTCATCCATTCATAGAGAAACATTTTCAAAGACACTAAAACAAACAACCAAATGTACTTCTCTTTCCTCAGTCTCTTTTTTAAAATCTTTGACAAAGGTTTCGTCACAGGCTCACAGCACTGAAAGCCATTACTCAGATACTGATCTGATTTCAGTTAAATTACAGAAACAGGAAAGAGGGCTTTTCATATACCACCCACCAAGTCGTGTTCATCTTATCACAATGATGCATGGGAGCACATCAAAGACCTGAATGAAAGACCCTAAGAATTCTGACTGTCATCTCTAAGAAAAGAAAGAGATCAAAATCAAGCTCTCTCAATAGTTTTTCTGTCTGAGCTCATGGGCATTGATATCTACCTATATGAGGAAGGCAATGGGTGCACACTTTTGTAATTGGATTTCTGGAGTTGGAAAAAAATAATTTATTTACAGCCCTTTTGTGAAAAAATGAAGCATACTATCAATCAGACATGCGATTCTCACCTGTGTCTGCGCTTTTGGATTTCTCAAGGAGGAACTCCCGGATCTTCTCCACCCAGAGGTAGAGGATGCTCTCCCCAGTATTCTCCCTATTAGGAAAGACACCACTGGTTAGTTTGATGTCAGTGGAGGCATATCTCCTCAGAGACATGGGTGAGACAGGGTAATGGACTGTAATCAGCAATACCGTTAGCTAACATGGCTTCACCATGAGGCAATCCATATATCAAATGTGCAATTATCTGTAATTAACCATGTTCTAAGGACTGTATTTTAAGGGAATTAGTACTATAATTTCAGTTCCAACCCGTTTTGGACCAATCCTTAGTGACGTGAACACTGAGGAATTTTAAGCTTTCGTGTTCGGCCCTCCATTTCCTGTAGTCCACAATCAGTTCCGTTGTCTTGCTCACATTGAGGGAAAGGTTGTTGTCTTGGCACATTTAGCTATTTAAGTATCTCTTCCTGTCATTTACCTGTACAGTTTATTTAATCATGCAAATATTACATATTTAACCTTTATTTAACTATGCAAGTCAGTTATTTACAATGACAGCCTAGGAACAGTGGGTTAACTGCCTTCTTCAGGGGTAGAACGACAGATTTTTACCTTGTCAGCAACCTTTCGTTAACGGGCCCAACGCTAACCACACAGCTACCTGCCACCCCACATTTAACAAGACTGTATAATAAGTAAACTATTATTACCCTCACTTATATCATACGCGCATTTAGCTATTTAAGTATATTTAGGTCATTTTTTCACCTAACACTATAACAATGTATAGTGTACATATTCAGTCATTCACTGATACTATGCAATGCGTTTCTATAGCTTTTTGCACTCCAGACTTTGTGTATTTTTATACTTTTTCATACTGCACTATGTATCATGTATCTGTCTTTTGTGACAAAGTAATTTCACCACGGGGATCAATAAAGTATCTATCTATCTGTCTGTCTGTCTGTCTGTCTGTCTGTCTGTCTGTCTGTCTGTCTATCGGTTAGCCTTCTGACAGCATCCCCTCCATCTTCATGGATAACTAGTCTGTGCTTCATGTAGTCAGTGATTATGAAATCCACTTACACATAGAGCTCCTCAAGGTTGTTGGACAGGGTCATTCTATCAGGGCCTCGCAACCATGCTGCACTGTAGGAGAGAAGGCAGAATATGGCTCAAATGTTAGTCTTAATAATTTTTTATGCCTGATGTATGTTTATCAGAGGTAGTGTAAGTATACTGTAGTGTAAATCCCAACATGTAGACTTACTTTATTTGGTAGACAGGTGGCGCTGCACTCGGGTAATCATGTGGGAGAATGATCTAATTATGGAAATTAAACTCGAGTTATTATTATCATACATTGCTATGAAACTTTTTAAACACACAAACATGTAATTACCTGTAAACATGCTTTCAGTTTT
This sequence comes from Thymallus thymallus, assembly GCA_023634145.1. NCBI lineage: Eukaryota > Metazoa > Chordata > Actinopteri > Salmoniformes > Salmonidae > Thymallus > Thymallus thymallus. The sequence continues at coordinate 14,194,408 of CM042393.1, read as the reverse complement.
GGATGGTCTATATCATCAGTTATTTTGATACAAAATATTCTTGCTGCTTCATCAATAACACACCATTCGTCACCGTATATGGAGGAAAGTGCCTCGACCTCTTCGATCTGGTGAAGAAAATAGTGTAATATTGTGTTACAATAATAATAATGTATTCATCTAAAAGCAAATTATCTGTAAGCTTTCATTCATGTCTGTTTTGATAGTTAAATTAAATATATAAAAGTATGAGTCAAAGTAAAAAAAATGGGTCACGCTCTCAACTAATGTGAACTTTAGTCATGCCCAGCCATGAGTTATGTTCAACAGTAGGGTACTTACTTGAGATTGAAGATCCCCTGCATTCTCAACATCTATAATGTTTGCCATTAATTTATCCAAAGCAAGTAAGCGGATAAACACTTCAGTTCATACTTAGAAGTAGTAGTGTTACAGTAGTCTATTCGTACAGTATAAACACAACATTTGCTCGATAAGAAGCTTGCTTGACATAATGCATCACCAACTCAGCTGTTGCTCTGACAGGACGGAACAACTTCTGGGTCAAGGTTTTCACGTACTACCAAAATAAGAGTCCTTATTTGACACAAAATTATATATACATCTTTGTTTGAAACACATAGCGCAAAAGTGGATTAATCAGCGAAACATTATATCAATCATTACTAATTTTGATTTCAGCGAAATGTAAATCAGTGCACAATTCCCTATAAATCACTTTCCCCCACCATTTCATATTTTGAACAATGACTTTTACAATGAAATGTATTCGCATTTTGACCCGGAAATGGTAGTTTAAATCAGAAACGCTTGGAGTGAATTACGAAAGAGCCTATAGGTAGATGTTTTTAAACTTTGTGGAATTATCGCCACGTCAGCAAACCGTGGCCACAGCATAGAGATCCTATAAAATTATGGATATAGGTTGTTCTAATTCCTAATTACATGGGCCACACCCAATTATTTATATATACACACCACACACAATGGTGTGCATATAAAGACCACACCACAACTGGCAATATTAGGACTTTCGTTTTAAGCTTTCAAAATAATAAAATCCTGCACTAAAAGGCTATGCGTATGATACGAATTAATATTTGTTTGCAATTTTGCGTAGTGCATAATTTTATTTTTGTCACATACATCAGATAGGTGCAGTGACGTGTTGTTTTACAGGGTCTGCCATAATGTGTGCATTATAATGTGTGCATCATAGTCATAGTACATTGTGATACAGAAATATAACTACATCTGGGAAAATAAACTAAAGAGTATTCCTACTTTTTATAAGATCTATAATATTATAATGTGGAGCACATTGAGAAATTGTTGGAGCCGATGTATACGAATGTAATTAACATACAAATATTTAACATATTTAAATATAAATCATTATTTGGAAGGATGGCATTTTTAAATGTAATGTCTTACTGTCTTTATGTTATATTGCACAAATTTGGACTGTAGAAAATAATATCGATTGTGTGTGTGTGTCCCTTTACAACTGAGACGCTGTGGTGTGAATAGGTGCTGCTACATGGACAGGAGAGCCACAGAGCTGTAAACGGATCGCTCGAGCTTCGCAGAGAGGCATGTAGCTGAGGAGGAAGCGGACAGTACAGTACACGAGACAGATTTCGTAGCTGTCAGAATATTTCTCAGTCACAACTGAAATATTACTTCACGTCATGGGAGAGATTATATTTGATCACATAATCACACAGCCTGGATGTTTTGTGTAACTGACACAAGAAGACGCGCCTGTAAAATGAACTATTTATGGTTTCAGAAGGTTTTATGGGAGTAGCTAGCTAGCAACCTTGCTGGCTCGTTGGAGGAAATTTCGCAAGGATGCTACGGTGGATAAGGCAACAGCTGGTAAGTTAGCCTCTTTGCTAACTAACTAACTAGCTATATTTGCTAGCAATTGTATTTTGCTATTGAGAAAGACGTTGATGCACATAAAACAATATGGTGTGGTTGTTTTGAAGAGTTGAACATCCAACCAGAACTGGCTGCTAGCTTGTTTGTTTACCAAACATTGGCGCGACTAGCAACTAACTAGTAGTAGGTACACGAAGCCATCCAGGCCCACTTATGAATTCTACTCAAACTTATTTTGGCTAGCAAGTGTGTTAGCTGTTGTGCCTGATGATCTACATAGTAGCAAAGCTGTTTTGACAGTAATAGTTATGCTAAAACTAACTAGCCAGCTACTGTAGTTATAATTGGCATTGGACAGTTTAGCCACAGATAGCCATTTAGCCATGAGAGTCGGTGTCAATGGTTAGTTTGTTACCAGCTAACTAACTAGGAAGCCACTAACTCTAGCCGGACATCCAGGCAGATGTTTAGAACTAGGCCAGAATTGCCGTTCTATAACAGTTTGCCTAAATCTTAGCTACAACGCCTAGCTACAGCATCATTAGTTAACTAAATCAGACTCTAGAAGGCTATGGCTAGCTAGAACAACTACTATTTTCTCTCAATGAATCAGGGTGAAGATCCAATTCAAGATCCATTTAAATCAGTTAATTAATTAATCTAAATTTGTATTAATGTGGCACTAGTCTAGTCTTCAATTAGCATTTGTCAGTTCATTAATTTAATTTAAATTAACTTCCTGAATTGACCCTAAACTCAATTTTGTTAGCTACATAGCTAGTATGCAGATACAATACTGCTGCAGAAACAATCAAAACCAACTCTCCCATTTTTGTCATGAATAATGAATGAATGCTGTTTTTAGGTGTGGTTACTGAGGTGTGGTGCCGAACGAAAAAAAAAAACAGCCAACCTGATGACCGAGCCCTAATAGTTACTCATGGACTAACACATTATTTCTGTTGAAAGTCAGGATTTTGAGTCATGCATATGGATCACTGTCTGCCACCTGCAGTAAGTGGAATTCAGCCAACTGCTTAGCCTACAGTTCTTCATGAATATGTGCATACAGAATTTGAGAAGTTTATAATGCAAATGACTGCGCAGTGACCTTGATCTCATGTGAAAGGTTGCTTTCAGGAAAAACAAACAGCCGTTTCCCAACTCCAGTCCTTCAGTACATCCAACAGTACACATTTTTTTGTAGGCCTGGACAAACATACCTCATTCAACTCATCAAGTGCTTGATGATTAGTTGACAAGTTGAATCAGGTGTGCCTGCCCAAGGTTAAAGTAAAAATGTATACTGTTGGGGGTACTTGAGGACCAGGGTTGGGAAATGTTGATTTAATACGTTGCGGAACATTGTTTTTCATAGAATGGGCTGAATGTTATTCTAGAATGCTCATGCTACACACGGTTACTGTCACTAACATCGACCAGCCTAATCCACTGTAAATCAGAATAATATGACATGAGGTAATTTTCTTGCTAAATGGGATCATGGCATCAGGTGAATGATTATGGGGAATGCCCAGCCTGAGCTAAACATTTGGAGCCGTAGATGGGGATACTACGGCCAGGGAGGGAGAGGGATGGCTAATCCTATCCAGCTGCTGTTACCTGCACCACACTCATTCCCAGTCCTCACTTCATTAGCTTTACACTGATGGGGAGCAACTCACAGCTGTGCGGTCAGACTGAGCTCCCCAATGTGAAATATTTTTATCAGTAGGCTGTTCGTCATCATGAGAGCCATCTACATGTTAGGGTATATTGATGAGTAATGGTAGTGCAGAGAGCACAAGTAGCCATTTCAAGTGTTATATTTCCCAGGACCAAGAGACCTACATTTATATAATGACTACCTGGGGGTACTGCTGTGTGAGGGATTTGAGATTTATTTGAGATTGTAACATATGTGTCGGATTTGAACGATGCTGATTTTAAAATGCAGGAACCAATTATCCGCTTTGTTTTGGTGTCAAAAGAAGTAAAACAGTCAGTGATTGTGGCAATGCTACCATAGTAGTGTCGTTTTACTGACTGCTCACTCACAGAGCATCCTGAAATGGGCAAAGGAAACAGTATCTTACAACACTGTGTGAAACAACCTGTGGTTTACATTAGTCTCAAGGCAGCCTTGAGCTTTTCAGAGGGAGATAGTGTGCCATTTGGCATCCTATTAATTTGCCATTAGTTTTTAATGAGCTTCTTCATGTTTTCGTTTGTTGTTTTGATTTATTTCAGCTCCTCATTCATTATACCCTCCATGTAGCTGGGCTCTGTGTTTCCCTCATGATGGTAGTTGCAGGCTTTGTTAGACCATTAATTAACTTGACAGTTCTAGGCATAGGAGGTGCATGTCAGACCAGGTGACAAAAGCAATTTCATCAAAGTTGTAGCTTGTCAGACAGGTAGTAGGCCAAACCTAACTATATACAGTGACCCCAAAAGTTTTTTTGAAAGAAAAGCAAAAAAAATGTAAAATCCAAGTTTAGGGATAAACTTGGATTAGCTAACACAACGTGCCATTGGAACACAGGAGTGATGGTTGCTGATAATGGGCCTATGTAGATATTCCATAATAAATCTGCAGTTTCTAGCTATAGTCATTTACAACATTAACATTGTCTACACTGTATTTCTGATCAATGTGATGTATACATGCATACTGTATACATCACCTATGACAAACACAGATGATGTTTGATCACCAAGGAGGACAAAGACTGTACTTTTTGTGCTAGGGTGTTAACAGCACAGCCAGATCATGAGATGAGAGATTTTGCCTGGGTTCAGTGAACATGGCCAAGATGGTCAGAGCGGTGTCTCTGTCTCTGTCTCTGTCTCTGTCTCTGTCTCTGTCTCTGTCTCTGTCTCTGTGTGTGTGTGTGTGTGTGTGTGTGCGCAAACACAAAAGCCCATTGAGGAGGGTGGGCTGTGACAGTAATTGAAAGCATGTGTTGCTGTCTGGCCTAAGTGACGTGGCCAACTCATTCTCACTACAGTGCAGGAGAGGAGTCAGAGTCAGTACTAGCCTATAGGCCCACTATTTATGAATATGATGCAATAGACAGACAAACTGTCTTTATTGTTATTACTGTCAACTCAAACTCTTTATTGTCATCATGTGGCCCAGATTAATTCACTCTCTCTTGAACATTGTGTACAGAAATGTAATTTAAGACAGGGCCAGGCTATAGCATTATAGGATTACATTTCTAGTATTTTTCTTCTTTAGTTCCCTGCAATAAGGAAGTTATTGACCAGCCCATTAGTGAAGTGTCATTGACTTAAATAGGCTAATTTATGCTAATTTGGTTTAACATATTTTTTTCAGTACTGTACTTGGTCACTAACTGCAGGCTATATTCAGACTATAATAATCTAGCCTAAGTGGTTTTCTGACAGATAATCAGGGTGCAAAATAATGTTTGCAATCAATGGCTATTTAAATATAGACTAGAGTGTTTTCACACAGTCCTCTTTAAAGTGTACTCTGGGGTAAAAAATGCAGAAGGACTATGTATTCACTCTTTGTATTCATACTGCTCTTGCCTTTGAAATAGGACTCAACTCTTTTGCCAGTTCACTTAATCTATTTTGTCGTCTGAGTCCTTTTTGCATTCACAATGCTATATTTAGAAAGGAACCAAGATCTTTTCCCAACATTCACTCCATGCACTCCGGGTTTTTCCATCAGAATGTGTTAGACAGCTAAATATCAGGGTCTTTTGCATTAGATGCTGTGTTTGTCAGACCATGAGACATCCTGAAAATCAATCTTCTCACAAAAAAGTCTGTAGCATCCGAACAGTCATATTATCCGTTTTGCTCTATGACCCCCACAAGTTTCAGGGAACTCATCTGAAGGTAACCGGTACCGTAATTATTTTTTTATGGAAGTATGAAGGTAGTTTTGTGCCTACCCAGAAAAGGGCTTACATTTGTGTAAAGTAATATACAGTTGAAGTCGGAAGTTTACATTCACCTTAGCCAAATACATGTAAACTCAGTTTCACAATTCCTGACATTTAATCCTAGTAAAAATCCCCTGTCTTAGGTCAGTTAGGATCACCACTTTATTTTTAAGAATGTGAAATGTCAGAATAATAGTTATTTCAGCTTTTATTTATATTTAATTTCCCAGTGGGTCAGAAGTTTACATACACTCAATTAGTATTTGGTAGCATTGCCTTTAAATTGTTTAACTTTGGTAAAACGTTTCGGGTAGCCTTCCACAAGCTTCCCACAATAAGTTGGGTGAATTTTGGCCCATTCCTCCTGATAGAACTGGTGTAACTGAGTCAGGTTTGTAGGCCTCCTTGCTTGCTCGCACACGCTTTTTCAGTTCTGCCCACACATTTTCTATAGGATTGAGGTCAGGGCTTTGTGATGGCCACTCCAATACCTTGACTTTGTTATCCTTAAGCCATTTTGCCACAACTTTGGGATTATGCTTGGGGTCATTGTCCATTTGGAAGACCCATTTGCGACCAAGCTTTAACTTCCTGACTGATGTCTTGAGATGTTGCTTCAATATATCCGCATACTTTTCCTTCCTCATGATTCCATCTATTTTGTGAAGCACACCAGTCTCCCCTGCAGCAAAGCACCCCCACAACATGGGATGGTGTTCTTCGGCTTGCAAGCCTCCCCCTTTTTCCTCCAAACATAACGATGGTCATTATAGCCAAACAGTTCTATTTTTGTTTCATCAGACCAGAGGACATTTCTCCAAAAGGTACGACCTTTGTCCCCATGTGCAGTTGCAAACCGTAGTCTGGCTTTTTTATGTCGGTTTTGGAGCAATGGCTTCTTCCTTGCTGAGCGGCCTTTCAGGTTATGTCGTTATAGGACTCGCTTTACTGTGGATATAGATACTTTTGTACCTGTTTGCTCCAGCATCTTCACAAGGTCCTTTGCTGTTGTTCTGGGATTGATTTGCACCAAAGTACGGTCATCCCTAGGAGACAGAATGAGTCTCCTTCCTGAATGATATGACGGCTGCTTGGTACCATGGTGTTTATACTTGCATACTATTGTTTGTACCGATGAACGTGGTACCTTCAGGCGTTTGGAAATTGCTCCCAAGGATGAACCAGACTTGTGGAGGTCTACAATTCTTTTTCTGAGGTCTTGGCTGATTTCTTTTGATTTTCCCATGATGTCGAGCAAAGAGGTGCTGAGTTTGAAGGTAGGCCTTGAAATACATCCACAGGTACACCTCAAATGATGTCAATTAGCCTATCAGAAGCTTCAAAAGCCATTACTTCATTTTCTGGAATTTTCCAAGCTGTTTCAAGGCACAGTCAACTTCTGACCCACTGGAATTGTGATATAGTGAAATAATCTGTCTGTAAACAATTGTTGTAAGAATTACTTGTCATGCACAGAGTAGATGTCTTAACCGACTTGCCAAAACTATAGTTTGTTAACATGAAATCTGTGGAGTGGTTGAAAAATGAGTTTTAATGACTTCAACCTAAGTATATGTAAACTTCCGACTTCAACTGTACCTACTTACATTTTGCGCTATCGCTCTGACATTTCCTGCTTGCTAAAATTCTAATAGTTTGCCTAATTTCAGTTTGTGACAAAACAAGCAAGTATAGTGTAGATAATCATTGTACCATCTAACTTTCCCATAACCAAAGATATTGTATTTTCAGCCCGGGAAGCATAGAAATTGCGCACATAGAACATATCTACCGCTTCTTAGACTTGTTTTCAATGAGTATGACATCTATAACATACATTTCTATGTTCATTTGGTCGGGTCACCCAAAAAGTTACATATTGTAGCTTTAATAGATGAGCCATAATAATTGTAATCAGAAGTAAGTATTAACATGTAAATATTATTGGTAACAGAATAAATACTGCAGATTAAATAATGCTGTAATTGAAAATTGTACACCCATTGTAGGCTACCTCTCCTTTTAAGAGCTAGAATATATTTTGTACCCTATGTTGTGATTCTTTCCAAATATGTTGGTATCTTCTCACGCTATTCAAACCCAACAATTGAATATACGGCTTATGAAGCCCTCTCCGCCTACAAATCACATTTTGCAAACAAATCATTTGAATTTAAAAACTACGCAAAAACAGCACACTTTTTTTTTTTTTCTTCAGGAACTGATGTGGGAGTGTTTTTGGCAGGGAAACAGTGTTGCAGTAGTCTAGTGTGTGGTATGGGAATAATGACAACGGAACCTAGGGAGCTTTGCCCTAAAAAAGGGAAACGGACCGCGGAATTCAATCGATCTGAACTCAGATCACCTCTCGAGATGGTCTCAGTTCGGTTCGCTTCAGGGGTCTGAGTTCCTTTTAGTGTTCACACTGCACAAATAATTAAATCGCACTGAGTTCACAAAAATTGGCTGAAAGGGACCAAGTGTGAACACCCTAACTATTGAAAAACATTGTGGAATTTTTCTGACCAGTCTCTAGATAAGTTGCCCATATTGGTTCTGATTGAGTGGTAGAAGTTTGACCTGTTCCTTACCCCCTCCTCTCGCTCTCCTCCAGGGCTTTGACCCTCCCCATCAAAGTGACACCAGAACGATTTACATCGCAAACCGCTTCCCTCAACATGGCCATTATGTCCCTCAGCGGTTTGCAGACAACAGAATCATATCATCCAAGGTAAGGCAGAGGAGTTGAACCCCTAGGTTGTGTGTCAAAAGCAACAACAAATGTTCAAGTTACTCAACCATTTTATTTTTGTCAAACAACTCACACTTTGATGTTCCTGTTCTCTTCCCCCCCCTGCCTTTAGTACACCGTTTGGAATTTTGTTCCCAAGAATCTGTTTGAACAGTTCAGAAGAATAGCCAATTTTTATTTTCTAATCATATTCCTGGTCCAGGTAAGGGCTTGCCTCAGCACCCAGTCTACCATGTTTCTAATTGTCGCTGGCCTAAATACTATACTATTACTAAATATTGTGCTATTCAGTGGCCAATTAACATTAATTGCTGTGTGCTCTTGAGCATACTGTGCCTGGAGGTCCATAACAGCTAACCTTCAGTATGCATCAGGCTATTCTTAGAGGCCACACTTTGATTTGTGCTTTCTGTGGCTGCCACTTTGTCCAATTCTAAATTTGCTGCTTTGTTATACTTAGTACAATATTCATGATGCATTTTCTGCAATAAGGATGGCTTCAGCTTACGGATGAGGAAACAACATTATTGCCAACTGTTGTCTCCTTTGACATAATCTCTTTATTTTGCAGCTAATGATAGACACCCCCACTTCCCCTGTCACCAGTGGACTTCCTCTGTTCTTTGTTATCACAGTAACTGCCATCAAACAGGTGAGAGGAGCAACATGTTTAATTCCTCTTTTTTTAATTCAACTGTAGATCCAAGAAATGGAATGTGGCATACTGTACTTTGTCTAGATGTCAGAATGTCTAGATGGTTAAATCTCATCCCTTCCCTTCTTCCACCACTCAGGGCTATGAGGACTGGCTGAGGCACAAGGCAGACAACGAGGTGAATGGGGCGCCTGTGTTTGTGGTGCGCAGTGGCAGCCTTGTGCAGACCCGTTCGAAGAACATCCGAGTGAGTCACCTCACTGTCATGAGTCCTGCCTTGTACAGCACACCGTCCTAACACTTAGCATACCCTACACCCGCATTTCAAACTAACGGCTATATTTCATATAACTCCCACTTTTGGCTGGTGCTTTGCACCACTGTGTTAAAGATTTGTCCGAAAACCAATTGGCCAGGCCAGGAATGTAAAACCAAGGTACCACCCACAGTCTCGGGCGTTACATTCTTTGCTTAGATGTTGGTACTCACTAGCCAGTGTGAAATGAATTCACCAGGTAGTTATCGATTAAGAGGATGTGTTCCCAATTAACAAAGGTTAGCCAGATTTAGCTAGCCAATGTTAAATATCAGCACTCTTCATTCGTGTAATCCATAAAGTAGAATAAATCATACATTAAAGAAGGATTCCGCAGTAGGGGAAACACCCCCCACCACCACTGTTATTATTGTTGTTGCCGAGCTGAGGAGCACCGCGCACCATGGTTAAAAATATATACTGCAAATTAAAAAATTGCAGTATATATTGTGCTCTTCCATTGCATGTGCAATGATGTCTGAGGAGAAAAAACTGTTTGTTGTTTGTAGTAACTTCTTTGTTGTTGTAATATCGCAAATGGATGTGCCAGTTTCACCATTAAGGAGTCCAGCTTTAAACTGCCAGAAGAATAAGTGTATTCAAGTGCCATTTTAGTTTCATATGGGGAAAAATGTTGCTATTGAACTAGACTGTCCAGTCTTCAGAAAATATTGGATTCTGAGGTTGTGGATATCATGGGGGAGTTTTGCTCCTCATTCATCTGTTGTGACATGCGTCTGTCTGTGCTGTCTGCTGAGGTGGGGGACATAGTCCGCGTGACCAAAGATGAGACGTTCCCAGTGGACCTGGTGCTCTTATCATCGGACCGAGCTGAGGGGACATGTCACATCACAACCACCAGCCTGGACGGAGAGACTAATCTAAAGGTTGGGCTTTTAATCTTCAGTTCCCACTCTCGCTTTCTTTCTCTCTGAGCCCTAAATGAATTAGCTTTCCCCTCTCACAAGGGGAGGGGAAAATGCTCCTTTCTTTCATTTCCATGATAGCTCTTGTGCAGTCTGTCGAGATATCTCATGTTTTTGTATATATATCTAATTATCTGCTTCAAATCAAAATGCTTGTGCCATATAACAGTTTATTTATTTATCTGTTTTCTTTTGTGAAATGTATTTTTTGTCAGTTCTTTCTTGTGCATCTCTGGGGTGTAGCCTCTCTGTCACCAGCCTTTTGTTCCACCTACTTGTCTTTTCTGGCTGTTTGTTGCAGTAATGACATTAGAATCCAATGGGGGATGGAATCGCTTTCTCAATGAGGGTGTTTGAGCACCAGATCGTATTTTGACTCTCAAGCAGTTAAGGAGTGATTTCAGTTAAATTATACATTTAAACATAACATGCCTCGTGGCCTCTTTAATCTGTCCACCAGTAGCCAGAGGCTGGTGCTGTGGAACTGTTGACATTTTTATGGCACTGTAAGGCTACATTCCTTTTTAAATCATTATAATGTACTAGGCTATTTCTTTGCCTTTTAGGCTTACTGTCTCACTGTAAAAAGTGTATTTATATTCTATAAAATTGCTATATTTGTCCTTCACCATGATTGTATCCCTACGTTCTCTGTGGTCCTGTAGACTCACTACTCTGTGCCAGAGACGTTGGTGTCTCAGTCGGTGTCCAGGCTGGAGGCCCTACATGCTGTGGTGGAGTGTCAGCAGCCAGATGCAGATCTGTACAGGTAAGGTACAGTCATCCTGCACTCACTGGCCAGTCAGAACGCTCTCCTTTCACTGTCCCCGGAGCTGAACAGTACTATTTATTATTTCTCACATTCGCATTTCTACTGGCCGGAATGTAGGTATTTTTTTAGCGTTCAATGACAGGACTGTTGGTGTTGCAGATTCTCTGTTAGTCTCCACACTCAGCAGAAATGCTTCTACTTTCAGGTTTGTCGGGCGAATAACGGTAACACAACAAGGAGAAGAGATTGTAAGGTGAGATTGCAAAATTCACCAATTCTAGTTTTTATCTGGGTTTCATGGATGGAATGGCACATTGTTTCCATTTGCTGTTTAAAAAAGTATTATTCTGTTGTATCATTCCCTATTTGTCTCTGCCTCATTAGACCCCTTGGACCAGAAAACCTACTGCTTCGAGGAGCAAGATTAAAAAATACCAAAGAAATTTTTGGTATGTTGCTTCTGGCTCTCACTGTTGCCATCCATATAGTTTTCTGTCCTCAGTTATCCTCTCAGTTGAACTCAGTTGCACAGTTGGTTGTTGTCTATGCAGGGTTCAGTAAAGTTCTACTCTTGATTTGCAGGTGTGGCAGTTTACACTGGGATGGAGTCCAAGATGGCCCTGAACTACAAGTGCAAATCCCAGAAGCGCTCTGCAGTGGAGAAGTGCGCATTACGACATTCTGTACCTGTACAGCAACTCTGAACACTTCTGATTTTCCTCTTCTCAGGTTTCAGGGTCATCTCTATGTACTGTATATCAGATTTTGTGTGTATCTGTGCTGTTTTTTTTCTCAGGTCCATGAACACCTTTCTGCTCATCTACCTGGGCATCCTGCTGTTTGAGGCCATCCTCAGCACCATCCTGAAGTATGCCTGGCAGGCTGAGAACAAATGGAACGAGCCCTTCTACAACCAGAAGACAGAACAGGAGAGAAACAGCAGCCAGGTCAGTCACTGTCTGAGACACTTTATTCACACTGATACATCATGGTCTAAAACAGAGGATCTTAGATTTCATAGGATTCTTATATACTTATTCTTTGCAAATAGTTTGTGGTTTTGGGGGATAATGTGGTGAGTGAGTGAATGAGGTGTAAAGATGTATTATGTTTTCAACAACTCTTGGTGTGGCTTACATTTACATTTTGGTCATTTAGCAGACACTCTTATCCAGAGCGACTTACAGTTAGTTAGTGCATACATGTTCATACTTTTTTTCGTACTGGTCCCCCGTGGGAATCGAACCCACAACCCTCACACCATGCTCTACCATCTGAGCTACACGGGGCTTCACACACAGTAGCAGTAGTATGACTCAACGTATTGTGATAGGGTATAAGTGAAAGTGCTGCTCACCCTGACAATTCCCATCAGTCAATAAAGGTGCTCTCCTAAAACCTCCATTCGCTTTCCAATGAGGTCTCAAGCCGTTTGTCATGTGTCCCTCTCCTCCTCTCCCACCCACTTCCTTGTTAACAGATCCTGAAGTTCATCTCTGATTTCCTGGCGTTTCTGGTCCTGTACAACTTCATCATCCCCATCTCACTCTACGTCACCGTGGAGATGCAGAAGTTCTTAGGCTCGTTTTTCATTGGCTGGGACTTGGACCTCTATCACGAGGAGAGCGACCAGATGGCTCAGGTCAACACGTCCGATCTGAACGAGGAGCTGGGACAGGTACAGACACCAAGCACTTTACTATTAGTCTCAACGTCATAGCTGATTTAGTTTGTGTGAGTGTGTAATGATCAGCCTCTGTTTATTTCTGTTCTAGGTGGAATACGTATTCACGGATAAAACCGGCACCCTGACGGAGAACGAGATGCTGTTCCGTGAATGTTCAATCAACGGTATCAAATATCAGGAAATCAATGGAAAGCTTGTACCTGAGGGGATGACTGATGACTTGCCTGACGGATCTGTGCCTCGTCTGGTAAACACCATTAAAACCTCACATATCGCCCAAGTGACTTGTGACAGTATTTATCCATTCGCAGTCTGTCCATTCATTAAATAAACATGGTTATGTCTGCATTTCCACCTATGTGTTATACTTGTGTTCATTGACTGTCCTCATGGCTTTGGACCTTCAGTGGTTTGATGACTCTAGGTACTGTACTCATGTCTGTACTTGCCTCTCAGAGTCGGGAGGAGTTGCTGTTCCTGAAGGCAGTGTCGCTGTGTCACACTGTGCAGATCAGCTACGAGCAGCCAGGCGACGGCCCGGGGGATCCCTTGTCCCATGCTAATGGCTTCTCCCAGATGGAGTATTATGCCTCCTCGCCGGATGAGAAAGCACTGGTGGAAGCCACAAAAAGGTACCCAGGAGGATAGCTGTCATGTTGCACTGTTCAACCCATTTGTACTGTTGTTGGTAAATACAATTAATATCTATAGCTATATGACCAGTGCTGGTCTCCCAGGTCTTTTTGGACATACAAGCACTTAAACAAATGAACATTTTATTGAGACAAATTGTTCAGCACATTCCAGACCACATTCCAGACACGCATGACCATATATTACAGTTATGGTCATGTGAGTTATGTATGGGCAACAGTCTACATGTTACAGTATTTATGGTCAGCAATGTCACATGATAAAATTTAATTGCAGGATGGGTGTAACCTTCATTGGTAGCCATGGAGAAACTATGGAAATAAAAACATTTGGAAAGTCAGAAAAGTAAGTATAATTTTGTATGATTTGAAATGTCCATGGCGTTTTATGTAGATGATTAACCTGTACTGTGCATAACAAGTGATGTAATTCCCACAGGTTTAAACTACTCCATGTACTAGAGTTTGATGCAAATAGAAGGAGAATGAGTGTCATATTACAGACACCCTCAGGTACAGTGATTTCTCTCTATATTAGACTTTAATGGATCATTCATAAACATTGTATTAGTATTTCATTACATGAGGTCCTCAGTTGGTAGAACATGACTCTTGCAACGTCAGAAAAATGGGTTTGATTTCCGGGACCACCCATACGTAAAACAATGTATGCACTTATGACTGCAAGTCGCTTTGGAATAAAAGCATCAGCTAATGAGGCATATATTAGATAGGTAGATGTTACCCACCTTTTGATTAAGTCCTGCAACGTGGTTTAGTCCATTTCCCTGTAAGACTGACTATGACTCATTTGCAATATATTTTGTCTATTGCTTTAGGGGAAAAAGTACTATTTACAAAGGGAGCGGAGTCCGCCATTCTTCCCTTTACTACAAGTGGAGAAATCAACAAAACAAGAGTACATGTAGATGAATTTGCCTTGGTGAGTATACCACATCAAATCATATTAGACAAGGCACTATTTCCAGCCCTTGTGTGCAGCAGATTTCTGCTACGCTGAATGCTATATTTTATTATCTGTGCGCACCAGGAAAGCTGGGACACTTCCTGTTTGAAATGAACACATAGCTACTTGGATGCTCACACACACACATGGACACCCTGACATACCACATTTTCATTCCACAAGATTGGAGATAAACTTCACACGATATATTGACATGCCACTTGTCTGAAAAAAGTCCCCACAGTTTTCCATGTGCGTGCTCTCGATGGCCTATTATTATTAGTATTAGACTCCACAATCAAATCAACTTTATCCAGACATCAGGATCTACCAAGAGATTGTTTTAGATTTTTGACTGGCAGGTGTGTGGTTATTTGATATAGAGCCATTCCCTGATAGCTACTAATTTCTCTCTTCCCCCTCTTTAGAAGGGCCTGAGGACATTGGTGGTCGCCTGCAGACACTTCAGTGTGGAGGAGTATGAGAAGGTGGACCGGCGGCTCCACGAGGCCCGCACGGCTCTGCAGCAGAGAGAGGAGAGGCTGGCCGATGTCTTCAGCTTCATAGAGAAGGACCTGGAGCTGCTGGGAGCCACTGGGGTGGAAGACAAGTATGTCAACAACACTGTGGTGTATGTCTGGTCACGGGTTAGCTCATTATGAAACCAAGCAATGTTATCTTAAAGGGTTGTGCTATTTGAACAATCGATCAGTAGAGTTTGTTAACATACAGTGCCTTCAGAAAGTATTCATACCCCTTGACTTGTTCCACATTTTGTTACAGCCTGAATTCAAAATGGATTAAAAAAAATTATCATCCATCTACACACAATCCCCCATAATGACAAAGTGAAAACATGTTTTTAGACTCCTGAGTCAATATATGTTAGAACCACCTTTTGCAGTGATTACAACTGTGAGTCTTTCTGGGTAAGTCTCTAAGAGCTTTGCACACCTGGTGCCTCTTATCAATATTGCGTAGAAACTATTCTAAAATATTTAGAATGGAATTTAGAATGTTCGTACACGTAGGAAAAGTAATATGCACACCGGTAGGAGATAACAACCATTGATATATATACCAATTGTTCTTAACCTCGGTGCTCATGCAGCACCTTAGCTATTTGCATTTCTAGATGCCCCTAATTAACCATATAAATCATCCCTTTTAAAGCCTGTGTGTAATATTCAACGCCGTACCATGAAATACATTGCAAGCAAAAAAAGCGAAGAAAAACAAACTTTTCCGACTAAAATAGAAGTGCTAGTGCCAGAGATTGAGTACAACCAAAAGGTTTTATTTGTCTCGCTCAGTTGTGGCTTAACTAGTAAAAATGTCAATGTAAATAGTCCGGGTGGCCATTTTGATTAATTGTTCAGCAGTCTTATGGCTTGGAGGTAGAAGCTGTTAAGTAGCCTTTTGACCTATAGTCGTGGCCAAAAGTTTTGAGAATGACACAAGTATTGGTCTCCACAAAGTTTGCTGCCTCAGTGTTGATGATGGCATTTTGCATATACTCCAGAATGTCATGAAGAGTGATCAGATGAATTGTAATTAATTGCAAAGTCCCTCTTTGCCATGAAAATGAACTTAATCCCAAAAATACATTTCCACTGCATTTCAGCCCTGCCACAAAAGGACCAGCTGCCATCATGTCAGTGATTGTCTCGTTAACACAGGTGAGAGTGTTGACGAGAACACTCTGTCATGCTGATTGAGTCAGAATAACAGACTGGAAGCTTTAAAAGGAGGGTGGTGCTTAAAATCATTCTTCTTCCTCTGTCAACCATGGTTACCTGCAAGGAAACACGTGCCGTCATCATTGCTTTGCACAAAAAGGGCTTCACAGGCAAGGATATTGCTGCTAGTAAGATTGCACTAAAATCAACCATTTATCGGATCATCAAGAACTTCAAGGAGAGAGGTTCAATTGTTGTGAAGAAGGCGTCAGGGTGCCCAAGAAAGTCCAGCAAGCGCCAGGACCGTCTCCTAAAGTTGATTCAGCTGCGGGATCGGGGCACCACCAGTGCAGAGCTTGCTCAGGAATGGCAGCAGACAGGTGTGAGTGCATCTGCACGCACAGTGAGGCAAAGACTTTTGGAGGATGGCCTGGTGTCAAGAAGGGCAGCAAAGAAGCCACTTCTCTCCAGGAAAAACATCAGGGACAGACTGATATTCTGCAAAAGGTACAGGGCTTGGACTACTGAGGACTGGGGTCATTTTCTCTGATGAATCCCCTTTCCGATTGTTTGGGCCATCCGGAAAACACCTTGTCCGGAGAAGACAAGGTGAACGCTACCAGCAGTCCTGTGTCATGCCAACAGTAAAGCATCCTGAGACCATTCATGTGTAGGGTTGCTTCTCAGCCAAGGGAGTGGGCTCACTCACAATTTTGCCTAAGAACACAGCCATGAATAAAGAATGGTACCAACACATCCTCCAAGAGCAACTTCTCTCAACCATCAACCATGCCTTTTCCAGTATGATGGAGCACCTTGCCATAAGGCAAAAGTGATAACTAAGTGGCTCTGGGAACAAAACATCGACATTTTGGGTCCATGGCCAGGAAACTCCCCAGACCTTAATCCCATTGAGAACTTGTTGTCGATCCTCAAGAGGCGGGTGGACAAACAAAAACCCACAACTTCTGACAAACACCAAGCATTTATTATGCAAGAATGGCCTGCCATCAGTCAGGATGTGGCCCAAAAGTTAATTGACAGCATGCCAGGGCGGATTGCAGAGGTCTTGAAAAAGAAGGGTCAACACTGCAAATATTGACTCTTTGCATAAACTGAATGTCATTGTCAATGAAAGCCTTTGACACTTATGGAATACTTGTAACTATACTTCAGTGTACCATAGTAACTACTGACATAAAGATCTAAGTACACTGAAGCAGCAAACTTTGTGGAGACCAATACTTGTTTCATTCTCAAAACGTTTGGCCACGACTGTAGACTTGGCACTCCAGTACAACTTGCCTTGTGGTAGCAGAGAGAACAGTCTATGATTTAGGTGACCTGAAGTCTTTGACAATTTTTTGGGCCTTCCTCTGACACCACCTAGTATATAGGGCCTGGATGGCAGGAAACTTGGATGTACTGGGCCGTACGCACTACCCTCTGTAGCGCCTTGCGGTCGGATGCAGAGCAGTTGCCATACCAGGCGGTGATGCAACCAGTCCGGATGCTCTCGATGGTGCAGCTGTAGAAAGTTTTGAGGATCTGGGGACCCATGCCAAATCTTTTCAGTCTCCTGAGGGGGAAAGCGTGTTATCGTGCCCTCTTCACTACTGTCTTGGTGTGTTTGGACCATGATAGTTTGTTGGTGATGTGGACACCAAGAAACTTAACTCTCGACCCGCTCCACTACAGCCCGTCGATGTGAATGAGGTTGTCTTCGGCCCTCCTTTTCTTGTAGTCCACGATCAGCTCCTTTGTCTTGCTCACATTGAGGGAGAGGTTGTTGTCCTGGCACCACACTGCCAGGTCTCTGACCTCCTCCTAATAGGTTGTCTGTGAGGCAGAGGCCAGATTTGGCCACTAGTCAGTGGCAATCCAGGAGAGAGACTGTTGTTGATTTGTGCGTGCTTGCTCTGCAGTGAGACCCAGACAGACCACACCATCTGCCTGTGATGCAACCCAGTCTCCTCTTTTTCTCTCTCTCTCTCCTCTAATGAATTCTCCCTTTGGCGAACACGGTGCTTTTAGAACTTCTTGCTCAGAGGATGCTGCTTTGCTCAACCCCCAAAAAAGGAACGAGCCACTACATTATTGAGGATATGATCAATCTTAAGCACCCTCTCTTTAGCCTCTTAATCAGTCTGGTTTTTACCACATATATCAACATCATCCCTGTATTCATACTGCAGTGCCGCTTGTGAACAACATGCTTAGCAGGGCTGTGACGATACCCGTATGGTAGACGTGGATAGTATCGACTATCCACCTCTACGCTGATTGCTACATTTGTTACATGGAGTGCCTCAGCTAGTGCTGTGACGATACCAGTATCACAATATTTTTTTTTGTCCTTTTAAAAACATGCCGTAAGTAAAATATGTGCTATAGCTGGGAAAATAAATGTTACTTTTTTACAACATTAGGGCTGTTTTTCCTAAAGAAATTGAATCCGCTTCGTGTTTTGTTTCCTTGCCATGATACTAACAAGTATCATGATACTGGTGTCGTCCCGGCCCTAATGCTTAGGGTGAAGGATATTGACTGTAATATTAGTCTTGCTGTTTCTATAATTATTACCTAAGGGGGAAACACAACAAACCGTGTCTGCATGTCATCATTGTGTTGATGTCATTTGTGATTACCTTATCTAATATGTCAAATATTCAAACCTGAATAATCAAATAAAATTTTATTGGTAACGTACACATATTGTGCAGATCTTATCGCGCGTTTCGCAAAATGCTTATGTTCCTAGCTTCGAAAGTGCAGTAATACAGGATGTTCTTGTTTTGTTTATAACACAACACCTTCTTCTTGCTTACTCTTAGAGGGATAATAGGCGATGTTTGGCGTTTTCTCACTACTAGATGTATCACCACTTGAACACTTGGTTAAGCAGGTCGCTTTAATGGGCTATCATAGAGCAGAGGTTTCATTCGTTAGCCCCCTAAGGGCCTCAGGTTCTCGTTCCACCCATCTCCCCAATGCAATTACAGTGGGGAGAACACTGTAATTGATACACTGTCGATTTTGCAGGTTTTCCTACTTACAAAGCATGTAGAGGTCTGTAATTTTATCATAGGTACACTTCAACTGTGAGAGACTGAATCTCAAAAATCCAGAAAATCACATTTGTATGATTTTTAAATAATTAATTTGCATTTTATTGCATGACATAAGTATATGATCACCTACCAACCAGTAAGAATTACGGCTCTCACAGACCTGTTAGTTTTTCTTTAAGAAGCCCTCCTGTTCTCCACTCATTACCTGTATTAACTGCACCTGTTTGAACTCGTTACCTGTATAAAAGACACCTGTCCACACACTCAATCAAACAGACTCCAACCTCTCCACAATGGCCAAGACCAGAGAGCTGTGTAAGGACATCAGGGATAAAATTGTAGACCTGCACAAGGCTGGGATGGGCTACAGGACAATAGGCAAGCAGCTTGGTGAGAAGGCAACAACTGTTGGCGCAATTATTCGAAGATGACGGTCAATCTCCCTCGGTCTGGGGCACCATGCAAGATCTCACCTCGTGGGGCATCAATGATCATGAGGAAGGTGAGGGATCAGCCCAGAACTACACGGCAGGACCTGGTCAATGACCTGAAGAGAGCTGAGACCACAGTCTCAAAGAAAACCATTAGTAACACACTACGCCGTCATGGATTAAAATCCTGCAGTGCACGCAAGGTCCCCCTGCTCAAGCCAGCGCATGTCCAGGCCCGTCTGAAGTTTGCCAATGACCATCTGGATGATCCAGAGGAGGAATGGGAGAAGGTCATGTGGTCTGATGAGACAAAAATAGAGCTTTTTGGTCTAAACTCCACTCGCCGTGTTTGGAGGAAGAAGAAGGATGAGTACAACCCCAAGAACACCATCCCAACCGTGAAGCATGGAGGTGGAAACATCATTCTTTGGGGATAATTTTCTGCAAAGGGTACAGGACGACTGCACCGTATTGAGGGGAGGATGGATGGGGCCATGTATCGCGAGATCTTGGCCAACAACCTCCTTCCCTCAGTAAGAGCATTGAAGATGGGTCGTGGCTGGGTCTTCCAGCATGACAACGACCCGAAACACACAGCCAGGGCAACTAAGGAGTGGCTCCGTAAGAAGCATCTCAAGGTCCTGGAGTGGCCTAGCCAGTCTCCAGACCTGAACCCAATAGAAAATCTTTGGAGGGAGCTGAAAGTCCGTATTGCCCAGCGACAGTCCCGAAACCTGAAGGATCTGGATGGAGGAGTGGGCCAAAATCCCTGCTGCAGTGTGTGCAAACCTGGTCAAGAACTACAGGAAACATATATGATCTCTGTAATTGCAAACAAAGTTTTCTGTACCAAATATTAAGTTCTGCTTTTCTGATGTATCAAATTCTTATGTCATGCAATAAAATGCAAATGAATTACTTAAAAATCATACAATGTGATTTTCTGGATTTTTGTTTTAGATTCCGTCACTCACAGTTGAAGAGTGCCTATGATAAAAATTACAGACTTCTACATGCTTTGTACGTGGGAAAACCTGCAAAATCAGCAGTGTATCAAATACTTGTTCTCCCCACTGTATGTTCACATGGTTAGTTGGTTGACTAATTGCCTGGTCTGACTAAGACAACTAATTGATACCCTCGTTACCTCTATTGATTCTGATGTCGTGTCAACATCAATAGTAAATTAAATGGTCAATTTTACAGATTTAAGGGATTGGTTAGATTCACCGGCCACAGCCTACATACACTACATGGCGAAAAGTATGTGGACAGCTGCTCATCGAACATCTCATTCCAAAATCATGGGCATTAATATGGTGTTGGTGCCCATTTGCTGCTATAACAGCCTCCACTCTACTGGGAAGGCTTTCCAATAGATGTTGGAACATTGCTGCGGGGACTTGCTTCCATTCAGCCGTGAGGTCGGGCACTGATGTTGTGCGATTAGGCTTGGCTCGCAATCAGTGGTCCAATTCATCACAAAGTTGTTTGATAGGGTTGAAGTCAGGGCTTTGTGCAGGCCAGTCAAGTTCTTCCACAGTGTTCTCAACAAACCATTTCTGTATGAACCTCTCTTTGTGCACTGTGACATTGTCATGCTGAAACAGGAAAGGGCCTTCCCCAAAATGTTGCCACAAAGTTGGAAGCACAGAATCATCTAGAATGTAATTCCATGCTGTAGCGTTAAGATTTCCCTTCACTGGAACTAAGGGGCCAAGCCCAAACCATGAAAAACAGCCTCAGACCATTATTCCTCCTCCCCTAAACTTTACAGTTGGCATTATTCATTCTGTCAGGTAGTGTTCTCCTGGCATCCACCAATCCCAGATTCGTCCGTCGGACTGCCAGATGGTAAAGCGGGATTCATCACTCCAGAGAACGCGTTTCCACTACTCCAGAGTCCAATGGCGGCAAGCTTTACACCACTTGGCATTGCGCATGATGATCTTAGGCTTGTGTGCAGCTGCTCAGCCATGGAAACCCATTTCATGAAGCTCCCGACGAACTCTTGTTATGCTGAAGTTGCTTACAGAGGCAGTTTGGAGTTTTGCAACCGAGGACAGACGATTTTTACGCGCTTCAGCACTTGGCGTTCCCGTTCTGTGAGCTTGTGTGAGCCGTTGTTGCTCCTAGACTTTTCCACTTTACAATAACAGCACTTACAGTTTACCGGGGCAGCTCTAGCAGGGCAGAAATGTGACAAACTGACTTGTTGGAAAGGTGTCATCCTATGACGGTGCCATATTGAAAGTCACTGAGTTCTTCAGTACGGGCCATTCTACTGCCAATGTTTGTCTATGGAGATTTTATACACCTGTAAGCAACGGCTGTGGCTGAAATAGCCAAATCCACTAATCTGAAGGGGTGTCCACATACTTTTGGCCATGTAGTGTACAAACACGTTTAATTCAAGAGGACGGTTTCTCAACACACCCCAATGGAATATGGATGCATGCAAATTTGCTACAGCAGCATTGAGGCTAATCAGATAAATTATATTAATTGTGCAAATTCAATCTGTAAGTTGTTTGCCTCCTGTTGTGGAAGGATGAAAACCAAGGTTGAAAGAAACAAACAAACTCTGTTCCTTGTACTGCAATCAGTGCGCGGTACACTCACAGATACCCTCCCTACTGTTTTAATGGAAATTAACCATCTCTAATTCTACTTTTTTCATGCTGTGACTGGTGTTATGTCTGTGTCCCCAGGCTGCAGGAGAAGGTCCAGGAGACCATTGAGGCATTGCGCCTTGCCGGGATCAAGGTGTGGGTTCTAACCGGGGACAAGCATGAGACGGCGGTCAGTGTCAGCCTCTCCTGCGGCCACTTCCACCGCACCATGAACATCCTGGAGCTGGTGCAGCAGAAGTCTGACAACGAGTGTGCCGAGCAGCTCAGACAACTGGCAAGGAGGTAGGACACAGTCACTCACATCTACCACCATGTTTCACTCACTCACTATGTCTATGATCCATGTTGTGTCCTGGGTTGACTAGTCCACCTGCCTCGTCAGCAGGTTAATGTATTCAGGGCGTTCTACAAGTCTGGGTTCAGTAAAGAAGTATAGAAGGCATAGATTAACGTCATATTTATCGTTCATGATCAATGATGAGTGTTAAGGACAGTGCTCCAATGAAGAGAATCACTGTGTAGTGTGAACATGTCAGAATGTTGTCAGAGCAGCTTCTGTATCACCACTGATTTTTCAATGGTCCTTGGCTTATTCATGGTGAAGGAGTAGTCTCTGTGCAGGTCCCCTGAGGGGAGATTCTCATTAGTCACGATGCGCCGTGGATGACTCATTTTGGGAAGCGGAGATGAGTTTCCATAGCACTCTAACTGAATTTTGAAAATATTTTTTTTTTGTAGCGGTAATCACAACACGAGTCCTCCCACATACCACCTGTGCCGTGTGACAAATTATGTAAATGGTTATGAGAAATCAAAACCATTAATGTTTTTATTAAATTCCATTTAAAATAAGTTGATTATATTCGGACATGATGCATAACCTTTCCAGTGATGGCCCATTTGTGAGATGCGCTGTTGTGTGTCCTGTGTCGTGAGGACCTCCATGCTAAGGCTGTATAGTTATACCTGCTCTCCTCTGTGTTCCTCTGTGTGTGTGTAGGATCAAAGAGGACCATGTGATCCAACATGGCCTGGTGGTGGACGGGGCTAGCCTGTCTCTGGCACTGCGGGGGCACGAGAAGCTCTTCATGGAGGTGTGCAAGAACTGCTCTGCCGTTCTGTGCTGCCGGATGGCGCCCCTGCAGAAAGCCAAGGCAAGTTACTTTACTGTCATTGCTTCACGTCTCTACCAGCCTATTAGGGCTCTCCTTTATGAATGGAGCCAGTGAACAGCATTATTTGGATTTCTCTCATGCTCTGTCAAGAGTTAAGAACAAATGTATTGTTAATGTAAAGATCATTGTCTACTAACAGGCTACATACATTCTAGTAGAATTAAGGTTACAACAGATTAAAACAGTGCACTTTTACAACCAGTGTTGGAGAAAATTACTTTTAAAAGTAAGTTGCCACGTTACTTACTATGGAAAGTAACTAATTGGACGTTCCGTTACTTTTGCGTTACCAAAAACAGAAAATCCTCTGAAGACGTGTTGGTCTTTCTTATGCCCAGTAGAGGTAGCGCACTACCTTTTGAATGGCCTACACATCCATATCACTCTGCTATACCAACTCATGTAACAATTAGAGATGCAATATCTCCTTTATAATACTTAAATACATATGTAAAACCAACTGGGCACAGTAAAAGGAGTGCTCAAATAGCAGTCAAGATCACTTTCTGAGTCAAAATGCAAACCAAGATCTACCGCTCTGATTTTTTATTTTTAAACGAGACTTAAAAAACATAAGCATATGCAAAAAAACAGTACTATAGCAATGAGGTTTGTGCAGTAAGCTATAGACCCAATACATTATCGCCAATGCATTGTTTGGTCCATTTTCTTAAATTATTTTTAACAATTTGAGGTAGGTAATGGATCCGTTATTGTATTATTTGCAAGGCACAGCTGAGTGACTATACATTTAAATGATTTGCTTTTTTTTTTTTTTACTGGGCTGATGGTGCCTGCATCTGATGGTCAGTCTCAGCGGAGGGAGAGAGCAGCAGACTGAGGGTCCGCCTCTCAACATCCCTCCGCTCCCTTTCCACCACTGACACTAACCAAAAAGGGACACCGTCTTCCAGCTGATGGCAAAACTCGAGTCGCACCGCATTATTTCTGCCTCATGCACAAATTCATGTTGTTACTCCTATGAACAGAGAAAGTGAAATATTCCTATTAAAAAAAGGCCCAAGCTATTGAATTGAATTGAATTGAATTAATAACAACAACACAAGCCAATGGCTACACTGTCCTACTCATTCATTACTGCTGCAGTGCTTCTTGTAGCGCTAAATGGAAATAGGAAGAACACATATTTGTTGAGTACAAAGTGTTGACAGTGCTGAGTAAGAACTTAAACATGAACTCACTCATACAAACAGCAGCTCTTTGCTGTATTCTTTGACAGTCTCTCTCTAGTCATGGTTTTAAATGTTTTGAAATCTCAGTATTAACTTTGCTGTAGCTTTCTTTTATGTCTGTAACGTTACTGCAGACTCGATAATCTGAGCCATCTGATTGGCCAGCGGATGGCCTATAGGTTTTTCTCTCCGGGCCCGCCAGGAAGAGAGTTTGTACCTTCAGATACATTAAATGGTTCGAAATGGCAACAGTTTGCCTACACGGCACGCAGGGCAGCTGAATAACAGAACCCAAGGCTTTATCATTGGGTTTTCTTACAGAAATGTTTGGCGATCAACTAGGAATGCCTTGGAGATCGTGATCGACTGGCTTACAAGAACAAATGGCTACCAATCTGTTGTACACATACGAACTGGGCAGAGAGATTATATTATATGTAGAACTAGGCCTATACGATCACATTGTGGCACTTTTAGTGCCCTTTTAACGTTAGCTAGCTACATCATATCAAACCTGTTGTCTGGTTTACTAGCTAGCTAATAGCCAATTCCATGGCAAGGAAGGTAGGAATTAAGCTAGCCTGTTATGGTAGCGACGATGCTAACCGTTTAGCTATCTAGCTAACATTAGCAAGCTAAATACATGGATTGGAGTCTGGCTGACATGGGGTAACGCTAGCTAGCAACATTAGCGAAGCCAACAGCACAGTCACATTTTTATTTTACTTTTATTTTACTAGGCAAGTCAGTTAAGAACAAATTCTTATTTACAATGACAGCCTACTGGGGAACAATGGGTTAACTGCCTTGTTCAGGGGCAGTCAACCCTGGGATTCTATCCAGCAACCTTTCGGTTAATGGCCCAACGCCCTAACCGCTAGGCTACCTGCCGCCCCACATATTGGCTACCTAGTAACATGACATCATTTCTAATTTCTGGAGGAGGTGGAAACTCTATTAGATCTAGCCCACCAAGGCCCATGGAGACGGGGCTTTAGTGCCCTTTCCTTTATGTTTATGGCAAAGACGGAGCTGGATCCGATGATCCGCGTGAATCCTAGTATCCAAGTAGCGTCAGTTAAGTTTCAAGGGGTAACATCTGTCCTTTTTTCTTGTACCAATTCAAAATAGTTCCACAATGTAATCTCTGGCATCTCGCTAGCTATCTCGCTACCAGCCAGCTACCCACCACAACGTTTGTGCAGAAACAGGAAGAGTGCGAACTGGAGCTAAATAATTTTGTTAAAGTAACAACTTGCTTATTAGAAAAGGTAACTGATTACTTAAATTGAATACTAACACCTTGAGTTACTCGTTACCACAAAAAGTAATCTGAGTACTCTAACGCTCACAACACTTCTCACAACAGTGCACTCTTACAACTCACTTACAACAGCGCACTCTTGCAACTCACTCACAAAAGCGCATTCTTGCAACTCACTCGCAACAATGCACTCTTGCATAACAGGCACAAATTGTCTTAACTACCTGAAGATGGATAGCCATTTCAGTTTTATCTTTTGGTTTCTCTGCTTTTTGTGTAAGTAGTCAATGCTGTGGAGAGTAGATTATCTGGCCAGTGCTGTGTTAAATTAAAGGTTAATTGCTGTGGACATGCTCCCGGTCTCATTTGGACTGCTTCTTAATGAGGATTTTATGCTGCTTGGCAGGTGGTGAGATTGCTGAAAACATCTCCAGAGAAACCCATCACTTTAGCCATTGGGGATGGAGCCAATGATGTCAGCATGATTCAAGAAGCCCATGTTGGCATAGGTAAATTCTCCACCCCATCAAATTACAATAGGGTCGTTCCACCTCAAATCACAAAGAGTATTTCGACACTCACCATCTCAGATTGTTCTGAAATTGTTTCTGTTGTTAGATAAGATTAGCATTCCTCCAACATTATTTTGTTGAAATATAATTTGGTCTCTGACAAATTAAGCTGCACTGAAATTGCCCATTTTATTTGATAGGATTCATATAATATAAAAAAAAATGTAGAACCTAGCATCCGATTTGGACCAAACCTTTTTTCTAACAATGAATTTGAGATGAGGAATCCAAAGAAATTGCCAAAAGCCACCCACGGACCTACCCACGTCTCACGCCAAATATCACCCCAACAACGAGTACATAGTGTTTATCAGTTCTCTGTTTGACAAGTAGTACGGAGTAGCGGGTCAGAGCATTGTTTTTTTCATCCTATGTAATGTATTTCTTATTTTCTGTTCAGTGAAATTAGTCTTTGTAGTTGTTGGGCTTGTGTCTCATCCTACATCCTGATATTACCAGTTCTGACCACTAGATGGTACTGTTCCTACTATTCTGTGATTATTTATTTTTTAAGAACCCCCCCATAATTACTAAATTACTTTTTTGTTTTCTAAAATTTGATTGTGTAACTTAATGATGTTACTTTATAGATGATTTGTATAGGAAACGTGGAAATGCTAGTTTAGGTACCATTGACTTGCATTGGATTTGTGCCACAATACAAAACATTTAGCATTTGAAACAGTGGCCAGGTAAACGAAACCAAAGTGTGGGTTGCTCTCATACCTGGTCTATAGACTGCTTACAGAGGAAGAAAACCAATATGTAATTTGGGTGAACTATCCATTTAACAATGGGGAGGGAGGGGTTATTTATTTTAATAGCAGTAACAGCACCATCTAGTGGTCAGAACCAGGTAATATCAGGATGAAGGATGGGACATAAACCCAAAAACTGTAATGACACATTTCTCTGAACAGGGAAAAAACCTGATCACCAAATTCACTGAATACATTACATAGGATGAAGAAAATATACTCAGAGAACTGATACTATATACTCGTTGTGGGGGAGTCCGTGGATGGCTTTTGGATTCCTCATGTCTTACTCATTTAATAGAAAAGTTTGGTCCAAATCAGATGTTAGGTACTATAATGATTGAATATTATCTGAATCCTATACATTTAAAATGGACAATTTGGTTGCAGTCAATTAGCTTAATTTCTCAGAGATCTAATTTTATGTAAACAAAATAATGTTTCCAGAATGCTTATCTTATCTGTTTCTAACTACACAAATGATTTCAGAACAATCTGAGATGGTGGGTGTCATGGCTTGCTGAAATGACATGGAACATCCCATTAACCAATTTCTCAATATTGTATTTTGTTTGTAGTTTTAGTACAAAGTGGCAAATAATAGACTTTTAAATTCTTTTCAGGAATCATGGGCAAGGAGGGAAGACAAGCAGTACGAAACAGTGACTATGCAATAGCGAGGTTTAAATTCCTTTCCAAATTGCTGCTTGTCCATGGCCACTTCTACTACATTAGAATAGCAACCCTTGTACAGTACTTTTTTTACAAGGTGAGTTCAATGTTTAAGGATGCTTTGCAGTGTCCTATACAATGAAAGGCAATACAGGAGCTAGATGTGATTGTCTCCAGTCTAAATTCCTTTTTGTCTTCTTTTAGAATGTGTGCTTTATTACGCCCCAGTTTTTATACCAGTTCTTCTGTCTGTTTTCACAACAAGTAAGTGTCTTTCAATGTCTCATTAGTTCTATTTGTTAATTTTTTTGTGGTCCCTTATTACTGTTGCTTTGTGAGTGTTGTATCAGTGTTCTGTGTGATAAACATCCCTGTTGTTCTGAAGGTTCCACGTGTAGCTTTATCTCCCCTGAGGGATCAACAACTCAAACTGACCAGCTTTGGATCATCAACATATAAATTAGCCAAATGTAGGCCTTAGTTGATGCTGAATAAAAGAACGGAAGTGTCAGGTGTGTGTGCTGTGTTGTACATGGCCCGGGGTTATGTGGCAACCTTGTCCTACCTCGTTGTTGTTTTTTCCCCAGACCCTGTATGACAGCGTCTACCTGACACTCTACAACATCTGTTTCACCTCCCTGCCCATACTGGTGTACAGCCTGTTTGAGCAACTGGTCCATCCGGATGTGCTGCAGAGCAAGCCAGTGCTCTACAGGTAGGACATGGTGTTCTATTTTGCATATTTTTTTCCATACAGAATGAGGCTGTACCTCCATTAGATGCATTTACATGAAAACACGACACGCATTTGATAACAGACAGTACTATCCCTTTTTATCCCTCCACACCAACAGAGACATCAGCAAGAACTCCCTCCTCTCCTTCAAGACCTTTTTGTACTGGACGCTGCTGGGCTTCTGCCACGCATTTGTCTTCTTCTTTGGTTCCTACATCCTGATGGGGGAGGACACATCTCTCATGGGGAATGGACAGGTGAGGGGAGCTGGGGCGGGACAGGGCTGCGTGTACTGGTACCATCTGCTCTACCTCTGGTAGTGGTCCTGTTGCGGGAGGGAGTTCCAGATATCCACCCCCCCACCTGGCTTGGCCTGACGGGGAACCTGACTTTGAACCTGATTGTGAATGTTCTGTGCAGATCTCTGGGAATATTGATTGGGTGTTTTACCAAGACACAGTAATATGAAATATTGATCTTTCACTTTATTTTATGCAGTGTGATGGCAGTAAGTTCTAGACAGTTCCAGGAGGCTGCCTGTGTTGTTGTGATTGTTATATTCATGCCGCAGCCCTCTTTCTGTCTCTATTCTGTCTGGCTTTGTGTCAGTCTTTCTACTAGATTAGGGGTGGGAACAGACTCCATATACTTTAAAATGATTCAAACCAAATCGAAACGGTGAAGAAATGATAATGGACCTACATTCATACAGTTTCTTGACTGTGTCCAGCTTGCTAATAATCACCCAAATGAAAGCTAGACAGTCAGGGAGGATAGAAAATTCCCCAAATGATGGATAGAGGACTATTCTTTTGCCAATTTTGACGGCAAGGAAATATATATTTTGGGTGCTCCCGAGTAGCGCAACAGTCCAAGGCACTGCATCTCAGTGCTAGAGGCGTCACTACAGACACTCTGGTTCGATTCCAGGCTGTATCACAACCGGCCATGATTGGGAGTCCCATAGGGCAGGGTACAATTGGCCCAGCGTCGTTTGGGTTTGGCCGGTGAAGGCCGTCATTGTAAATAAGAATTTGTTCTTAACTGACTTGCCTAGTTAAATAGTTAAGGTTAAATTAAAAATTCAAAATAATATATATATATATATATATATATCACGCACACACACAAAGAAACACAGTTGAAGTCGGAAGTTTACATACTCTTAGGTTGAAGTCATTAAAACTAATTTGTCAACCACTACAGATTTCATGTAAACAAACTATATTTTTGGCAAGTCGGTTAGGACATCTACTTTGTGCATGACACAAGTAATTCTTCCAACAATTGTTTACAGACAGATTATTTCACTTATAATTCACTATATCACAATTCCAGTGGGTCAGAAGTTTACATGCACTAAGTTGACTGGGCCTTTAAACAGCATGGAAAATTCCAGAAAATGATGTAATGGCTTTAGAAGCTTATGATAGGCTAATTGACATCATTTTAGCAATTGGAGGTGTATCTGTGGATGTATTTCAATTTCAAAATCAAAAGAAATCAGCCAAGACCTCAGAAAATAAATTGTAGACCTCCACAAGTCTGATTCATCCTTGGGAGCAATTTCCAAACGCCTGAATGTACCACGTTCATCTGTACAAACAATAGTACGCAAGTATAAACACTATGGGACCACGCAGCTGTCATAACGTTCAGGAAGGAGACACGTTCTGTCTCCTAGAGATGAACGTACTTTGGTGCGAAAAGTGCAAATCAATCCCAGAACAACAACAAAGGACCTTTGTGAAGATGCTGTAGGAAACGGGTACAAAAGTATCTATATCCACAGTAAAACAAGTTCTCTATCGACATAACCTCAAAGGCCGCTTAGCAAGGAAGAAGCCACTGCTCCAAAACCGCCATAAAAAAGCCAGACTGAGGTTTGCAACTGCACATGGGGACAAAGATCATACTTTTTGGAGAAATGTCCTCTCGTCTGATGAAACAAAAATAGAACTGTTTGGCCATAATGACCATCATTATGTTTGGAGGAAAAAGGGGAAGGCTTGCAAGCTGAGGAACACCATCCCAACCATGAAGCATGGGGGTGACAGCATCATGTTGTGGGGATGCTTTGCTGCAGGAGGGACTGGTGCACTTTCCAAAATAGATGGCATCATGAGGAAGAAAAATTATGTGAATATATTGAAGCAACATCTCAAGACATCAGTCAGGAAGTTAAAGCTTGGTCGCAAATGGGTCTTCCAAATGGACAATGACCCCAAGCATACTTCCAAAGTTGTGGCAAAATGGCTTAAGGACAACAAAGTCAAGGTATTTGAGTGGCCATCACAAGGCCCTGACCTCAAAATTTGTGGGCAGAACTGAAAAAGCGTGTGCAAGGAGGCCTACAAACCTGACTCAGTTACACCAGTTCTATCAGGAGGAATGGGCCAAAATTCACCCAACTTATTGTGGGAAGCTTGTGGAAGGCTACCCGAAATGTTTGACCCAAGTTAAACAATTTAAAGGCAATTCTACGAAATACTAATTGAGTGTATGTAGACTTCTGACCCACTGGAAATGTGATGAAAGAAATAAAAGCTGAAAGAAATTATTTTGTCTACTATTATTCTGACATTTCACATTCTTAAAATAAAGTGGTGATCCTAACTGACCTAAAACAGGGATTTTTTACTTGGATTAAATGTCAGGAATTGTCAGAAACTTTCGACTTCAACTGTGTGTGTTTGTGTATATATATATATAACATTGTCTGTGCGGCCCTCCGGACCTCGTTGAAGGCCGAATGCGTCCCCCGGGGAAAAATTAGTTTGACATCCCTGTACTAGATTGATGTGGGGTGAAAACCACTCACCATTTGGCTCTTTTTCGCTTGTCATTCTTTCTTTTGTTTATTTTTCTTCTTCTTCTCTTCATGCTCTGCATGTCGTCAGATTTTGAGAGCTAACAGACAACTGGTAAGAGTTGACTGAATTACAGCCCGTCATAGTTACTTCCCAAACATTTGTTGCTATCATTGGTCCATTCTATATCAGCATCCTGCTTCGTTATGCTTTTGATGATGTGCCATGTTTCTCAAAGTTTGAGTGACGGTGGCTAGTTGGAGACGCTCACTTCAGTAGCTTTCAGAGAGTCAGAAACTTCCAGTGTCTCCACAAGTTTGTCATCAATTTAGCTTACAAGGCTTAGGCCTAGTCTTCTGGAAAGCTGTGTCTAATAACACATGACTTGATCTACACTGAGTGTATAAAACATTAAGAACACCTGCTCTTTCCATGACATAGACTGACCAGGTGAAAGCTATGATCCATTATTGCACATCAATCAGTGTATATGAAGGGGAGGAGACAGGTTAAAGAAGGATTTTTAAGGCTTGAGACAATTGAGACATGGATTGTGTATGTGTGCCATTCAGAGGGTGATTTAAGTGTGCCTTTGAATGGGTATGGTAGTAGGTGCCAGGCGCACCGGTTTGTGTCAAGAACTGCAATGCTGAGGTTTTTTTCAAGCTTGACAGTTTCCCGTGTGTATCAAGAATGGTTCACCACGCTAAGGACATCCAGTCAACTTGACACAACTGTCAAAAGCATTGGAGTCAACATGGGCCAGCATCCCTATGGAATGCTTTTGACACTTTGTAGAGTCCTGCCCCTACAAATTGAGTCTGATATGGGGGGGTGCATCTCAATATTAGAAAGGTGTTCCTAATGTTTGGTATACTCAGTGTACATCCCTATTAAAGCATTAATCCTATGATAGATGTTATGCCATTGTATTGTCTATGTGAGCATTCTTAAATGTTTTGTTTTATTTTATTTGTCTTGTAGATGTTTGGAAACTGGACCTTTGGCACTTTGGTATTCACAGTAATGTTCATCACTGTTACACTGAAGGTAGAGTTTTTGCAATTGTTTGATTCATAAATTATTCTAAAAGCAATCCCACATGAAATCTATCGCTGTTTGATATTGTTGTCACTGTCACCTTACTCCTCTCTGCTCTCCTATGGCCTTTCACATGATGTTCTGACCAAACTACATGTTGTTTCTCCTCTGTCGACAGCTGGCCTTGGAGACCCACTTCTGGACGTGGATGAATCATTTTGTTACCTGGGGCTCCATCACTTTCTACTTCATCTTCTCCCTGTTTTATGGGGGAATCATCTGGTGAGCTGAGCTGCCATCTCTTTCCCACACAACCTGTGTATGTCTTGTACACATGGCACTCCAGTATATAGTATGTGATAAGACCAACAAGTGAAATTGTACTGCATGTGGCATACTCAGAATTCCACCTGTTTTACAGTGGCTAGCATCACTATCTCCATTGTCATCTCAGACACTCAAAAAGCTTCAAGGTCCATTCCAGGCTCTACTCACGGGGTTAGTTGAGCCTTAACAAATGTTGGCTGGCTAAAAGTGTGATTCTCTGTGACTTCTGCCCCCTCCAGGCCTTTCCTCCACACCCAGGACATGTACTTTGTCTTCGTCCAGCTGCTTTCCAGCGGCTCTGCCTGGTTTGCCATCATCATCATCATCATCACCTGCCTTTTCCCTGACATCATCAAGAAGGTGTTCTACAGGCACCTCCAGCCCACCAGCACCCAGAAGTCTCAGGTAGGACACCCAGGGACAGGGGAGAGGAGGGGGGTTTGTTGCTAACCCACAGGACGCCCTCACAGCAACATTGTGGTAACAGACTATACACTGACAGGAAACGCATGACACTCGCACCAGAGCATGGCTTCTCACCTCACAGACTACACAAGAACAACAATTCACTGTGCAACTGACATGCTCAAAATGGTGGCATCTCTGTTCCAGCTCTAAACCTACTGTAGCGTGTCTGTGTGTCTGCTAGGTGGGAGAGCTTAACAGTAGATGCCAGATGGTAGGAGCATATTACTCAACATGAACACAGTTGTTTTTTGAAAACAGCTTCTTTAAAGTCTTTTCAACAGTTCTGTTTTTGTTGTCGCAATTTCCTCTTTGCTTAAAAGGTTGATATTGATACCCCCTGTTTTTTTTTTTGTTTGTTTGTTTATACTCATCAGCCTTTTTTGCATCAAATACTTGTTCAGTCAGCAATTCTAGAATCCCCCCACTCTGTAATGGAGAAAGTTGACTGTTAACGTGCTGCTCAGTGGTTCTTAGAAGATAAAAGCTCTCTCTTTCTCAGGCTTGAGTCTCATGTCCTGTCTCTGTGATAGAGGCGAATGTCTTCCTTTCTGATGTCCGTGTGTGTGTGTGTGTGTGTGTGAGTGTGTTATAATCAGCCTCTGTTTGTGTCTTACTACTGTGTCTACCATGTATGTGTCTTCTTCCCTCCTAACTGACCGTCTGTGTTCCGCCCTTCCCTCTGCTCTGTAGATGTACTCCAACCGAGTCGCTATAAGTGATGACTTCATCGCTCTGCAGCCTCTCTCCAGAGCCAAGAATCAACTGGGCAAAATTAGGTAGAGTAGGAGGGGCCTGCTGCCTAAAGTCTTGTCTGCATGCAGAGGACAAACTAACCAGCATTCTAGTGAAAAGAGGAAAAGGGAATGGGGGTAAAAAAAAAGAGAGGATAGGATAAGTCTAAGGCACGTTGTTATGCACCCCTGCACGTTGGCCCTAGGAAAGCCTCTATCAACTGCATGCCACTTCAGGTTAGCATAGAAGTCCCAGTGCTCTCTGCATTGGGCAGAGCAGCCCTTCACTGCAGCATGGTGCAGCAGCCCTAACATAAAGCTGCAGCCATAACGGCATGTGGAGAACAGCTTGAGTCTGTTTAATGTATGCTGCTAATGGAGTAACTCTGAGGCCCAAAATTATAGTTAGCAAAAGCTTCAAAGCTGCTAGCTGGTGAATGCTATTCCCATAGGAGTTTATTCACTGTATCTCAAGATCAAATTATGGACAGCATGCTCTTAAACAGTAGCATTCATTTCTTAAGATATGCACAATGAGCAGAGAAAATGACGACCACTCCGTTCAAAAGAAAGTGATCAATGTCCTAATTGGATTGACTTGTTTACAGAATAATAATTGCTAAGCCAAATTCTAAATTAATTCCTCAGTCATCCAGTTACAGTTGATCAATTTACATAATTGAGAGTACACTGAAATGACTAAACTGGCTAATTTGGAACATATTTGTGCCCAGTCTCCTACTTAATAGTTCTAGCCTCTATTACCTCCTATGGATGTGGGAGTAGTTTTTGTGCTCATTCATCTTGTTCTCTCCTGTTTCCTTCTGTCCAGGAGACTTAATGGGTTGTTTTGTGCTTCCAGATGGAAGAGGATAAGAGTTCAGTCAGCTCAGAATATGACTCTGCTGAAAGCTGGAGCCGAGGGGAGGACAATTGGCAACTGCTAGCTGCTTCTCCTCCCCCCGCCCAAGGCCCAGCCCTATGCTCCCCTAGGTAGTAGTCCTACTCCTTCCCTGGCCCAGCCAGGCCAGGCCTCTCAGTGTGTGTGGGTCCTCCCCTGGACTGCCATCGTCCACCCATCCCCATATAGCCCTGTTCCACCCTCGCCCCCCAGCCACATTGACCAGAGCCATCTCTCCTAGAGACTTTAGCTGGGATCCTATCAGGGCCTGATCACCCTGGGTGGTGGGAGAATGCTGGCACGTTTGTTTAACTGTCCTCTTGATGTCCTCACCCTTGGTTCTCCTGTTGGTCTGGATACTACAGCATTCTGCCCTATGCGATAACAAAACCCAACCTCACTAAATCATGATTTGTGTCATTGTTCACCTTTCTGTCTGTGTATGTAAGCAATAATGTGTATGCATGTTTTATTGACCTAACATGCTGACTAGACCGGGCGTGTGCATGTTTATTTAGTCCACCCACGCCAGATGTGATCAGGACACGCAGGTTGAAATATAAAAACGAACTCTGAACCAACTATATTATTTTCGAAAAGCATTAAACATTCATGGCAATTTAGCTAGCTAGCTTGCTTTTGCTAGATCATTTGTCCTGGGATATAAACATTGGGTTGTTATTTTACCTGAAATGCACAAGGTCCTCTACTCGGACAATTAATCCACAGATTAAAGGGTAAACCGAGTTCGTTTCTAGTAATCTCTCCTCCTTCAGGCTTCTTCATCTTCTTCTTTGGATTTTATATGGCGGTTGGCAACCAACTTTAAGGTGCATTCCAACTGGACTGGAGTGTGGACTTCGGTTCATCTTTCAATCACCCACGTGGGTATATGCTCATAAAAACCAATGAGGAGATGGGAGAGGCGGAACTTGCAGCGCGTCAAGCGTCACCAATAGAACCAAGTTCTATTTTAGCGTCTACACAAACGCTCGGTGACGTGCGCGCGAACAGTGTGAATGCAATGATTTGAATAACGTGTGTACATTTATTTTGCAACGCTCGCGCACGTAATGCGAGCGGTGTGGTCAGCATGTAAATGCCTTTAAACCAGCAAAAGACAAGCTCATTGTATCAAACAAACCATATTCTTCTACATGTTTTTCATTTCAATATATAATAATCCTACCAGATTATGGCAAAATGATTGTGCTGTAATTTTTTCTTTGGCTTGTTCTTTAGATGAAATGCCTTTTTTGTAAGCTATTTTTGTTGTTCCCCATCATTTTACTTAATATACCTCAACCCTTACTTAATTTAATCAAATCAATGGCAAGGTTACTATTTCACCTCATTAATAACAAAGATTATAATTGCTAATAGATCAAATGTATCTCATTGTATTTTACATGAATGTTACCAATATCACCTTAGTCGAACTCATGTATTCCAGATTTTTATATTTTGTCTGTTTTTGGTGGGTTCTTGATGTTCTTGATGGCGTCTATGTTGTTGATGGGTCTAGCTAGCTTACAAAAGTGTAGTTTGGTGTGACTGGTGTGAGTTTCCTGTTTGTGGTGTATCCAAGGTGTTAATTTACAGGGTCGGTAAATCATGTAGGAAATTATCGGGGGGGGCTGGATTAAAGTAACTGTCCAGTGAAAATAATCTGTTGACTCATACCCAAATAATGTTGTTTACTCATGCTATACTCGTATTTTCGGCCAAAGCATACATTTGAGGGGGGAAAAAAACACTATTTACTTGTATCTCAGACTGCTTCAAAAATGCTTGCTGTTACCTCATAGAGAAAGATGTAATGTTTCTGGTGGAGATGGCTCATTGGCTTTGGCTGAGCTGGCCAATCAGCGGTTTACTTGTCATGAATATAAAAAGCTTTTTTAACATGCTTAATTCCCATTTTTGGAAGGAAAGCTATTTAATTAATTTCTGGAATTACTGGATAGCTACTTTAACTCTCAATCATCATCATCACCTCCAACCATGTTAGAGGGATTCCCTAGCGACAGGTCAAGTTGGAAACATTAAGGGTTTTTGTGTAATCAGTCTTGTACAGTGATGATGAGAAGAAGAATCACCTAAAAACATGCTTGCCAGTTTTTCATACAGTATGATTTGGGGGATAGTGCGTAAAGCAGGATACAGTAGAATGATACATTCATGACAGTGTAGCTTAATACCTATTTGGTTCAGTCTTCTTACCACTGTTTCTGCTGTTGTTGCAAATATGCAGTAGTTTCTGAGTGGTGGGGAGAGGGGGGAATTGAGCATTGTAACCCCAAACCAGTGTCGATAGTCTTGGGATGTGTTCAGGTCTGCCTCTGCAGCAGTGCTCTGCGCAGTGAGTGCTTACTCAGGAAAATGAAGAATTGTCTGTAAGCGATCAGAGCCATCTATGAATCGACTTTCCTTCACTTAATGCCATGTATTTTACATTTGGAAAATTTGCAGCCGTAGATTGTCTTTGTGAGTTAATCGCCATTATATATCATTGTTATGTGGAACTGAGCTGACTGATTTCAAGCAACTGCCTGTAACTACTGTGTGATTTGATTACATGGCTTGGCCAGGCTAGGGACAAGGACAGGCTTGCCTTGGCAAATACTGCATCGTTTACCACTTAAATTGATTCGATTCTTTATTTGATAGATTTTTCACCTCCCCAGCTTTGCCGTGTACATTTGTGTCTAACACCTTGTACATCATCACCCACCCCTTGTTGTGAAGAGCTCAGAATCCAAACATCCCCACCTGTCTCCCAGGACAGTCACTGTGCTGTTTCCTTGTGGATAGTGGGGTGACCTGTGTGTGCTGATTGTAATATTCTCTTGTGCTCTGCCACCCTTCTGTCTCCCCTCGCTCTCTCTCTCTCCGTGTCTCTCCTCTCTCTCTCTCTGCAGCTTATTGAGACCAACTACCAGGGGATCGGCTGCGTGGACTCCATGTGCTGCTACTCGGAGGGGGAGAACGGGTGCACCCGGCTGGGCCGGATGGTGGAGCAAGTGATGGGCCGCTGCGACCCTGCCTGCGCCAACAGGTGTGACCCCATGCTCTGTAGCCTCTACTGCTGCAGGCGCATCTCCTACAAGCTGGAGCAGGACGAGCCCACTGCTCCCCAGGAGTAGCCTAATAGAGAGAGGTCCTAGCCTAGTAGAGCGAGAGGTAGACTAGACTACGGTTTTACTGGTAGGACAGGCACCCCAGTGACAGCCAAAGGTTTGTAGGGAGGGAGACTTGTATCAGGATTGTGGATGCTGAATCTTAAATGGCCTTTAATGAAGACATGTTTATCTTGTTTGCTATATTCAGCTTCATAGGGTCCTTATAGTCTATTTTTCTTCGATATTCAGTGGGACAACATACTCACTAATGTAGCCATGTGTCTATGTAATCCGATCCGACCTTCCAAGTCTGTACTCTTATGTTTTTCTTTTAAAGTCTTCTTTCACCCGTGGGCTTTGCGGCTGATCGACCTTGTCTTCTTCTGAAGTTTTGTGCTTCTTTTAACTTTTCCAAAGCCTGCCGAGTCGGTGTGTTTCACAGTGTAGCCTAAGCCCAGGTTCAGAGTCCAAGTCTCTATTGATCTATGACAATGTATTTATGCTGAAACATCCTTTCAAGAGAATGCTACCCGAGGTATATTTATTGAATCATTATTAAAGATGTAGCATTCTCGTTCTGCATTTTACTTGTACTCCTGGTCTTGGACTTGCCAAAGTCTGTTATACTGTATGTGTTTAACTATGGAGAATGACCGCATGATGCCAGTGTGATGCTTTCTCAGTCCCTCCCTTGTCTGCCCACACATATACTCCACACCCTCACTGTCCCAACACTGAGGTGAGGCGAGCACTGGGAAAGAAAAGGATCAAAGTTAGACTGAGACTTGTTCTGGCCTTAATGCTAAGATACTGCCACTGCAAAGGGGCAGAGAGAGACCCTACCATGGGCCATGGGAGGTATATATCAGGCCTACTTTGCCATACCCTGTACTGTTACTGACTGATGATGCTTGTGTTTTGACATGCTACAGTGTTGTGTGTCACAGCTGAAACACTGGGCCCACACTCCCTGATAGAGAGATACTGGAAAACTGTTTCAAAAGGAGAATATGAGAGGGTTTTTTGCTATTTAAGTAATTGAAGCCTTATAGGTGCTTTTGAGAGGAGGAGAACTCTGTCTTGTTGCATGGGGCTGCTTTTGGTATTTTGTATGCTGAGTAACCAGACGTTGTTGTGTGTGTTAACGTGTGTCCCCTGATCTTTTCTATAACATTACTCCTCCTCTTGCTTTGCTGCACTTTGTCTGAACCTCTCTCGTCGTTGCCACTCTGTCTGAAAATCTAGATAATATTCAACTTCTCCCATCTAAGTTATTCATATGCTGCTGTTATATCACCTTGACGTCACTATTCAATCTAATATTATGCTGCTTGCCTTGTTCTGTTAGATGGCCATAGACAATGGACTAATAGCTTGATATCAAGTGGGAGTGTCACTAGACTAGACCATTCACACCAACATGCACATCTATCAAGAAATACTTATTTTTGAAGTTACACAGCACCATGTACATACAAGATCTTAAAACGGTTGTCTTTGTCTGAAAGACGTAATCCACATAGCACATATAGGGTATTGTTTATTCTTTAAAATAATAATTGGTATAGTTTTAATAATGGGTATAGTTTTATGATGAATGAGATTCTACAGGAGTCTGAATATGCTTGAAAAGTGTCCCTACTATGTCCCCTGGTGGTGGTGTTGGCTTATACATGCTATGAAAGATGGGGGGGGCTTGGGCCTTTCCTGAAGGTAAGAGAGTTGAGCCAAGGGCTCTTAGATATTATATTAATATTTTTTTACTGTATGTATGTATGTATGTACAGTTGAAGTCGGAAGTTAAACTGTACAAATGTTCTATAGGATTGAGGTCAGAGCTTTGTGATGGCCACTCCAATACCTTGACTTTGTTGTCCTTAAGCCATTTTGCAACAATTTTGGAAGTATGCTTGGGGTCATTGTCCATTTGGAAGACCCATTTATGACCAAGCTTTAACTTCCTTGCTGATGTGTTGAGATGTTGCTTCAATATAGCCACATAATTTTCCTTCCTCATGATGCCATCTATTTTGTGAAGTGTTCCAGCACCTCCTGCTGCAAAGCACCCCCACAACATGATGCTGCCTCCCCCGTGCTTCAAGGTTGGGATGGTGTTCTCCGGCTTGCAAGCCTCCCCCTTTTTCCTCCAAACATAACGATGGTCATTATGGCCAAACAGTTCTCTTTTTGTTTCATCAGACCAGAGGACATTTCTCAAAAAAGTATGATCTTTGTCCCCATGTGCAGTTGCAAACCGTAGTCTGGCTTTTTTATGGCGGTTTTGGAGCAGTGGCTTCTTCCTTGCTGAGCGGCCTTTCAGGTTATGTCGATATAGAACTCGTTTTACTGTGGATATAGATACTTTTGTACCCGTTTCCTCCTGCATCTTCACAAGGTCCTTTGCTGTTGTTCTGGGATAAGTACGTTCATCTCTAGGAGACAGAACGTGTCTCCTTCCTGAATGGTATGGCGGCTGCGTGGTCCCATGGTGTTTATACTTGCGTACTATTGTTTGTACAGCTGATCGTGGTTCCTTCAGGCGTTTGGAAATTGCTCCCAAGGATGAACCAGACTTGAAATACATCCACATGTACACCTCCAATTGACTAAACTTCTGACTTCAACTGTGGTGTGTGTGCGTGTGTGTGTGTGTATATATATATAAGATGTCTTAGATATTATGATACCTATTTTTGTATTAGCAGCATATATTCAGTCTAAATTATAGTACAGCCAAGAACTGAGCTTCATATTATTCAAATAAACAGTATTTAGGAAAGGGAAAGGGGGATACCTAGTCAGTTGTACAACTGAATGCATTCAACAGATATATTTAGTATACCTGGTTATGCATAGGATGTATTATTCATTATTCATATAGTGACATTATGCAGATAGAGAAGGGAGACATTGACTGTTTGTGTTCAAGTCATCCATGGTAAATCATCCTGTACTAACCCTCACTGTACCCACCTTATTCTCTCTCCTCCTTTTAAGTTTGACTCTGTTTGCTTGTGCTGCTCCCCATGTAGGTTGAAGTGTAGTGCAGGAAATGAGTCAGGAGACAGGGCTGGGAGGCAGTGGAAGATGAGCAGGATAA
This sequence comes from Thymallus thymallus, assembly GCA_023634145.1. Lineage (NCBI taxonomy): Eukaryota > Metazoa > Chordata > Actinopteri > Salmoniformes > Salmonidae > Thymallus > Thymallus thymallus. Next base: position 14,153,186 of record CM042393.1, on the reverse strand, counting down.
CAGGGCTGCAGTTCCAAGACAGGGCCTCTTCATATCAGTACAGATAAGGTGTTCAACCACTCCTGGGCCATGACATCCCCTTACTGTACCATGCTATGGCAAGATGGACGTCCCATCCAAGAATAAATGAAGGGTCTTTAGGCAGGTCAGAGACAGATAGAAGCACTCCAGAGGCAGGTTTTCAGCTTTGTCCTCCTCTCCCACCCCTCACTCCTCTGTCGTTGATGCTTTTAGATCAAGGAGCAACTCGGACCCCTTCTATTCCAACGACCGGAGCATCTTGACGCTCTCCCCCATGGAGGCCACTCATTGCTAAGGTAGCAGAGAGCATTAGTACCGGCTGACGCCCCGCCCTGCCCAATGGCCACACAGAGGGACTACTCACCGCACAGCCCAGGGCTGACCACCTCAGTGGACAGTCAGACTATATCTCAAGAGAAGAATGTTGAAACCCATGAGAGGCTCCACACCACCACTTTGAGAGAGTTGCTGCATTGGCCTCTGTTCTGTTCCTGTTAATAATTAAAGGGAATAAGACCAAAGAAGGATTTGTCAGACTTAACTTAAAAAGAACATGGTCTACTACTTTGCGCCTGTAGGTTAGTGCTGCTGCTGCTTCACCACCTGACTATCTGAAAGGTCTGCCACCTTTCCTGAGGAAATTAGTTGGGGCTTTTTAAAGCCATTACCGTCCATTTTTACTACCTGATTTTTCAAGGTATGAAAGCAGTTAGGTCGGGTCTCAAGTCTGTTGCTTTCCCTGAAATGCCTTTTCTGCACAGATTGTTAGCGTTGTGTTTGTTCGACAGCAGAATGTCCCTATAATAGCTTCCATTGAGAGATGGGTCGTTCAACCAATACGGTGCCTTTTGAGAAGTGTAACTTGGTCTCCCAAAAAATGTTCACCTAATTTGAACATTCTGTCATAAAGTTAAACTTAATAATAATTTTAATAAACATGTTTTCCTCATCTAAAGAGGTAAAATAAAATATTGGGTAAGATTTAATCTTAAATCAGCTATAAATCCTTGTGACGGGAATGGAAGCTTGTGTGCAACAGGGAGTTGAAATTGAATGCAGGCTTCACCCAAACATCTCTAGCCTGTCTATCTATGGATAACAGGGTTGACATGTTATGCTCAATCCACTCAGTTTTCCACCACAAAACACCAGAAAATGGCCTCAAAAAAATAAAGGTATAGTTTCAATGTTGGTGCACAATTTCTACTTACAATATCAAAGGGGCACAAAAGGCACTCTTTGTGGCACAACCCAGATATGAAATAAAAGCTGTCAACATGACATTAAATAATATAGCTTGCAAATCTAGTTGTTTTCAAATCCCACATTGATGTTTTTGTTTGCATTTCTCTAATCATTGCCTATCACCATTATTATTTGAATCATGTTTTAGTTTGTTTTGTTACTGTCTTTTCCCCCTCTGTTACTAACCAGTTGTTCATGTTTAAGTGTATTTATTTCCATCATATTACTGGTAATAGGGCAGGGGAGAGAGCCTCACTGACTCAACTCAACTGCTTTAGCTCTCTCTGTATCCTCTTTAGCTTTTGGGCCACAATAATGAAAATGCCTGAGTCAAGAGGGTCATTGAGACAACCGTTTTAAACTTGCTACCAATGACACTGACTTATGCACATCAGCATACATATTTATTAGAATATGGCTGAGATACATAATCAAGGGATTTTATATGGTTACTATTTTTAGCTCTTACATACCTCTCAGTAGCTTGAAATGGGAAACACTTTGAAATGTCCAAGTAGTCAGTGGAGCTTGATGATATTTATTTGCATGGTACCAATATTTTTAAGCATATCTGGCACAAATATTGATCATGGTCAGCATTGGTCACTGGCATATCTGATGAAGAATACTTTGATTGTACTACAGTTGTCACACTCAGTTTTTATATACATGCAGCATCTAGTTCAGATTGTCACATTTGGCCTCAAGTCAGTTTCTTTCTTCACCAAGAGCTTATCATGCCACACTCAATAGGTCAAGAAGAGGTGACAGTGCAAAATATTTGAATCAATTTATGAAGGCAGTATGGGGCCAGTGTACTAGGGACACTGAGGTGATGTCAACTGTTTATTTCTCTTTATCATGTTCATTGGAGAAAAAAAAAAATACATGTTATTGTACTCCTGTCAGTGAAATGGTTCATTGCCGATGTTTAAAGCAAATTCTATTTACGGAATAAATATGTTTTTGAAAAGCATGTGTAACTTTTGTTGTCCTTTCCAGCAGACTGTATGCAATGAATGTACACACACTACTGTGACCATTAGATAGCACTAGCATAGTAATATACCTCTATACAGCTACAAAATAAATGACAGGACATTTAGAGTTTCTCGATATGAAATGATCTTTTGGAACGTCATTTGACAACACTCCACTAATTACAAATCAACAAAGGGAACACGTCAATAACAATTAGGTGCACTACTGAATGAATGGCCGCACACAGGTTAGTAGACATAACTTACCACAAACAAGTTGTCAGGAGTGTGTGCTTGGGGGGGAACAACACTATAACCCTGACAAAAACGTGTGCACCACCCTTCTCTCAAATTGGTTATTTGATGGTGAATCGGTTTTGTATGTCAGATATGTGAGAGAAGTGTTTGAGTTCAGATGATAGACTCTTCCATGGTATTAGTTTGTGGACTGTAATGTAACTAGACTGGTCATTAATCACTACAAGGTAGGCCTGTAAAGGGAGGCAGTTATCAGTGACTAGCCCTTACTGTAACTTCACAGCCTGGAGTGAATCTGAATCGTATAAGATGTAGCTAGTCTCTCTAGACAGATTGGTTGGCTTCCACAATGTTGCCCTAGGTCTGGGATTTCCAAGGCTAAGATGTAGCCTGAGTGCCAGTCTTTGTGATATCATGCCAAGTCGTTGTCTCGAACATGTTTGGCTTGACAATGAGTTGGCAAGAGCACAAACAGATCTGGGACCAGGCTATAGCTGTCGCAGCATGCACAAAACTGAAGCTAGAAGAAAATTGCCTGGCTACCCAAATTCCTTGCTCTGGCCAAATGCTACACCACATTTCTAGAAAGGAAATCCATTCTAGACCATTGATTGGTCCCAGAAACCAATGGGTTGGGCCAGAGTCAGAATGCATGGTAAAGTGGCATTTTGAAAATTCTGATTGGTTAGAGATTATCCAATCGCTGATTCACTTTTTATTTTTTACATCACCCTTCATTTTGACGACATCACAAACGACTGCAATGATGGCAGTCTTCAGAGAGAAAAAACTGACTGCAAGTGCACTTTACAGAGAATAGTACAAAAGCCAGACTTCTACACAGCCATCAGAAAATTTGGATTAGAAAAAAAAAAAGCAAATATACCAGTATTGTTGAAAATCTACACATTTTTGCCACAAAACATGAAGGCAATTTTCTGGCATATCATAGGCACTGTACAGTGTGATCCACATGGACCTGTAGTGTGTTCCCATAATATTGTACAGCAGTTTGCTACTCCTATAGAAAATGCGTCAACCCTTTCCTACGATTTCTACAGTAACTCTTACAGTCTCTGAAAGTTAACAAATAGATATTCACAAAGATGAGGATTAGATTGAGATTATTCCTCCTCAGCGGCCTCCTCTTCCTCCTCAAACTCCACCAGGGCTGCGTGTCGGTTGGCCTGGGAGCCCTCCTTGAAAAACACCTTCTTGATGACTCCAGCTTTGGGTGCTCGTATGGTGTGCTGCAGAAAGAGAGAACAGTCTGAGGACCCATAGTTCATTTAGAGCTAAATGTGTGATAAGTGGGTGGCTACAGGGTTAGAAAAGTATCTGTGGGTTGAGTGTGTGTAGTATTGGGAGTGGACTCCTCACAGTGCCGGAAATTATGTAAGCTCACCTCCATTTTCATGGCATTCATCACCATCAAGGCGTCGCCCATCTGCACTGTGTCTCCTGCCATCACCAGCACCTGGAAGAAGAGAGGAGATCATATTAAGGATCTTACCTATTGATTCTAAATGGCCCTGTTAACGTTTGAACAATTGACACCATGTCATCAACATGAGGTATAGATTAAATAATTTTCAGACATTAGCTGCTAAGTGAGCTAATGAGAGACATCACAGGAATCAGCATAAGGGATAATCCGTAATTTATTACCTTCTCAATGGTCCCGGTCATGGGTGCAACAGCTCCTCCCTGTGCTCCTGTGCTCACACCAGCCAGGAACTTGGGCACTGGAACGCTCACCTCCGCGCTGCCCTCCTGATGGGGAGGAGAGGGTGGGATAGAGGACCTAAGGTACCCTGATATGGAGAACGTGTGTTCCAGAGGAGGGGACTCACCATGGAGAAGAGGTGTACTGTGTTATCCAGGATGACCAGTTTGGGCCGGGACTTCACCCCGTTCACAGAGCAGTGCAGGAATGAGGTCTGTCCCTCTGTCTCTACCTCCCCTGACACCTGGAACACTTCCCCTCCAATCTGAGGAAGGGGACAAAACCAATCAGTTGCAGGAAATCATTTTGAACCTTTTCCATTGGATGGACATTTTTACAACACTCAACACCCACAGAACATGTACCTCCATAGAGTAGGTCCCATCTGGATTGTATGTAACCGTTAATTCCACTTCTGCACAGAAAAAAACATTGTTAAAGTTCTGTGAAGTCTTTTTCCTCTGCCACTTGATTCATGGAAGATTTGCCTTCATAAAAAATGCAAATTGTTCAAATTACTTTGTGTTTGACATAAAATATGAATAACTTTTATGACATAAATTCCATGTGACAAGTAAACAAAGAGCAGATTAAAAGTACTTAAAGGACAAATAAATAACTTTTTTCTCTGTATTCAAATATTCTCAGCAACAGTGAAACATGAACGTTTCATTATAGTGAGGAGATGGTATTATTATAGTCTGGGTGGAATCAGACACACTAATCAATGTCATTAGTGCACTAATTATTGAAACAGTCATTAGTGAGGTATAGGAGAAAAACTAAAGGGGAACTGGTTGGACTGGCTGGGCTCCTCATCAACGTAAGACTGATTGAGGAGCATTTCAATCAAACCAGGGTCTACTGGCTGCTTCCTCTATGAGCTATTGAAGGAGGTTTGGACTCACTAGTTTCACCCAGCTGGAGCGTCATATTCCTACTGTATAGGATGTTCACCCTCCTGCCGTTACTGGAGGCAAAAGGAGAGAAGGGATCTGCGACAGGAGAAAAGAGCAGACAGTTTAAGGTCTCCTCCAACCGACAGTACTTTCTCAGATAGTTGTTGTATAGTTCTCAGTGACCTGTAGAGACAGGCCTGTGTTGTTGTATACTTCTCAGTGACCTGTAGAGACTGGCCTGTGTTGTTGTATAGTTCTCAGTGACCTGTAGAGACAGGCCTGTGTTGTTGTATAGTTATCAGTGACCTGTTGAGACTGGCCTGTGTTGTTGTATAGTTCTCAGTGACCTGTAGAGACAGGCCTGTGTTGTTGTATAGTTCTTAGTGACCTGTAGAGACAGGCCTGTGTTGTTGTATACTTCTCAGTGACCTGTAGAGACAGGCCTGTGTTGTTGTATAGTTATCAGTGACCTGTAGAGACAGGCCTGTGTTGTTGTATAGTTATCAGTGACCTGTAGAGACTGGCCTGTGTTGTTGTATAGTTCTCAGTGACCTGTTGAGACTGGCCTGTGTTGTTGTATAGTTCTCAGTGACCTGTAGAGACAGGCCTGTGTTGTTGTATAGCTCTCTGTGACCTGTAGACAGGCCTGTGTTGTTGTATAGTTCATTGACCTGTAGAGACAGGCCTGTCTTGTTGTATAGTTCAGTGACCTGTAGAGACAGGTCTGTCTTGTTGTTCCTCACCGTTGGACTGTTCTCTGAAGGTCCGGGTGCTGGCCCCCTCTCTGAGCAGCAGGCCCAAAGCAGCCTGACACAGTGTGGCCCTGGAGGGAGGGCTGGGCTTGGGGAACAGCTGCTCATAGTGCTGGGGGATGAAGCTGGTGGTCACATTCCCCGCCTCAAACTCTGGGTGGCCAGACAGACTCAGCAGGAAGTCAATGTTGGTGTTGAGGCCTACGATCTGCCGGGATCAGTGGTCAAATGTAAATCAATCAACAGCCCCTTAAAAAACAGAAATATGCAGTGGGATGTGTCCAGTATGTGTATAACGTTAATACTCTTACATTGTACTGGCGTAAGCAGTATCTGAGCTTCTTCAGAGCAGCAGAGCGGTCCTCTCCCCACACCACCAGTTTAGCGATCATGGGGTCGTAGTGGGCTGACACTTCATCTCCTGAGAACAAAGACAGGTACATCATCATGTGGTTATATCAACAGTTCTGTCTGACAGTCGTGCTAAATAGCTGTAAGTAGGACCAGGTGAACTAGTTGTACTGTACCTTCCCTGACACCCGTCTCAATGCGTGTGCACTCGTCTGCCAGGGGTGTAGACAAATGAAGGAGGGGTCCTGCCCCAGGGAGGAAGTCGTTGTTGGGGTCCTCAGCGTATATCCTGGCCTCAAACGAATGGCCCATCAGTTCTATCTCATCTTGCAGGAGGGGAAGCCTCTCGCCTGCAGCCACCTGAGTGACGAGTAAGAGGAGTACACAAACGTCAGGGTTGTGCTTTTACAAATTGTTAATCAAATCTATATTCAGATTGAAATCCTGCTATCTCTGGGAGTATGTGAGATTATGAGGCCCTCTAGAAGAGCTCATAAAAACACTCAACATATTACAACACATTGATGTACCCAACCCCTTCTTTCTGTCTTACCCTGAGCTGCCACTCCACCAGGTCAGTACCAGTGATCATCTCAGACACAGGGTGCTCCACTTGCAGACGCGTGTTCATCTCCATGAAGTAGAAGTTGTGCTGTGCATCCATGATGAACTCCACAGTGCCTGCATAGAGACAAGGACATAACATGTGGTTGTTACAACAGTGCACATGATGGTGTAAAGAAACAGGTGTTATAACAACAGAATAAGGCAAAGGAAATTGAGGACTGCATCCCAGAATGCAAATCTGAATTATTTGAATATGGTTTTAGGTCTAGTCTCTGCTCACCTGCTCCCACATAGTTGACGGCTTTGGCTGCTCTCACAGCTGCCTCACCCAGTTTCCGCCTCACCTCCTCGCTAATTCCAGGCTGCAAGCACAGGTGCAAACTAATCATTAACACACACACACACGTACACACAGTACACACATACACTCGCACAGCCTAGGGAGTGCAAAACACAGTGCATCAAGCTTCCTATCCAGCAGACAGCCATTCACACAGGAAACCAAGATATGTTGTAGTGCTAAGTAGGGCTGTGGCGGTCATTACAGTTTGTCAGCCGGTGAAGCAAATAACTGCCAGTCTCACTGTAATTTACCGTTAATTAACAAACACATTTAGCATCTCCTGGCTTCCACGCACAGCCTACAAGCCACTGATGAAGACCTTTGGAACATCTACATTTTTAAACGTCTAATAAATCCATGTAATATAGCCTACACCTTCACAATAATTCCATTATTTATTTTAGACAGGTCTAAAGAAATCTGATATGAAGAAAATCTAGTCTATTTCAGAAGAGCAGAATAGCATACTCTGAGTTGTCCTTATGTTAGGCCCTGATCTGTCTATGCCGTATGGCTGTGGGCTACACTAGTTCATTTAGCAGACAGGATTTGCTTAGAAATTTCGTGGCATTATTTTATAGTATGAAGAATACAATTAGACATAGCTGAATAAAATAGAAAGGATATTTTCTCCAAACGATTTGAGGGAGTGCGCACATGCGGCTATTCTGTGTTGAGCGCTTAACAAAGAAACAGGTCCTCATATATGCTTAATTTAGAGTTATTAATATAACTTTAGTTATGATACAAATGTTGGGCTATATGTTTTGATTTTTAATACATTCTAAGGCTGCATGATGTGACTAATGATGATTTAAAAAAGTTCCATGAAAGGCATGAGTTCTGCTTTGTTTTTTGCGCATAATTCCTTGAATTTCCCAAATGCATCCCCTTTGTGTAGCCGCAATGCCCCCTAAAACAATCTATGCCTTTTGAGGCAAATGACCATTGTGCCCTTGGGCTGAATATAATAATTATAATTCCCTTCTCCTGGCTGCATGCCGAAGCCCCTCTCACTCACATGGCTCTAAGTCACGTGATCGGGTCTTTCTCACAGGCTACAAGTGAAGATAGACACATCCGGGATGCAACTACGCGCATCCTTATCCAATTCCGAAGAAATGTCCACATTTACTTTGTCAGCCAACAACATGAGTAGGCCTAACGAACAGCAAAAGCACTAGCCTATGTCAATCTACTATCTCCATAGTACAAAAGTTGACCTATTCTATTCAGCCAGAAATAAATATTCCAAACATAGTCTAGGACAGTTGTGGGATGCGATAGATCCCAAATTAATACAACCACTAGCATCAAAAAAACTGTTTTAAGCAATGAGCCTGACGCAACAAATGAGAACATTTAGCTTAGAATGTTGATAAACTATTAGGCTATTTCTTCACATTATAAGCGCAGCAATGCGCACACGTCAGTAGGCTAGAAGCGCAAATGTTCCATTAGCAGGAAAACACCATTCTGAAAAGTGACCACAAATGCGATTATGCATGTAATGCTTTTATTATAAAGTTGCATTTTTATGGTGAAAATTATTTTCCCCAAACTTGAAACTTACACGCTGCGTATGTATGCCAGTTAGGCACTAAACCCGTTGTAAAGAGGATTAATGTGCTTCATTTTAAGAAGTTATTTGGCCACTTTATTTGTAATACAAACCTTATCAAAACATAGGGCTATGGGCTAGGTGAGGTGTGCGAGCGACTATGATTTGAAAAAGTCGCAAAAAAAAGCATGGGCTGTTTGCTTAAGCTGGGCATCATTCACAAGTGATAATATATAATATTGTCACCCATCACACTATTCTTGATTTAATCTTGTCTTTACATATACTAGATAATATATGTGTGAAATTTGTTTTGATTTAAAATGGACCTATTATCATGAACCCGTCTCAAAACAGGGGCAGTGGAAAAAAATACATGTCATCTATGCACTTAAATAGCGACTGGAAGACAGGTTTCCCGTGGTTCATTTTCATGCCAGCCAGGTAGGCTATACTCCTGTTGTAGAGAACCAATGTGAGAAATAAATATAGTAGGCCTAGCCAATAGAAAGCTGATGGGATCCTCCTCTTTTTAATAGAGGTCATCACTCTATTTTCTCACGTAATTGCATAGTCTATAGAAATCTTGCGCAACATGAGCTCATGGGATCTGATGTGATATAATAAAGTGTTTGATTATATTTTCGATAACATTGCATAGATGTCAGAGTTATTAGAGGGACAATAGAGTGCGGAGTACCAGGCAGTTAGCACGTTTGGTAGGCTACTAATGACCATCAGCAGCATCAGAGCTTGGAGAAGCCTTATTACCGTGACTGAATGGTAATATGGAATTTGACTGCTGTCATGACTCCTGACCGCAAGTGTGGTGGTTAATACAGTCACTGTAACAGCCCTAGTGCTGAGATCAAAATGAAGGAGGTAGCTGTATCGTAGTACTTACCCCTGGTGCTTCCTCAATGATCTTCTGGTGTCTTCTCTGTACGCTGCAGTCCCTCTCAAACAGGTAGACAGCATTTCCATGCTGGTCCCCAAAGACCTGGACCTCTACATGTCTGGTGAGGGAAGGAAGATCTGTCACAAGATCTAAACAGGGGTGCAGTCTGAATAGATACAGAGAGTCTTCTACATACCTGGGGTCCTCTACAAATTTCTCCACTAGCATGACGTCATCGTTGAAGGACTTGCGAGCCTCTCGTCTCGCAGACTCAAGCTGCTCATGGAAGTTTTCTGCTGTGTGTGCAATGCGCATTCCCTAAATAAACCAATCACAACCATATGAGCCTTGAGACACAAACAACACTATCATTCCATGAAACATACATTGCTGTGTGTGCATCTTACTTACTTTACCACCCCCGCCACGCACAGCCTTTATCATAACTGGGTAGCCAATCTTGACTGCCTCAGCTTGGAGCTTCTCATCCGATTGGTCCTCTCCGTGGTAACCCTCGATGATAGGAACACCCGCAGCTGACATGATGTATTTTGATGTACTAGGGAAAACAAAAGGAATAGATTTCTAATATTTAACTTTTGAATAACCCTTATTCAAATCAGACTTACAACATACAAGACTGAAGAGTGACTTGAAAAGAGAAGTCATTAATTGGCCACGCCCAATACACTAAACCCCCCCCCCCCCCAGGAGACACACTGTCACTTAAAAGTAGACTCAGCAAAATGGCGTTGCCACGAGCAGCCCCGCAGATATTGAGATGAGTGAGAACTCTTCACTCTGACACAGTCACACACAGTATCTGCGCATATGTATGTATTCGCTTCACACTGTTACAACGTGGTAGCCTGGGCACCAAAATAGCAGAGAAGTTGAGCCTCACGCTTCAACACTCTTAGTTGTTGCGGAAATTGACCCACTATGCTGTTTACTTTCTGCATCTATGTCATATCGCTGAGTCTAACTTTAACTATACCTTTTGATACCCATGTCTCGGATAGCAGATGATGGAGGACCAATGAAGATGATACCCTCCTGTTTGCACGCCTCAGCAAACTCTGTGTTCTCTGACAGGAAGCCATATCCTGGGTGGACAGCCTATAACAAAAACACAATTTGTAATCATAAACGTATTAGTCATATACAGGGGCGGCCCTGGACATTCTGCTACCCTAGGCAACACAAAAATATGCACCCCCCCCGGTGGGGCGGCATTTTGACAATTGGCTGCCACCCTCCGGCGGTGTAGGCAATCGCCGAATCTTGCCTAATGGGCGAGGTCATATATAGCCTGTATTGCGACTATGAGAAAATAGGGATTGCCATAATGAATGAGAAATACAATAATGCACTTGACATACATGTGATCCAGATCTCTTGGCAACCTCCAAGACTTTCTCCATGGACAAGTAACTCTGCTGGGATGCGGCTGGCCCAATGTTATAGGCCTCATCTGCCTAAGAAACATGAGAGAAACCCAATAAATACAGCTGCATCTACAAACATATACTGACACATGGATCAAAGTTTTGACCTTTAGCCTTGACATACCATGGCCACATGCATGGAATGACGGTCTGCATCACTGTATACTGCTACAGAGCGCACGCCCATCTTCTTTGCTGTTCGCATCACACGGCAGGCGATTTCTCCTCTGTTGGCAATGAGGACTTTTTCTATCCTGCCTTGCCCTAGAGGAAAATAGACCTGAGCTATGAGTTATGTAATCCATACTAATCCAGACAACTACAATGCTTCCTCTGCAGTTCAATCTACATGGAGATGAATAACTTGAAAGAGAATATTCACAGAAGTTCTGACATTCAATATTGCCCCATGTTACTTACCAACTGAGGCAAACCGCACAGATCCTTTGGTCCATATCAATTTCCTAAGATTACATAATAAAAGAACATTGCAGGACACAGACCTTGATGGTTGAACAGGTCATGTAAAAAAATCTGTTTACATCAATTAATGGATTTCAAGGGCATGCTAATTGTACCATAGTGCAGTTTGCTTAATCACAATTTGCGAATACTCGAATGCATAATGACCATTACTCAAATATAATAATTAGTTGATATAGAGGTAAATGCACTAGATGAACCGCACATCGCGTTGGAAACAAAACATTTCACCATTCAATTGGTTAACTAACTAGCTGTTATGCTAAGTTAGCTAGCTACATTTATTTAACCTTGCACAGAATCGGTGCATAATAAAAAGTAAGTAGGTTAGCTAGCCATGTTGACACATACTAAATATAATGGCTTAATAGTGTTGGCTAACATGTACTAGGGTTGTTTAACCATTTTAACACTAACGTTAGCTAGCGTCAAGAAACAAACTAGATACAATCTTGCGCGTTCAACTGGCTGATTAGCTAGCTAGCCAACTGTCTAGACAGAAAGTTATCGACTTAGCAGTTTATTTTTTCAAAATAGATAACATGCAGTGATAGTAAACATAACACAACATATAACAAACATTATCGACTTACTGTTGAAATGTTCTTAAACCCTGTAGGGTTTGAACTTTCAGGACAGAAGCCATGAATACTAACGTTACTACCGTGTGAAGTTAGCAGTCTACAGACAGTAAGTTAGCTGGCTAACGTTAGCTGAATAAGAAAATAAGCGTTTGCATTATGAAATCTCTTATTTCGATTCACAATTTAAGCTTTAGCTAGTTACGATATTTTTAAAATACGTATTATTAACTAGTTTGCTGAAAATAACAAGAAATAGCGAAAGTGTGACGTCACAATTCATTGAAATTAGCTATGTCTCTCTTGTGGACCCGTAGGATGATCAACTAATAGAAAAAGTCGACACAGGCAGGGCAGAGGCGAAGCAAGACGTTTGTTTTAGATAGATATGTACTTTATTGATCCCCGAGGGGGAAATGTATTTTTTACCACAGATAGAACAACATTAGTTATAACAATTCTTTGCATTTTTTTTTTTTTACCTTTATTTAACTAGACAAGTCAGTTAAGAACAAATTATTGGTCAACAAAAAATGGTTAGACTTACTAATGCACAGATATAAGTGGACGCACGTGGCATTTCAACAACTTATACTTTAATTATATCAGAGTTGTGCCTCTGATATATACATAAATAGAGAACTCATCATGGATATAACCCGTTTTAAAATGGAGGGCTTTCAACATTTTAAAGTAGTCAACTGGGTGGAGATTCCTATGAGTTGGGAGCAATCAGCTAATGTTGAAGACCTACTTTAAAATTGAGAAATGCCCATGCTGTCACCGATGCTATGATGGAAATTCAAAGATGAGTCTTCTATCTATCTCTATGGTATGTTGGTCACACGTATATCTGCCCTCTCATTGGCTAGAAATGTCCCACCTGCTCTAGGACATGTATTTTTTCCATTGTTAGAGGGGTCAATCGGCTATCTTGTCAATATCATAGCTAATCTTTGGGCGGGGTGATCCCATAAGGAGAGGTCACAGTGTTGACAGTTTGGAGATACATTTTTTGAGAGGTTACAGACATAATTTACACCATTTTATAGAACAGCCACATAGGTAGGGGTGGGGTTTGTTGGCCTGGGCCCACCCACTGGGGAGCCAGACCCACCCAATCAGATTGAGCAAAAAAAAAAAATATATATATATTTATATATATATAAGTCACGAATATGACCACATTGAGGCGTATGCCACTGTGCTTCTATGGCTATATGCACAATGCCACTGCCTACTTAATTTGTTCATTTAGCAAACAAGACAGCTCATGATCCAGTGCTTTTATCACAGTCAACACACCTACATGTTAGCTTTAATTAGCTTAAAAAATTCTAAATGTTTATCTCGACCTCATTTTAAAATGTGTAGAATAGCATGAGATTAGCTATAAAACTACACATTCTTCTCTGCCCCATGGCTAAATGTGTAGAATTGCAGGAAGTTAGCTTATTTTTTACAATTATTATTATTTATATTTTTTTGGAGGCCCACCCTCCAACAAGTTTCTGGCTATGCTACTGTTACAGATTTAGATGTTTTTGGACAGTGTGTTTTTATAATAAGGCATGCAAGAAATCTACAGTTGAAGTCGGAAGTTTACATACACTTATGTTGAAGTCATTAAAACTTTGTGCATTACACAAGTAATTCTTCCAACAATTGTTTGCAGACAGATTATTTCACTTAAAATTCACTATATCACAATTCCAGTGGGTCAGAAGTTTACATACACTAAGTTGTCTGTGCCTTTAAACAGCTTGGAATATTCCAGAAAATTATGTCATGGCTTTAGAAGCTTCTGATAGGCTAACTGACATAATTTGAGTCAATTGGAGGTGTACCTGTGGATGTATTTCAAGGCCTACCTTCAAACTCTGTGCTTCTTTGCCTGACATCATGGGAAAATCAAAAGAAATCAGCCAAGACCTCAGAAAATAAATTGTAGACCTCCACAAGTCTGGGTCATCCTTGGGAGCAATTTCCAAACGCCTGAAGGTACCACGTTCATCTGTACAAACAATAGTACGCGAGTATAAACACCATGGGACCACGCAGCCTTCATACCGCTCAGGAAGGAGACGCGTTCTGTCTCCTAGAGATGAACGTACTTTGTGCGAAAAGTGCAAATCAATCCCAGAACAACAGCAAAGGACCTTGTGAAGATGCAGGAGGAAACGGGTACAAAAGTATCTATATCGACATAACCTGAAAGGCCGCTCAGCAAGGAAGAAGCCACTGCTCCAAAACCGCCATAAAAAAGCCAGACTACGGTTTGCAACTGCACATGGGGACAAAGATCGTACTTTTTTTTAGAAATGTCCTCTGGTCTGATGAAACAAAAAAAGAACTGTTTGGCCATAATGACCATTGTTGAACACGGGGGAGGCAGAATCATGTTGTGGGGGTGCTTTGCAGCAGGAGGGATTGGAACACTTCACAAAATAGATGGCATCATGAGGAAGGAAAATTATGTGGCTATATTGAAGCAACATCTCAACACATCAGCCAGGAAGTTAAAGCTTGGTCGCAAATGGGTCTTCCAAATGGACAATGACCCCAAGCATACTTCCAAAATTGTGGCAAAATGGCTTAAGGACAACAAAGTCAAGGTATTGGAGTGGCCATCACAAAGCTCTGACCTCAATCCTATAGAGAATTGGGCAGACCTGACTCAGTTACACCAGTTCTGTCAGGAGGAATGGGACAAAATTCATCCAACTTATTGTGGGAAGCTTGTGGAAGGCTACCCGAAATGTTTGAGCCAAGTTAAACAATTTAAAGGTAATGCTACCAAATACTAATTGAGTGTATGTAAACTTCTGACCCACTGGGTATGTGATGAAAGAAATAAAAGCTGAAATAAATCATTCTCTCTAAGATTATTCTGACATTTTACATTCTTAAAATAAAGTGGTGATCTTAACTGACCTAAGACAGGGAAGTTTTACTAGGATTAAATGTCAGGAATTGTGAAAAACAGAGTTTACATGCATTTGGCTAAGGTGTATGTAAACTTCCGACTTCAACTGCATACTTACATGTGAACTTGAAGATAATGAATTTCAACCCTGCTGGATAAAGCCACACTTTTAATAAGGGAATATAGGCACTCTTTAAACAAAATAGAAATATATTATCAGGATGCATCAAGATTCAAATTGCTGACTATATTGGCTGATTATGATTGTAAACTTACACAGTGCTTTCCTAGAAGTATTAACCATATTCAATGCTTTTTTTTTTTTTGCAAACAGAATTAAATATAAAAAAACACAACAATATAAAGATTAATATTGATCAATGGATAAAAAGACTAAAAAGCATCTAGGAAATACAAAACATGGCTATAAAAAATATTCATGTTATGTTTGCATGAAGTCTTCTCAGATCCTTTCATAGCCAGCTTGTCTACGGGACTTCCAGATGATCAGGAAGGTCAGGACAGCGATCAGGAGGAGTCCCACAACCATGGCACCAATAATGATGGGGAGGATCTTCTTGTTGAAGTCAGCCCAGCACTCAACCTCTGAAATGCAATAGGGGGGGACAATAAAAAACAATATTTTGTTTATTGAACTCGAAAGGAATTTCTATAGTTGGGGACTTATATAAGGAAAATACATTCATGCAATTTCAACAACTCAAGTTTCCTGAGTTTCCTGAAACTAGCTTCTTAAATACTGGTTAAAATAAAAGACAAAAGACTAGTGCTAGAGGTGTCACTACAGACAACTTGGTTCAAATCCAGACTATCACAACCAGCTGTGATTGGAGTCCCATAGGGCGGCGCACAATTGGCCCAGCGTTGTCCGAGTTTGGCCGGTGTAGGCTGTCATTGTAAATGAGAATTTGTTCTTAACTGACTTGCCTAGTTAAATAAAAATAAATAAAAACATTGACAGATGCAATTCAATATATTGCACAGGACATATTTTACTCCACATAGACTGCATTTACTTGATAATAAGATAACTGACAAATGTCCTAGATGTTAGCTAAATACAGGAGATTTACTGCATAATCAATATTGCTCTTAAATGTTTACGTTACATTTACTTTACAAACAAAGATTTGTATTTATTTTTTTCTATGTTATGGAGTTTCCCCTACCTAGTTAATACTTTTTTTTTTTTTTATCAGCAAAGTTAAAGCCAGAACCTAAAAATGACCCCAGGATATGGGTGTTTTTTTTTTTTTTTTTTACTTTGTAAAGTAAATGTAATGTAAAAATTGAAGAGCAATATTGATTTTGTTTTGATTGATTCTGTTACCTTGTACAATAAAAATATATATATATTTCACCTGGATCTTAACACTTTGGATATTTGTTTTTGAGGGGCCGAAAGGGCAAAACATTACCTTTATAATGTTACATTTCAAAAAGCATAAAATCATGTATAACCCTACAGTAAAATAATAAACAGAATGCTTTCGTAAATTATAAACGGAAAGGTCCGTAAAATGGTAAAATTGACATACCCTCTCCAAACTTCCCATTGGTGAGTTTGAAAGCTTGGAACTGAAGAGACACAAGCTTCACTCGAAGGTGTTCAGCCAGATCAAACTCGGTCTGAGAATTACACTTGAGGCTGCAGCCAGCGGCAGTTGGGAAGAGCTTTTCATGTGCTATCACCCCAGGATAGTTGTTATTCCCTAATGGTGAAAGAATATGCTCAGCCTCGTTTTTCTAACAATGAAATCGGTTGAAAAATATCCATGCATTTCTTTCAAATCGTGTGTACTTATTTTGACTTGAGTTTGTGAGATCATGTTGGTCTACTTACCTTTGCCTGGTGCCAAATTTGCTTTGACCTTTGACACATAGGATAGGTTCCCTTCCTGTGGGAGGACAAATAATTAATCATGTACATAAAATAAATAAATAATTGTGTGTATTCAAAGCCAAACATGCAAATGCATTTGAACGAGTATGCTTCTCCTCAGATCCATGTATAGATATAATGCATTGCTCTGCTTCTGGTCGTTATATGGAAGAGTCGTGGTCAACCTGTCATTATTCTCAGAGTCGGAGAGGAAAGGAAAAAACATTTCCAGTTATAAGGTGATGTGGTCATATGTGTTAGACATTACAGTATGTGTGACATGAGAAGATGGGATTTTCAGAATTTGTACCTTTTCAAAGGTGAGCTCCAGATATCCTCCCTCTCCTACAATAGCCAGGGAGAAAACGGCCTCTTTTTCACCACATCTACCCGTAGCGAGGGTGGTGGTAGGGTCTAAGTTGAAATAGGAAGCGTTCTGAAAAAAACAGGATCAACATACCATTGGATTGGAAAAGGACAAAAACAATAGCAAACAAGTGATGATGTAGGAACAAGTGATACAGTGGGGAGAACAAGTATTTGATACACTGCCGATTTTGCAGGTTTTCCTACTTACAAAGCATGTAGAGGTCTGTAATTTTTATCATAGGTACACTTCAACTGTGAGAGACAGAATCTAAAAAAAAAAAAATCCAGAAAATCACATTGTATGATTTTTTAAATAATTAATTCCGTCTCTCACAGTTGAAGTGTACCTATGATAAAAATGACAGACTTCTACATGCTTTGTAAGTGGGAAAACCTGCAAAATCGGCAGTGTATCAAATACTTGTTCTCCCCACTGTACATAAATTATTGCTATAGATTTAGAGCTACTTAATAATATAGTATCATAATGATTGTATGGTCGAACTCATGACCAAACATAGTAATGTGTATGAGAATGGTCGTTGTCTGTTTTTCACAGCTTAGGTGGCAAACCACATGAGATATCACACCTGATAAAGAGGTGCTAAAACACACAAACAAAAAGTGCTGAGAAAGTGACTGTCCCTACCTTCTTCTCAATAACTATGTACTCCACTCCCATGGAGACCTTGATGCATGGCTTGCCTGCAGTGTCATTCAGTACATAGTTTCCAGTGACAGGAACGGTCTCTTTGGGCTGAAGGACAGGCTTCTGTGCTAGGCTTGATTGCTCGGTGGGCTCAGGGTTGTTTAGTCCAGGCTCATCTGTGGTGATGATGGTGGTGCCCAATGCAGCAGTCATAAGGCTGTTTCCTGTAAAGCGGTTTAGTGAAGTGTGAAATTAAACCATTTACAGAAACCGTAAACCTAGGGGAACATTCACATGCACAATTACAGATCCCCTTATATTCATCTTATTTTTACATTACACTTAAATAAATCATTGTAAAAAGTTTGTTTGTAACAATTTGTTAAAGTAGCCATGATTATGTCTTTAAAATGTAATGCAGTTTTACCTGCAATGATTTAGACTTTTTAATAGTACACTTCCACTGTTTTCTAATATTAGCTCAGAATCAAATTCAGATTCAAATTGCCTGCATTTATTCTGATTGTAGATTATATTACACGTTGCATGGTTAACTGCCTTGCTGCCTTGTCCAGTATCAATTTATATCAGACTACCACTACCACTGAATAGATTAGGCATTATTAGACATTATTAGATAGAGGTGCATGCAACTCACCCATTATGATCACAACCAGTAGAAAAACTCTTATTTCATGATGCATGTTGTTTCTGAGTTTGTCTGTCATCTTGTGTGTTCAGTTGGGCGTTTGTGTTGTGACCAAATGTATGAGATGTGATGTGGTGAATTCATCTCCAGAAGACCAAAACGCTTTGTTCAAGTGATGAGCGCCTTCAAGGGGAGGGGCAAAGAGGGTTTTCTTTTAAAATCATGTATGAGCTATCTTTAAATGGCTGATATACAGTATATGATGTAACTAACTTTACCTTGTGCTGTTGATGGTCAGATATCTTGTTATTTGTGTCTACTCAAGTCTTTATCTAAAAAGATAGCATTAAATTACAGTCGTGGCCAAAAGTTTTGAGAATGACACAGTATGAATGAAACCGTATTGGTCTCCTGTCAGGCTCTGGCCACAGAGAAGCCTATTGCTTCTCTATGTATCCATGGTCAGAGTCTGACAGGTCTATTATTTCTGTCTCTGTGGTGTTTTTGTGTTGGATCCCTAATTAGAGGCACCTGCACTGCATTGTCTCTAATTAGGGATCCTACATATGTTTGTATGTCCCACACCTTTGTGTGGGTCGTTATATTTCCATGTCAAGCAAAGTAAGTGTGTTTCATGTTATTTGTTATCATTTTTCATTTGTATAGTTCGTCATATACTCAAATAAAAAACCATGTCGAACTATTACTGCGCTGCGCCTTGGTCTCTCCACATAAGCGCAAGAACGTGACATCTCCACAAAGTTTGCTGCCTCAGTGTTGATGATGTCATGAAGAGTGATCAGATGAATTGCAATTAATTGCAAAGTCCCTCTTTGCCATGAAAATGAACTGAAAAAACATTTCCACTGCATTTCTGCCACAAAAGGACCAGCTGCCATCATGTCAGTGATTGTCTCGTTAACACAGGTGAGATTGTTGACAAGGACAAGGCTGGGGATCACTCTGTCATGCTGATTGAGTCAGAATAACAGACTGGAAGCTTCAAAAGGAGGGTGGGTGCTTGAAATCATTGTTCTTCTTCTGTCAACCATGGTTACCTGCAAGGAAAGACGTGCCGTCGTCATTGCTTTGCACAAAAAGGGCTTCACAGGCAAGGATATTGCTGCTAGTAAGATTGCACCTAAATCAACCATTTATCGGATCATCAAGAACTTCAAGGAGAGGTTCAATTGTTGTGAAGAAGGTGTCAGGGCGTCCAAGAAAGTCCAGCAAGCGCCAGGACCATCTCCTAAAGTTGATTCAGCTGCGGGATCGGGGCACCACCAGTGCAGAGCTTGCTCAGGAATGACAGCAGGCAGGTGTGAGTGCATCTGCACGCACAGTGAGTCGAAGAATTTTGGAGGATAGCCTGGTGTCAAGAAGGGCAGCAAAGAAGTCACTTCTCTCCAGGAAAATCATCAGGGACAGACTGATATTCTGCAAAAGTTACAGGGATTGGACTGCTGAGGACTGGGGTAGAGTCATTTTCTCTGATGAATCCCCTTTCGGATTGTTTGGGCCATTCGGAAAACACCTTGTCCGGAGAAGACAAGGTGAGCGCTACCATCAGTCCTGTGTCGTGCCAACAGTAAAGCATCCTGAGACCATTCATGTGTGGGGTTGCTTCTCAGCCAAGGGAGTGGGCTCACTCACAATTTTGCCTAAGAACACAGCCATGAATAAAGAATGGTACCAACACATCCTCCGAGAGCAACTTCTCCCAACCATCCAAGAACAGTTTGGTGACGACCAATGCCTTTTCCAGCATGTTGGAGCACCTTGCCATAAGGCAAAAGTGATAACTAAGTGGCTCTGGGAACAAAACATCGACATTTTGGGTCCATGGCCAGGAAACTCCCCAGACCTTAATCCCATTGAGAACTTGTGGTCGATCCTCAAGAGGCGGGTGGACAAACAAAACCCCACACCTTCTGACAAACTCCAAGCATTGATTATGCAAGAATGGCCTGCCATCAGTCAGGCTGTGGCCCAGAAGTTAATTGACAGCATGCCAGGGCGGATTGCAGAGGTCTTGAAAAAGAAGGGTCAACACTGCAAATATTGACTCTTTGCATAAACTGAATGTCATTGTCAATGAAAGCCTTTGACACTTATGGAATAGTTGTAATTATACTTCAGTGTATCATAGTAACTACTGACATAAAGATCTAAGAACACTGAAGCAGCAAACTTTGTGGACTTTGTTCTCAACTTTTGGCCACGACTGTAGGTTGAATCAAAGGACATGATGATTGAGCAGTTTCTATGACAATTACTTGTTTGAATTAACCAGGAGTTACAGGCTTTAGCCTCTAAATTGAAAATATGAGGACATTTTTTTTCTATTGGTTTATTAAAGATTGTATTTGTATCATACCTGGACCATGATGCCTTTATAAATTGATTCTATGATTGTTTCATGTTTATTGCACCGGAGCTGTGGTTTGATTCTGGGAATGGCTGTGCTGCTGGGGAAATCAAACTGTGCGTTAGCAGGCATTGGAGGCAATCGGGGTCAAAGGTAGAGAGGGACAAAGTATCTCCTAAAATACACAGTACTGCAGCAATGTGTCAATGCAAGTCAGGATTAACTATGGATTGACAAACTGACAAGCATTTTTGGAAAGGGTCATGTTTACCCATCCAAGTATTTTATAATGGGAGATTATTTTTCTCCCATTGCCTTCCATTTACATCTTAATAACATAGACCTCTATTATTGTATTACCCTCAGACACACACTAATACTAAACTAATATTGATGTTTACTTTAGGGATAGAACATTTGTTTTCATTAGACCAAAAGGTTTTGATAAAGGCATTGCAGTGGCTATTACAGCTGGTCAAATGACACATTTGTGATGATGTGTCATTTGACCAGCACAGTTACAACACATTCACAGAGCCGTTAGAGGTTTTATGCCATAAATTATAGAGAAGACATGACAATAAACCCTCCTCAGGCACTTGACTCCTACATAGTTATCTGTCATGCCTGGATCTTTTTAGATGGGTAAAAAAATAAAAACTAGTATCATAAAAGTGACTGTAGGAAGATAATACTGCATGTTCTTAAACATGTCCATTATTTTTCTTGCATGCCATAAACTATCCACAACTCAGAGACAGTTATTGATTTTTGAAGAATGCAGGCATGGTGGTGACAGCAAATAAGTAAACATTTACTCTGCTGTCACTGAGAATGCCTGGATGCCGTTCTGTCTCATTGAACAGGTCTGTGTAGGCGAATAGACTACAGTCAATCATTTCAGAGGTAGGAGTCCAGTAAGGAACGAGATCTGGTCTCACATTTTCTTCTCTCCGGACCTGGGACATACATGTCTTTGTTATGAAGTTGGGAGTGAGACTATGTGTGCTGGTGGTGCTCTCTCTCCAGCTTTGGGCTCCAGGACAGGGGCAGGAGCTGGAGCCAGAGCAGGTTCTTGTGTTCTGTGATGACAAAGACGTGGAGGCAGCTGTAGACTTGGCCCTTTTTAAGTATAATGAGAAGCTTCCTTATGGAAATCAACTAGCACTCTACCAGATTCTGGAGGCCTCAACGGTAGGTGACATATTGAGAACATTGTTATTTATATTAAGTTATTTATCCTGTCCTTTTTGCATACATCTTGAGTTCATTGTGTTGATCAAGAGAGAATACTAACATTACTACACCTAGTCACAGTATTGCGTTCCTCTCTTGTAGGCTCAGAATGACTCAGGCACTCAGTACTTTGTGGATTTCAATGGCAGGGTCACTGACTGTCCAGCAGGGGGAAACAAAGTCTGGAGAGACTGTGACTACCTCCCCACTGGGAAGAAGGTAACTTACATTAGAATAATTTTCCTGTGGGGCCGGGGGGGGATCATATCTCTGGGCAATCTGTTTTTTAAATAATAATAAAAAAACTTGTTCTGTTTATTTATCAGGTGCCAAGCTCTTGTAATGCAACGGTCCACATGTCAGAGACCGATAAAGAGGTCCTGGCAGTTTTCTGTGACCCAGTTGGTTAGTTTTCACTTCACACCAAGTAGATCAAGCCATAGAACACATACAAGTCCATTTATACTTATAGTGTTTCCAGACAACCAGATAAATGTTAACCAAAGATTGACTCATGTAGCAGAATATTTATTTTCATTGATTTAGATTAGAATCACCCAAAAATGTGAGGTTAAATGTGGTTACAATTATTTTCTATACTGACAACCCTCTCTGTTCTCCAGTGGATGCCCCTGTTGTTGCTGAACGCTCCACATGTCTGGGGTGTCCTAGGGAGATTGACGTGGACAGTGAGGACCTAAAGGCTCCCGTGACATACTCCATCACCAGGTTCAATGCTGAATCTGACTCCAGCCATCACTTCATCCTGAACAGTGTTGGTTTCGCTACCAGACAGGTAAATCAGTTTCAAATCTCACTGGGAGTTATTGAATTTTACAAAGGCTAGTTGACAATGCCACCTAGTGGAAAGTTGAGCAGGACTCTAAACACCTAGTTCAATTCAAACCTGATTCACACTGTAGGGCCAAACCGAGCCAAACTGAGCTGAACTAGGCCAGGGTTGATGTGGTTACGCATCTACCATAGCTGCTGGAACCATGCTGGAAATGACCATGTGAAAAGAAAAGATAAGAGCCAGTACGGTCTGGTTCGAGCCCTATAGTGCGAATCAGGTAACAGAGTGACCAGTTTGGATCAGGGGTATTAGGCCCTACAACAATTACCAACAACACAAATATTTTAAAAGTGATCTACTTTTGTAAAAATATAATTGAAGTTAAGTATCTTTGCTCATCTCTTCCAATGGAAATATGCCAAATCATCTCCTTGGCTCTGGCATTAGTAGGTGTGGTGTGGCTATATTTACCTCTATGTGTGTGACCCTTGGACTGTAATGCCATTGTTTGCATTAGGAGTGTAATTCCAGAATCTTATTTATTTCACATGCTCCTCTTAGGTGGTTGCTGGATTCAGGTATAGACTGATCTTCGATATGAGGAAAAGCAATTGCTCCAAAGCGAACCACAAAGAGCTGAACGATGAATGTCATCCAGATCCTGAAGATGTGGTAAACCACAATGGAGCTCATAGTATTTTTTGAATAGGCTACAGTATATTTAATATATGATTGTGCTGTTGTAATATTTATGTATGTAAATTAAAATGTACATAAAGAAGTACCATTCAATGTGGTATCATAAAATGTTATTGTAATGAGATGTATCATGAATGCTTGTCCCTGCCATCTCTGACATCCTGTATGCTATCTCTCTAGGAACTTGCTCACTGCAATTCTACAGTAGACGTGGCACCTTGGAGGCATGAGACCACAGAAGCAAATGTGGAATGTGCATCAGGTCCCCTTCAGAATTTTGTGAGACATTCTGAAAACTATACTACTATAACATATTAATGATGCTCTGAAAATCAGATAAATTAATTGGGTAGTGATGTGTAGCTCTATATTTTGGGAATTTGTGGTAAATGGAGGATTTTGACAAGGAACATTTTTACATCCACAGGAAGTCTTTAGAAGAAGGCCTCCTGGATGGTCTCCCTTGAGGAATTTCAACAATTTTGCTGAAGCAACCCCAGCCTCAACTGCTTCAGCCAAAGAGGAGTCTTTAGAGGAGTCTCAGGAGCTCAGCCCGACTGCTGTCACCACGGCTAGCAGAGACCCAGAGCCAGTCATGCCTCCCACCACTACTGCCGAGAGCCCTTTCCACTGCCCCTCCAAGCCCTGGAAGCAGTTTGTCCCCCCAACAACTCCCAGCTCTGGGCAGGAGAAAAGCTCAACATCTTTAAGTAATTTAGACTTGCAGGGGGAAAAATAAGTCACTGCTGTATATAATGCATTTGTATCATAAGCACACCTGCTGATTTGAAATAAAAATAATTATCCTTTTATTCTCTTTTCGACAATGCAGTTCAATCTTACTTTTGCATTCCCTCAAATTTGGCAAAGTGCATCTTGACTATTTGGCCATTTGATATTATAAATGTATTCAATACATTCTGTATCCACAAAAGGGTTCTGTGTTATTCTGTAAAGCAACCTACTATCCACAAAAGCAAGTACTTAACTGAGAGGTTTATTTGTACATTGTCACGTAACACTCAAATAATTGTAGTCAGTCTGGATACAATGCATTTAACTTAGAAACAAAGTATACTGCATTTGATAATGCAGGTACAGCATGTCATGGGTTAGAGGTTGGATTATTATTAGTTGTTCCTATAGCGACAAACTTTCTTTATAGCTACTTAGCAGAATAAATAGTATATTTATAAAGTATATTTTAACCAACTCTCATGCAGTGTGGCTGTGTAATAATACAATCATAGTAGTGTTGATAATGACAAAATATATGAAAAATATAATTCAATAAGTCTATAAACCTGTATTAAATGAAGAGATGTAACCACTCCAGATGTTTCAGTCTAACAAAGATGACTCTTGAACCTTGTTCTTAAACAACAAATTGTTTACACAATTTACACATTGTTATTTCCTTTTACACCATCGTATGGCAAATATTTTAGAATCTCCAACTGTAGAGAATTGCAAGTTGACCAAATTATTTTAACATTCACAATCGGTATGGATTTGCCTGTGCTAACCCTCAGTGCTATATACCAGATGGCTATGACAGCTTTGTTTTCAACATACAAACATGGTTCAGAACAATTACATTTCAAGTAAAACCTTTGAAGCTGAAATATGAAAAGTTCTTACCTTACAAATGATGTTTCAAGTACAGCATCACAACATCTTCCCTGGTGCTGTTCAGCAAGTTGAAAAGGTTTACCACACTCACTGTATTACATTGACATTATGAATGGGCTTTTAAATGGGTCCAGCCCAAGAAAATCTATAACCTGTACAGATCCATAGTAACGCACGCACGCACACACACCTATACACACAAACAAACACAGGTTAATACAACCATGCAATTAACGGCATTTGAAGAGCTAACAAAAGGCTGGTGACTACTATAAGTGTCTAATGCATCGGACAAATCTCAGATATAAAGGGATACTATTTCTTATGCTTAAAAAAAGACCTGCACTCAAACTACTGTAGGACCAAAACCACCTGCATCAGCAACTGTCCATCTCTACCAGTTGATTGGTTCACTGCATATGGGAACAAACTATTTTCAAAACAAGACCTACTCCCACAGCATGAATGCATATGAAGTATGGAATACCACCACCATAGTATTCCAAGGCTATAGCTTCAGGAAGAAGGGTCTACCTTTACATGGGCATTTATAATGCAGTCTGAAGCCAAATCAAGTACATTACCTCTAGGGTATTATAAATACTAATTGTGATATGCTGTATTTGAGAGTTAGAATTCTGAAATACTGAGCAGGGGCATGTGTTCCTATTTTCTGGTGGTTTAAAAGCACAGTTTACAATCTAAACACCAACATTCTATAACCTCTGGTCACAACACTTGTTCACTACATGCCCTTTTCCTCATAACATAACTGATACCTATAGAGGTAAATATATGCATGCGTTAGTCCTTAGGCTTTCTATGGTAATGCAGATACAACCATTGAGCGATTCGCATAACGTTAGAACAATGGAGACTTTCATTGAATCAACAAAACATTTTGGAAAAGGGAAACAATGAAAGTGTCTTTTTTTTTCTTGATCAGTTACTGAGAAATCTGTTCTGGTTGGAGGAAAATCTTCCATAAAGAGACACTTCTTTAAAAATGGCACCTTATTTCTCACCAGCATATATCACAGAATTGTTTGAGAACATGAATGACAATACAGGGTTTTTTACCCCAAAATGAATGTCCTTCATTTGAAAGGGGTTTGGACTTTGAGAAGCCATTATGGAATGGAAACCTTTCCCACAGCTCATATTCAGAGCTGCCTAGGTCCAATTATTATCAAAAGGTTTACGCCAAAAACACAATAGTAAACAGGGGGCCAATCATAATAACATAATTATGGATAAACAGAGGG
Organism: Thymallus thymallus; assembly: GCA_023634145.1. Classification (NCBI taxonomy): domain Eukaryota; kingdom Metazoa; phylum Chordata; class Actinopteri; order Salmoniformes; family Salmonidae; genus Thymallus; species Thymallus thymallus. The sequence continues at coordinate 14,126,581 of CM042393.1, read as the reverse complement.
GGTCCACTCCACACAGAGAGAGGGAGGGGTGCCCACATAAACAATACCGACTAGCTGCCTTGGGACAGCCTTTATCTAAAAATGACTGATCAGACTTTATCCACTTCCCAACATGTACAAATAGTCTTATGTTCACATACTGTACTGCGGATTCTCCCCATAGCACTGTAACATTCGTATAGTTCACAATCCAACTGCACTATTGACATGCGTGATGAAAGCATCAGTTACAAGAGGTGACCGTCTGTCTAGCTTAATGCACTTCTCAACATTCATTATGATGACGTCTCACTGAGCAACAGAGGTATTTTACCATTGACCTCCAAGACACAAGAGGGAGAAATCCTGCCCATGCTCATTGTACGTCAACTACATTAAGGCTTCATTTTTACACTGCAAGGTTTTCATGACAGCACATTCATTACTTTCAGTACTGCTGTACTTTACCATATTATCACAGGCTGGGCCCACAGTGTGTGTGTGTGTGTACACATGTAGAAGTATACATGTAAAGGTGCCAAAAAATATACAGTATATATAATCTGTTATTACTGCTAAATATGATGCCAAGAGGAAGGAGTATGACAACGGATTTAAAACTGTGGTGCCAGAAATGACCAGGCAGTAGAGCCATTGGTCCATAATGTAACACTTCAAGCTGCTGCCTTTCAGGGGTTCTCTTTTTTTGGGCGTAGGCTGCACAGCTAAAAATGACTGAATTCACACAGTTTTTTCTAGGATGTTCCGTGCATATTCAAAAGGCATTTACGTTACAGGAAGACATCTATACACCATGACCCTGTAAAGGGGACGGCAAACGCTTCTCTTTTACAAAAACAAAGGATCAAGAAGAATAAATACCCAGGAAAGATTTCTACTAGAAGAGAAAAGCACACACAAAAGGTAAAAAATAAATAAAAATAATGAGACAAGACAAGGCAAGTTAGTTGGTAAGCTGCTGCAGGAAACAAATACAGTAAAAAAAAAAACGAAAAAAAAAAAAAAACGAAAATCACTCTGGATTGTTAAGTGCTCGATAGGATAGTCGGGCATAACCCATTAGTTCATGAGGTTTGGATGTTCCACTCACAGCTGGCTGGTGTGTCTGGCCGGGCAGGGCTGGCAGATGTCCTGCCTGGACTTAGTTAAGCGCGTGCTGGCGGATGGTGTGGAAAATCCAGTCCATCTTGGTGGTCCAGCCGCCATGGTGGGCGTCATTCATTTGCTTCATGAAGTAGTCCAGGGCCTCCTGCTCTGTCTTGTCCAGGGCCAGCGTTTTACGGATGTAGGCGATGTCATCGAAGGACTGCAGCTCGGGCATCCCGGAGCCCAGCATCATGGAGAACAGGTTGATGAAGAGGTTGGCATGCTGACGAATGGCCAAGTAGGCCTTATAGCACATCTCCTGAAATCTGAGACAGAATAGGAGAAGGGAAAATGCATGAGAATCAGTATATACCATTCCCCTCGTTCCCTCTGAATTCTCTACAGCCTCAAAATAAGCTTTTGAAAGCATACATTTGGCCATTGAAATATATAGTCTCTGCTGGACATGGTCGATTTAGCAGTACATTTGTTAAAGCAGAATATTGGAGAGGGTCTAGAAACTTGGCAGAGAGTAGCCTATCAGACACCCAGGGAGACAGAGCACACATTGTTATATAATAGCTGCCTACTGTGTAGACACTAGCGGTCTGCCAACTCCACAACCTTTACATTCAAGCACTAGACAGACATCCACAGATGTGTCCTTTCACACAAGAAAGAGACAACGAAGACGGCTACCTCTCGAACTCTCTGGTCTTAGTACACTCCTGGGTCCCTTTGCTGATCACAATCAAAAAGTCTTGAGTTAGGACAAATGGAACTCTCTCTCGCTTGTAGCCAAATTTCTTTTTCTTGTGGTCCAGGAAATGGCCAAAATCTATGTGGAACAGCTGCAAAACATCCCAAATTAGCATAGAAAAGATAATACATAGCATTTGCAAAAAAATATGTATCATGACAATATCTTGTTGATAACTCAGGTCCTACCTGCCCATCATCCTTCACCATTATGTTACTGTTGTGTCTGTCACCGATGCCTAGGATGAAGGTGGCCACGCAATACCCAGCACAGGATCGCGTAAACAAGTCAACGGCCAGGTCATACCTACAGACAGAGTTACAACGTCAAATCTGAGCCGTGACACACTACGATTTACAATTTTCAAATCAAAGAAATCGTGACGGAAAGTGCCCACAACATTTAGTTCTCACATCTCTCCCTTGTTCTTGTCTTTGAGCCACTGGTGTAGTGTTGAGCTGTTGAACTGTAGCGCCCCCTTCAAGCCACCTTTACACTGGATCTGCATGATGGTGTGAGAGCTCCGCACCACCTCGATCAGCCCCACACAGTCACCTAAAGACATGCAGCCGTACGGCAACATCCTGAGGTCTAGACCCTGGTTCTGCCAAATGTTCTCCATGATTCTGATTATCTGAAGTGTTAGCATATCCTGTCGCAGGTCTGAAACAAACAAGTCATATTCAGTGTTCCACGGCAGAATTTAAATACATTCCATCTAGCAAAACTAATAGAGTACAACATTAAAAGGTAAAGCTATTGTATAGAATGCAGTTTGACTATAAAACCTGACTCAGACTCACCGTCTCCGTTTTTGAATATGATCTCATTGTTCTGGAAGAGGAGCTCGGACATGATGTCAGGGTTTTCCCAGTTGAGCCACAGTGGCCTTTTGGCAGATGACATGATTCTGCACTCCTCAAGCCTGTGTATTTCACCATGAGGAATACACACCAACAACGTGAGTCATCACAAGAGGCAAGCTACACAGGCAGCTACATTAGTTTAATTCATCAATTGCATGAAAAGTGTTCGAGTGCAAGTGGTCTGCACTGAGGGGCCCAGTGGCTGAGCACATTAGTTGACAAATCGGTTTACGATAACATTTCACACTTTCATGCACAAGCAGAACGTTATGATGGGGAACTAGAATGCTCACAGGTTACCTTCTCTCTACCTCCTCTCCCTTAGATCAAATTAATGTAACATTACCACTAGGTCCACTAAAGAGCGATTGCTGGTCTTTGTGGCCATTGAAACAGAGTGTCCCATCTACAGTTTCATTAGTGTCTATTTTCAGGGATTGGGTGAGTAAGGCACAGGAGTGCCAGTGTGGCGTACCCACCGTATGTTTCCCAGCTGGTGTGCAGGGTTGAGGGGGGAGGTGAAGTTCTGCAGGGCGTCCATGTAGTCTGGCCTCCTCATCTGCTCCACCAGAAACTTCATCTGCACCTGCAGGACCACACAGAGCAGGCTGTAATGAAGATCGAGCCTCCAATGGAAATGTGAAGCCTAGTTCTCTCTACATTAGGTAAACGGAGCCACTGATGTCTGTTTCGTCAGTGAAAAAGAAACATGAAACAGTAAGCTGAAACAGCAGAGATTCTCTAACAGATCATCATGCTGCACAATAAGCATGGGTGTATTGGAGAGAGAGGGAGTGCTGGGTTACCTTCTGAGTCTCGTCCTTCTTCTCCTGTTTGAGGATGTCGGTGAGGTTGATGAGTTTCTCCATGGCCTCCACTTGTCTGCTCAGGTGCTTCAGGTACATGCCACAGGCTCGGCAGTAGGACTCCAGCAGCAGGCCGAACCGCTGGCTCACCGTCTTATTGTGCATCTCAGACCTAGGGCACATAGTGGACAGTGAAAGTGGATGAGTTATATGGCATTAGCACTCAGTCAGTCAACTCTGTGAAAGGACTGGTGCCAACTCACTTTAAGTGCCAGAAAAAGAAATGTCCTATCCTTTGGTTAGTCAAGGCCTTTTTCAGCAGAAATCTAACCAGTGGGTTATCAAGGTACTGCTCGTATTTCAGAACCTGACAAGAGAGTATGGAGATGAGCCAGTAAATTGTGACATTTTATATTTGACAACAGTCCAAACAATCATAGAAATGTGAGAGGAAGTCACTCTCTGGACGCCAAAGCCAAATAAATCCTACCTGGACCAACTGAATGAGGTACTGAGAGAGTTTGTCATCGGTCAAGTACTTCTCAAGGCACCGAACCGCAAAGTCACGGATCATTGGGTCTGGATAGTTACAATCCAGCAGCTCCATGGCTTGCTCTGGTTTTATTGCTGGCCAATCCTTCAGAAGGCAATACATCTAAGAGCAAGAAAAACAACAGTCACTTCACAACTGCGGCAGTGCTGCAGCAGAAATGATACAATTCCCACAAGAGTGCCAGTTTCAGGATATATTTTATGTTGAAAAAAAGTATTGGTAATTAACAAACAAATATGTCACCTGTGCTACTTCATCTCTGGAGTTCCACTTCACAGCCAGTAGGATCTTGGGCAGGATTTCAGGTATATTTACACAGTAGTGTCTGATGAGTAAGAGACAGTAGATATTTTAGTCAAGGCCTCTAGAAGTTTAAGAATGGTGGTGACAGAGATGTACCTGTGCCTCCAGAGGAAGTCCTTCTCCTGCTCTGTGATCTCAGACAGTGGGTCTCGGTTGCACACCTGTCTCAGCTGCTCGCTATCACTGTCCGTTAAGGCGTGGTCTCGCGCCACTCTGTTACTCTGCAGGGGATCAGACATCACTTCAACAACCATATATGGAGTCATCATTTAGTTTGGAAACCTTAGACCGTCTTAATAAATGTTTTGTAATGACTTGAGTTCCAACTGTATGACAGATCAGGTCCATTTATATCCATGTATGCTATTACCTGGCCTGACTGGCAGTAGTTGAAGCCTAGCTCCCTGGATATGGTCCAGTTAGCATGTCCCTCCACGGTGGTCATGTCTGGGAACTTGACAGGACTGCTGAAGTAGTCAAACTCCAGCTCTAGACAGGGTGTTTCCTGTGTGTGTGGAGGAGAGGCATTATATTGTAAACCCTGATAATAAGGACCACAGAAACACAGACTGGTCATGTTAACATGCTAAATAACATGTTTACCTTGTTTGGGTTGGAGCCTGTGACTCCGATGGGGTTGAGTAGGTCCTCTAGGCCGTGGGGTACAGGCCACAAGTTCAGAGCCATCTTCCCAGAGACCAGAGTGTGAGTGTAGTCAAACAGGTTGACGTTCCCCCACGCCAGTGGACAGTGCTCCTGAGGAGAGGATCGCGGTCAAAGGGTGGTTTCGGATATTTATACACAAATTGTGAATGGCCATCCTTTCACAGACAATAGTGAATACAGGCTTGAGTTAATTTTATTTGGGGTACTTGTGTAGCTAACAACACAAACATCCTAATTGCCCCTTGGGGATTATAAGTCGTAATCTAATAGAAAAGAATAGTAGGCAAGCAATCAGACTATGTTTTAGTTCAAGTTAATTGGCTTTAAGCTGCATTTATCTCTAATTCATTGTGGATACGAAAACACATCTCCCTGACCTTTAAGTAACATCACTCAGCCCAGGTGTCGGTTACAGTCTTCATGCCTAGGTTACACAGCCACAGTCGCTCCATGCCACAAGTCGATAAGTAATTCAACATCCCCATAGAGGACACCTCGGGCCATTCAGGTAAGACCATTGAACACTGTTCTAGCCAGTGGGTATCATTTATATCATTAAAGGTCTGTGGTGTCCGGTTTAAATAGAGTGCTTACCTCCTTCGCCCCTTTCCTGCCTTTCACAGAGCAGATGGAGAGACAGAGGCGGGCCGCCCGGGGGATGTCGGGAATGTACATGTCGTAGGTCAGCCACTCGTTCCACCTGGGAGACAAGCACAGCCACAGTGAACCACCCTGAACCCATTACAAGTGTTAATATCACAGATCAATACACACCCTCCTCCTCCTCGAGGTCTCTTGATAAGTGAGATACTGTCTGTGAAACCACGTGTGTTGTGTGTCTATGTAATACCTGGGATTAGAGCATGGCACGCGCTGCGTGTTCACGTTGTCACACATCTGCTCCCCTCCATGGTAGATGCCGGTTCGCACATAAATCTACATGGACAACAGGAAGAATAGACACCAAAACCCCCTGAAAACCACCAGCAGTAGCAGCATGACATTCACGGCCAAGGAGTCTTATAGAAAATGTATTACTGAAAAGTGGCTATAAGAGAAGTTGAGGGATAGCCAATCATAGAAACAGAAAACAAATGTGAAAAAGGTGATCTAAAACAATAACCAATGAAGTACCTTATCTATATCCCGAATGTTCACATTGACATATGTGGCACAGAGCACTCGTATCCGCAGGGTGCCGTTGATGGTCCACAGAGACTTGGTGGAGGACTCTCCGTTCATGTAGGGGGTGGCGGTGGAGATGCGCCGGGCGTAGGAGGGCATGGTGAAGTTGTCCATGGGTAACTGAGAGTAAAGGCTATCCTTCGCCATTAGCATGAGGTTGGGCATCCTGCCAAGCATGATGCAACTCCTCACATACTGAAAGGGAGAAGGAATAGGATAAAGATACATGATTAAGCAATATAGACCCCAGTCAGAACTAATGTTAGGCTTCAATGTGTATGCATTTGTTTATATGCACACTAGGGCCCAACAAACCTTATATTGACTCAGTGGGCATTTCTCCAGGAGGTACTCGTCACAGCCGCACACCTTGAGGATGTACTTGCCCTGGTACTCCTGCACACACATCTTGAGTTGTTCAGGGGACAACAGCATACTCCTGGTCTTCTTCCTGATGGCCTCGGCTATCACCTGTTCTGGCACACAATCATGGTTGATCTTCAGGGTGTATTTCTGCTTGTCATTGTTGGGAGAGACTATCACCCAGATCACTACAATGATTTGACCTATAAAATAAGCAACAGAAAAGAGAATAATCAGAACACTACTCCACACAGGCTGAGAACAACCTTGAAATAGATTACCATGAAAAGGAATAAGGATCATTATGTTTGTTGCCTTTAATGTGTCAGCCTATGTGCTAACAAAGTAGGAAAGGTTGTGGTTTCACACCCACTAAATTTGCCTTAGGCATCTTGCAGCATCTTGACATTACATTGCTTGATTTTAATTAATACAACAATGCCTACCTTTGTCCAGTTTGCCATGGATGTGCTTTGGAAGTTCTTGTGTCGATTCAACGTTGGGAGGGTAAACATATAAAGCCCGACTATGGGGTCCATTGGCATCTCGGAGTTCTACTGAATCCTTACAGACGTTAAGAATATTCCTCCTGAAGTCCTGCACCTCAGGGTCCTTTACTAAGTCAAACTCACACACAGGCATACCAATTGCGAATCCTGGAACAAAAGAAACTCACTAACTGATACTGTAAGTTTTTAGAAGATATCCAAGATAAATGTAAGCCTGTTTTTACTCTCTACAAAGAGGAGGGTAGTTAGTATGTCTTACCAATTTCTCTGTTCAGAATTTTCTCCTCCCGGTTGCCAACCGGTTCGATGACCTTCAGAAAAGGCTGAAAGAGCCTGAGATCACATAGTCTCCTAGTTTCATCGTAGAACTCCTCTCGCTCTGCCTCCTGCGTAACACTGACAAATATGTAAGAGGTCTCCTCCTGTAGTAGGTGATGCAGGGGGTACTTCCTGGCCTCCTTGAACAGTTCATGTTTGATGGTGATGAGTGTGGCCTCACGGAGGTACTCAAGGGTCAGGATCATCCCGTTTGGCAACAAGCAGTCCACAAAGATCCTGGGGGGCATCAAATGGATGCCCCATAATTCACCAGAAGAAGGCCTAGGAGGCATCTCTGTAGTCCTCACACACAAAATTAATAGAAAATAGTTCCTTATCTCCTGAAGTGGAAAAAAAGAGTAACAGCACATTAGAATTATATGAAAACAAACTTCATACAGTAACTATATCCAGCCCCACCTCTTGCTGTAGTGTGACTGTAGAGTTACAATAATAATACATAATTTATTATAATAATAATAATTTGGTGGGCACTTGTCCTATTTCACACATGTATAAGTGTGAGGTTACTGGCCCAACGCACAAACAAATAGGCTACCTGCAACCCTAAGACCATTCTGCCCACACCCCTACAAGACAGAAGAAGAACTAGCCACGATTCACCAGTGTAACCTGACCCATCAAAACACTACACCTAATGACAAACTAGCCTATGTTATGATAAATCATGTTTATTTCCATCAATGTACATGATGATCTAGCCTACTCAGTCAGTCACATGACAGACAGAAATGTTTCTGTCTCTGGGAGTCCAGTTATTTCTCCTCCACATACAGCGAAAGCCAACGACATTTGTGACCAAATAACTTACCAGAGTTATCCCTTTTCCTTCCTTTCCCTGAGAGTGCAACATCGTGTAGCACTATGCTATACAAGGCATTTAACTTTTTCTGCCATCACTGTCTAACATCATTAATGTCACTAAACATGTAGCTAACACTAACAACTAGGAAAACAGCCGCAGCCTGTTCAATATGAAAGGCATCCAGTCTTGTCATCGTGATGTAAGGCAAATGAGGAAGCTTCTTCAAACAGGATGTGGAGAAAGGAAACACTAAACATAGATTATTTTAATACAGAAACATGTATGGCTGAGGATATAGACGGAACATATAGAAACTCAGTAGCAAACTTTATCTACCTAATGTGGACTCATGAGCAAAGGAACAAAAAGATTAATACTTGATTGATTGAGAAATGTACAAATCAATGTTGCTTCTTACCTTAAAAGAGCTGGTCTTAACTTGTGTTAAAACCCTCACCCTTCATGTTTCAGATCATCTGATCTCCAGTGCTGTTGTTTTATGCTGATTGGTAGGTAACCTCTCAGCACCGTGCCATTCTCTGAAGACAGGGAGAGAGGGGAAGCATGAGACTCGTTATCACAATGATCCCAACAGTAAACCAAACTCTGTGATACAACCCCTCAACAAATGTAGCTAGCGCGAGCAAGAAAACCATACAGCGCAGGGTGTGTGTGTTTGTGTTTGTGTGTGTGTGTGTAGCCAAAGGGGATATAAAAAACACTCCAATCATTCATGTAGCAAATTTCACTAACGTCTACCCTGGTGTTAGGTTCATTATAAGACTGATATTATTTTGTATCAAACCAATTTATAACATACCGTTACTTACATCTGTGTAGCAAGCTATAGTTAGTTAGCTTCCATAATTTCATTGTTAGCTAGCGTTCGCTAGATACTGTGATTGCTATAGTCATATTGATCACGACTGTAATTACAGTATGATTGTTAACCATAGACCACATAGAAATATAACGTTAACTAAGCTTTAACTCCATTGTCCATATTGTTTCCGATTGTAAAACGTATGTTATTTTTAGTCATAGGCATAGCTAATATAGAAATGTAGTTAACTGACAGAAGCAAAACTCGTTAGGTAATGTTATAGCTAGCTTCTAAAAATCTAGCTAGTTGGCATTCACAAGACTTTTGCTGACGTTCCAAATCATGGTCTGTTTTGATATTAACTAGCCAACAACATAACGTTAGCTAACATTAGCTAGGCTCCTGCCAGTCTGGTTATGGTCAGCCATGTATTACTTAAATCTAAATATATCTAGCAATTTTGCTAAGAATGTGGCTAATATTAGCTAAATGCGAGAACGCTTACCAAGACATGTCTACGATATGACTTCGTTGGCTAACATCTCGCGCTAGCTAGCTTCCAACACCTTCTCATGCTCGGTTCCAGTGGGTGTTCCAGCGGATGTTCTAGCGGGTGTTCTAGTGGGTGTTCCAGCGGATGTTCTAGCGGATGTTCTAGCGGGTGTTCCAGCGGGTGTTCTAGTGGGTGTTCCGCAGCGCAAACTGTGTTCATCCGAACATGCAGCTCCAGTCTTCAGGCTACACACCACTTGACAGCAGATGTCGATATAGCAACCATGATGAATATTGTGTTTTATTTTTTAAACAGTCTACGGTTTTACCATATCTATCAGTTGCAATGAAATTGCATGATCAAAAATAAGAAACAAACGCATGCAGCCTACCAAACCTGTTTGGTTCAGAAGCATTAGCTTCAATTATATGATGGCCACTCAGTAAAGCATTTACTTTTGTTACCAGCTGCAACAATCATGCACTGTTGGGATTTTTGTAGCAAATAGTTTTACAGTAGCTGTCCCGCGAATTTTGAGAGTAGGCTACAACCTCAAACCACAATAAATAAAATAGCTAATAAAGTTATCTATGTTAGTTATTTAAAAAATATATGTTTTATTGCATGAACATTTGGTTTTGATAGCATGTTTTAGCTGCAAGTAAGTGTTCAACTATATAGATATTATGATGATGAGACATTTAAATAAACCATGCGGTCAAGCTACCCGACTCTCGTAATTGAATGATCAAGCTAGACGCTCCTGAATCCCCGGCTGAATACTTTTACCATGAATGGCGAAATGGACACATCAAATAGGTTAGACTAGTCGAGTTCACAATCTTAGTGGATTATTGAAGACCAAGGCCCATACTACCTTTATACTGAGTATAAAGCATTGTCAGTATGGCATTTCAATTACACCAAAACGTCATTCAAATGTGTTCAGTGTAATATCATATCCGTAAATGTAGTGTAGTAGAGCAAAAAAAATCGCGCGGATAGCTTGACCGTGGATTTCCGAGAGTCGCATAGCTTGAATGCAGTAAATGGACTGTACCAACAAGAGAAGAATACACTCACAAAGCATATTTATCAAAGACTCAGTTTTTCACAAATGTTTTAAATATGTTATTACGAGTGTTTGGGGGTTTGATTATGAGAGGCTTTAGGCTACTAAGATGTAGCCATTTATTTTTTTGCATAGTGTATATCCCCCCCACCTCCCCTCTGCTCTTGACACTGAAAACACACCCCTCATCTTCTCTGGTGAAAGCAAGGTAGGCTGCTGGGTTCTCGGCTGGTTCGAAGTTGGCCAAGATGCAGTGATGGCGTTGCATGTCAACAATAGAGATGCTTATTATCAGAGTGCCGATTATTACAGACATTTTCAGCCTTTGAACTATGGGGATAGCAGCCATTATTTTGCCCGATTACCAGGTAAGAAAAGGGTCTCATTCATTGCTGTCAGGGACCGTGACACTGCTTATTGATGGATGCATATTTGCAGCCTCATCTACAGTGTAACAACCAGTGCAATTTGCTGATTGCAGGGGGTTTATCCAACCGGCATTTGCAATTATAAGTTGTAGTGGGCTAAACAGATATAAAAACATTTTTGTTGAGGCTGAGCCTACTCATTGATTTGAAGAGATTCGACCAACAGCCATGTTGAAATTAAATCTGAAATCAGAGCAGTATAATAGGTTTCTGATCAATTCAACCCCAAAGATATGTGAACCTAAGTTAGTTGATTTGTTAGTCATATCCACAGCACCCTCTGTGCTTCTTTCAGTGTGATGCGGTGGACAAGTGTTTAATGTAAAATCAACTCAAGTGATAATGGTCAGATCAGTGGGTGTATAATTACATTATGGTCTGCTTGCTTAGAGGAATGATCATGGTCTTTTTTCACAGTCTCTGATCCCAACTCTTGAAATGGAATTATGTCTACTCTTGTCTTGGCACAAGCTCCCTGTCACAACATGCTGTGTGCACATTATTCACATCATGATGATGATTAGATTAGTTTATTAGTCACATGTACAGGGGCCAGATGTAATTGCAGTGTACAGTGACATTGTTAAGCTCCGAGCTCCAACAGTGCAGGTCAATAAGAGAAGTGAATGAAACAATAATACAAATATAATCATAATAATAATAATGTATACATATTTACAACTGTAACAATGATAAATGTCCAGTGGTGGAAGCGGGGAGAACAGGCCCTGGCTCGGGTGACTGAGGTCCTTGATGATTTTCTTGGCCTTACTGCAAAACCTGGAGTTGTAGGTGTCCTGGAGAGCAGGCAATGTGCACCCAATGGTGCATTCGGCTGAGCGTACCACCCTCTGTAGAGCCTTGCGGTCAGCGGCGGTGGAGTTGCCATACCAGGCTGTAATGCAGCCAGACAGTATGCTCTCAATGGTGCTCCTGTAGAACACTGTGTGGGCCCTCGAGGACAGGCCAAATTCCTTAAACCTCCTGAGGTTGAAGAGTCACTGTCGTGCCTTCTTCACCAGAGTGTCTGAGTGGTTTGACCATTTCAACTCCTCTGAGATGTGTACGCCGAGGTACTTGACACAGTTGACCACCCCGTTGATGAGGATGGGGGAGTGCCAATCCTGGTTCCTCCTGAAGTTCACAATCAGCTCCTTTGTTTTGCTGACATTGAGGGAGAGGTTATTTACCTGGCATCACGCTGTCAGAGTGCCTACCTCCTCTCTATAGGCCATCTCATCATTGTTGGTAATCAGGCCTACTACTGCCGTGTCATCAGCAAACTTGATGATGGAGTTGATGGTGATGGTGCTGATGCTGATAATAATTATGATGAATAACAGCTTGGGTCTGGACTTGAGTTTACCTTGTTATCCAGCAATGTTGTCTTAAGTGATTAAACCTTTTATAGATTGCATACTCTGTCTGTTGTAATCAGATAAAATGGTAATGTCCACTGAAATAGGTCTGGTAGGTTCACATAGCTGGAGATGTTATAAATGCTTGATAAGCAACCCTGTTGTGTGCTTTACCCTGATTTCCTGTATCTTTATTGGTAAAAAAATATATATATTGATAAACCATATACCTCTATATTTATGTGTGGGAATACTTTGGAAAATATTTACTAAATTAAAATAACTTTGAGCTAATTTCCTGGTGATTTTACAGCAGTATTTTATGTCCAAAAACAAGTATATACAGTGTATATATTTTTTCTAAGAAAGCTTAGGGGGGCCAAATAAAATACATTTGGCCCGCAGGCTGCCTATTGGGGAACCCTGCGTATAGTCCAATTATCAACAATCCCTCTCTTGAACTGGCAATAATGAGTCCTTTCAGATGGCTAGCTGTCAATAGCCTAGCTGCTATGTTGACATTTCTAACTAGGCAAACTAATGGGTACATATTTAAGCCTCAATTCATCTGTTTTATCTGCATGACTGAGTGTTAGTAAAATACCATAGATCTCAGGGTCTTTCAACAGATTTCAATACTAAAACCAAGTCTCTATCTTGTGTACCTGCGAGGCATTGAACATTCTCATATTAAAATATGAAGTCTTTATGAGTTCCCTTCAAGCTTTCTCCATTCAAAGACTAGTCATGCACATCATTCCAGTGCATGAGGCATACACTCTTCCCTCCATAATTGATGTGGCAGAGGAACACAGTGTAAATGGCATGAAATAACTATAAGTATGTAAAGGGCTATTCAACTTTTGAAGGTTCTTGGTTCTTTTTTTCTTCTGCACACATACCAACTGCCAAATGATAGAATTAGAACCCTCCACTTTAAGACCCCAGAAGATCTTTCGTTTAGCTGCTTTTCTCCAACTCAGAGACCCAAGGCCATCCCTCTTGATACATGGCCAATGACTACTCATTAATTTTCCCAGGACTTGCATTTTACGTGAAATCCCAGTGTTAAGCCTCAGGAGGAGTGTAATGTACCCAAGTTGAGAAAAGAGGACTTCGACTCTGACCTTGGGCTATGACAATGTAGGTTCCTGGGACTATTTTTGGGATTAGGCTATATTCTCCAATGAACACGTGATTCATGTTTGCCTCCTTATTACTCTGCAAGCGGAAAAAATAGCAGTTATACAGTATACTGCACTTTTGTTTAGGCTACATTAGGACATTTATCAGAATAACACTGATGTACACGTTGTGGGCCTAGAGCCGGAGGATCCTTTAGTTTGTTGTTATCGGAAAGTTCCATTTCAAGCATGCCATTCACTTGGTGTCACTGCATGGCTGCTGGAATCCTAAACATCCTACACTGTTATTTTAGGTCTGTGAATCACTGTTGTTGGGTCTCCAATCTGAGTTGATACAGTGGAAACATCAGACATGAGCGCAGCTGCTGACCCAACCCCCTCCTCAACCCTTATATGCGTAACACATTTGTCCACACATGAGTGCCTGAAATGTACCCAGTCATGTAGGCAATGGTCTGTTTGAATCAGTAGCAGATCAAGAAATGCTTGAGGAACTTATTATAGCAGAGCTGTGAAACCCAATATTGTTTTATTTGTTAGTGTCTGTTTCCTCAGGGAGAAATGAACACAGTTGATGAGTATAGTTCTTGCTTCCTCCAGATGTTATATAACCATTACATGCCTATCCTACGTTTTTAAAGTATACGATTCATTCTAATGCTTTACAATCATTGCATTGACCCTCAGGACCAGAGTCTATGCTGAAGCCTTCACTGAGCCTATTTGGCCAGCAACAGCCACTGTTTCAGCCAATGCCTCCTACACATACTCTTAGACCCCCTCCACAGACCCTTGGACCCCCTCCACAGACCCTTGGACCCCCTCCACAGACCCTTGGACCCCCTCCACAGACCCTTGGACCCCCTCCACAGACCCTCGGACCCCCTCCACCAGTGGTAGTAGACCCCCTCCGTTTCCCCCTCTCCAGTCCTCTGTCCGCCAAACCTCCCGCTCACCTCCAGCTGGTGCAGGGGCCCCCCTGCCCTGTCCCCTGCCCTGTCCCACCTCCCACTGCCCAGGCGACCCTCAGCAGCAGGCTCCAGGAGGAAGATGCTCAGATCGGGGCCACAGACCAGGACGCTACCTTGGAGGAGCTGTGTAAGCCTCTGTACTGCAAACTGTGCAACGTCACCCTCAACTCTGCTCAGCAGGCACAGGCCCACTACCAGGTGAGTTGGTTTAATGTACATGTAGTTTGTACCCTAATCTCGTCCACCAGCAGGCTCTCTCTCTCTATATGCGGTAGCAATTGAGACTAGGGACAATCTTACTTCTAGGCCTACCCCAAAACATTTGTTTTGATGGCAGCAAATGCTTCTCATCACGCATCAACTACCTTGTGTCAAACATTAAACGTCAATGTTTGTTTATTTGGCATATCAGCCATCACTGATATCCCCTCATGAATGTAAGTGGAAAATGTAATCCCTAACAGTTGCGCTCACTGATGATGATGATGCTCATTATTCGCAATATGACATTATGGCGATGACACTATGCAATGAGTGGACTGAGCTGTGGGATTGAATCATGCGTTGTCTCTTTTCCAGGGAAAAAACCACAGTAAGAAGCTGAGAAATTTCTATGCAGGCAGCCAGCAGCCACCTGCCATCAGAATTCCGGAGGTAATAGAGCCAGTTTCCCAGCAACCCCTCACGACTCCACCAACTGACAGTGCAACTCCCAAAAAGGTAAAGCTTGGCATTGGCACACAATGAATGTGTTATTGTTCAGGAAACTATAACACTGTATGAACAAGTCCAAGTTCTGTGAATGTTCAGCACATTCACTGTTTGGATCTCTGTTGTTGATCTGGAGAACTGCAATCAAATAGAATCGGCTCATAAGAAACAACATGATGGTTTGTAGAAAACTGTCAGCACTGTATGTTTTAACTATTTTGATATGTAGCTTTGAACTGTCAGGAGTATAATTTAGGCTGGTGAAAAAAGATCCCTTTTTAAAAACTCACTCTTTCTTTTTTGTTCAGCCGGTGTCATTCATGGGTGCCAGCAGGGTGATCTTAGCCACGGAGAACGACTACTGCAAGCTGTGTGACGCCTCATTCAGCTCCCCTGCCGTGGCTCAGGCGCACTACCAGGGAAAGAACCATGCCAAAAGACTGAGGCTGGCTGAGGCCCAGCAGAGCAGCAGCATCCTGTGAGTCTGTGGTGTCACTAATGCCTCCTCACCCAACACCAGGAAGACAAGTAACACGCAATAAAACCATACTCAAACATAGAAATCCTGCACCAGCCATGCCATGTTATATGAAATTCAAACCAGATATCTTTCAATGCTTCCATTTAAAGAGAAAATGCCATAGCATGTGATAGATGCATTCCATTATTTTGTCCATCATAGTAACTATTATTGTTAGATTTATAAACTGAATAGGGGAGACGTTGCTCCCATGATCCATACATTTTTCAGAGAGTCGACTGAGTGTGTCCAGAGGCGTCCGAGGAAAGAGGGGAGCGAGTACAGGTTGATCAAGAACCGTAGGACCCCACAGGTGCCTCTTGCCATTCCAGGTACAGTACGCTGAACCAAAGAAATACCGGTAATAAAGTATGACCAAACAGCAAATAACTTTACAGAGGAAAACGTGTTGTAATTTCACAATTTTGTTGTGAAGATTAGATGTAAGTAAAGTAAGTAAGCCTTGGACAAGTAAGCCTTGACTGAGCCAGAACGGAACATAAAGATCAGATGATTCAGGGATATTCCTAGTCTTGAGAATATATACTGTACTGTATGTTTGAGAGCAGAGGTGGTTGCCCATTTCCTTTTTGTTGACACCAATGAAGCCTTTGACAGCTAGTGAATGAGACCAGACAGCCAGCAGGTGGAGGCTATTGTTTTCTGCTCCATGGTCGTAGCAGCAGTGAACAGCAATCTCTCATCACCACCTTTGCAGGGGAAATGCTCTGTAAGAAAGTTACGGGGGTGGCCGAGGCTGAGGCTGGTCAGTCAGTGTGAACTCACTAAGCACAGGCCCTGGCGCCAGGGCTTTGGATATGTAAACCGATACAGCAACCCACGTCAGCTCTGCTGCCCCACAGATGTCACACAGCCTGCTCAGGTGGCAGGAGTCCATTAGACAGACCCCTCACTGTCTATTGTCCAGCCCAGTATCCACTTCCGATCCCCTCACTCCACATACCTTCCACCGTGGCCTCTTGATGAATCATAGGACACAACTGCACCCCCTCTCTTCCCTTCCCTCTCCTCAGAACTCAGAGACTTTGCTGATTTAATCATGTCCTTTATGGACAATACCATAAATAGAGCTGTGTAAAACTCTCTGAGAGAATATGTGGTTTGTCTGTCGGAGATACTTTGCAATGGCCTGCCTCCAGGCATACATGCAGATACAGCCAAGCATTTATTCTCTAACCTACATACAACTCCCTTCTCCTAATACAGCCCCACAGTGGAGGTGTCATAATACCCATAAAATCTAGCGGTCAAACAGGGAACTGGTTCAAATAGTTTTTCCACCATTTATTTTCCCCATAGGGGAATTTGGAAACACTTAAAATAAGGGCTGTGTTTTGTGTAAGCTTACCCTGTCGTGACGTTTTGATAACCATGTCAATCTCTCTCGGACAAGGTGACTTGTCAATATATTCGGCTATATTTACTCTCAGATTCGAAATGGCTAATTAGCATCAAAGTAAACATCATGCAAAACTACAAATCCCTGCAAGCTCCTGCACGTCATCTCTAGCTGATGCCTTTGCTAACAGATATTGTGCCAATTTAAAACTTGCACAGAATTGTCCATTTAAAGAAATGTAGCCTATTTATTCATTACTACATTTAACTAACATTAGATAGTTAATCCAGAGATTCTTACCTTTGCCTCGATTCGGAATTCTCGTCCAGTTTGATAGCGCTTGATTGACTGACCTTCATGTCTTAAAGTAATGATGGACTGTCGTTTCTCTTTGCTTATTTGAGCTGTTCTTGCCATAATATGGATTTGGTCTTTTACCAAATAGGGCTATCTTCTGTATACCACCCCTACCGTGTCACAACACAACTGATTGGCTCAAAAGCATAAGAAGGAAAGAAATTCCACAAATTAACTTTTAACAAGGCACATCTGTTAATTGAAATGTATTCCAGGTGACTACCTAGTGGAGCTGGTTGAGAGAATGCCAAGAATGTGCAAAACTGTCATCAAGGCAAAGGGTGGCTACTTTGAAGAATCTCAAATATTTTTTGGTTACTACATGAGTCCATATGTGTTATGTCATAGTTTTGATGTCTTCATTATTATTCTACAATGTAGAAAATACAAAAAATAAAGAAAAAACCTTGAAATTAGTAGGTGTGTCCAAACTTTTGACGGGAACTGTATATTGATCAGTCACCTTGTCCTAGAGAGATTTACATGGTTATCAAAACGTCACACCAGGGTAAGCCTACACGAAACACAGCCCTTATTTTAAGTGTTTCTAAAATCCCCTATGAGAAAAATGAATGGTGGAAATGCAATTGGAACCATTTCCTTGTTTGACCGCTAGGTTTTATGTGTATCGCGTTCATATGGCCATGGCTGTGGAAAGCTCCTCCTATTTATGCGCAGCCAGCCTTCCATCCCCTGTTGCATCTAGCATCCATCTGCCACTCCCATCTTCTGGTACTGTGTTCACTGGTGAGCAGCAGCTCAACACTCACTCCCTCTCTCACTCCATCATCCTCTGATGGTGTGTATGTCTTGGTGTGTGTCCCAGGCCCCTACTACAACCCCCGGCCCAGGCAGAGGATCCCCAGGGACCTGGCCATGTGTGTGACGCCCAGCGGCCAGTTCTACTGCTCCATGTGCAACTCTGGGGCCAGCGAGGAGGCCGACTTTCGCCTTCACCTGGAGAGCAAGCAGCACAAGAGCAAGGTGTCGGAGCAGCGCTACCGCAGCGAGATGGAGAATCTGGGCTACACTTAGGAGGGCAGCGCCGCAGCACAGGGGTGGAGAGGGGATGGGGGTTGGGGTGGGGTGGGCTTTAAACTAAAATGTGGGGAAGAGGAGGGTACATTTATGTAGATGATATACATAAACCCCTCTTCCGCTCTTTTCCTTAATGTGTATAAGTTATTGATCTTCTGTTCCTGTTTTCATTTGTTAATGTACTGTACATATTTGAAGGACATTTCTAGAAATGTTTTAAGGTGTGCACAGAATGTCCACCTGCTGGTACACTGGTGGATGTTTCACTCTTGGTTGATTCTGTATGCCTGTACTGACCTGAGACTGTGTGTGATTACCAGGGATGTGTCCATATTTCAAGCGGAATTTTACCCATAGTAGGCCTACATGAAAAACCCACCATGCTGTGGGGTATATTGGGGAAGTTTGTCTCATAATCGGTTTTCTTTCCCAGATTTAAACCTTGTTATGACCAGGGCTGGGACGATACCAGTATTGCGATACTTGTTAATAGCTTGGCAAGGAAACAAAACATGAAGTGGATTAAACCTCTTTAGGAAAACAGCCCTAATGTTGGAAACAAAACATCATTATGTTTTCATCCGGAGTAACATTTATTTATTTCCAAGCAATAGCACATAATATTTTACATACAGCAGATTTTTAAAGGACCAAAGAGTTTAGCGTGCTTTGTGTTTTCATGTTCGCCACGGAAAAAATACCGCTATACTGGTATTGTCACAGCCCTAGTTATTACCTGATTTGGAGTAGCTGGACATAGCTACACTATATTTACAAAAGTATGTGGACACCCCTTTAAATTAGTGGATTTGGCTATTTCAGCCACACCCATTGCTGACAGGTGTATAAAATCGAGCACACAGCCATGCAATCTCCATAGAAAACATTGGCAGTAGAATGGCCTTATCGAAGTGACTTTCAAGGTGGCACCGTTGTTTTTCTTTGTGTTTTTTTAACCTTTATTTAACTAGGTAAGTCAGTTAAGAACAAATTCTTATTTACAATGACGGCCTACACCGGATGCCACCTTTCAGTTTGTCAAATTTCTGCCTTGTTAGAGCTGCCCAGGTCAACCAGCTGTTATTGTGAAGTGGAAACGTCTAGGAGCAACATAGACTCAGCCGTGAAGTGGTAGGCCGACGGACAAATCTGAGTTTGGCAGATGCCAGGAGAACGCTACCTGCCCCAATGCATTGTGCCAACTGTAAAGTTTGGTGGAGGAAGAATAATGGTCTGCGGCTGTTTTTTATTGTTTGGGCTAGCCTCCTTAATTCCATTGAAGGGAAATCTTAACACTACAGCATACAATGACATTCTAGACGATTCTGTGATTCCAACTTCGTGGCAACAGTTAGGAGAAGGCCCTTTTTTGTTTCAGCATGACAATGCTCCCGTGCACAAAGCAAGGTCCATACAGAAATGATTTGTTGAGAACGTTGTGGAAGAACTTGACCTCAACCCCATCGAACACCTTTGGGATGAATTGGAATGCCGACTGCGAGGAAGCAAATCCCCGCAGCAATGTTCCAACATCTAGTGGAAAGCCTTCCCAGAAGAGTGGAGGCTTTTATAGCAGCATAGGGAGGACCAACTCCATATTGATGCCCATGATTTTGGAATGAGATGTTCGACAAGCAGGTGTCCACATACTTTTGGTCATGTAGTGCATGTGTAGTAGAGGAAAGCAAAGTTATATTCCAGACTTCTACCATACCAGGAGCCAGTTTCCCAAAAGCATCTTGTTGTGTATAGTTTATAGAGAACTACGGGGATGTGACTACAGTAGGATTCTATGGTTCTAACGATGAACTTAGTCTTAAGATGCTTTTGGGAAAACGGGCACAGGTGTATGTACTGTGATTGTGATGACAATTATTTCCCCCAGCAGGCTTTGCACAAACAAACAATGGATATTTTTTCAATTTACAAAATCTGACTGACTGTTCCCTTTTCCTTATGCATGTTTACATGGGTTTGATACGATCCCAAGCATCTTGAACATCCCAGTAAACTCAGCCTTTTGTCCTGGTCCCTTATTATTCTTGGATGCTGTAAAAGCCAGCTGCTGTAAGCTCCTGACTTCCCTATGGGAGGTCTGCTCTCCGAGAGCAGAGTACCACAGGAGAATACAGAGCAAAACTATTTTTAATTGGGTGGCTATTTCCACAAGGCCTCTACTCTGTCTAATTTAGAGCAAAGGGAGTTTAGGTTTTTATACATGCCACATTTGTTCAGAGGAGAACCACAACCAAAGCTTGAGTTCATATTCCTATATATACATACAGTGGGGAGAACACTATTTGATACACTGCCGATTTAGCAGGTTTTCCCACTTACAAAGCATGTAGAAGTCTGTAATTTTTATCATAGGTACTCTTCAACTGTGAGTGACGGAATCTAAAACAAAAATCCAGAAAATCACATTGTATGATTTTTAAGTAATTAATTTGCATTTTATTGCATGACATGAGTATTTGATACATCAGAAAAGCAGAACTTAATATTTGGTACAGAAACCTTTGTTTGCAATTACAGAGATCATACGTTTCCTGTAGTTCTTGACCAGGTTTTCACACACTGCAGCAGGGATTTTGTCCCACTCCTCCATACAGACCTTCTCCAGATCCTTCCGGTTTCGGGGCTGTCGCTGGGCAATACGGACTTTCAGCTCCCTCCAAAGATTTTCTGTTGGGTTCAGGTCTGGAGACTGGCTAGGCCACTCCAGGACCTTGAGATGCTTCTTACGGAGCCACTCCTTAGTTGCCCTGGCTGTGTGTTTTGGGTCGTTGTCATGCTGGAAGACCCAGCCACGTCCCATCTTCAATGTTCTTACTGAGGGAAGGAGGTTGTTGGCCAAGATCTTGCGATACATGGCCCCATCCATCCTCCCCTCAATATGGTGCAGTCGTCCTGTCCCCTTTGCAGAAAAGCATCCCCAAAGAATGATGTTTCCACCTCCATGCTTCATGGTTGGGATGGTGTTCTTGGGGTTGTACTCATCCTTCTTCTTCCTCCAAACACGGCGAGTGGAGTTTAGACCAAAAAGCTCTATTTTTGTCTCATCAGACCACATGACCTTCTCCCATTCCTCCTCTGGATCATCCAGATGGTCATTGGCAAACTTCAGACGGGCCTGGACATGCGCTGGCTTGAGCAGGGGGACCTTGCGTGCGCTGCAGGATTTTAATCCATGACGGCGTAGTGTGTTACTAATGGTTTTCTTTGAGACTGTGGTCCCAGCTCTCTTCAGGTCATTGACCAGGTCCTGCCGTTTAGTTCTGGGCTGATCCCTCACCTTCTTCATGATCATTGATGCCCCACGAGGTGAGATCTTGCATGGTGCCCCAGACAGAGGGAGATTGACCGTCATCTTGAACTTCTTCCATTTTCTAATAATTGCGCCAACAGTTGTTGCCTTCTCACCAAGCTGCTTGCCTATTGTCCTGTAGCCCATCCCAGCCTTGTGCAGGTCTACAATTTTATCCCTGATGTCCTTACACAGCTCTCTGGTCTTGGCCATTGTGGAGAGGTTGGAGTCTGTTTGATTGAGTGTGTGGACAGGTGTCTTTTATACAGGTAACGAGTTCAAACAGGTGCAGTTAATACAGGTAATGAGTGGAGAACAGGAGGGCTTCTTAAAGAAAAACTAACAGGTCTGTGAGAGCCGGAATTCTTACTGGTTGGTAGGTGATCAAATACTTATGTCATGCAATAAAATGCAAATTAATTATTTAAAAATCATACAATGTGATTTTCTGGATTTTTGTTTTAGATTCTGTCTCTCACAGTTGAAGTGTACCTATGATAAAAATTGCAGACCTCTACATGCTTTGTAAGTAGGAAAACCTGCAAAATCGGCAGTGTATCAAATACTTGTTCTCCCCACTGTATATGCCCCTTAAAGGGGCAATCGGCAGTTGCTACGTACATTTTTAGACTCATAAATTAATAATATGTACCCATTCATTCTTGAAGAATATAACTTAGCTTCATGAGCTTAGTTTAGTGGTCGTACTCCATCAGAACCCAAAATATAAGCTTGTTTTACTCCAACATTGTTGAAACTATAATTTTTATACCATGGATGGTCAGTCCTTTACATCCATGAATTTGAGAGTGATTACATTTCTTTAGCCCCATTACTCAGTTTTTTACCGAAACAATGGCGGGGAAACACTCTGTTATTGTTTCAACTGCTGATTGGCCCTTTAAAAATCCAATACATGTGTACAAATACATCAAGGCTTTCATTGTTGGGTTCGTTTTTATTCACTCTGGGCCTCTGATGATTTGCTTTTCTGTATAATAAATGCCCTTGTAAACTATTTTAATGAAGCCTTTTATGTTGCTCTTGACTATAGTTTCTTTGTTTCTTTGTTTTAATTTAAGAAGTTTATTATTATTATTATTATATATTTGTTTTAAATGGTTTATATTATTTATATGGTATTCTATTCATGAGTGTTTCTTTTTACA
This sequence comes from Thymallus thymallus, assembly GCA_023634145.1. Lineage (NCBI taxonomy): Eukaryota > Metazoa > Chordata > Actinopteri > Salmoniformes > Salmonidae > Thymallus > Thymallus thymallus. The sequence goes on along the minus strand of CM042393.1, from coordinate 14,103,588 downwards.
GAAATTTAGTTGGATAAAATATCAACTGTTATCTAATTTAGTTGAGCTTCAAGTGCGACATCACTTTATTTGTACACAAATTATTATGTTATAATATTTCACTGTATAAACTATGTTTGTGAAATTTACATTTGTGCATGATATTATTAGAATATAAATATATTTAATTATTCAGAATATCCTACTAATGGGAGTGGAGGAACTAGGCCAGTTTGCCAGAGATAGAGACCGGACCATTATATTGGACACAAAGTACTATATGGGAATGAGTCACATAAGTGTTGCACTTGTTGTTATAGAGGGGATGGTGGAGTTTTATACTGATTTGCTTTGATTAATGTTATTTGTTGAAGTTCTATTGATGTGTCTCGATCTGATTTGTATCAAATGTTTACAGAGAGTGATCTAATGGGAAGTCGATCACATTTAATTTTGGATCCATCCAGGGCCGGCTATAGCCGCCACACCTCATGCCAAAACATTTTAGTATCTCCCCTCTTGAGTGTGGAGAAAGAAAAAGTTTTAAAATAAATGTCCTGCTATTCAACACATTTTGCCATGGGGTGTAGAGAAAATGTTGCAGTTTTAAAGCAAGTTTTCTGCAATCCTACCCCTTTTGCCATGGAGTGGAGAGAATGTTTAGCTGTTTTAAAGCTAATATCCTGCAATTCCACACATTTTGCAATGACTTGTGCCATGTTAATATGTCTGAGTGATAATGACTAACAAAATCAATGGGGGGCCCTTGGAGGTCAGGGCCCCTGGGAATGTGCCCTGTGTCCTGGTCGGTATTCGGCCATGATTACTACATGGTTCCAATTACTATACTGTAGCTGGCTAGACTAACTACCAATCTAAAAACTGGTAGATAACATGTTAATTGAGTGACTGACATAACAAGAGAACAACTGCTGATGCACAACCAAATTTCTAAATTGCACCTGGTTTATTCTTACTCTTCAAATCAAATTTCACATGCTTCGTAAACAACAGGGAAATGCTTACTTACGGGTCCTTTTCCAATAATGCAGAATAATCTTCTTCAAGTAATCTTAAATCCACATTTTTCAAACGCCGCTTTATTACATATTCAGTGCCTCTGAACATAACTTTTGTGATGGACTGCAGCCAGGGCTGTGTTTTTCTTGGGAGTTCAAAACCAATGTAATTAAATGGGCTGCATTGATCATGTTACACATGAAGTGATCTACTTCATCTGGTTCATCGCTCAGTTTAACCACCCAGAGCAAGGAAGCCTTTTCCATCTGGAACTAGCACTGCTGCTGAATTAACCACTTTCATAATGATACCTTTGAAGTCATAATATTATGCTAGTTTACAATTATGTAACATGCCATTAAAATGGGAGTGTGTATCTCACAAAGAAAACTTCAAGGAAGTTCCTCAGAGTATACATCGTGGCTCTGAGTGCAATTCATTAGTCCAATGTGAGTAGTCATATCTCATTTGATGCCCTATTTCTGTTTTAGTAAGTGAAGTTGTGTTTGACTGCTGCTACACATACATCCATGCTAGGCTGTGCAGGCTGGGTTGTCTGTGCAGGCTGTACTAGTAGCTGTAGCTTTGCAGGCTGTGCTCTGTCCTCTGTGGCATAGGGCAGGAGCCATTCCTTGCTGGGCATAGTTTAGTGCTGCAGCAGCACATCTGTTTGCCGCTCTATCAGGAAGTGGTGACCCGGCATGGGAACTTACCCCAGGGAGATCCACACATGCACAACAAACACTCTCCAAATGGAGCTTTGTGTACTCAGACCATTATGGATATCCTCCTCTCCTCCACTAAGATATCAATGTCAGCTACGTATGGCTGGCTCTGAGTTTGGCTCTCTATCTGCTCTTCAGAAATATCACCTCTCTAAGATAGATGGATTTATATAGGTCAGAGGAAGTAAACTATATCTAGGGATAAGGGGAAGAAAATAAGGGTTAGCTGCAGTGCCTTTCTAATGCCACACCATCTCATATCATGGCTGCCTTGGGCACAAACATGATTCTCAAGAACAATCAACTTAATTTCCATTGGAGGCAGAAATATCGCTGCTGGTGCAATATGGCAAATGTGTGATCCTAAGGCACCAATTCATTTGGATTGACTTCCCTTTAGAGAAAATTTATTGTATAATGTCTTGAATGTATGTATATTTGAAGAATAACAGAATGACAAAAGTTGTTTTAGAAACTATTGGAACACTTATTTTAGTCACTGTATAATATTGGCTAACTATTTAATAAAAAATGTTACACTTGTTATTTTCCTGGATGTGTTTAGTTGAGAGACCTGGTGGGGGGATGGGAGTTGCATGGGGGAGTGCTTGTGTGTGAGAGAATGTATGGGCACATTGAGAGTATGGGCACATTGTATGACAGGGTCAGCTGACAAACTTGTGTTCCCTGTTAATATGGTGGTCTACAGAGTGTGCTTTGCAGACATGATTACTGTTCTAATACCTAGCAGTGAGAATAAGAAAGCATCTCTCTGGTGAAATGTTGAACTTGGTTAGAGGCCAAAATATGTGCGTCAAATATCTCATAGTTTTTTACCCCTCTACTGCTCAGATAAAGAATGACAAAGGTTATGTTTTCTGAATGGATGTGCAGGATTATTTTATGGGAGACACTGTTTTGTAATTGTTGTGTAGTTCTAAAATATGGTGAATCAGTTTTCTGGGATTGTAATGGTAATTGATTATTTACCTAGCAACTATTCTGATTGGTCAGATGTTTGTTACTTGTAGAAAGAGAAAAGTAAGTATTTGAGTTAATGTATGGCAGCTCTAACTGTGGTCAGTTCAATATAAAATCTGCAAAAGAGTAATCTATCCAGTCTTTGTTTACATAGAGAGTCATCCATACACCATATAAAGAACCCTCAAACTACAGGACCTGCAGTCCCAGGAAATCAGGTTGGAGCAAGCTTTTGTCACAATCTACATGGTCTATGTGTATAATTTCAACATCTGCTTGTGGATTTACTGTATATTGGCTAATATAAGTGGGAAACCACTGATGAATCACTCCTGAACAATAGATAATAGATACCCAGATTTTCCAGGCAACCACCTAGTAATGTATATGATTCTCTCTTGTTGAAAAATGGCAGATTCGTTTTTGAACATTGCTCTTGAAGTCTCCTGAGAGTAAAGGGAGAGTAAATGACAGAGCATGAGGGGACTGGGCCTGGTGCCAGCTGGACAGATTAAAGCCCTGATAGAGTTTAGCATATTTTCCTACTGAAGCAAAGGGTGACCTCAGGAACCTGACAAAGAGACACAAAATGGACCAGAGATGTTTCTTATCTACAGTCTGGGGAAAATACTTAGGATATAAGGACTACTGTCCTAAATGCATGGGAAGGATTCACAAACAAAATAGCTCCAGTATTATTTTAGATATGGATAAGGAATCTAGCTAAGTGAATTGTTATGTCCGAAGTATAGCTGACTCCTGTCTGGACAGCAGAGGGTGCCAGATGGTCACATTGAGCTCCATGGAGGCCTCATGATGCACCTAATGAGTCCTTTGTAGGAGCAGGCCATCACTAGTCTACACTTGTCACTGGACAATACAACAGCGGGCATTTGTATACATAGTCACAGACCTGCAAACAGCTGCCAGTGATACGTGTGACCTCTCGGCTAGTTCTGTTTAACTGTGGGCACTTTTGGTCACCAAGGTGAAGGGAAAGGGACAGAGGCAAAGCGGGTCCTGTAAAACAAACACTAAGTCATTAAGAGCCGGAACCAGCAGGCTCCAAGCGCTCTGTATCCAAGAGACATGCAGGGGGGGGGGGGGGGGGTATCTGAGCTTGGTGAGTGCCATATATTCGATTAATGAGGAAAGACGAGGACTTACAATTCTGTTCTCTAGGCTGAAAAAACATTAGAAATATGAAATGAGTTGTTGTTATGCTAACCCTCCCCCACTATCCTCCATCTACCCTCTGTTAAATTCCCCCCTGGCCTCTAAGAGCATAACACTCTGGATTTTAAACAGGTTCCTTTAAAGATAAGGAAAAAAGCTCAAGTAAACACATTGTTCCCATGGTAATACAGAGGAAGTGGACATTTGCAAGCAAGTCTCGCACTGGCTTAACTTTTCTTCCACTGATTGGGAGGGAAGAGAGGAAGCGTTGAGTTTCCTCCAGCTTCCTAGAGCTTTGCTGTTTGCATTGGCCTTGGTAAGCCGGCTGTTTCAGTAGACACAATGACCACTGAGGATTATTTCAATACCATGTCTTCATATCCCTTCAGCCTCCTCTATCCACCACTCTTTTCAGCTACAGTAAGAAAATAAAGATATGCGTAATAGCAGGAGTAACATAAAAATCTGTTTCACTGCAAAAAAAAAAAAAAAAAGTATTCTTCTAGGAGGCTTTTATGTTACTCCGTATTCATAGTAACGTATAAGAAAATGTTCAATGTTATGAGCATTAACATTGAAAGAGCTTTATTTTGTACAGTAGATATACAGTGCATTCGGAAAGTATTCAGACCCCTTGCTTTTTCCACATTTTGTTACGTTACAGCCTTATTCTAAAATGGATGAACTAGTTTTTTCCCCTCATCAATCTACACACAATACCCCATAACGACAAAGCAAAAACAGTTTTTTAGACATTTTTGCAAATGTATTAAAAATAGAGTAAGTACTCAGAACCTTTACTCAGTACTTTGTTGAAGCACATTTGGCAGTGATTACAGCCTCGAGTCTTCTTGGGTATGAAGCTACAAGCTTGGCACACATGTATTTAGGGAGTTTCTCCCATTCTTCTCTGCAGACCCTCTCAAACTCTGTCAGGTTGGATGGGGAGCGTCGCTGCACAGCTATTTTCAGGTCTCTCCAGAGATGTTAGATCGGGTTCAAGTCCGGGCTCTGGCTGGACCACTCAAGGACATGCAGAGACTTGTCCCGAAGTCACTCCTGCATTGTCTTGGCTGTGTGCGTAGAATCATTGTCCTGTTGGAAGGTGAACCTTCGCCTCAGTCTGAGGTCCTCAGCGCTCTGGAGCAGGTTTTCATCAAGGATCTCTCTGTACTTTGCTCTGTTCATCTTTCACTCAATCCTGACTAGTCTCCCAGTCCCTGCCTCTGAAAAACATCCCCACAGCATGATGCTGCCACCACCATGCTTCACCGTGGGAATGGTACCAGGTTTCCTCCAGATGTGACGCTTGGCATTCAGGGAATCTACTTTAGCTGCCTTTTGGCAAACTCCAAGCGTACTGTCATGTGCCTTTTACTGAGGAGTGGCTTCTGTCTGGCCACTCTACCATAAAGGCCTGATTGGTGGAGTGCTGTAGAGATGGTTGTCCTTCTGGAAGGTCCCATCTCCACAGAGGAACATCGGGTTCTTGTTCACCTCCCTGACCAAGGGTCTTCTCCCCCGATTGCTCAGTTTGGCCGAGCAGCCAGCTCTAGGAAGAGTCTTGATGGTTCTAAACTTCTTCCATTTCAGAATGATAGAGGTCACTGTGTTCTTCGGCACCTTCAATGCTGCAGAATGTTTTCTGGTACCCTTCCCCAGATCTGTGCCTGGACACAATCCTGTCTCAGAGCTCTACGGACAATTCCTTTGACCTCATGGCTTCGTTTTTGCTCTGACATGCACTGTTAGCTGTGGGACCTTATATAGACAGGTGTGTGCCTTTCCAAATCATGTCCAACCAATTGAATTTACCACAGGTGGACTCCAATCAATTTGTAGAAACATCTCAAGGATGACCAATGGAAACAGGATGCACCTGAACTCAATTTCGAGTCTCATAGTAAAAGGGTCTGAATTCTTATGTAAATGAGGTATTTATATATTCTATTTTTGTATACATTTACAATAGTTTCTAAAAACCGGTTTTTGCTTTGTCATTATGGGGTATTGTGTGTAGATTGGTGAGGATTTTTATTTATTTAAACCATTTTAGAATAAGGCTTTAATGTAACAAAATGTGGAAAAGGTCAAGGCGTCTGAATACTTTCCTAATGCACTGTATTCTGGTCATTTTTGGGGACTTTTTGATCAATAGTATAAAATGTGGTCTAAATGACTGCTTTGGATTGAATGGTGTCTCATTTCACGTAATCTATAATCCTCACAGCACAGTCTGGCTGTCCTGTGACTAAATCAAATGTAATAAAAAATAAAAGGAAATTACATGGTCATTGTACCATACTACCATTCTCGCTCTCGTACAGGAAGCGGGAACATATCACTGTCTGCATCAGTCAGGGAACTTATCCCCTGTCTATGACAAACACCTAGACTCCCTCTCAAACCACCAAGCACTCAGACTTAGGCTACATTTCCCTTTCTTAATCATTCCTATTAAAGTCACTACACTGAAAATTGTCCCTCTGACCACCATAGCTAGGTAGATTTCAGAGGGTCTATTTGTGTCACCAGAGCTAGGTCCAACCCCCTGTGGAAAACACGTACAGGCCCTGTGACTGATTACTCCCCAACTACAGATTCATCACAGCTAGTCAGCTGATTGCACTTTAAATAAGGTGCCCTTTGAAGACACTTCTGGTACCATTCACAGCAAATCCATCTTTCCGGAATGGTCAAATCAAATGGTCTGTCTGGGAATACTGCTGAGCTGAGGAGAGAGTAAATCCCAAGGACCGACCTGTGCTTTAAAAGAACATCAGCTCACCTATATTATTAAGTAGACTGTAAGGTTAAGGGAGGAAATACATGAATTATTCACCTAGACACTCTATCAATCATAAAATAAGGCATTATACCAGTAAATTGTGCTTGGTTTCACAGGTGATGAGCATTGCTCTTATACTAAGGCTAAATTTATTGTGCATCCCTTGAACGTTTAAACTACTTTGACCAACCCAATCACTAAATACAAACCAGGGAAGTACTGTAATAGCTGAGTTTGCCTTTTAATTTATGAATGCAAGACAAAATTGCATTTACATTGGTTTGCATTTATTGATAAGAAAGCAAGTCAGTCAATAGTGTAGCACATTATAGACATGGATAAACTGCTGATGACATCATGGACAACATGAGATCATTGTGACAGAAAATAATAACAAACTAATAATAGTGATCATGGAACCAATAATGAAATATTGAAATTTTTACCCATTTTGGTCTGAATGTGTTCAATCAATCATCATTCTGTAAATATTTGTGGCAAAACACTCCATGATTCACCTCCATTATGGAGTTGTGCTTGTTCTCGATTAAATTTGTGCTCCAGGCAATGAAAACATAGTTGGCCTCACAGTATGTCTACTCCTTTCAGAGAAAGTCCTGGAGAATTCATGTCTGAAACTGTAAACAATCTACCACAGTGTTGAGACCAGAAATTAAGGCATTTTGTATAGAACACTTGCCCTGCGAAGTTGCATTGTATTTAACGGTCTATGTGTCCTAATGACTAACACCTATTGTGATATGTGAACTGTTAGCTTGGAATGGAGTCTCTGCAGACCCAGTAGTACAACATAGATAGTCAACACCTCGCTCAGGGGACTAGACTCGTCCCAGCCACCTGGAGTTGTGTAACCCTCCACCCAACACCATTACCACAAGTTTGGATCAGTATTTTGGGGAAGGCTTCGACACAGTTGTCTCAGTCAAACTCTCTTGTCATCACTGCCTTGTCGTCACAGTGTGAATGGATCACCAAAGCTGACTAGGGTTCAAGGGCAGATCAGGTCCATTGTTGGCCTCTTCTTTAAATCCATCACCTCGTACGATTGTACCACTTGTAGAGGTGCATAAAAGGGATTCCATGAAAAACTCTGTGTGCCCCAAAGTCATTGAGTTTCACTTGCCATGCCACAGCTGCCGGGAGCACACATCAGTCCTATTGCTTTCCTCAGAAGAACCAGAGGAATCATGTGAGGAATATAATCCCCCAGATCCCCTGTCACTCTCACTCAGTTCTCTTTAGCGCAAATGGAACATAAAGAGCTTCCGTAAGGTTCCTAGGCAGCGTATGAAGACCAGTGCTATGTGCTGCTACTGTAGTCTGGCCCCTGTCCTATGTGCCCTGTCGCTCACCTTTTGATCCTGCCCACCTGTTCACACATGATGGACAGGTACTGGGTGAGCTTCACCATGGCGATGATGATGGTTCCCCCAATGAGGGTGCAGGTGGGCCAGAAGAGTGAGTGGAACACTGCCACTCGGCCATAGATGCGTGTCAGTAGAGCACTGTCCTGCTGTTCACCTGGGTCCGTGTAACACAGCACCTGCTGCTGTGTTTTTAGACGGTCCGAGATGTTCATGATTACGGTGTGCATCGCGTTGTAGTCCTTCCGACATTTAGGCACATAGAAGCACTAAGAGAACAAAGACAGATTTATTACAAGGCTTTTTCCTCCATTTCCCCTCTCCTCAAGTAATGTGTTGAGGGGGAGTCGTCTGAAGTTAATGATGTGCAGATTGACAATTAAATACAGGCCTAATAATTTGTCATCAATGAATCATTAATTAATCTTGATTCAAATTCTTTTCATATGGGTGCATTGTGATAAACTATTTATTTCTTTGTAGTGAATTAGGGTGGATTAAACCATTATTGTTTTCTCATTGTTACTCTAATTACATGGTAGATACAGTTGAAGTTGGAAGTTTACATACACCTTAGCCAAATACATTTAAACTACATTTTTCACAATTCCTGACATTTAATCCTAGTAAAAATTCCCTATCTTAGGTCAGTTAGGATCACCACTTTATTTTAAGAATGTGAAATATCAGAATAATAGTAGAGAGAATTATATATTTCAGCTTTTATTTCTTTCATCACATTCCCAGTGGGTCAGAAGATTACATACACTCAATTAGTATTTGGTAGCATTGCCTTTAAATTGTTTAACTTGGTTCAAACATTTTGGGTATCCTTCCACAAGTTTCCCACAATAAGTTGGGTGAATTTTTGGCCCATTCCTCCTGACATAACTGGTGTAACTGAGTCAGGTTTGTAGGCCTCCTTGCTCGCACACACTTTTTCAGTTCTGCCCACAAATTTTCTATAGGATTGAGGTCAGGGCTTTGTGATGGCCACTCCAATATCTTGACTTTGTTGTCCTTAAGCCATTTTGCCACAACTTTGGAAGAATGCTTGGGGTCATTTGGAAGACCCATTTGCGACCAAGCTTTAACTTCCTGACTGATGTCTTGAGATGTTGCTTCAATATATCCACATAATTTTCCTTCCTCCTGCAGCAAAGCACCACCACAACATGAACCAGACTTGTGGAGGTCTACACATTTATTTCTGAGTTTGAAGGTAGGCCTTGAAATACATCCACAGGTACACCTCCAATTGACTCAAATTATGTCAATTAGCCTATCAGAAGCTTCTAAAGCCATGACATAATTTTCTGGAATTTTCCAAGCTGTTTAAAGGCACAGTCAACTTAGTGTATGTAAACTTCTGACCCACTGGAATTGTGATATAGTGAATTATAAGTGAATTAATCTGTCTGTAAACAATTGTTGGAAGAATTACTTGTGTCATGCACAAAGTAGATGTCCTAACCGACTTGCCAAAACTACACTGTAGTTTGTTAACATGAAATCTATGGAGTGGTTGAAAAATGAGTTTTAATAACTTCAACCTACGTGTATGTAAACGTCCGACTTCCACTGTATTTTATAGCAGCGATTATGTACTTACTGTTCGTGTTGAATCATTTGATTGCACATTGCTACCACATAATTTGTAAAACCAGGCGTATATTACTGTAGCTGAAGCAGGACAGTGAAATAAAGTCTTACTATTAGACATGTACGTTTAAGCATGTCCTCTGTCTCACCTCTGGGTTGGTGTCCTGTGCCTCCTCGTGGTAGGAGAGTCGGACAACCTTCCCAGATGAGTTGAGACTGACAAACACCTGTAGGCACGGGTACTTGGAGCTTTTCCAGCACTCGGAGCCGCAGCTGTAGGTACAGTTAATCTCCGCCACGATGGTGGAGTTGAGCACAGTGCAGCTGGATTCCTCCGTCCACACACTATATGGCATGGGGTCAGGGGTGAAGGAAAAAGTTACTGATCTGCGTATAGCTCTACCCAGGTATCTTTCCAAATATTGGTGTCTGGATGCCACACAAGATTAGTTCAACATCAACAACAACTGTATCCAACAACACAATGAATAACATTGAATTAAATGAAAAGGGAGGAAGTTTGTAGGAAGTTGTAGGAATTTGCGCTGATGTTAACTTTCTTTGTACATTATCATTTCCTATGATCGAAAAGATCAAACAAGAAGTACCAGTGACACGCTCAGTATGGAAGTGGTCCGATGAAGTGGATACTAAGCTACAGGACTGTTTCGCTAGCACAGACTGGAATATTTTCCAGGTTTCATCCGATGGCATTGAGGAGTTTACCACATCAGTCACTGGCTTCATTAAGTAAGTGCATCGACAAAGTCGTCCCCACAGTGACCGTACGTACATATCCCAATCAGAAGTCTTGGATTACAGGCACCCTCTGCACTAAGATAAAGGCTAGAGCTGCCGCTCTCAAGTAGCGGGACACTAATCTGGACACTAATAAGAAATCCCGCTGCGCCCTCCAACAAACCATCAAAGAGGCAAAACGTCAATACAGGACTAAGATTGAATCCTACTACAACGGCTCTGCCGCTCGTTGGATGTTGCAGGGCTTGCAAACTATCACGGATTATAAAGGGAAACCCAGCCGCGAGCTGCCCAGTGACGCATGCCTACCAGATGAGCTAAATGCCTTCGATGCTCGCTTCGAGTCTAGCAACACTGAACCATGCATGAGAGCACCAGCTGTTCCGGAGGACTGTGTGATCACGCTCTCCATAGCCGATGACGTTAACATTCACAAGGCTGCAGGGCCAGATTGATTACCAGTATGCATACTCAGAGCATGAGCTGAGCAGCTGGCAAGTGTCTTCACTGACATTTTCGACCTCTCCCTGACCCAGTCTGTAATACCTACATGTTTCAAGCAGACCACCATAGTCCCTGTGCCCAAGAATGCCAAGGTAACCTGTCTAAATGACTATCCCCCTGTAGCACTCACATGTGTAGCCATGAAATGCTTTGAAAGGCTGGTCATGGCTCGCATCAACAGCATTTGGAGCACACAGTTTTAGCTCCTGGGTATTAGCTCCTGGGGAGGGGCTAATATAGGGGTATTATGAAGATTCCCATGCACTTTACATCACAGCCTGACCGACAGAAACACAGTTTGGCTAAGTGGTGTGGTTCAGGAACAGTTCAGATGGCATATGAGCCATTATCCTTATAGCCAAAGTAAAATACACATGATGGCACATGATGAACATCTAACAGGTGATACAAAAGGAAAAACAAACATCAGGACATTGTGAGTGACTTGGTGAGTGAGAGCAGAGTACCTGTCCGAGTAGGAGCGCACCATGGTGATGCCCAGCACAAAGTACATCATCACAGAGAAGAGGATCATGCTGAGGCCCAGGAGAATAGCTCTGTCCTCCCCAGCCTTCAGCGCTGTCACTGTCTTCCTCTTGTCTAGCACATCATACTCCCTGACCTTCTGATAAATAGTCCTGATACATGCATTACAACACACACACACGCAGGCCCACACGTGCACACACACACACACACACACACACACACACACACACACACACACACACACACACACACACACACACACACACACACACACCACATTAGGGATTACATAACTTTAAACACACAGTGGCAAGTAATTCCACCCTAAAAGCTCTTTTAACATTTACCAGGAATGCGTCATGACGCCATCTGGCTTGATCAAATGGCATTAGTCAAATCAATGCATAATCAATAGCCTTTTGAAGGTCAGTATGTATTTAACTATCTTCTCTTAGGCATGAACATGTACTGTAACACTTTCAATCAATTATTTTCAAAATGTTGCACTTTGATCATGTGATACATTTTACCTCACGAATAATGTGAATAGTCTAAATGTCATAGCTAATAATACTGATGACTGGTAGACCTATAGATAATGAGATGTCTGGAGGCTAAAATGGTAATAGTTGTTATTCTCCCTTAGATCTTTTGTAGAAGAAATCACTTTCAGGGGTGGATGAGTTTTTAAAAATACAAAACTCACTAGCTTTTCCCTTTTATACACAATTATTGTAGCTGAAAGCTGAGTGCACGACTTAAGTTTTCTCTGTTATTTTACTTTCAAAAATATAAACTTTTCACAAGTGCATCATATCTTTCCCATGATGCTTTGTGTTGTGTAAAATATTAAGGGTACCGTACCTTCTCTCTCCTCCTGATCCCTGAGCTCCTTTACTTCCTGCCCAGAGGAACATCCTCCCTGAGGACACTCTGTGCCCACCACCACTCACAGAGGGCGTCACACAGGGCTGCTGAGACCACCTGCCAGTGACAGACACACACACTCAGTGACACATGTGCCCCTCAGTCTCCACACGCCTGTCCTGGCAGTGCCACCCCCACAGAGCCTGGTCAGGACACCCCACAGAGCCTGGTCAGGACACCCCACAGAGCCTGGTCAGGACACCCCACAGAGCCTGGTCAGGACACCCCACAGCCAAGTGACAAGAGTTTTCTCACCGAAGGACTAAATCAATCCCATTCAACTTCTGCAGAAAGGAAAAGCCATGTTTCCCACAGAGTTCAGAGCCACTCGCCATCCACTGGGATAAGTGAAGGTAGAAATAATCCTTGGACTGTTTGAAGAGCTGGAGTTCACAGAGGTGGAGCGGGGGCAGCAGCAGCACTCATGCACCTGAGGCACACGCACAGCGTTCATGGCACACACGCCTCCCTGTGTGCGTCAAGCCCACTCGTCTGGCACTTCATTTCCTGCCTGTTCATTCGTTGTTGACTATTCATAGTCCGAGCTACGGCGGCAGACTGGTGGAATAATGATGAGGTTTCCAGGCAGAGAGGACCTGCGACAGCATTGATCCCTTCCGACTATTCAGCAGTAAGAGGCAAGAGGCATTCAAAGCCTCCCTCCTCCCCTGTGCCTCCTCCCCAATTTCCCTCTGTTGATTGTCCTTGATGGAGAGCCCGCTAACAACGTAGTTGCACTGGTGTTTTCAGGGAAAATTTGTAACTGCTCGGCATAGTAAGGAAAGTAGATTGCCCAGCCCCTTTTGGTCGCCTTAGATTAGGAGATTTAAACAAATACACAAACATCCACTCATGATGTTGTTTGTGTGTTTGTGTGTGTTTGTGCACCTGCGTGTCAGTGTGTGTGTGTGTCTTGTAACTTAAAGGCATGGGATAAGACTCTGTGGTAAACATTTCATTAACCCCTCCATAGTCCTCTGGATCTGTAAAAGCAAACATATACACACGGGACCTCTGGCTGCATATTTAGGAGAGATAACAGTTAATGTGCCAATGCAAAGTGATGCATTCTGTTTTCAGATGCGTGTAATTGTATTTGCCATAGGTGTGCTCCTGTGGCTGGGTTATTTGTTGACAGGGGCGACGACCCCACTTCCACACTGTGCCAGGGGAATTCAATGTCGTGTGACTTTTCACAATGAAGAGGGGGGTTTAATAAGCCCTATTACATGAGTGTGGCTTGAGACTGCTGGAGACCGTGGTGGATGTGACAGATAAGGATGGAGTCCCTTTGTGCATGTAATGTGGAAAATGTACACATTTGAAGAGTGCATTGTTCCAAACCATATGTCTAAAAATAAGCTATTGCCAGAACAATCTGAGATATATTTTTTGGCCACATTGGGGTGGAATCGCCAATGTCTATAAAATGGTAGAGCAGACATCTGTAGAGACAGATGTGGTAGATCCAAGTCAAGAGTGGACAACCTTTACTGGTGATTGACAGTGGAAATTCCTGATGGCTGGGCTAAAGTCCTTGTAGCGCTTACAGCTAGATTTTCACCGTCTCTCTCGCCTTCATCTGTCTGGCTCAGAACTCTTACATTTACACAATGTCTAAACTATAAAGCAATCTGCAATATAAATACATGATGATAAACCATTTAACAAAATTAAGTAGGCTGTAACTGCTGGGGCTTTTATTACAGATTAGGCCAAATCCACAATAACGGAATGACTCAGTTTTTTCACTTTAAAATGTATGCCAAACAAACTATTGATTTCAAAGTTGAACTCTACGCACAAGGAATACTTAGCAATTTCCACTGAAATTGTACAAAAACTAATTTAGTGGAAGAACTTTGCAGATGCAAACTTTAGTAATAGAATTACAGTAAAAACTCTCTCAGGATTTTTTAACAAGTTTTCCAAATATGCTTTGAATTGAGATTCAAAGATGTCGGAAGAAAGAATGGGGTGTCAACTGTGACATGGCGCCTTAAGTTTAAAAAAATTAAAAAGTTGGTTATTGAACTACAGTAAGGCTCCTGAGAGGTGCAGCGGTCTAAGGCACTGTATTTCAGTGCTAGAGGTGTCACTGCAGACCCTGGTTCGATCCCGGGCTGTATCCCAACCGGCCGTGATCGGGAGTCCCATAGGGCGGTACACAATTGGCCAAGTGTCATCCGGATTAGGGGAGGCTGGGGTAGCCTTCATTGTAAATAATATTTTGTTCTTAACTGGCTTGCCTAGTTAAATAAAGGTTAAGGTAAAACTATCTTAAAGATATGTGGGTTTTTGGTAACGGAATTACAAGGCACACAGCGATTTTTCATAAATGTACAGAAGGTAAACAATTTCTCCAAAACAAAATATAAGTGTTGATAATCGTTGGTAGGGGTCTTTAAGTCAACATAATTGTATTTTGATGTATTTCTGATAGCGTTTAAGACTTTTTCTGGCAGATGTTTTCTAAGACCCCTTTTATATCTGTTTATCCAGAAATCAAAGTCTGTATCTATGCCTTAATTTCCCGAAAATATAGGCTCCTATGAACTTCACGTTGGTGCTCATGAGTCTTTTCTATGGAAATAGCCATTACACAAAAGCATGGTTGCTAAGGTGGAACATTGCCCTTCCAGTCACCTTGTAGAAAATACAATGCCTCACCCTGCATTCTAACCATCTGCAAAGTACTAACAACATCTGAACTATTGGTGCAGTTTTTACTGTGGATTATAAATATCTTTGTGCAATCGACCACATGTTCAATTTAAATCAATTGTTACGGATGTTATGATTCAACAAATTTGAATAGAGGTAATTTATTTAATGAGAATTGGACATACATATTCAATCCAGAGACATTGCATGTTTGTCGCTATGAGACAGGACCCGATGCTCAGAGCTGTGTTGAAAAAACATTCCTTTATTCCCGTAAAGTAAATCCACAAACGGAACAAAGGCGAGACAGCGACCAAGAACCAGTGTGAAACTTAAAGGAACACACACAAGAACAGGTGGGAATGCTGAACATAAATTGGCTCCCCAATTAGAGGCAATGCGGCACAGCTGCCTCTAATTGGGGACCAATTCCAAAACTGAAACATAGAGATTTCCAGAGAGGTCTCTGGACACCAAACCTGAACACCATAAAGGTTTCCAGAGACCTCTCTGAACATAAACCTTACACTTTCACACCAAGCAGTACATGTAACTGTACTGTCTCTACATTCAATAGAGTTCTCTCTAAATAAACACTTATTTAGATGGCTTCACACACTCGTCAGGGAATGCCTTGGAGCAGATTCAGGGGTCGTACCATGTGTCACTGTGTCTTTAGCCAAACAAAGTGATAATACTGGCTTCTGGAGCACTGACACATTGAAATGAGAACAGATTATTGCACTATCCCCAACTAACTACCTGCTGGATGTCACCAAGGCCCATAGATGTGGCACGTAGGAGGATCTAGCAGTGTGTTTGGGACAGTCCTGCATATGACCTCTGTCTTTACGAAATGAGGATTGTTCATTAAGAGGGGTTAGTTACATGAGACCAACATACACATTGACAATGTGTACCCACTATAACCAGAAGGCAAGTTATATGCCTGCTGTTGAGTCAGAGAAAATGTCGAAAACAATGCATCCCGTTTTAAACCTGTTGCCTCCTAGTATTGTAGCAGCATGATTAGCTGTGTCCATAGTTTCCCATTAGCAAAGCTGGCTTCATTAGCCCTGTGATCTGCTCACCTCTCATATTTAACACATAATTACACGCCTAATCTTGCATGAAATTATAGTACTAATGACATCATGGAAGGTAAACATAGGACAACATTGTTGATGAGATTAAAACATAGAGATAAAGCGATATTGTATACTATTATTTATTTGTGCCTTCACTTCTTAGATGCTGACAGTATTTTTAGCTACTGTGAAATAGCTGCATCTCTGTTCACAGCAGACCAATTACACTGTAGATGAATTTGAGAAATCACAGACTGATGCCTTAGCTTGAGTCTGTGCCTCGTGTCATGAAGCAGTGACAGAGTCTGGGGAAGTAATACGACAGATAAATGACATTGGGGGATTCACTGGAATGTGCTTGCTCATTCTCCTGTCTGTCTCTCTATAGTCTGTCTGTGCACATATACAATATGGGAAGCAGCTTATTTAATATGTTCTATAGAGAATTATCAATTCAAAGAAGCTGTGGCACTAGTGCTACATGCTACGGGGCGGCAGGTAGCCTAGTGGTTAGAGTGTTGGGCCTGTAACTGAAAGGTTGCAGGATCAAATCCCTGAGCTGAAAAGGTAAAAATCTGTTGGTCTGCCCCTGAACAAGGCAGTTAACCCACTGTTCCTAGGCTGTCATTGTAAATAAGAATTTGTTCTTAACTGACTTGCCTAGTTAAATAAAGGTTAAAAAAAATTAGATGCTTGTGGTGCGTTGTGCTCTCTTCACTAGCATTACACAATAATGAAACAAACCTTGTCAAGTCTGCATATATTAATTTCCTGTCATCGTCAGGCAATTATAATTATATTTTAATGGGAGCATTTTTCAGGTCTATTACTCTAATTACAATTTAATTAATTATCCACTGCTGGTCATCTGGGGAGGCTAATGGCTGCAGAGTGAGCAAGAGCATCCAACAGCTCTGCTGTCTGGGAGGCATAGGGAAACACAGGTGTCACCACACACAGGACCATGGTGTGGTCTTTAATGTTTTACAACCCTGATTTAAGAGTCCTACCAGGAGGCATCAGCCAAAGCCCACTATCAATGACTCAGGGGGGTGTCACAGTAAAACATGACAGTGCTTCAAGACAGCGGATGGTGCTGACATGCAGGCAGCAGCACATGCTAGCCATTCCACTGTGTTAAGCCTTAAGGTCATGTGGAAAAACCATGTTGTTCATTCAGAAAATATGTCAAGGTCAGCTGGCTGAAACTCTTCCAGAGCTTTCTGAACAACACTCTGTGGACACCAGCATGTCTCACACAGATTTGTCCTTAAATTAACACCTTAAAGGCACAGACATTGTAAAAATTATGATAAGCCTGAAATTCAAGTCTGTTGTGGTGGGATGGAGTTTTGGCCTGCCTGGTGACATCACATCATTAGTTAATAGACCAATAAGAAACAGAGTTCCAAACTTCTCTGCCAATAACAGCTAGTTTTCAATTCCCCACTCAACCACTCTCAGACAGTTCCAGCTATATTCTTGCTTGAGAAGTTGCTCTTGCTAAGAAGTTATTTTTGTTTCTTTTAACCATTTTAATTAAAAACAATCACAGTAAGGTACTTAAATGTTACCCAGAAAAAATATCTCCCAGACATGTTTACTGTACAACACCTACGAATGTCCCTTTGGGCTTTACTTTCCTTTAGCTAATATTGGAGACTTAAACATATCTCCCACAGTGTCCTCAGCAGAACTCCAAGTGCCTCCAAAGTGCATGAGTAATGCAGTGAATTTAAAGTGTACCAACGGCCAGACTTGTACCATTTAAGCAAAAGAACCGAACATGGGGAACCCTGAGAATGTTTTATAGCTTTCAATAAAGCTGTTCTCTGGGAAATTGAGGGAGGTTTCTCCATGCCCTCTCTCATCTTTCTGCATTTAGAGCAAGTTGTTTACATCTAAAAGCCCCATGTCACACTGCAGTTCTTTCCAGCTTGGCCAAGGCATTGCACCTGCAAAATTACAACTAAAGTAGTTTGCCTTTAATTAAGCATTAACTTACCCAAAGAGGGACTTTAATGTGCTCATAAATAAAAACAAATCCATAATGCTTAAATATTAATAAGCATTAACCTGGGTCCACCTAAACTACAGTAGGTCTGCTTGCCTGTTATTGCCTGAGGGGCCAGTTTGGGCTAAGAGATTTCTGTCTCAATGTAAAATCAATCTTACAGTAATGGCTTGAATCCAGTATGGGATTTTCCCTCTCAGATAGCCAGTTCATTTGAAGTTTGCCAAGTTCAAATTCTTGTGAGAAATGGGAGAGGGTGACCTACTGATCTACCCGAGGGTGCATGGTGCCAGAAGATCTTTGACGCCTCCTATATGGGGAGAGAGGTCTGGCTTCGGCAACATCCCATCAATAACACATTCAAAAACAAATAATTTACAACCAGATGCCACCATGATCATATGTGATAGTGACATAGTCAGTGAGGAAGGGGCAGAATTTCACGTCGATGGCTGGGGGGAAGGTGGGGTGTTTGAAAGGCAGGTGCTGTACTATTTATGGTCTGTAAATAGAGGCTGAGGACTTGGTGCAGGGCCGTTACAGCAATCCATTAGTCCAGGCTCCTCCCCAGAGCTGCTGGAAAGCCTAATAACAGCGACTGGCGAGATTTACACACCACTCTTGTGAATGCAGTCTGAGCATTTGTCAATAATACTGTATATTGTCGTCATTCAGACACGACTCGGTGAAACATAAGATATTACAGTTTTGAATGTCCCGTTAGTAGGATAGTCTCAAATGGAGCTCATCCAATTTATTTTCCAGGGATTGCAAATTGGCTAATAGAACGGATGGTAGAGGCGGGTTAACCACTCGCAGACAAATTCTCACAAGGCATCCTGATCTCCGCCCCCTGTATTTCCTTATTTTCTTCATGTGAATGACGGGAATTTGGGCCTTGTCTGGGAGCAATCTTCATCCAGTTCGAGGTGAGTAATCGCTGTTCTGATATCCAGAAGCTCTTTTCGGTCATTAGAGACGGTAGCATCAACATTATGTACACATTAAGTTACAAATAATGTGAAAAAACACACAAAAAAGCACAATTGGCTAGGATCCCTTAAAACGGCAGCCATCCCCTCCGGGCCATTCTTTATGCTCCCATGAATTTATTATAGTACGAAATCATTGTAAGAAATTTTGTTTTTGGAATTAAGTTTACACACTACTTTTTGTAATGAGGCATATAGAGTGAATAAAGATCACATAGCATCTGTTTATATCTAGAAGGGATGTTGTTAATTTAAGACTAATTAGGACTCTGCTTTTTATGGGAGAATACAAAAAGCTCAAATTAACTCTTCATATATATATTTTTTCATTTTTGGGGCATCACATACTGTAGGATGTCATAGCCCAGACAGTAGATGTTCAACACACTTTCTAGGACACTGTTAAAGTAGAAGACAACAAACACATGCAACTTCTCCATATACCCTGGACCATCCATGCTTGGTGATTCTACACAGAGGTTATATTCTAGAATATTAACTTAAAAAATATAATTTAAGTGGATATCCTTGTTTGTTTCAATATTGATTTTTAAAAATGCATATTTCAATTTCATACCAAGTACACAATCACTCCCAATTTACAATCATGTGACATCATTAAACTAAAACATAGTTGGTCTTTTGGGACCATTTGTAAGCACCTGGCTATAAGTAAATATTGAACAAAGAACCTTTGAACAGTCCAACAGCATGATCACTCCATTAATAAATGCGTCACGAAAGACATACCTGCTGAAAGAATGAGTGTGGTCAATGTAAGCGAGGTCCTTGTAAATATTTGTCTGAGGGTGAGTGCACTCAGGTGACTCAGGCTCTTCGTGGTAAAGCCCTGTCTGTTCTGTTTCATCAAGCTTTCAGCCTTTTATAACCATGCAGTAGAAGTGTAGTCAGACTGAGAGTAGCCCTAACCCTACCCTGAGTATAGGAACAGCCTGAATCTCACCTTTCGTCCAAAGAGGGAAGAGGGGGGACATACAGTTGAGTCAGAGTCAGGGGTCAATGTTTCCAACATGGCCGCTTGCTACACTATCACTGGGACTTCCGATGCACTGTCTGCAAGGAGATTATTTGACAGCGACTGGCAACAAGATTTACACACCACTCTTGTGAATGCAGTCTGAGCATTTGTCAGTATTGTTGTGAGTGGAGAGAGGTGGCTCCCGGCAGCAGCCATCAATTGGTGAATGTTAAACTTGCGGTGTTTCTCAGGCACTGCCTCAAGGCAGGAATTCACTCGGAAGGCTGTTAATAACACTCATTCAGGCCCATTCACAGAGGCCCTGCTGCAGCAACAAGGTAATGACACTCCAACAATTACCTTATATCACGACTGGGCTAATAATATGCATCCTGAATAGGGTTGCGAAGGGTCTGAATCTTTCCGGTAAATTTCCGGAAATTTTCCGGAAATTTTCCATGGGAAGTTAAGTTAAATTCATCAAAAGTTAGCTTATAACAGTGAAAAGGCTATGTGTATTGGAAGAGATTTCTGAATGTTCTTCGCCCAGCATACACCCCTCCAACCAGACATGCTTTATCTACTAATTTGCTGGATGCAGAGTTCAACAGAGTTCAAGTGAAGGTCAAGCAAATCATAGAGAAAGCAGACTGTATTGCAATCATCTCTGATGGGTTGTCGAATGTTCGTGGGCAAGGAATAATTAACTACATCATCTCCACACCTCAACCAGTATTCTACAAGAGCACAGACACAAGGGACAACAGACACACTGGTCTCTACATTTTTTTTTTCTCACCTTTATTTAACCAGGTAGGTCAGTTGAGAACAAGTTCTCATTTGCAACTGCGACCTGGCATTGCAGATGACCTGAAGGCAGTCATCAATGACCTTGGACCACAGAAGGTATTTGCACTGGTGACAGACAATGCTGAGAACATGAAGGCTGCTTGGTCTAAAGTGGAGGAGTCCTACCCTCACATCACACCCATTGGCTGTGCTGCTCATGCATTGAATCTGCTCCTCAAGGACATCACGGCACTGAAAACAATGGATACACTCTACAAGAGAGCCAAGGAAATGGTTAGGTATGTGAAGGGTCATCAAGTTATAGCAGCAATCTACCTCACCAAGCAAAGTGAGAAGAATAAGAGCATCACATTGAAGCTGCCCAGCAACACCCGTTGAGGTGGTGTTGTCATCATGTTTGACAGTCTCCTGGAGTGGAAGGAGTCTCTCCAAGAAATGGCCATATCACAGTCTGCCGATATGGACAGCCCCATCAAGAGGATCCTCCTGGGTGATGTATTGTGGGAGAGAGTGGTAAGCAGCCTGAAACTCCTGAAACCTATAGCAGTAGCCATTGCACGGATTGAGGGAGACAATGCCATCCTGTCTGATGTTCAGACTCTGCTTGCAGATGTAAGAGAATAAATCTGTACAGCCCTGCCCACTTCACTGTTGCTCCAAGCAGAGGAAACTGCAGTTCTGAAATACATCAAAAAGTGTGAAGACTTCTGCCTGTAGCCCATGCACACCGCAGCGTACATGTTGGACCCTAAGTATGCTGGCAAGAGCATCATGTCTGGTGCAGAGATCAACAAGGCCTATGGTGTCATCACTACCGTGTCCCGCCACCTTGGCCTGGATGAGGGCAAGGTTCTTGGCAGTCTGGAGAAGTACACTTCCAAGTAAGGGCTTTGGGATGGAGATGCAATATGGAGGTCGTGCCAGATTTGAGGTTCTTTCCCCTGTTGCCTCCATCATCCTCCAAATCCCACCAACATCAGCCGCCTCAGAGCGCAACTGGTCCTTGTTTGGGAACACACACACCAAAGCATGCAACAGGCTGACCAATACAAGAGTTTAAAAATTGGTGGCCATCTGGGCAAATTTGAGGCTTTTTGAGCCTGACAACAAGCCATCCTCAACAAGGTTGTAAAGTGACAGTGAAGATGAGGCCTCTGAGTCTGATGTTCAAGAGATGGACATTGAGGAGGTCCAGGGAAAAGACATGGAAGCCTGAGAGGAAGACAACCAAAGCTTTAGTTTCTATACTATCATTTTACAGATGTATGTTGAAAACGTTTTCGGGAGATGCGATGGATCATTCAATATTCCCTTTCTTTTGTTGTTCAGTGAAATTATCCCATGTGAAGAGTCAACTAATTTAATTAAAGTTCAATTCGTAACTAAATAGATGTTTAAATGTATTTTGGAAGGATATAATCATTTGCAATTATCTCTACTTATGATAAGGTTAAAGGTTTATGTTTCTGTTTCCATATGATATGATAAATACAGTATATTCAATGCAAAAAACATCTACATTTAAATGGTATTAATATTAATGTGCATATATTTCCGTTAATTCCAACATATTCTGTTAATTCCCATATATTCCCGTTAATTCCCATGGAAAGTGTCCACCTCTGAATATTCCCCAAAATGTGCAACCCTAATCCTGAAAGCCTCATATCCCTCACTATTTCTGCTACATTCTCAAGCACAATTGCCTCTGTTTCAACTGTCCCTGTCAACTGGTTTGCTATTGAGGCAAAGGTTGAATGAACAATTTTATATGTGACACTGACATTTTTTATATAGCCCTAAAGCAAACTAGCAACATGAATAATAAGTCTCTTGAATCAGTTTGGTTGATTGAGTTATGTACTGCAGCTCTTTTTTTCTTGCTTGTCAGAAGTTCGGAATTTGCAGAGTCTCTCTCAGGAATTAGCCAATTATACCGTCCTCTATTTCCCGTTAGTCATGTAGTACTTGTAGTAAATACAAACCATCCCATCACTTACTCTTCTTTTATGACCACGTATATCGTTTATTATTTTGAAGTAACTGCTTTTTCAGTTTGTTCCTAGATATTTCTCCTCCCACTCAGCCATTCTCAGAATCTCTATCATTAAAAGCACTTATGAAGTTCCATTCAGCAATTAATAAACTCTCTGAGCTCCACAGCAGTAATCTACTCCACTCTGTCGTTTGTGACAAAATCTATTGAATGAGTGTGTGAACTAATGCATAAATGAATTATTGTATCCAATAATACTAGGTATACCGTTTCACAAAGGCCGTATCAGATAGAGTGATATTATAGGGTTTCATTGGTGACTGATGTTATTTTAAATAGGCTTCATATTCACCTCTTTTAAAAAGGTCACTGGTAGTGTGTGCCTTTCTGTAATGCCATGGGGCCACATTGGCACGACTCTGTGGTCAAACAGTCAAATGGTCTGCATGTTGGACAGGAATTCCCCTCATAGCAGAGCCAAACCACAGCAAGCAGGGCGGCAGCTGACTCTTAACAGTGCAAGGTGTATACAATGGAGAATGCACTTCTTTTTTTGCCAAAAGGTCTGTCAGGAGACCAAGACACTGTGTAACACAAGAACAACAAATAACCCACCAGCACTTGTTCGCTTTGATATATAAAACCGAGGGCTTTCCGAGAAGACATTAAGCATCAGGTGGCATACAGAATGCACACTGCACAGACAGGTGTTGTCATATGCTAAAACAGTGGGGCGATTATAGTGGACATGTTCATCAACCCCCACATTACACCCATCCGAGAAAACACCAACATTTGTCATGGGCCCTCAGATCCTCAAAAGGTTCTATAGCTGCACCATTGAGAGTATCTTGACTGGCTGCATCACCGCTTGGTATGGCAACTGTTTGGCATCCGACCGTAAGGGGCTACAAGGGGTAGTGCGTACGGCCCAGTACATCACTGGGGCCGAACTCCCTGCCATCCAGGACCTCTATACCAGGCGGTGTCAGGGAAGTCCCAAAAAATTGTCAAAGACTCCAGCCACCCAAATCATAGACTGTTCTCTCTGCTCCTGCTCTGCAAGTGGTACCGGAGCGCCAAGTCTGGGACCAAAAGGCTCCTGAACAGCTTCTATCCCCAAGCCATAAGACTGCTGAACAGTTAATCAAATGTCTACCTAGACTCTTTGCATTGACTCTATGCACACTCACTGGACTCTACCCACACACTCACACATACTACAATGACACACACACACTTAATACACTCCCTCACACACACAAAACATACACACACACTCACACAGACACACTTTTACACTCTTTCACACTATTCACATACGTTACTCTGTTTATTATCTATCCTGATTGGCTAGACACTTTTACCCCTACCTACAGTACATATAAGCTCAACTACCTTGTACCCCTGCACAATGACTCGGTACCAGTACTCCTTGTATATAGCCTCGTTATTGTTATTTTGTGTTACTATTTCCTTTTCTTATTTACCAATTTTTTCTTAATTTTTAACTCTGCATTGTTGGGAAAGGGCTCTTAAGTAAACATTTCACGTGAAGTCTACACCTGTTGTATTTGGTGCATGTGACAAATAAAATTGTATTTAAATTGATGTCATTGACTGTTTCTGGAGTGCTATTTCTGTCTGCTGGCTGTGCAGTTGGTACATGGCACAGGCACCTGACAGTTTACTCAGAATGGCCTTGAAACAATCTTCTTTCCTTTGTGTTATACGTTAAATAGCATACCTTTTTAGGCTATTTAATAAATGAACTCTACCTAATAATAACAATGAAGACAGTATAGACAGCTGTATTGCATATCAGGAACATATGAAGCAGCCCTGCTGTGTAAAGGAGCTCCTTGGACTGCTCTTGTACAGGTACATGTTTTTTCTTGCATGTATTATTTATCATTATTCATTTATTATCATTAAAAGTGATAACATCACTGGATTTATATAAAGAATCCCTAAGACAAGGATAACTTGGCTTTGAAAAAAAAGGTCATAGTTTGACCATTACTGTATCCATTCACCAGCAGGCTTTTATAACATTTTTATATAATTTACTCTTCACATCACTGAATATAATTGAGCTACAGTACCAAATCCATTGAGAATCAGTTAGAGTAAGAGGCAGGCAGGCAGGCAGGCAGGAGGCATTACCTCCTCTTTAGGCTATATTTGCCTGAAGCATTAATTTCCCCGGCTGAAGTGACAGAATGGAGCGTTAATGATGTCTGTGGTGAGAGTGCCGGCGTCTCCCCCGCGTACTAAGTGCTAATGTTCTGTGCCGCTCTGGATGCCTGGGAAGACTGTAAAGGTAATGCCGCGTTAAAACAACTGGGAACTCGGAAATATTTGACTTCAGTGCATTCAAGACAACTGCGAACTCAGACTCAGCTCAGACTGGGAAAATCGTTTTGAATGGTCACCCAACTCGGAATTTTAAGTCGGAAACTCGGGCATCTTTCTAGAACTCAGACTTTCCGACCTGAAGATCACTGACGTCATGATTAGACCTAGTTTCCCCCCCCCCCCCCCCCCCGAGTTCCCAGTTGTCTTGAAAGCACCATAAAAGGACTGGAAGTAGAGCCACAGCTGCACCTGGCAGATCGCTGTCATTCTAAAGGTCAGCGAGTGACTTCACTGTGGGTCAGGAGGTCGAGTCAGAGTCCGACAATTGCAGACCAGAGGAGAAGAGGCACCTTCAAAGTGTTATTTAAAATAGTAGCTCCTTCATATCTCCAGGCTGTTACAATGTTGCATGGATGCACATAACATCATTTAAACTTGCTCTCTCTCTGCCCCCTTTCAAGCAATCAAACAAGCTCACACAATAACAGTGAAAAATTGCAATGCCAATTCATGGGAAAGCAGCAACAACAATAAAACATCATACAACAATGGGCTGATGGATAAGAAAACCAGTTACTTATCTACTTTTGGTGCTGAGACTTTGTCAGGTCCTACCTTTAGGCGTCAAGATTTTGCCACAAATTTATCTTATTGATAATCCCATACCAAGTTGAGGACAGAGAGACTGTCAGCAGTTGTTTTAACTTGTCTGCAGATGTCCTATTGGTTAAGCCAGTTTCTGAGGTAGACTATTAGTGACATAGCCCTGCTAACCCCTGTTGTAAGCCTGTGTGCTCAAAATGTTTGACCTTACAGAGCCATATGACTGACAGGTACAATGGACTACCCTTTGCTCATGCTTAAAATGTGTTGGGTGTGTATGTGTGAGAGAAAGAGAGAGAGAGAGAGAGTCTGTGTCTTTTGAGTGGATATCTGATGGAAGGAATGTCATCTGAATATTGTCTCTTGAAGTCTATAGTTTGGACTTCTAGTTTGGATTTCTTTTCAGAAATCTGTTTAATATTAATAAACACTTTTTCACTACATAAAGGTCATACACCCAATGTGATATAAAATAAACATAGCTAGAAAATATTTAATTACAAGCGTATTTAAGCATTTCCAAATGTTCTACCTTCCTACAGTACCCACTGAACGAGTATACTGTGAGGTGCATTAACACAGCGCCATGTCTGATGTGAGGATGTCTACATTCACTCCTCTATTGCCATCTAGTGGTAGAAGTACACTAATGCAATCCTGAGTTA
The DNA here is from genome assembly GCA_023634145.1 of Thymallus thymallus. Classification (NCBI taxonomy): domain Eukaryota; kingdom Metazoa; phylum Chordata; class Actinopteri; order Salmoniformes; family Salmonidae; genus Thymallus; species Thymallus thymallus. The sequence goes on along the minus strand of CM042393.1, from coordinate 14,077,084 downwards.
CAGGAGACCGTACAATAGTGCTCCAGGAAGGACACCGTTCTAGAACTGATTCATAAATGGCTGTATGACAGGTATATATGATTGAACTCTCAAATCTACTTGTTTTGTCTACACTCCTAAAATCAGTCTTATTGATGATATATTGTAAAACAGATCTAAATATCAATGGGACTCCCTGCTAAATTAAAGGTAAAAGTCCTAAAACGAAATTGTGATTACACAATGGAAGTTACAGTGTAACTTCTACATTCCTCATCATGTTTGTCCTCATTGTTAATTTATTAGTACCCTCTTGCTATGCACTGATATAGAGTAATAGCATAGGACAGCTAGACTGAACATAAGTTAATGAACAGGAGCCACAATCACAGATGAAGTCCATGGATAGTAATTATTCAAAAGCTGAAAGACTAAATAGAGAAAGAAAGACATAAGCTCACCCCACTCTCCCTCGGTGTCGTCTGGCGTAACTGTCTTGTTTCATGGCGTTGTACTCTGGCAGGGCCTCCAGTGTTTTTTCCACAAGGAAAGACATAGAGGAAGTTCTTACGTTAATGCAGGAAGGTCGCTAGTAAGAGCCATGGAAACAAATTGTATTCCAAGCCAAATTTGTCAGTGGGCATATGTCAGTGGACTTTGACCAATTGTCTGTCATTGTTGGTACAGCATCATCTTTTACTGTATATTTACTGTCTGTTACCTCCCATGTCAACTAAATGATTACATTCAGGCATGAGTGATGCAGTTTGTGTATATAGTGGTAGCCTATTGTTTTACACATGTGTAAATCAGTGGAGGCTGCTGAGGGGAGGACGGCTCATAATAATGTCTGGAATGGCATCAATGGAATGGTATCAAAGACATCAATCGTGTGGTTTCCATGTGGTTGACAGCATTTCATTGACTCCATTCCATCCATTACTATGAGCCGTCCTCCCCTCAACAGCCTCCATTGGGCGGCAGGTAGCCTAGCGGTTAGAGCGTAGGTCCAGTAACCGAAAGGTCACTGGTTTGAATACCTGAGCCGACAAGGTGAAAAAAACCTGTCGATGTGTCTTTGAGCAAGGCACTTAACCTTAATTTGCTCCAGGGGCTGACACTGTAGGTAGGCCGTCATTGTAAATAAGAATTTGTTCTTAACTGACTTGCCTAGTTAAATAAAGGTTAAATAACAAAAATATTTTTTTAAACTGCTGTAAATCCTGGAAGAGCTACAGGAAACGAGGAACCACACTTCAATGCCCTGATTTCATCAGTAGGAGGAGCAGTTAGACACCTGATAAGAAAGGAACTAAAACATATTGTATAGTTATTTTATTTTAGTCCACTAGGGGGATGTATGGATTCATACAGGTCAGCAGGGTTACGTTATGTTCTTACAGTGACTGTTTCACCAGCAGCTTATCTTGGAAAATCATATAAATAGCACAAAACAAAAAACAAATAGAAGTTTAATACATTTACATGATACATAGATAAATTCTTTCAACTGCCATGATAACAGTTATTTATTGAATTAACACGGCACATTTCACAGTGTATGTTGGTGTATGTTCTCTTTATTTACAGTGTTGTCTCTTCCAGACAGCCTACTGTGTGTTCCTTCCTTCTGAACAGTTTATGCTTCAGCTGCCTTCATTTGGTGTATCTGTTTCCATTAAAACTCCCAAGTGGCTCAGTGGTCTAAGACACTGCATCTCAGTGCTAGATGCATCACTACAGACAACCTGGTTTGAATCCAGACTGTATCACAACCGGCCGTGATTGGGAGTCCCATAGGGCGAAGCACAATTGGCCCAGTGTCGTTTGAGGCTGTCATTGTAAATAATAATTTGTTCTTAACTGACTTGCCTAGTTAAATAAAGGTTAAACCAGCAGTGGCCTGATGTTTTCCATAAAAACTCCAGCAGTGGCCTGATGTTTTACTCAAGCTCTCTTTCTCTTCTTTTCTTGTTTTAATGTCCCTTGAGTTTGTCCGTCCATTTTCCAAAAACACACATCGAACATTGATTTCAAGGTGGGTTTTTTTGTTTTCATCAAAAGGGCTCCCAAGTGGTGCAGTGGTCTAAGGCACTGCATCTCAGTGCAAGAGGTGTCACTACAGTCCCTGGTTTGATTCCAGGCTGTATCACATCTGGCCATGATTGGGAGTCCTATAGGGCGGCACACAATTGGCCCAGCATTGTCCGGGTTAGGCCATCATTGTAAATAAGAATTTGTTCTTACTGACTTACTTAGTTAAATAAACAAATAAAACAAGACCACTAAAACTGGGCCACTTAATGAGAATGGATTCTTTTGCAGTCATACTCACATAAAAGTCCCCAAACATTGGCACTGAATGAATCAACACTAGAATAGTGAAATCACATGTTTTAATGAGTAATGGATAACTCCCAACAGATATCCATTGATTCCCCATTATGGAGACCATTTTAACATCATTAACCAGCATAATCGGTGTGTAAGCAAACAAATCAAATGATCAGTAATGAGATGCACTGTAGGTAGTTGTGGGGGATCCATTGGGGTTGTGGTGTGCTGAGCTGAGCTCAGTTTGGAGGGAGTGAGAGGTACTGTATTACAGAGAATGTAGGTCAGATTGGTGGAGTAGAGCAGCAGTGTGGAGATAGAGCCACGTGGCCAGGGACTGAGAATGGGAGTCTTAGAGCAGGGAGTGCCAGGCCCCTCTCAGCCGCCCATAAGACTGCTGTTTACATGCCTGCCCTCAGCCCTCCCTCCAAAATGTCTGGAATCTAGAGATAGGCTAGCCACGATCATGCCTAGGGAAAGTAAATCGCATATTCATGCGAGCCGACCTACCAACCAAGTGGCTACACCATCTAGGGGGAATCTCATGACTGAAAAGGGAGTGAAAGAGTGCAAGAGAGGCAGAGGAGTGAGAGAGTCAAATTCAAAGAAAATCAAATGAAATGTTATTGGTCACACATATGTTATTGCGGGTGTAGCGAAATGCATGTGTTAGCTCCAACAGTACAGTAACATCTAACAATACACAACAACACAAACAAATGTAAAAGTAAAATAATGGAATAAAGAAATATAGAAATCTGTCTGTCTGTCTGTCTGTCTGTCTGTCTGTCTGTCTGTCTGTCTGTCTGTCTGTCTGTCTGTCTGTCTGTCTGTCTGTCTGTCTATCTTAATTCTTAATTCTTGGCAGTGCTTTGTCTACACCGTATGTGGCGGGGGTCTGTTTTCAGGTAAAGGAGCTTCTAGTGGGATGGAGACTGTGGCAGTGATGCCTGTGGGGAGGTGTGGCATACTCTGACACTCACCCACCCACAGAGTCCCCTCCCTTCCTCTTCCCTTATGGCTGACTCAACCTGCTCTGCTATTGTGTGGTTTGGTTTGACCCATTGTGTTAGAGCTGGTGAGGGTATGCCCAATGCATAACTGGTACCACTGTTACACATCAGCTTGAAGTAAATCTCATGACACTATACAAAGACTACAAGACAGGACAGTAAATAAAATGATTGGATAAGGCTGAGGATGAAACCCAAACATAATATGCAGCATTGTTAACCCACGACCCAAACACACACATGTAACCACATCTATATAAACATGTCACTGCATTGTAATTCAAACTGTTTAGCATTGGCACTGCACTTCCAGCTGACAGCCTTTAGCGTAAAATAAAAAATCACAACAGCAAATCCCCCCGGACTGAAAATACCAGCTAAGACTGAGAAATAAAAATAGCTAGGACTTTTGACACGGAAACTCTGTCATGCAGAGGATGTGTTGGTGCAGACTCAAACACAAAGCATAAGAATGTGCCCTGGAGGCCAAGCTGCGTAAGGCATTCAAATGGTCATACTGTATGTTTTTATGGTCCTGCTTGCTATGCTCAGATAGTAATGAGCATGTCGTCAGTGTTTGATATATCAGTAGTGGTCAGGTGCTGTTAAACGGGGGTTGGTCTTAACGGTGGTGTCGTGTGAATGCTGATGAGATGCGGATGCAGTCAGAACAGAGGACACAAGGCTTATCCCACAGGGAGATGTGAATGGCATCTGAAAAACGAATCGTCAGCGAGGGTGGCGGGGCGATGCTCCCTTCCACTTACCCCCACCTTCCAAATGGAGTGACCTAAATACTAATCAGGCAAGAAAGGAAAACCTGCTAGGATTTGCCAGTTCAAAACAGCATGGGGGAAGATGAGGCCTTTGGCAATTCCTCTTTGCATGCTCTTGGTGTTTCACTATGACTGAGACACGTCTCCAGCTCAACCACATTAATGGTTTTCTCACTAATTAGAAGATGTCTCATTCAAGTCACAGTCGAATACAGAATACAACATATTAGAGAAATAAATCTAGGCTATGTAAAGCAAATACATAATATAGGGTAAGAAGCAAAGAGACTAATTGAAAGGTTGAATTGCTTTTCTATTTCTGGTGGCTCAGAGGCTACAGCGATTGTTGTCTCGCATGAATGCTGGTATTATGTCTCCAGTCTTTGTTCTACACTGTTGGCATGGCAACCCAGTCAAGCCTGCTCTCTCTAGTCAAAGATGTGTGTGTGTGTGTGTTGGTTTGTTTGTTTGTTTGTTTGGGCGTAGGTGTGGATCTGAGTGTGGGTCTGTGTGTGAATGTCCTGCGTACGTAAGTAAGGTACATGGCGTTGTTCGGCCCGACGCAATAGATGATGACCAGTCAACCCATTTACCTGTGACTGTATTCATGATACAGCACTGCCTGGCGTGCCTTATTGCTTTTTATTTAATTTTCATTAAAACGTTATTTTGATGAGTAAATTCATACAATTTCATTCTTCCACCTGAAGATATTGTCCGGACCAGTAGCAGTGTGGGTAAAATCGAATCCAGAATTCATCTTACAACATACTGTATGTGTGATAATTGCGTTGTTTGCTCTATAACCTGTTAGTTCATATGCCTTGACACTGTGATATATAGTCCTAAGACCGAGACAATAAGAAGACACAGTGGCAGAATAAATTCAACCACACCTTTGTTTCATCACAAAACCGGAGAGCAACCTCTGTCTGGTGAAGTCCACAAAGCATATAGTATGTAACACACAGTTACATGACCTACAGCATGGTCGAGAAAGTTAATGTTTCAGAATTTTTTACTGCAAGTCGCAAAGAAAACAGGAGCTGCCTCCACTATTCCAGCACCATTTCAACTATAACATCAAATCACCTCTGCTTAGTCTAATACAGTGACAACTAAAATATACCAAAAACAATTTAGTCCAATCAGTGTAAGATAAATATGATGTGGCTGTCCATGGTTCTGATTTGTGTGTGTGTGTGTGTGTGTGTGTGTGTGTGTGTGTGTGTGTGTGTGTGTGTGTGTGTGTGTTGTGTGTGTGTTTGTGCAAATAGCCTAGAAAAAACATGTTGACTCACACTACTTGTAGAGAAACGCCAACAACACAACTAGATGCAATAATTCGAGATGTTTCTATTATGACATATTTCTCTGTGATAGGAGTGAAGCCAAATCCAAACTGGCTTCCCTTGACACTTTATTTTGGTGCGCCAGGACCATTCACAGTTGAGCTCACTCAGTTTAGCTCAACAATGATTGGCTATTATTTTACTTTTTAAATGATCAAGGGAGGCCAAATGCTCTCTGTCATGGCTTACACATACAAAGACAGAGGGGCGTTATTTGGCTTGCTCGGATGCTTTCTCCAGTGAGATACATTCAGCCTCCTGTGAATTTAAGGAAAATTATGAAAACACAGAGAGACAAAAGATAAATTAGGTATATTTTTTTATTTTCTTTCTTGGTCAATTTGTTGGGGAAGCCTGGCTTCCATTGGCATCCATGAAGGCACACCACTGGTCTGGACTAAAATCTGGTTGTTTGTTATTTTGGTCATGAGGCTACAGACAGGACAGTCTTTAGTTCTCTTTGCATAATTTCTATGCAAAATGACTGGTCGTCCATTCTTAACAAAATGTTTACTATGCAGGCTGTATAACGTTCTTGTCACTTGCTAGCTAGCCAACTTACTTGGTCACGTCAAACATTGAACCTGGATAGATAGTACATTAGCTGCATTTTCGTTAGTTTTTTTCTATTGCCATTTATTTGGATTTGTCCATGATAATGACGTTAATGGGTGATTTCGCCTAGCTCAGGAAAATTTGTCTCGTTTAGTCTGGTCACCGTTCACTCTCTATGGTACTACAGAGATCGAAATTCAAAAGTGAAACATTGTTTCCGAGGTCGGACAGGCAGACAACAAGGCTTATATTAACCCCCACTGTACCAAACTAAATACTAGGCTGGAAGCAAGGGGAAAAATGTGCAAGTTGAGATAAATACAAGAGATGATTCGGACAGCAACATGAACATGATATTCTTATGGAGGCACAGTGTAGTGATGTGTCATGCGCAAAAGATGCGGCTCTGAGAGCCGATGCTTTGTAGTGAATCAGAAGAGCCGGCTCGCATCGAGTGAGAGCCGGCTCACAGTTTTTTTCCTTTCGCTGCGTGCTTACAGGCAGAACTTTGTTTTGATTGGTCAGCAATCGCATCGCGGCCAATCAGATGTGAGGATATGGGATCATACCATTATGTAAAAACAGAGAGGGGGGTGAAGTGAAGCGGCACTCCACTGCAAGTTAATGAGTCGTAACAACGTTAATAACGACACTGTCTGTCAGATAGCGGTGAGGAGAGTGTGTGAGTCGTAACTATGAGTGACACCCGAAAGAGAAGCAGCATCTGGCTCCAGTTTAAAGACAATGGAAACAACAAAGCAGAGTGCGTTCACTGCAAGATGAAAATTACTTTAAGAGCAGGTTCCACCACAAACCTGCATAGACATATGATAACTGTCCATCCTACAGTGCAGTTAGAGGAGAGAGGGCAAGCTAGCACCCCATCTACAGATCCTGGTGTGTCTCATCCCCAAAAAACAGCAACTGCAGCAGCATCTACTGGCTTCCCCACACATGCAGGTATAACCTCTCCTACTGCAGCTCAAAGCAAAATAAGCCAGTTTATACCCAAAGTGATGACCCCATCCAAACAGCACAGCATTGATGTAGAGCTAGCTAAAATGATAGCTACTGATTTCCAACCCTTTTCAATTGTGGAGGACAGAGGTTTTAAAAGTTTTGTCAAAACTTTAAATCCCACATACACTCTTCCCAGTAGAAAAACATTGTCCCAAACAACAATACCTAAACTATATGACACAGAACGGGCATTATGGCAAGTAAGGGTGAAACAAGCTCCATCAGTTTGCCTGACAACTGACTGCTGGACCTCCAGAACAACCTGCTCTTTCATGGCTGTCACTTGCCATTTCATTGAAAATTACAAGATGACATCTTGCCTTTTGGACTGCTTTGAGTTCACAGAGAGACACACTGCAGAAAACCTAGCAGATTAGCTAGTAAGAGTGGCAAAAGAGTGGCAAGTAGAGGACAAAGTAGTGTGCTGTGTGAGTGACAATGCAGCAAACATCACCAAAGCCATAAAAATTATTAAGTGGACCCATCACCCATGTCTGGCACATACACTAAACCTCATGATTAGAGATGCCCTAAAGGTGGTCAAACCAACTGTGGATAAGGTGAAGGCTGTTGTGGAGTTTTTCCACAAAAGCACAGTTGCAACACAGAGGCTAAAGTCCACACAGTGCCAGATGGGGATGCCTGAACTGAGGCCCAAACAAGAGTGTGCCACCAGGTGGAACTCAACATTTTATATGTTGAAACGAATTCTTGAAACAAAAGATGCCATCATCTCCACCCTGGCCCTCATCAACGCACCAGTTGATGCTCTATGTCAAGAGGAATGGGAGCTGGTGAAAGAGGTCTGCACCGTCCTGCAACCATTTGAGGAGGTGACTGTGGAAATAAGTGCAGACAGGTACCTTGGACCATTTTTTTTCACTACTACCATTCAGTCACTATTATACATTGCAGAAACAATACAGTATAATGTGCCACATATAATATGCCACATACTTTAAAAAAAGCTTCATTTTAAAAGTTGCTGTTTCTCTCCCTCAGCTATGTTTCTGCCTCAAAAATGCTCCTGCTATGCAAAGGTTTGCAGCGTGTGACAGCCCAACAGACTGTAACCATGCAGAAAGGGAAAGAATTGGTTGCAGCTCTTTGTTCAGCCATGGACCGGAAATTTCTGCGTATGGAGTACAACACTGTCCACTCAGAAACCACATTATTGGATCCTAGGTTTAAAAAACTTGCATTCAATGACAACAGAGCTGTTGATGAGGCACTTCAGAGAATTAGTGCAGCAGCAAGATGCACCCCTAGCAGCCAGCCAGCTCCGCCATTAGAAGGCCAAGTGTATGAGGAACCACAAACCTCTGTTGTTTGGAGGCTTTTTGATGAAAGAGCTACAGGAGATGCTACAAGAAGAAATCCTACAGCTGATGCTATACTGGAGGTGAGGTCTTATCTTGAGGAGCCCATCATCCAACGAGCAGAAGACCCACTGAGCTGGTGGCAGGCCAAGGCCTCAGTCTTTCCACGCCTGGTGAAGGTGATGGAAGGGAGACTGTGTATTGTGGCAACATCGGTTCCTTCAGAGAGAATCTTCTCAAAAACAGGGCAGATAATCTCAGAAAGAAGAAATAGGATCAGTCCATCAAAGCTGAGGCATCTGATTTTTTTGAATGCCAATCTTCACTGAGGACATTAATACTGTTTGCTTGAGTTTGGTTCTAGTTCTGTTCTAGTTCAATTCTGTTTATTTGCTGTTTTTTTGTTGTTAATTTGTGCAAAAAAATGTTTGATTAAAATGATTAAAAACAAAAGAATGCTTTTGTAACAAAATAAATGCATAAAAACACTGCACATGAAAGGGTTTTCAACACACAAACCATTTTTTTTTTTTAAAGTTAGGGTAAAATAAAGGCCTACAAAAAAATCCTAAATTAAGAGCCGTTCAGGAGTCGAAAGAGCCGGCTCTTCTTTGGGAGCTGAGCCAAAAGAGCCGGCTCTCGGAAAAGAGCCGAACTTCCCATCACTAGCACAGTGACATTTTTCAGATGGAACTGTTAACAGGCATAGTGCGCCTGTGACTCCAATACAGCACGGCTTGGAACGCTGCTTGTCCAATTAGCATCCAGGATCCAAACAACCAGTTTTATAATTAAGTGATAATGCCGGAGAAGCCGGTGTATGGAAGATGTATTGGCAGGGTGTTGTTAGCAAACCGTGTCAATATATCCTCCAAACACTGGCTTCGGGGGCATTATCGCTTTTATACAACGGGTTACCAACAAATTGAAATAATGATTGACATTTTTTCATTAAAAACATTATCTTATTCATACTATTTCATCCTTCCTCAAGATATAGTCACAAAACAAATCTAGGGTTGCTACTCAAGCCGGCTGGTCGTTCGTTCTATCGGTTCGGTTGCCAGAGACGCGACCCAGTTGTTCAGTCTTTTTGTTCTGTATCTATGGACGCAACCCAGTCGTTCGTTCTAAATGTTCCATTGCAATACTGACTGGCAACGTTCTTATCCCTTGTTTGCTAGCTAGCCAACTACGGCTAACGTACAGTCAAGTCAGCCAGAATAACAGAAAAGTAGGTGCATTTTCATTTGTTTAAGCTGTTTTCTAGTGACATTTATTTGGATGCATCCATAACAATGAGCTAATGAGGCACGATTTCGCCTGGAATAGAAAATGTGCTCACTCGTCAGGACACTGTTATTCAGATGAGCTAGCCAACAACACAGCTAACACAATCACTGAAAACTAGCTGCACTTCGTTTCGTTTTACCTTTTTTAATTTGACATGTATTTTTTTATATCCATAAAAATCAACTGGCTGAGAAACACTGCCTGTCTGTCTGTCTGTCTCGTTCCGACTCCCGACACGTTCATTACTATGGGACAGCTGGAGATCGAAATTGAATATTGAAACAATATTGTGTTGGAGAGACAGACAGCAAGGTCAATACAAATCTCTGCTGTTGAAAACTAAATGTTAGTCTAAAAGAAATGTGAGATAATGTCTACATGCTGTTTATAGTGGAGATCCAGTTTATAAATTGCCTGGCTGGGCTGATTGCGCAGTCAGATGGAACAGTGTAAATAGGCGTTTTAACGTCGTAGATTTAGCCTGTGGTAACTTTTGGAATATACTCTGGCTGGAATGTGTTTTAACCAATCAGCATTCAGGATTAGACCCACCCGTTGTATAATGAACAGTAAGTAGTGCACAGCTCTGGACTCCAAGATTTTGTCATAGTATCAGTTATGCCATACAGAGAAATGAGGATCACTTCACAGCAAGAGGGTGGGTAGGGAGTTGGTTGTTGAGGGATGAGGGTGCTTTGATATGTGAAAACCATAGTCTATAAAGGAGAGAACCTTTTCCATTCATCACATACACACCCATCATCTCCACCAACAATCCTATAATTTGTTATTATGTCAGAAGCAATTACACAATTTCCTCTCCTACCCCAGTAGTCTCCTGCTCTGGCCCCCTGAGTGGTTTTCAGTAGAGCACATTACGTTAATGATTAATTAATTCAGTGTTTATTTTGGTGGACTGGCCACAGGTGTTAATGAACCAGGCATGTTGTTTTGAATCCACACTTCAGGCCTTTTCCATTAACAATGTATGAGGATGATCAATAGTAGTTTCTCTCACCACTATGTCCCTGGGTTACCTCATGTAAATAATGAATGGAAGGTGTCTAGAATCTTTATGTATATTTCTGAAAATTCAAGTAACGGAGCTTTACAATTGATCTCCTGTATTAAAGGAGCATTTTACGTGTGTAACTCTTTTTGTGTTGGTGAATCAATATGTGAATTGAAGGAGAGCTAAGGAGAGTGTAGAGAAGAGCTGTGGAGGAGGGGACGTCTGTCTCACCATAATGAAATAAGAGACCATGCTGCCATTTCCCAGAAGCCATGTGACTGGTTGCCATGGGAATGGTGCAGAGAAACCCACTTCACCCATCATTGATTGTGCTGTTGCAATCTTGGCTTCAGAATTACAGTCACCCCTGAGACAAGAGGTTATATTTCATGCCAGACTTCTCCCTTTTTCCGTCACGTGCTCCAAAAAACGAATAATCTTCAACTGTTTTGTTTGGGTGGTCAGTGACTAAAGAGAGTATGACTGGATAACTCCCTTAAGGGGTAGACACACCGGATTTAGTTTTCTCTTTGTATAAACACACACTGTTGTCATTGTGCTGTTAGTCCTGTCAAACGTTTGCTTGCCCTGTGCCCCTCTCCCTCAAGTGCATTTTCCTCTAGGAGCTCTGCTCTACTCCAACCAAAGGGTGGAATATTTGTGCATTGCATATTTGGGTCTGCTGTGAATGACCTATTTTCCCTGAATGATTGCTTAACTTGTTCTGTGTTCAGAAAAGGGAAAGAGCAGCAATAATATAACATATTTATATATATTATTTGAAATTACTCAGAAATTCATAACAGGTGAGATGTGTTGTTTTGAGAAGCTGGCCACAAATAATGCCTACCCCAAATGACTTCTTAATTAACACCAGAAGTGTTATCATATTAAAGATAATTGGATACATTTTAAGTCTGATAAGCAGTTGTTAGCAGTATCATGTTAAATTTGACAATCTTAGTGTGTTGTTTTCTGAATATTGGAAGTGAGAGAAAATCCAATGAATTATAAGTGGGACACCTGGAAATAGTAACTGAGATGCAAATCAAATTGCCTCCTCCCTGAATCTGAAAAACCTGCCGGGGAATATTTGCATTCTCTGATTTAGTTAATACTCTTATCCCCAGTGACGCCATAAAATAGTGTAGAGGCATAATACGTAATAACAGGAGAACATTTGAAAGTCACGTTTGAACACAATTAAGGCACTTATGTAATGCTCAGAAGAAATCATTACGTCCCAAAATGTAAAGTCAATTGGCTAACCGTTGATGTTAATGCCTACTAAGTAAAAATATTTCACAAGCCCATTGTGAAACTATGTACCGTTACAGTATACTGTATATTTCCATTGTGAGTTAGGTTTGAATCCAAGAGCTTAAACAGTGATCGTTCCCTGGCAGTCTAACAGTAACACTGTTATTCAGTTTTGTTTTACGTAGCATAGTAACTCCCCAATGACAATTTGTGCATCTGGCACCTACACAAGGGGTCTGTTCTGTAGTAGCAGCTTGGCTTCAGCCCTCTGGTTGTTGGCTTCAGGGGTAGGCTAACAATGCTCCTCACAACCACACTGGGTCTGCTGTAGATGGCTGGTGTAGAGCTGGTGTTGAGATACAGAGTGGTCACCTCAGGTGGAACAACACCCTCGCCTCGCAGTGCTGTGGGAATGCATCTGCAGATTCTGCACCATGCCAGGAACATCTGACAAAAGGCCCAAACAAACCAAAACCTCCAAACAGTATGGGAATGCATGTACTACTGGGTAGGGCCATTTGGTAAAGGACATAATGAACGTTGGTTGTGACCAATGGGGTTGTGACATGTTTAATAGCAGGATGTTCTATCATCAGGTTAGATTGTGATGAGGATATGAAGTCGTCTGATATCTCCAACACAAGAGACATAGAGAAATGTAAATGAGCTCTTTCCCATCTCTGTAATGTAGTCAGATAATTATACGTTTTCGTAACAGACCTGTTACCAATTTTGAAAATGCTGTAAATAAACCTGCTTTGTCAGGGCGCACGCCAAAACTGTCCTCTGTTTTGGCTCTGGATCTGATGAGATTAAGTGGTCTCAACGCACGTACACTCTGCATAAATATAAAATGTTTTGGGAACGAGGCCATAGCTTAGGGGTCGCTTGACGCAGAGGCTGTGTGCAGAATGATGAATGTGCCATCATGACTCTTTGTTCCGTAACCAACCTTTCTGGCTGGAACACAATGTACTGTGCCAGTGTGGGTGCTAGTCTCAGACCTCTCTCATTTAAGCCCTAATGACCTAGAATGTTCTCTGGCTATGTGTCGGCACCGCAGTTTGATGCTGCACTGTGGCAAGCCGGCCAAGTTGTAAAAAGGGGGAAGGAGGGAAAAGGGGTGGTAATGTGAGGTAGCTATCACCCTCAGGGACAGCCTGGCCGTGGACAGATGTCACAATGGGATGTCACCATGTTGGGAGTGCTATGTCTTGTTACTCCCCTCCACCTCCACACCACCCCATACAGAGTACTTGTTACAAAGGATCAGTGACACCTCCCATGGCCACAGGCTCCAGAGGATTAACTAGACTACAGCACCATGTAGCAGCCCTCGCCTCTCGCTCTGCTCTCTATGCCCACAGCACAGGTATCATGGCTGGGTCTGTAGGTTGAGCTCACTGAATGTCGACTACAGGTGCTATTGGTCTACGGGAGAGTCTTGTTGTTGTGCTCAGCTCAAGACCAGGATACTGGAGACATTTTTAGCTCAGGGATTCTTGAAAGACAGGACAATCTAAAAAAAAATTGGTGTGTAATCATGGCATGGGGTTGTTTTAAATCATTTATGAAAGAGATTGGTGTGTAATCATGGCATGGGGTTGTTAAATGACAGACATGTATTTGTTTGAAATCTATTACTTGATGTCGTCATCTGAAATAAATTTTTTTTGGCAAAACACTATATATCGGCCTCAATCTTAGAGAAATAAGTAATATTGCTAGGTTTTACACAGTCAAATATAACAAATAGCCTACCTAAATTGTTTGTAAAGAAATGTACAAATTATTCTGAAAGTATTCAGACCCCTTGACTTTTTCCACATTTTGTTACGTTACAGCCTTATTCTAAAATTGATTAAAAAAATTGCAAATGTATTAAAAACTAAAATACATGAATACCTTATTTACATTAGTATTCAGAACTATGAGACTCGAAATTGAGCTCTGGTGCATCCTGTTTCCATTAATCATCCTTGAGATGTTTCTACAACTTGATTGGACATGATTTGGAAAGGCACACACCTGTCTATCTAAGGTCCCACTGTTGACAGTGCATGTCAGAGCAAAAACCAAGCCATGAGGTCGAAGGAATTGTCCATAGAGCTCCGAGACAGGATTGTGTCGAGGGTGCCAAAAAATGTCTGCAGCATTGAAGGTCCCCAAGAACACAGTGGCCTCCATCATTCTTAAATGGAAGAGGTTTTGTACCACCAAGACCCTTCCTAGAACTGAGCAATCAGGGGAGAAGGGCCTTGGTCAGGGAGGTGACCAAGAACCCGATGGTCACTCTGACAGAGCTCTAGTTCCTCTGTGGAGATGAGAGAAGCTTCCAGAAGGACAAACATCTCTGCAGCACTCCACCAATCAGGCCTTTATGGTAGAGTGGGCAGACGGAAGCCACTCCTCAGTAAAAGGCCCACTTGGAGTTTGCCAAAAGGCACCTAAGACTCTCAGACCATGAGAAACAAGAGTTTAAACCAAGATTAAACTCTTTGGCCTGAATGTGAAGCGTCATGTCTCGAGGATACCTGGCCCCATCCCTACAGTGAAGCATGGTGGTGGCAGCATCATGCTGTGGGGATGTTTTTCAGCGGCAGGGACTGGGAGACTAGTCAGGAATGAGGAAAAGATTAACGGAGCAAAGTACAGATAGATCCTTAGTTGCTTCATGAGTAAAACCTACTTAAAATAAACATACTTGAACTAAAATGAATATCCTTAATCTTATCTTAATCTGTTGTTTGATTAAATCTATCAAAAGTATAGAACTTTACCGACCATGAGTGGTCTTGTTGCACTACATGTAATGAGAGCATGAAGAAGGGGATCTTATGGTGTAGCTTGCCCTGCTCTTTCCTGATTCAGGAAAGTGTGATTCCAATTTGTTTGGAATCACAGTTTCAACTTTCAAGAATCCCTGAGCTATAAAATTGATATCTGAATTGAGCAGCATTTACTGAAGTGTCATTTGCTTTGTGAGTTGTATATTGTGTTGAGCAAACTATTGAATCCATGTGTTATGCATGACTGTACTACTTTCACAATGCAGTGAGTTTAACTTTAAGATGGTTGGCAGCTCTGTGGTAAATCTGCTCAGGGGAAGAATAACAATGTGACTGGGCCACATTGATTGAATGCTGCCTCTAATCTCAAGGCTACTTTTCCTTTGTTATTGTGTATCCAGTCAACTGCGATTACAGTTGACCCTAAACCTTTAACCTACAACTCCTCAGATTACAAATCTCAAGTGCAAACCAATTTCAGTCTTACAGTGTATCCATAGCTCATCATACAGCAAACATGCATCAGCGTGTTTGTATCGCCTTGCTAAGCCTGACTCATTGTGTTTTCCTTAAAACCTTTTGGCATAAATCAGTATTTTCTTCCCCTTTTTTTTTTAAACCTTTATTTAACTAGGCAAGTCAGTTAAGAACAAATTCTTATCTACAATGACGGCCTACCAAAAGGAAAAAGGCGTCCTGCAGGGATGGGGGCTGGGATTAAAAATATAGATAAATTAAATAAAAATATAGGACAAAACACATATCACGACAAAAGAGCCAACACTACATAAAGAGAGACCTAAGACAACAACATAGCATGGTAGCAATACATGACAACACAGCATGGTAGCAACACAACATGACAACAACATGGTAGCAACACAACATGGCAGAAACACAACAGGGTAGCAGCACAAAACAGGGTACAAACATTATTGGGCACAGACAACAGCACAAAAGGCAGGAAGGTAGAGACAACAATACATCATGAAAAGCAGCCATAACTGTCAGTAAGTGTCCATGATTGAGTCTTTGAATGAAGAGATTGAGATAAAACTGTCCAGAGTAGTCTTAAACAAATGTTTACACCTCACACACATGGTTATGGGCTAAAAAAAGAAGACACCTGTGCCATGTCAGATATAGAGTTCAAATGTATAAAATGTTGATTTTGCATCCCAGTATTACACTTTACATACATCACAGAAGACTGAAGTATAACAAAACCATATGTCATAGAAACACCAGATTTTCTGCAACAAAACAAAGAATAATTTGACCCCAGGAAAGGGCTACTGACACATAGATCATGAGGCCTTTGCAGCATGTCAAGGGAGGTCGTAGAACTCTGATCCCTTTTTACTGATGGCTCAGGGAGATAAAGCAGATGAGGTGAGGCTGATGGCTGGGGGCGGAACCTGGCTACCTCCATAAGCAGGCCAGCCTACTAAGCCGCTGGTTCCTGGAACATGCTGTCAGACACACACACTCCCTGTCACCATGAGCTCTTAGGATCCTACGGTACACAACAACACTCTATTTATAGTCCCCTGTACACCTCTAAAGAGAGACAACTACAGAGTGTGGGTAAACCTATTGTGGTCAAAGTCATTATACTCCCAGGATGGAACCTGGAAATGCATGAATATTGTTAATGGGATTAGAGGGATCTTTCCATAATGTCTTCAGGACATCCCTTATTAAACCTGTAACACCACTACCAAACACTGAATTAGACAGGTTTGATATGAACCAAACATTGCAAATTAGCTAGCCTGTTGGTGCTTTCCTTTTACAGATGTAGGAGAAGTTTGTAATTTTCACTTAGAAATTTCCGATTTGAATTTCGTTATGAAAAATGTATCATCCCCTACAAAAATGTCCAATAATTATAATCCACATAATAATTCACATGTCCTTTTGCACCAGGAATATTTTCCTGCTGTAGCAAACTGGCTAAAATTAAGATCCTACATCTGTGCATGCATCTAAGATACTGTATATAATCATATGGTGGGTTTTGCCGCTGTAGCATTTGATTGATTGATGCCAGCAAGCATTTGGCCTCCCTTGGAAGTAGATGGAGATCATTTGGATTTGTGGATTTGACTTAATTCTCTGTACAGGCCAATGATTAGGACAGTGATTCTGATCGAAACCATAAATTAATATGTTGTGCCACTGGCCTGAGATGATTGAAGTTCAATATGTAGCCTAGTAGGCTCACGTTAACTGGCAAACATTAGCTAACTTATCTGGTTCATTGTTGCCCATGCAAAGAAGTTAGGCTAGCAAGCATTTTAGCTAGGTAGGCTAACACAACAAAAACCAAAAGTGTACTCTATGACAGAGCCACAGACCGTTTTGCCAACATGAAAGAGAGGAGGATGGCATTGACATTCAACTAGTCTACAAGGGTGAATCAACATTCTGTTTTACTTTTGCGCACGCATGCACACATACACACACACACACACACACACACACACACACACAGACAAAAATCAGTACAACGGACAGCCACATGAAATTTAGCAACATTGATTGAACTAAATTGTTTTTGGTATCTTTAAGTTTGTTTTCAGTGTATTAAACTAACAGCCTTGTTGATTTGATGATGTTTAAGTGGAAATGTTGCTCCAGTTGTTTTTGTGCTGACTTGCCGTGGTTCTAAATCAGTAGTTGTTTAATAAACTGTCAAAAATATTAACTTCTTGACCATGCTGTAGGTGATATAACTGTTTGTTACATGCAATATTAGCTTTTTGGACTTCAACTGTATGGGTTATAGAGCAAACAACGCACTTATTACAACATAGGTTGTAATATGGCTTTTTTACTGGCTTGGCTTTCTCACAGATTTTACCCACGCACCACGACTGAACCCAACGCACAGTTTCTCTAGATATAAATCAAATCATTCATGAGAGTAATCAAGTCAAAAACGATGTGGGACGCTGGGCTCAATAGAGTTGTAGTTTTCATTAAGCAAATATTAAACCCAGTTCAGGGCAAAAACGTGGTAATTAACTACAATGACCACAATCCATTGCGCCTGTTTTTTCCTGCTCAACAGAGATGGATAAACTAACGCCTGTTATGTTCCAGGGACTATGTTAGGTTAGATACACACATACCGCATAGACCGTATGAGAGAGGAATGTAAACACCATAAGGAGGAGCGAGAGGGATAGAGACAGTTTGTGAAAGTATGCCTTCTCTACTTTGTAGAACTAGTAAAATGATTTCGTCAGACAGCTCTGTGGCATACGTAGGCAGGCTAGCCTAGCTCAATAGGATGGCTAAAGACAGTACGGTATGGGAGCACAGAGATAACGTTGTCTGGCTGGCTGGCTTCTACTGCCTGAGCAGAGATGAGATGATGACTTTAAGAAATTAAACGTTAAGTCATCAAATAAAATCGAAGTAATATACACAACTTAAATAGTTTATTTCCAATGTTTCTCTTGATGTCTACCCAATGTGGACCTGACAGAGACAATGGAATATTTTCAATGTTTTGTCAGTTGAATGTTTACTATTTTTGGCTTTGGAATTGCCATTAAAAAGCTCTAAATGTATTTTAATGTTTCATTATGCATTAAATGTAAAAACATTTTACAAAAAAACATGATTGTTTTTTAATAATCAAACCGAAACTGACTGACTTCAAAAAGCACTAATCACTCATCACTACTGCTGAGGCCAACACATTACTACAGAACGGTATTAAAAAGTACATTGTGTCTGTCAGATAGCAAACACAGGATTTTGGTTCAGATGGTCCCGTTTAGAAGCATCAGCAGAATCTGGTCTCCAGTTTGCGGTCTCTGTATTTACTGAGCGGATGTCAGGCTAGACTATGGAGTGGTAGGAGAGAACAGAGAAATACCGTACAGTGAAAATGAAGATGAGCAAATATTGCCAAAATCAATACACAATTTCTCTTGCCTGAAATATACGTAGACCTATTGCACTGTAATACAGCATATTGCTAAACATTTGTCATAAATGTATTTTTATTATCTGAGTACAATTAATTCACGATGTCCTTTATCTCAATCATAGTGGATTATAAGGCTTTAAGCATCAATAGTACATCCTCATGTCTATGAGTATCCTGCTGTATAATGTGCCGGAAAAAGGAAACAGTCTGAGTGACTTGACCTCTGGGCATTTTCAAACATTCTGCTCATCCTGCTGCATTGCCCCCCTCTAATGAATATTTAAAGTGATTACTAATGAGGAACTTATTTATGCCACGGCACTTCAGGCTTTTTTTAGCTGCTGCCGGCCTATAAATTCATGACGAAGTGTCATGTAGCGAGGTGAGGGAACAAGGCGCAGAGCAGGAGTTGCAAGTAGACATGTTTATTTAGTCAAAAAAACAATACCAAAGACGGCAGCATGAACTGGTGTGTTCAAACGGAACTCACACACAAGAAAGCACAATGTAGGTGGCCACACACTGAACTTAAATGGAATCCCCAATTAGAGACAACGCTAGACAGCTTCCTCTAATTGGGGATCAACAAGACTACACATAGAGTTCACTTGAACTCTCATGTCAGGTCCTGACTGTGGCCTCTCGACTCCCATAGAGAAGTCAAGAGGCCTGCCTTCAGTCAGGACCTGACACACAGAACCCATGGGTTGCTTTGACACAGTCTATCTGTGAAAAATGATGGGGTGAGGGGAAATGTTTTGTGTGATCAATAAATACTTCTCCAAACAGTGTTCTGAATACAAAATGAGGATTGTATTGAAGACTGAAATTGTGTGAGAGAGAAAAAACAGGTGATGGAAGTGCTTAGCTCATTGTGTTTTGCTCTGAACAAGTAACTAACCACTGGGCAAAAACTGGTTGAATCAACGTTGTTTCCACGTAATTAAATAATAATCTTTGTGATGACGTTGAATCAACATGGAAAACTGATTGGATTTGAAAAAAGTAATCAACGTAAGGGAATTTTTTCTTGTTTTTCACCTAACTTTGAACCTAAATCCAATGACATGGTGAAATGTTTTGTTGAATTCTTGTTGAATTTAGGTTAGTTGACAAATCAACCAAATGTAAATCAAAACTAGACGTTGAACTGATGTCTGTGCCTATTGGATACTGTAACTTTATTCATAACTTTATTCATACGTATACAATTCATTTGAACTTCAGCATTGTACATCATTTCAATTGCTTATTGTTATTTTCTCCTGAATATTCAACAGTAACCTCCATTCCTCCCATCCCTTCTCTCTTTTGGCTCCCTACGCTACCACATAAAAAATATCAGTACTCTATAACTGCACTCTCCCAAATGAACAGGAAGACTCGGCACACCACTTTCCCCCTCTTGTGGCTCAGTGGTTGTTGATGCTGAGGTCTAATATTCACATTCCACACCGTATACTGAGCACTTTCCAAATAACAAAATAAGTACTGACGCTTAATGGTCACAGCATGCATCTGTAATTATGTAATTATTTTTTCTTAGCTTGAGTTGTAGCAAGCCCGTGTACACCCCACATCAGTCAGCGGGTGGTGGAGAGGCATTTCAGCATGTCATGGCAGCCCTGTGGTGAGAAGGTATTTATAGCTGACATTGCTACTGAACACTGGGCGTTACATAAGGACACGGCAATACAACAGCAATGCCATTAAACCACAGAGAAACTGACTGGCCAATGTGGCCCTGCAGCAGGGAGGAGATAGTCAGAGATAGAGAGAGGGGGATAGTGGTAGGCAATCTGTAAACTCTCACTTCCTTGTCTTTTATCTATTCTTGTTTAGGTTTTAAGTCCCTTTGGCCTCTCCTTGTACATAATCATCCCTGTGCATACCCTCTTCTTCACAAACAAACAGCATATCTGATGGATGCACAAGGAGGTTCTGGGTTGTGTAGTTTTCACAATTGAATGAATACCTTTCCTCCCTGAGAGTTTCTCTGCTTTGCCGTACACTACACTGCTTTATATCTACAGCCTAGGCTGTCCGCAAAGGCTAGCTGCCCATTATGCTTCTATGCAGCTCACGGTTGTAACCTCAGTGGCTTAAACGGTCTTGAATCGGATATCTCTCTGTGAGCAGTTGTCAGGCTCTGGCCATAGAGAAGCCTATTTGCTTCTCTATGTAGCTATGGTCAGAGTCTGACAGTGTCTTTCTTTCTGTGTGGGTTTTGGTTTGGATCCCTAATTAGAGGCAGCTGCACCGCATTGTCTCTAATTAGGGATCCTATATATGTTTGTCTGTCCGTCACTCTGGTGTGGGTCGTTGTCGATGTATTTCGCAGTCACAGTGAAAGTAAGTGTGCTTTTGGTTACGTTTAAAATATCGTGTTTTGTTTTAACGTAACGTTTGTAATTCGTGTTTTGGTTTCGTTTAGTAGTTCGTCATTTTTGTGTTTGTTATACATAGTATACTTTCTGAGCTATACATAGTATAAATAAAGAAAATATGTCAAACTACTATAATCCCTGCGCTGCGTCTTGGTCTGTCTCTGCACCCGCCTGTGACAGCAGTGCCATACAGTACTACACTGAACAAAAATATAAAGTGTTGGACCCATGTTTCATGAGCTGAAATAAAATATAAAAGCTTATTACTCTCAAAATGTTGTGTACACATTTGTTTACATCCCTGTCAGTGAGTATTTCTCCTTTGCCAAGATAATCCATCCACCTGACAGGTGTGGCAAATCAAGAAGCTGATTAAACAGCATGATCATTGCACAGATGCACCTTGTGCTGGGGACAATAAAATGGCACTCTAAAATGTGCTCCAATGTTTCAGAGGAAACACCATACAACTGGCGACGTGTCAGCGTGCATGCGCCCGCCACAGGAGTCGCTAGAGTCCGATGGGACAAGGACATCCCGGCCAGCCAAACCCTCCCCTAACCTGGACGACGCTGGGCCAATTGTGCGCCGCCTCATGGGTGTGCCGGTCGTGGCGACACAACCCAGGATCGAACCCAGGTCTGTAGTGACGCCGCAAGCACTGCGATGCAGTGCCTTAGACCACTGCGCCACTCTGGAGGCCCCCTGATGTCTCAAGTTTTGAGGGGGCATGCTAATTTAATTTCTCTACCATAAGCTGCCTCCAACGTCGTTTTAGAGAATTTGGCAGTATGTCCAACTGGCTTCACAAACGCAGACCACGTCAAACCACTCCAGCCCAGGACCTCCACATCCGGCTTCTCATCTGCGGGATCGTCTGAGGCCAGCCACCTGGACAGCTGATGAAACTGAGGAGTATTTCTGTTTGTAATAAAGCCCTTTTCTGGGGAAAAACTAATTCTGATTCTGATTGGCTGGGCCTGGCTCCCCATGGCTGCACCCCTGCCTAGTCATGTGAAATCCATAGATTAGGTCCTAATACATTTATTTCAATTGACTGATTTCCTTCTATGAACTGGAATTCAGTAAAATCGTAGAAATTGTTGCATGTTGCGTTCATTTTTGTTCATTATACATGTACTTGTTTGAGTTTTAATCATTCAGTAATAATCAAAATACACTCTGCGTCACCTATCTGCAGATTAGGGGATTATGTAAGAGTAATTACCATAGTGAAGTGGCAGGAGAGCCATGGGTCCACTCCACTCCTCAGAATGGAATAGGCTATTTTCTTTGTGAATTACCCAGACTTAAAGGACCTCTTTCAGATGAAAATATTTGGTCCATAAATGTAATTTGTACAAAAGTACTTCCCTGAGAGATTCAGTTGGAGGGAGAGGGGCTCTTGACGATCAAAGCAGCAATCCAAGGTAATGTTTTGAGCAGGAAATGGTGGGAATAGTCGTGATGTGTTGAGTGCAGGGTTGTTGGTAACTGCCTGGCAGATTTATTTTAGACTAGCTTCATCTCTCCATTATGGGCAATAAACAAATGACACAAATAAAATGTTGGAGCAGTGTAATTAAAGGCCTGATAGCGGTAAAACAGATAGTGACAGAGTAATTACTGGCCCCATGCTGGAGGGATTAGTTGGTTCACTAACACTTTATTTCAATGATCTGTCATAATGCCTACTTAAGGTTGTCATAAACATGACTTAGAGCTTGACATAACATGTGATGATGGATTATAACATCATATCATCACATTGCCAGTAGCCCTCAATATAAAGACTTAGCAGTGTTATAGCAACATGGCAGGCAGTTTATGTCATTTAGCAACATGTATAATAATTAGGTACATATTCTCATCTGTAATAACAAGTCATTATGACATTGACATTATTTTAATAAAACTATGCCAATGGTTGATATTATTTCATTTCATTTAACTTTTTAAAGTCTTTACAGTACCCACAGTGTGTGAGCAGGCATCAGTGCAGCCTTCTTCTCCCATCTCTGCTCTGCCAGTTTTAGTAGATGTCTGCTAATCGACCAGAGCAGAAAATCCCCAGCGATAATACCAGGATCAATAGCACTCACTGTTCTTTTATGATAGCTAGAGTATGGCCTGGATCTGTCACATGCTATTATGTCAATGTTCACGCCATACATTCATGCTCACATACAGTATATGCATTTTCACACACACACACAAACTCATGCACACACACACACACACACACACACACACACACACACACACACACACACACACACACACACACACACACACACACACACACACACATTCACACACACATATGCACACACACTTTCACACACACATATGCACACAGACACACACACACATTCACACACACATATGCACACACACACACACACACACACATTCACACACACACATATGCACACAGACACACACACACACATTCACACACACGTGCACACACCAGACACAGTTTCATACTTCTAGTACAAACTCTATGGGATTAGTCACACTAGTTTGTCCTAGCTAAGTGTTCTACATCAATTTCAAACATTTATGACTGCTTATAACATATAATGCACTACTAAGTTCACCATAAGCACAAACATGCACTCATAATGCATCATAACCAAACACAGTTTGGGAAAAGTCAAGTAAAAAACTGGAAAGATATCTTCTAAAAGCAATGTACTGGCCTCTGAGGTCCCGAGGGCAGAATGTTGCATAAAACTAGCTGGATTTATTTCCACATACTTTGTACTGAACATCTAACTGCATAATGAATGCATCGTATTTCACTTCTCTGTGAATCCATGGGAATTTTACCTGGGTTTCAACATGACAAATACGTCTAACAGATGGACTGTGTAAAATACCAGAGTATCCATTAGCAAGGCCAAGTGTGACTTAGAATGTCCAGAGCAACAGCAGAGTGATAATGTAATGAAACAGTCTGTTTTCACACTGTCTAATTGTCCGCCCCTGTCCATGGTGAGAAAAGCCACCATAGAAACAAAACAACATCTGAGGACATTTCGTATCTCTTTGTTGCCCTTTTATTTGTCCTTACCTAAAGCACAAATTATACAAACATATTTGAGCCAATGGGTATTCAATCCCAGTATAACTCATGTATACTTTATATATAGCTGGTCATCTTCCCACTCCAGTGTTGGCTGTGTAGCCGGAGAGCACTGAGTGCAGTTGTGTGCTCTTGATGGATGACGTGGGGCTATTTTCACCTTCCGTCCTGCTCTCTGAACCTGAAAATGGTGAGTGACTTCTGGAAACATTGCTTCTGACTGGCCCGACTAGTCGGGGGATGGGTTGGGCTGTTCTAAAGGGAATTAGTAGAGGTTCTACGCCAACATGTTATGTCTACCACCATGCTCTTGGCCCTGGGCCATTTTTAGAGTAATTAAGATCCAGTCAACTAAAAAGGGTGCTGTAGTCTGAAGGTCTGACAGCAGCTATATTGTAGACTGCTATGCCATGGTTGTCCGCTGTAGCCACTGAGTTAGAAGGAGAACAGTAGGCAGTACAACAGGCTAATGAAAGGGAGCCCTGAGCATTGGATCAGACAGACAGAGGCGGTTGTGTAATCCACTAAAGCTAAGGCTAAAAATAATTGGTGATAACAGATGCAGCAAAGTTCCTCTCGGTCCAGTTATCATGCAGTGTAAATTCTCTGCATGACTTAGAGACGCTCTGTTTCATTGCTCCAGGGATGCCATCAGAAAGCGAGAGAGCGACCCTGCACCAGCTGTAAATAGTGCACTTTGGCTCTGAATTATAACCCATGTCCTGTGGTCATATTTTGCTCCCGGGTGTCCTGTCCTCTCCGGTGACTATCATGTGATTCTTTAGTCATCACTGTTCAACAGTCAGACTTGCTTTGCTGCTGCAAATGTTTCCTAGCAGCATATTCTGTCACGCACTATTAATATGCAATTTTATGTAAACCCAGAGACATCATCATATTAAGAGAGAGAGAGAGAGAGAGAGAGAGAAAATCAGCCGCATTGTAATTGCAGATTAGGCCCCATAAATTTCCTCTGTTATCTGCAGTGCTCCTGGTCGACTTTTGCCTGTTTCCAATGCTCTATAAATAGCCTTGCTGAGCACACAGCTCAGCTCAACTCTGCTGCTGACACTGCCAGGGACATACAGGCTCTTTAAGCTTTCTCTCTCTTTCTTTCTCTCTCCTCCTCCCCCACTCTAATTTACAATAAATCCAGAATGTCAGCCAAGGCTTTCATCTCCACCCAGTGAAAAAGGGACTGTTGTGATAGCTGCACTACATTGTACACTTTGAGATCAGGATATCAGATAGCACTCTATACCGCAGTTATCAATGTACCTCACATGAGTATAACATGAAAACAACTGTGTTTGAAGAACTCAGTCCGTTCAGTCCATCTCTCTTCAAGCCATTGTTAAGTTACTGTCTAATGTACAGTATTGGTAAATAATTGTTTCATCATGATTATGTTCCTACTCCAAGGTAAAGACTAAAGTGCATCTTGTTTTTCCTGATTCACTGTTTACGTTTACACTAAACATTCAGTAGGGTTCATGAGTTAACCGCACAAAACAACAAGGCATCTTGGCTAGGTTTTGGGCAATAGAGAGAGCTGGAGTCTGAGCTTGCCAAGAAGGACTGTAACTTAATTTACCAAATACATTTTTCCAGTATAGGTCAACCCTATTGAATGCCAGTCCTGAAGATAAAATCATATTAATCCAGTTAGTCAATATCCGACTATGTTACTATTGAAGTGTGGTTTTGGATATCCATTAGAGAAGGGGTTAAAGAGCATAGAGTGATGTTGAGGTATTCAATGCATTTAGGTCAGTGTGTGGAATAATTATATGGACTCAACTGCAGAGGAATATTCGGTTTGGGGATTAGTCTCTGTCTGTCTATCTGTTTGTCCCATCCTAACAAACAGGCTAGGTTTGTAGCAGGCTTTATTTCTGGTCTGGCACCACCAGGCTCTCAGGCAGCAGTCTGTTTTGTGGGTTTAATCAGAGAAACTTGCCGTAGATGGTGGGTTAGAGAGGATCACTGTTGACATGTGACAGGGTGCAGTGATGTGTCCCTTCCTTCCCCCAGGGCAGGGAGCTTCTGTTCCCATAGAAACATGGGAATAAATCTGAACTAAGAAGCACCATGGGAACCAGGTGTGTCTGTCGGCTTTGTTCTCCTCAAAATGTAACGTGCAATATTCAAATGGAGATATTCAGTGCTGTACTGTGGTTTATATGGACGTAGACTTTTGTACTTCAAGATGGTGTTTTCTATTAGATAGTGATTCATTTCTGCCAAGGTCTGGATTCATTTAGGAGTAAATTATGTAATTTCTTGTGACGTTGTATTTCAAATCTCTGGCCATCATTGTTCATATTGCATATCAAAGTAATATGGGTCAGTTGTAACAGCTTAATAACTAAAATTAGAAACCACTTAGAAAGCCGTTATTAAATGTGCTAATGCTTGGTTTACAGGCCTAGAAGTTTCGTTTAAATCCATCAATTATTTGGATTTGTAACTTTCTCACTCATCATTATTCATGATTCATTCAGGATTATCCGTAATCATGGTAGAACTGTTTAGAAACATATTGTATTCTACTCCAAAATGACACAATACATTATTTACCATTAATTTCTATTATGCACAAAATAATCTAAAACACAACCAAAACAAACCGCAAAGGCCTCCAACAAGTTTGTACAGTCACAAGCTTAATGTAGTCATTGCTACTTTGATACAGATATACGCAATATATACAAAAGTATGTGGATACCCCTTCAAATGAGTGGATTCGGCTATTTTAGCCACACCCATTGCTGACAGGTGAATAAAATCAAGCACACAGCCATGCAATCTCCATAGACAAACATTGGCAGTAAAATGGCCTTATTTAAGAGCTCAGTGACTTTCAATGTGGCACCGTCATAGGATGCCACCTTTCCAACAAGTCAGTTTGTCAAATTGCCCTGTAAGTGCTGTTATTGTGAAGTGGAAATGCCTAGGAGCAACAACGGCTCAGCAGCGGAGTAGTAGGCCACACAAGCTCACAGAACAAGACCGCCGAGTGCTGAAGCGCGTAGCGCATACAAATCGTCTGTCCTCGGTTGAAACACTCACTACCGAGTTTCAAACTGCCTCTGGAAGCAACATCAGCACAAGAAATGTTCGTAGGGAGCTTCATGAAATGGGTTTCCATGGCTGAGCAGCCGCACACAAGCCTAAGTTCACCATGCGCAATGCCAAGCATCAGCTGGAGTAGTGTAAAGATCGCCGCCGGACTCTGGAGCAGTGGAAACGTGTTCTCTGGAGTGATGGATTATGCTTCACCATCTGGCAGTCTGATAGACAAATCTGGGTTTGGCGGATGACAGGAGAACGCTACCTGCCTGAATGCATAGTGCCAACTGTAAAGTTTGGTGGAGGAGGAATAATGGTCTGGGTTTTTTTTCATGGTTTGAGCTAGGCCATTTAGTTCCTGTGAAGGGAAATCTTAACGCAAAGGCATACAATGACATTTGAGACGATTCTGTGCTTCCAACTTTGTGGCAACAATTTGGAGAAGGTCCATTCCTGTTTCACCATGACAATGACCCTGTGCACAAAGCAAGGTCCATACAGAAATAGTTTGTCGGGATCAGTGTGGAAGAACTTGACTTGCCTGCACAGAGACCTGAACCCCATCGACCCCATTGAACACCTTTAGGATGAATTGCATCGCCGACTGTGAGCCAGGCCTAATCGCCCAACATCAGTGCTGGACCACACTAATGCACTTGTGGCTGAATGGAAGCAAGTCCCCGCAGCAATGTTCCAACATCTAGTGGAAAGCCTACTCAAAAGACTATAGGCTGTTATAGCAGCAAAGGGGCGACAAACTCTATATTAACACCCATGATTTTGGAATGAGATGTTCGATGAGCAGGTGTCCAAATACTTTTTGTCATGTAGTGCAAGTGAATTTGTCTCAATACTTTTGGTCCCCTAAAATGGGGGGCTATGTACAAAATGTGCTGTGATTTCTAAATGGTTCACCCGATATGGATGAACATACCCTCAAATTATAGCTGATAGTCTGCACTTTAACCGCATAGTCATTATACAGAGCCAGATCAACAACAACAAAATGTACTGTCCCAATACTTTTGGAGCGCACTGTATATAATTTTATCAGTAAGATGGCATCTTTTAATTGGTACATAATACAGATGTTGGATCTTAATTTTATCACCCTGTTGCAGGAGAACTTGTAAAACCTGTAGTGTATTTTAGCTTTAAAAAGTCTTCTTTGAGCTTTTTAAAAGTTTGTCATTTCCACTTTTAAATTTCAGACTTGATTTTCAAAATGTCCATTAACATGTAGGTCATTAGCCTAATCATCCAAGAATGCTGGTTCAAGCCCCGCTAAGGATGACCCAGTATTTTTTATCCAGGAACTGGGCACCCAGAATCCCAGGTCCCAAATGGCCGCAGGCCCGAAAGCCTGACCGACCTAGAGGTCACCTGTCTTTATGGGGTGAGAACCGGGTGTGTAGGACCCAGCACCCTCAAAATAGTCTCTTTCCTAATATCTGCACACAGGATTATTTTCCTGTTGTAGCAAACTGGCTCAAATTAAGATCCTACATCTGTGTAGTATTTTCTCACAAGATTCAGATTATTATAGGCTCCAATGTGGGGGGTTCGTTGTAACACTACCTAAAACCTTATATGGTATTTAGGCACATTCACATAATGATTTACATTTTACTTCTTTACATCAAGTTTAGTGGAACAACTAAGATAACGCCTTAGAAAAATTCATACTTTTGAATGCTAATATAAAATAGGCTATATATGACATGCTTAAAATATAAAATGGAAATACATGTATTTTCATTCAAATATCAGATTAATTACCCAAAATTGGGTCATTTGTATCATTTAACTTCCGCCA
This sequence comes from Thymallus thymallus, assembly GCA_023634145.1. Classification (NCBI taxonomy): domain Eukaryota; kingdom Metazoa; phylum Chordata; class Actinopteri; order Salmoniformes; family Salmonidae; genus Thymallus; species Thymallus thymallus. The sequence goes on along the minus strand of CM042393.1, from coordinate 14,048,070 downwards.
TTTTGGGTTGAATTGTAAACGACTGGTATGTCCTAGAAACATAGTGTGTAATGGTAGCTGAAATATGTATCTTCTTTGTATAAAAATATTATTATTCTAACTCAAATAATTTGTTCATAATAAGAAAAAGACTAAAAGTGTTACTATGTTCCCCGGTCTCCCCTGCTATGAATACAGAGGGGTATTTTGTGTCTACAGTTAGCCGCAAACTGTATCCTAGATGTTAAAGATATGATTTATTAGAAGAACACAGAAGGCAGACCTGCAGGACCCAGTGGAGATCCAGTATTGGGATTTATGCTGCTTCACACCAACAATAGAGAGGAGAATCCATTCACAAATTCCCTTTGATTAGAAAGGGCAAAGGGGAGAGAGAGAGCGCATTGGATGATTTGATATTTACAAAATGTCAGCACAAATGGTAGGGGGGACAGAGATCATCCTAATGTTGCTTATCAGAAATCAATGGATACAAAATTACCATGTTCAGAGCCTTACGTCCATAAGTGAGAACATAAAAACACATGAATCTACAGGAGTGTATTATTTTATTGTGCTTTGACTCCAGACTAAGCCAGCAAAGCAATTTGATGTAGAAAATACAAGTATGTTTCAATACAGTTCATAAGGTCTAACCACTGGATAAAAGGAAAGCTGAATCCAAGGTTGTAATGCAAAACAGCTCTGGGTTGGTTGTGTTTTCAGCTCACACTTTTGTCTTTAGAATCTACAAAAGCTATGAGATAATTGGCTTTTCGCCATTATGTTAGTTACAGCTTCAACTTAATCTTAAAAAATTATCTTAATTATACCAAAATGAATTGCTATTTTAATCTGCCATATTATCCATAAAGGATGCTCAGAAAGGAAATAGCATACAGTAGGAAAGCTTTATAAATCCACCTATTGCTACAGTATATTTTCTCCTTTCCCCTGACTTCTACCCATGGTGTCCTGGCATCCTGTTACAATTATTGATCTCTGGTGCATTTGGTATTGATTTCCTGCTTTGCTTTGCAGAAGCTGACAGAGGATGCATTGACCTCAACACCAAGGTCACCTAACACTCCTCCTCCTTGTGCTGTTCCTGAGGAGAGGAGTGCTGCCATTTTGACACGCTGATGCACAGGAAGGCTTAAAGTGACACATCCCCACAGGGTTTACAGGTTGAAACTATCACAAGGTACTGAATATAAATTAAGTAATATGTAGAAGTTAGGGTTAGGGAAATGGCTAGGGTTAGAGTTGAGTTGGGGTGTAGACATGAAGTTAGAGTTCAAATCAAATAAAATCACATTTTATTGGTCACGTGTTTAGCAGATGTTATTGCGGGTGTAGTGAAATGCTTGTTAGGGTTGGGGTTAGAATTAGAGTTGGGGTTAGAATTATGGCTAGGGTGTGGGTTAGGGTTAGGGTTGGGTTGTGGTTGAATCAAGGGTTATTTTGATAAATTATGAGAGCACAATATCAATTGGAGTGCAATACCATGAGAGCAGGATTATGTCAATAAGACATTAACATTGATGCCAGTTGAAACAAACAATATTTGCATGTCTGTATATTGTCTCACACCCCTTCAAATAAAACATCTCCAAAGCAAATATGAAGATGTGAATAACTTGTCTACCCTCCTAAACCACATGTTGTTATTCTTGGTGCTTTTCCTTAGTTTACATCTTTCATCATTTGCTTGTTGATAATTTATACCACTTCTACCTTGATAAAACAAACCACAGCTTCTGCTTACTCTGTAGACAGTATACACAGAAACCATAATCATCTTGTCATGCAGACTCCAATGAATTTGAGACTAGTCTGTTAGTTTAGTCCATTAACCCAAAATGGATGTCATTGTCTGTCTCCCCTGTCATCTGCCCAGTCCCCTCAGCCTTTATTAGGAATCCTAAGGACTGTAGGGGAATTACCTTTCCAGGAAGGTGCACATAGCATGCTATTCCACATAGCATGCTATTCCACATAGCATGCTATTCCACATGGATTATTACATCAACACTGGCAATTATGGAATTCAACTTCACGTCTGTGAAGGATCTGAGTCCAATGAAGTGGAAATCTTGAAACATTAAAAGGGAGAATGACATTTACGACATGGGCTGTGACATACATACTGTGTATCAACATTAACAAAATCCTACAATATACACACTGGTATGATTAATGTTGACGTGTTCCAAAGACCTCTCATTATCAGTATATTCCCCAAACTGGGTCACTTGTCAAGGGTTTGTGGATGGAAATGTTTCCGTGCTCTCACTCTTGGAAGAAGAAATTGACTGAGGCAGAATGTAATGCCAGGAGTAGTTTGAGTGTGGGGTGAGCTCACCCTGATTCGTTATCTCAGGTGGCTTGTTAGTTTTTGGCTTATATTCTTCTCACTACGTTATGTCTGCACAAGTATGACAGAATCCACATTCAACCAAAAAAGTATAGACATCTTTTTCGGAAAGAGGTCAGCAGAGTGCACACATTTTATCAAGTTGATCAGTAAGTCTCAGTTGAAATGGGGGAATTTTTCTAACATGATATGGAAAACATCTCAAGCTCTATGGCTTCCCGTAATCAAAACGACACAGTTAAAGGGAAATGTCTTTCCCTTTGTGTGTATGTGAGAGAGATGTGTGGATGTTCATGGTGACAAATACTGTGTCTGATGTTAAATTAATTGTGTTAAAGATACTCAAAAAATGGGCCTCCCCATGTCATTTAAGCTTGAACAGTACTTCATTATGTACCACAACAATGCTACAAATTAATGTGAGGTAATTTATCAATCTTAATTTGTCTTTGCATTTCATAAGGGGAGCCAACGTCACTAAGGACAAACAATATTTCAGGGAAAATTAAGCAAGAACATTATAATATCCAAATACATCATTTACATGAAGTGCTTATCTCAATGTTGATAATATTTCTGTATTTTAAATACTGAACATATTATGTCACTATTTTAAGTAGTATTTAAAACATAAGAAAACCATTTCACTCTAAGCATAATATTCTATGCAGTAGTTAGTGGCATTGAATCTCCTTGTGTGAGATGTTGTGAATATCCTGGAGAATGTGGAGGGCAGAGATTGATATGAAGCCTCTAAAGGTTAATCACCTCTCTGCTAATTCTGCAGCATATCTAATTAAACATCTGGCATTTCTCTTTCTCCAACATGAGCCAATTATCCCGTTACTAATGTATTATCAGCCCTGTGGGTCTGCTGGGTCACTGAAATATCAGCCTGAGTGATAGGACTGCCTGCTGAAAGGTAATGGTGCTCTGAACTCGAGAAGAATTGGGACCTTCACTCAGTGGCCAGTTCACGAAAATGGTTTGCTCCTACAGACAGTAAGCCACGTGGCCGTGGCTTGCTATATAAAGCAGGCAGATGGGTATCGAGGCATTCAGTTACTGTTCGATTGAATGTTACAATAGGCAAAACGAGTGACCTAAGCAACTTTGAGCGTGGTATGATCGTCGGTTCCAGTATCTAAAAAATGGCTGGCCTCCTGGGCTTTTCACACACCACAATGTAGTGTTTGAGAGTTAAGTAGTATGTTATTAGGTACACCTGGTTAAAATGGTATGTACATGTTCAGTGCGTGATATTGGAGATATGTATCTGATTGAGAATGGTGCTACAAACAAAAACATCCAGTTAGTCCTGTGGGCGAAAACAGCATGTTGATGAGAGGTCGAAGGAGAACGGCAAGAATTGTGCAAGCTAACAGGCGGGCCATAAACAGGAAAATAATGGCGCAGTATAACATTGGTGTGCAGTATGCCATTTCGGAATGCACAACTCATCGGTCCTTGTCACGGATGGGCTATTGCAGCAGATGACCAAACCAGGTTCCACTCCTATCAGCTAAAAACAAGAAGAAGCGGGTCCAGTGGGCAGGCGATCACCAACACTGGACAATTGAGGTGCTGATGGCAGAGTCCGGATTTGGAGAAAGCAACATGAGTCCATGGCCCCATCCTGCCTGGTGTCAACAGTACAGGCTGGTGGTGGTGCCACACGTTAGGTCCTTTGATAACAATTGAGCAATGTGTCCATGCCCGAAAGAATTCAGGCTGTTCTGGAGGCAAAAGGGGTCCGACCCTGTACTAGATGGGTATACCTAATAAACTGGCCACTGAGTGTATCTGCTTATTATGTCAGAAGACTGTGGTGTTCAAGTAGAATGGTTGGACAGTTTATATAGAATCACTTTCTCTCTGACCCCAAGACATCCGAGTGGAGGCAAAACAATACATAGCCAGGGGGTAATTGTCAAGGCTAAATGACAAATTGAGACAAATTGAGAGTTTAGAGTAGCACATTTGAGGACAGTGTAGAGAGGTTAACACATGAGTAAGATAATGGTTTAGCTGCAAAGTTGTTTTAGTGTCACGTCCACCCACCAAATATGTTTTTCTTGCTTAGGTCCCATTTTTTTCCCACAGAAGTGACTATGCTGACAGATGTTTAATGTAAAAGTGTTTAGAAAGGCTCCATCCCACGGTAGTGATTTTACTGCAGGTAATATTTGTGAGTGGGCTCACTGGGAGACATAAAATGGGCTGATTCTAATTCCTCTCCACGTTAACTAGAACCAAGCCTTCATTAATTTCCTCCATGAATGGAATGACTTCCCAGTGGAGGAAATGTGAATAAACTGTGTACCTGTCATCAAGCTTGGTCAAATAAGCTGGATTTATACCTTGAAGTGTCTCTGTGCCTTTTCCCCTGATGTTCTCATAATGTTTCAATGCTGCTTAGTAGATTCTCAGAGCAATTTATTTCAAAGGTGTACCATGAAAATCTTAAAACTTTTAAATAATATAAAGTAGACATGGATAATTTACTCTGAGATTGAATTTAGTTTCATTTTAGAAAATTTAAAACAAAGAACATGAACCTTCATCCGTGTTCTGTGATATTATGTACATTTAACATTGTATATGTTACATTTCAGGCTGCTCTCAAAATGTTTTCTCAAATTACATTTGCTTTTTGACTCTTTTTGTGCATGGTTAGTTTTCAAGGTAATAGTTCTATAGTATTTATAGCTAGATTACTCCTAACCTTAATCCTAACCGTAACACCTAAAATGCTATCTGTACATTTGAAAAAATAAAAATATGGCAAATTGTAATTGCATGAGAAGAAAAATAATGTAATTGCATGTTAAAAGGTTTGTGTGAAAATGCCATGCTTTTCTAAATGTACAGTACATTTTAAAAAGGCTTGATAGAACATAGCAACACAGACACAAGGCACACTCATTCCTATTGTCAGACTAAAGCTTTTCTCCTTACAATTTCTTGGTTCTCTCTATATGAATTAATACTTGACCACTCTAAAGTGATGCTGCTTGTCACACTTGCCTCAGTCATACATAGAAATGGAATGGGAATATACTGCACTATTTTACTTATTTATCTAAAGAGGAATTACTGGCTGGGTTTACAGAGCCCTATACAAGTCCTGTGAGACGGAGTGGCCGATGATAACCCTGTCACCACCAACCCCTTCTTCACTCAGCAATTCATTGTTAAACCAAGCACAAAAGCCTCATTTCATTTTTCACCCTGCTCCCCTCCCCCTGTGATTGTTGATTGTCTAGCTCCCTCTCTGCCTGCCAGCCCAGTGCAGGGAGAGAGCATCTATAACCACATGGATCAACAAAACAATCTGTCTGGAATACACAAACACACACACAAACACAACATACACACACACTGCAGAATTCTTAGCGTGCTATATTGCTATAGCTGTCTTGTTGGGCAGTCGTTGCAAATGCTCGTTACCTCATGAGCATTAACCATAGCCCAAAGCATTGTGGTGTTTTTTAGTTCTGTGTTATGTAATGTGTTATTTTTAATATTAAGCTGTGTTTAACAATTGTGTCTGTTGTCTGTCTCCAAGACTAAAGTGGATCTCATATAAAAATGCTACTCCAGCCTAGACACCTCAAACTAAATGAGCTACAGTAGCACATCAAATATAGAAGTGGGAGTGAGAGTGGGAGTGTGAAATCCTCCAGCAGGTGCATGGCGTAAGTCATTCCAGGAAAATAACAGTTGTGTGATGTGGAAATGTAGCAGCCTTTGCGGCTGTATGGGGAGACGGATAGGGACCTCAGGATGTTCTTGCTGTGAGTGCCGAACACCTGCCTTGGGTTAAATGAGTTTACTTTTTCAATTAGTAGTTTTAGTCATTTTAATGTCACAAGCACAAATACAGTGAAATGCCTTTCTTGCCCTAAACCCAACAATGCACTAATCAATATCAATGTAGTACTAAAAATAACAAAAGGAGTGATGCAGCCAGTCAGTATGCTCTCAATGGTGCAGCCGTAGAACATTTTGAGGATTTGAGGACCCATGCCAAACCTTTTCAACTTCCTGAGGGGGAAGGGGTGCTGTCGGGACTTCTTCACGACTATGCGTGTGTGTTTTGGACCATTTTAAGTCCTTAGTGATTTGGACACAGAGGAACTTGAAGCTCTCAACCCACTCCACTGCAGCACAGTCCCTGTGGAGCCCCCATGTTGAGGGTCAGCGAAGCGTAGGTGTTGTTGCATACCCTCACCACCTGGGGTTAGCTCGTCAGGAAGTCCAGGATCCAGTTGCAGAGGGAAGTGTTCAGGTCCAGGGTCCTAAGCTTGGTGACGAACTTGAAGGGGACAATGATGTTGAACACTGTGCTGTAGTTAATGAACAGCATTCTCACATAGGTATTGCCAGGGGAGTGTGGAGTGGAAATTAGTTTGTGTCGTCTATGGATCTGTTTGGGCGGTACGCAAATTGTAGTGGGTCTAGGTTGTCTGGGATTATGGAGTTGATGTGTGCCATAACCAGCCTTTCAAAGCACTTAATGATTACATATGTGAATGCTACAGGACAGTAGTCATTGTGGCATGAATTCTTAGAGTACTTAGAAACAGGAATGATGGTGGTCAGCTTCCAATACACATTGCCTGTGAGCATCAGAGGTGAACCAGTTGCATACACAGCTCAAGCAACTGACACTCCATTGAGTCAAAAAAACTTCTGGTTCCAGGAGGACCATGAGCTGTTGCCATCGATAAGTTGTCAGATTCACCATTTTCACCTTGAATAGAAGTAGAGGGACTTTTGTCAGAGGTTGCTTGTTGTGAGCGCTGAGGGAACTTTATGCACTTGGCCAGATGATTTTGCATCTTTGTTGCATTCTTCACATATGATTTGGCACAGTATTTGCAAATGTACACAGCTTTTCCTACATTAGCTACAGTGAAATGTCTCCACATATCAGATAGTGCCCGTGGCATTTTCCTATAAAGACTCTAATTTTGTATTTTTTTAAAACCAAATACAATTCCATGTACAGATAAATAGTTAAACAGTTAGATTAAACAACTCCTTTGTAAGATAAATATTTTAAAATGAAACATGTATGGAAACAGGTGAATTAGCACTCCTCAGTTAGCAGGCTCAAGCAAGCTAAAACCTACATGGTAGCAAAACTAACCAGCAGAAATTGTTATCAAGGTAAAAATAATGTAAACACACTTAGCTGTAGGCTACTATTTACTAGTTAACAAAACATAATTTATGTCATATAAAATATATTCATCCCACCCAGTATTGTAATCCAAATTTACCAGAAAGCATGTAGTCCTTGGCTCAGACAGTGTTGTAGTGTGGGCTCAATAGCATCTCATTAGTGTGCAAGATCTTGAGAATCAGCTGTACATGTGATAGAAGAATGCACTGAGCATGCAGAGCGTTGAAATTCCATTGAATTGGGCATAGTTTAACCAAAATATGCCACAAGACCTAGAATTACCTTATGTGTATCCCACAAAAAAGCTTACTGGTGCTTTCCATGCCATCCCTAGGAGGGGTACGTCACTTCCTGTCCGGTTTGTTGCCCCCTCGGGCTTGTGCAGTGGAGGGGATCTTTCATGGGCTATACTCAGCCTTTTCTCAGGGTAGTAAGTTGGTTGACAACCTAAAGGTTGTTGATTCTCTCTCTCTCTCCCACTCTACCTCCTCTCCCGGAGGACCTGAGCCTACCCGGAGGACCATGCTTCAGAACCACCTGCCCTGATGACTCCTAGCTGTCCCCAGTCCACCTGGTCGTGCTGCTGCACCGGTTTCAACTCTTCTGCCTGCGGTTATGGAACCCTGACCTGTTCATTGGACGTGCCACCTTGTCCCAGACCTGCTGTTTTCATCTCGCTCTCTCTATACCGCATCTGCGCTCTATTGCACTGAAAAGCCAGGTGACATTAGCTCCTGATGTATTTGCCTGTTGCAACCTCCACAACTACTTTTATTGTTGTTTGACCCTGCTGGCACAGCCAGAAGAGGACTGGCCACCCCTCAGAGCCTTGTTCCTCTCTAGGTTTCTTCCTAGGTTTTGCCTTTCTAGGGAGTTTTTCCTAGCCACCGTGCTTCTACATCTGCATTGCTTGCTGTTTGGGGTTTTAGGCTGGGTTTCTGTATAGCACTTTGTGACATCGGCTGATGTAAAAAGGTCTTTATAAATACATTTGATTTGATTTGATTTGATAAGCTAACTTTTGATGAATTTAAGCAAAATTCCCAAATTCCAGGGCTTAACTTCCCATGGAAAATATCCGGAAAAAGTCTGGAAAGTTTCCGACCCTTTGCAACACTACTCTTGATATTTCACTTTTTCTCCACAGTTTCTCTATCAGTTGATGCCCTTGTCCAGGTTGTTTCCTGCTAGCTGGCCATTGCTGCATCAGGGTCTGAGCGTAAACAATCCACAGTCCTGCCCCAGGGGAATGTGGGTGCTGAGCAGAGGAGGCTGGTGGTAGGATCTAAAAGAGTATGGGCTCATTGTAATGGCTGGAATGTAATAAATGGAAATTAGTCAAACATGTGGTTTACATATATTTGATGTGTTTGATATGTTCCATTCATTCCATTCCAAACATTACAATGAGCCCTTCCTCCTATAGCTCATCCCACCAGCCTCCTCTGGTGCTGAGTGAAACTGAGGTATTTACTGTTGTGAGAAGCAGCTGACGCTGTGATATCACCATCTATCCTTCTCCCCTACCCATGATGCACTAACGACCTGCTCCACTGACTGCACAGTGCAGACACCTCATTGGCCATCTATAGGCTACACAATCACCCACAGCCTGGCCCTCCATGCTGGAGCTACATGAAGTAGCCCAATAATACTTAGAAGTTTTGAGAGCATTTGCAAGCTTTTGCAAGGCTCTTGACATATTTTTGCGTCGTAACAAGTTATTTTGTGCAACCACAACCTTGGTTCTGCTGAATCATTCAAATTGCTGAACAACTTTAGTTCAACAAAATGATGTATATAAACTCTGAATTGCTGAAGATATGTATTGGCCAATGAGAGGCTTTGAAGCCACCGGTCGGCCATATTGGCACTGCTCAGTAAAGCAGTTCTCCATATGAATGAATAGAATTCTACAGTATTCATTGAAACTTTTCAAGGACAAAATTACTTGTATTTATTTATGTAGTGGGGACAGTAACATTAGTACTCAAAACATGTTTTACTATAGAGAATTGTGTATATACAGTGGGGAGAACAAGTATTTGATACAATGCCGATTTTGCAGGTTTTCCCACTTACAAAGCATGTAGAAGTCTGTAATGTTTATCATAGGTACTCTTCAACTGTGAGTGACGGAATCTAAAACAAAAATCCAGAAAATCACATTGTATGATTTTTAAGTAATTAATTTGCATTTTATGGCAAGACATAAGTATTTGATACATCAGAAAAGCAGAACTTAATATTTGGTACAGAAACCTTTGTTTGCAATTACAGAGATCATACGTTTCCTGTAGTTCTTGACCAGGTTTGCACACACTGCAGCAGGGATTTTGGCCCACTCCTCCATCCAGATCCTTCAGGTTTCGGGGCTGTCGCTGGGCAATACAGACTTTCAGCTCCCTCCAAAGATTTTCTATTGGGTTCAGGTCTGGAGACTGGCTAGGCCACTCCAGGACCTTGAGATGCTTCTTACGGAGCCACTCCTTAGTTGCCCTGGCTGTGTGTTTCGGGTCGTTGTCATGCTGGAAGACCCAGCCACGACCCATCTTCAATGCTCTTACTGAGGGAAGGAGGTTGTTGGCCAAGATCTCGCGATACATGGCCCCATCCATCCTCCCCTCAATACGGTGCAGTCGTCCTGTCCCCTTTGCAGAAAAGCATCCCCAAAGAATGATGTTTCCACCTCCATGCTTCACGGTTGGGATGGTGTTATTGGGGTTGTACTCATCTTTCTTCTTCCTCCAAACACGGCGAGTGGAGTTTAGACCAAAAAGCTCTATTTTTGTCTCATCAAACCACATGACCTTCTCCCATTCCTCCTCTGGATCATCCAGATGGTCATTGGCAAACTTCAGACGGGCCTGGACATGCGCTGGCTTGAGCAGGGGGACCTTGCGTGCGCTTGCAGGATTTTAATCCATGACGGCGTAGTGTGTTACTAATGGTTTTCTTTGAGACTGCGGTCCCAGCTCTCTTCAGGTCATTGACCAGGTCCTGCCGTGTAGTTCTGGGCTGATCCCTCACCTTCCTCATGATCATTGATGCCCCATGAGGTGAGATCTTGCATGGTGCCCCAGACCGAGGGAGATTGACCGTCATCTTGAATTTCTTCCATTTTCTAATAATTGCGCCAACAGTTGTTGCCTTCTCACCAAGCTGCTTGCCTATTGTCCTGTAGCCCATCCCAGCCTTGTGCAGGTCTACAATTTTATCCCTGATGTCCTTACACAGCTCTCTGGTCTTGGCCATTGTGGAGAGGTTGGAGTCTGTTTGATTGAGTGTGTGGACAGGTGTCTTTTATACAGGTAACGAGTTCAAACAGGTGCAGTTAATACAGGTAATGAGTGGAGAACAGGAGGGCTTCTTAAAGAAAAACTAACAGGTCTGTGAGAGCCGGAATTCTTACTGGTTGGTAGGTGATCAAATACTTATGTCATGCAATAAAATGCAAATTAATTATTTAAAAATCATACAATGTGATTTTCTGGATTTTTGTTTTAGATTCCGTCTCTCACAGTTGAAGTGTACCTATGATAAAAATTACAGACCTCTGCATGCTTTGTAAGTAGGAAAACCTGCAAAATCGGCAGTGTATCAAATACTTGTTCTCCCCACTGTATATACATGTATATATACAGTTGAAGTCGGAAGTTTACATACACCTTAGCGAAATACATTTAAACTCAGTTTTTCACAATTCCTGACATTTAATCCTAGTAAAAATTCCCTGTCTTAGGTCAGTTAGGATACAACACTTTATTTTAAGAATGTGAAATGTCAGAATTATAGTAGAGAGAATTATTTATTTCAGCTTTTATTTCTTTCATCACATTCCCAGTGGGTCAGAAGTTTACATACACTCAATTAGTATTTGGTAGCATTTCCTTTAAATTGTTTAACTTGGGTCAAACGTTTCGGGTAGCCTTCCACAAGCTTCCCACAATAAGTTGTGTGAATTTTGGCCCATTCCTCTTGACAGAACTAGTGTAACTGAGTCAGGTTTGTAGGCCTCCTTGCTCGCACACGGTTTTTCAGTTCTGCCCACAAATTCTCTATAGGATTGAGGTCAGGGCTTTGTGATGGCCACTCCACTCCTTCCGATTTCAACTGTATATATATAAATACAGTACTGTGTCAAGGTTTTAGGCAGGTGTGAAAAAATGCTGTAAAGTAAGAATGCATTCAAAAATAGACATGTTAATAGTTTGTATTTATCAATTAACCAAATGTAAAGTGAGTGAACAGGAGAAAATTCTACATCAAATCAACATTTGGTGTGACCACCCTTTGCCTTCAAAACAGCACCAATTCTTCTAGGTACACTTGCACACAGTTTTTGAAGGAACTCGGAAGGTAGGTTGGCCCAAACATCTTGGAGAACTACAGACAGTTCTTCTGTGGATTTAGGCAGCCTCAGTTGCTTTTCTCTCTTCAAGTAATCCCAGACAGACTGGATGATGTTGAGATCAGGGCTCTGTGGTGGCCATACCATCACTTCCAGGACTCCTTGTTCTTCTTTACGCTGGTACACTCATTCGTGTACCACTTTCCGGCCCTTCGGCGAACAAACTGCCTTCTGCTACAGCCAAATATTTTGACTCTTCAGTCCAGAGCACCTGCTGCCATTTTTCTGCACCCCAGTTCCTATGTTTTCGTGCATAGTTGAGTCGCTTGGCCTTGTTTCCACGTCGAAGGTATAGCTTTTTGGCAGCAAGTCTTCCATGAAGGCCACTTCTGACCAGACTTCTCCGGACAGTAGATGGGTGTACCAGGATCCCACTGTTTTCTGCCAATTCTGAGCTGATGGCACTGCTGGACATCTTCGGATTGCGAAAGGAAGTAAGTATGATGTGTCTTTCCTCTGCTGCAGTAAGTTTCCTTGGCAGACCACTGCGTCTACGGTCCTCAACGTTTCCCGTTTCTTTGTGCTTCTTCAAAAGAGCTTGGACAGCACATCTGGAAATCCCTTTCTGCCTTGAAATTTCTGCCTGGGAGAGACCTTGCTGATGCAGTATAACTACCTTGTGTCTTGTTGCTATGCTCAGTCTTGCCATGGTGTATGACTTTTGACAGGTAATTGTCTTCAGAAACCTCACCTTATTAACTGAGTTTGGCTGTTCCTCACCCAGGTTTATTCGTCCTACACAGCTGTTTCTGTTTCAGTTAATGATTGTGTTTGATCATTTGATCATTAGCACCTGTTTGGTATAATTGTTTAATCATACACCTGACTATATGCCTACAAAATCCCTGACTTTGTGCAAGTGTACCTAGAAGAATTGATGCTGTTTTGAAGGCAAAGGGTGGTCACACCAAATATGGATTTGATTTAGATTTCTCTTCTGTTCACTCACTTTGCATTTAGTTAATTGATAAATATAATCTATTAACATGAAAGCATTCTTACTTTACAGCATTTTTTCACACCTGCCTAAAACTTTTGCACAGTACTGTATATATACAGTATATTATATATGTTTAGCTCACATAATATAATTTTAAAGTATACATTAAGGTGTCTGTAATAGAATAAACACGGCAAAAAAAATTTAGACATTTATAAATGCATTTCTATAGCTTCCAAAATATTTTTTACAATGGTGGGGGAGTGCCAAGATGGTGGCGGTGTGCCTTCAAAACAGCGCCCCTTGTCAGTCATTTAAATCATTAGTCACACCATTACAACTGAGAACAATAATGTAAATACCACTCACTTTGTAAATACTACTCACTTTGTAAATACTACTCACTTTGCTCAATAAATTCATGTTATGCAATTCATCTTGTGTTTTCTTTTTATGCATAGATGCACGTACATGCATATTGCTTATTGTTTCTATATGCAGTAGGTGTAACAAAAGTAACAGCCTACACGGATACTTTTTGGTATTTCTATTTGTGAGTAAGACAATAGGATGTCAAGCAGGTCTCTTTATCTGCATGCCTGCTGTATGAGTGTCCTTAGCAGCAGATGGCTGAACAGCTCTCACTGTAGGGAGCACTCTTGTTTTGTGGCAGTGCTGCATTCTGCATGACAAGCCCAGGCATGCCCAGCCCCTTTTGAAATGTAGGTGAAAGGGCTTCTTTCTCAGAGCAGGGCTGGGTTCCTGTGTAAAGGCTCACCCCTGGGGAGTGTTGGGGAATGGGGGATGGGAGGCAGGCATGCAGGCATGCAGGCACGACTGGAACCATATCAGTTTTCACTAGAATGCACCTTGGGGGGGGGGGGGTTGTTCTCAAAATTCAACTTAGAATAGCCAGTGGGACAATCCATAATGTCATAGTGGAATTATGTTTGTAGAAATGTTTACACTTTAATTAAAAGTGAAAAGATTAAAAGCCCTTTGTTATCGCAAGTCGTGGTCAAAGGTTTTGAGAATGACACAAGTATTGGTTGTGCCTCAGTGTTGATGATGGCAATTTGCATATACTCCAGAATGTCATGAAGAGTGATCAGATGAATTGCAATTAATTGCAAAGTCCCTCTTTGCCATGAAAATGAACTACATAAAACATTTCTACTGCATTTCTGCCCTGCCACAAAAGAACCAGCTGCCATCATGTCAGTGATTGTCTCGTTAACACAGGTGAGAGTGGCTGGAGATCACTCTGTCATGCTGATTGAGTCAGAATAACAGACTGGAAGCTTTAAAAGTAGGGTGGTGCTTGAAATCATTGTTCTTCCTCTGTCAACCATTTTTACCTGCAAGGAAACACGTGCCGTCATCATTGCTTTGCACAAAAAGGGCTTCACAGGCAAGGATATTGCTGATGGTAAGATTGCACCTAAATCAACCATTTGTCGGATCATCAAGAACTTCAAGGAGAGAGGTTCAATTGTTGTGAAGAAGGCGTCAGGGAGCCCAAGAAAGTCCAGCAAGCGCCAGGACGTCTCCTGAAGTTGATTCAGCTGCGGGATCGGGGCACCACCAGTGCAGAGCTTGCTCAGGAATGGAGCAGGCAGGTGTGAGTGCATCTGCACGCACAGTGAGGCGAAGACTTTTGGAGGATGGCCTGGTGTCAAGAAGGGCAGCAAAGAAGCCACTTCTCTCCAGTAAAAACATCAGGGACAGACTGATATTCTGCAAAAGGTACAGCGATTGGACTGCTGAGGACTGGGGTAGAGTCATTTTCTCTGATGAATCCCCTTTCCGAATGTTTGGGCCATCCGGAAAACACCTTGTCCGGAGAAGACAAGGTGAGCGCTACCATCAGTCCTGTGTCATGCCAACAGTAAAGCATCCTGAGACCATTCATGTGTGGGGTTGCTTTTGCCTAAGAACACAGCCATGAATAGAGAATGGTACCAACACATCCTCTGAGAGCAACTTCTCCCAACCATTCAGGAACAGTTTGGTGATGACCAATGCCTTTTCCAGCATGATGGAGCACCTTGCCATAAGGCAAAAGTGACAACTAAGTGGCTCGGGGAACAGAACATCGACATTTTGGGTCCATGGCCAGGAAACTCCCCAGACCTTAATCCCATTGAGAGCTTGTGGTCGATCCTCAAGAGGCGGGTGGACAAACAAAAACCCACAACTTCTGACAAACCTCAAGCATTGATTATGCAAGAATGGCCTGCCATCAGTCAGGATGTGGCCCAGAAGTTAATTGACAGCATGCCAGGGCGGATTGCAGAGGTCTTGAAAAAGAAGGGTCAACACTGCAAATATTGACTCTTTGCATAAACTGAATGTCATTGTCAATGAAAGCCTTTGACACTTATGGAATACTTGTAATTATACTTCAGTGTACCATAGTAACTACTGACATAAAGATCTAAGAACACTGAAGCAGCAAACTTTGTGGAGACCAATACTTGCGTAATTCTCAAAACTTTTGACCACGACTGTACATACGTTCAGGAGTACAAATGTACTTAACAATTGTCATAATAAGTTGCATGGACTCACTCTGTGTGCAATAATAGTGTTTAACATGATTTTTGAATGACTACCTCATCTCTGTACCCCACACATGCAATTATGTTTAAGATCCCTTAGTCGAGCAGTGAATTTCAACCACAGATTCAACCACAATGACCAGGGAGGTTTTCCAATGCCTCGCAAAGAAGGTGGGTAAAAATAAAACAAGCAGACATTGAATATCCCTTTGAGCATGGTGAAGTTATTAGTTAGACTTTGGATGGTGTAAGCTTTTTTAGAGAAAAAAAATATTACTTTCTGAGAAATTGTATTAGTGTAAAATAAGATAATTTCCCATTTATTTTAGCATACAATATAGCTCAGTATTTGAAAAGTCCCTCATCAAAAGCATATGCTCATATTGCCATCATGGCATTACCCCATAGGGATGTACTGTATCTAATACATATAGGAATGAATCTGATCAAGGAAACAGGAGTTTAAATGAGGCAAATTGGCATAACACCACATAATACTGAGCAATGCAGAATGTCCTCAAACCTAGTGTTGTTTTATTGTGTCTCAAAGGATGAATGGGCTCATATGAATGCAGCTGTTCATTAGTAACTGCTGGGCATGCAGGAACACATGGGATCCTGTAGGTTGGCACAGGCGTGCAGTGTCTCCTTCACCCCATCCCATTCCTCTCCATCCACAGAGTGGATCTGCCCTTTCATTGTCATGCCTTTGTAGAATCACCCTGACTTATATCATATATATATGGGCGGCAGATAGCCTAATGGTTAGAGCATTGGGCCAGTAACAAAAAGGTTTGAATACCTGAGCCGACAAGGTACAAAACCTGTCAATGTGTCCTTGAGCAAGGCACTTAACCCTAATTTGCTCCAGGGTCTGACCCTGTAGGTAGGCTGTCATTGTAAATAAGAATTTCTTAACTGACTTGCCTAGTTAAATAAAGGTTAAAAATAAAATATCACATTTGCTCAACCACAGCCAGTAGACTTTCCCTTTTATCTTTCTCTGTCTTTGGGTTTCCGCTAGGTATTTGTTATAAGATTCATGTTTGTGTGGATGCTTTTTAAGGTAGAAATAAAATACAGGATGTGTATAAGTCTCAAATACGTCTAAATGCCTAGAAAGTAAGGATCTTCAAGGATTTTCCCTTTATGATTTTCAGAGCATACGCTGCTTCATTTAGAGCAAGTACTTACATACTGTTGCTAAGGAAACGGCGGTGGCTTTTATTGGCTAATCTGTATCCAGGCAGTTAGGCAATACCTGCACACCCTTCTACCATTCCCCAGAAAGCCCCATCCAGGCTCAACCTGAGAGCAGTCTGCACACACAGACACACACACACACCTTTTGGATTTCCGGGTATCGTCCAATGAGCATCAGTTATATGCATGCACCTTTTCACCCCAGTTTTCTCCCCATCACAGGATGTATTGGAGGATAGATTAAGCTGTGTCTCTCAGCTCAGAGACTGCACACAGAAATGTTCAGACATAAAACAATATAGATTTCTGTTGAATTACATTATTGGCACATGGCTGGCACACGCCTTTGCATAACTTACTGCATCATGGTGGATAGTAAACCATGAATCAAGTGTTTACACTTAAATGTACCAATATATTCAAAGGATTTCCCCTATGGACTCTGTTCAGTAGACATATTAAACAGTAGATAATAAATCTGAATAAATGGGGAGGAGAGTGTCATGTTGCAGTTGTATTTTGAGACCTTAATACTCGATGGCTGGAAGATAAGGGATCCTGCAGCAGTGTACAGACTAGGTTGTGTAGCAAAGTCCACATTCCCCGCCGTGTTTGATTTTGCATTGAAAATCCACCCACGCTTGTCGTGGGCTGTGGGTACGCATATTTGTGCCATTAATGCCTGGGAAACAGAATGAGTCAGAAAGAAAACAAGCCCAGCAAAGCAGAGAGCTCTCTCTCACACACACACACACACACACGCACACACACAAGCACATGTGCGGGCGCACACATATATACACACACACACACACACAATGGATTAAGATGATTTTAATTGGCTATGAATGTAAGCGCAATCTGCACTCCATGGATCATGCTTTGATTGCAAAGCCTGACAAATGTCTCTAGGTTGATATCATGAACAATATCTGTAAGATTGCCATTAGCAACTGTAACTCTTGAGGCCAGTTGTGTCATAATGAATCAGTAGGTTTGCATCTCACCATTTACCCACTGATTGTCAACACTTTTCTGCAGGTTACATAAGCATACACTTAACTGCTTCCCCTCAATAACAGTTGAAGCACACCAGTTGAAGCACCACACATTTCAATGTTTTTTGTGGGCCAGGTTCACACTGTAAATGAGGCAGTAAGTAGGATTAGCACTCACTCCACACACCTTCAATGTTATCACTCCAACGCACTGCCTCCCAAGCACTCCTCTACAGCTTACTACCAGCCCTCTCACATTCACAGTGGCTAGGTATTAGAGCCTTGTTTTTCAGTGTGCTTTAGTGGCCAAAGAGTAATGTTTATTTTAGGCAGTTTCCCTTGAGGCTTCCCGCTTTTGCACCAAGTACAAAGTCAAAGATGCTGATTAGTGAGTTCTTTTTTTTTTCTCGACAATATGCCTATTCAGGGTTTCCAAAAAAGATCCATATTAAATGGACTCACTGTGAAAGCAAAAGATGGTGTTGCCAAGAAGAAGTGGCTGGGGGGAGGAGGTCATCTTGGTGAGATATTCTAAGAATGTTGGAAACAGGAGGCATATAATTTCCAACATGACCATACAATGATAGGGTTGACTTATTTTCTAGATTAGCTAGTTATCTGTTTGAAAACTCATTTAGTTTTATAGTCCTCTGTAGAGAGAGACGGCAACCATGGGTGTTCCCCATTTTCTAGTGTGTATAGGGAAACCAGACAGGCTAGTCTGGGGTAGAAAGAAATACATTCCCTTCTTCCCCTCCCCCAGTCTCTCCCTCTCTTTTCCCTCTCTCACTCCTCAGCCCTTCTCCCACTCTACAGAGAAGGCACAGCCTGCTTGCCTGCTTCTTCTATTTCAATCAGTGCTTTTATGGAGAGAATACAAGAAGCTTTCCTGGCTACCTGCCACCATCCGCTCTAAGGTCACCTCGCAGCAGAGTTTCCAGTTTCCTGCTACAAGAGAGATGGGGAAATCCCTCAAGAGCATGAGGATGGAAATTAATGAATCATTCTTACTGTATGTAGTGTAACACCTTTATTCACTGTGGGATTATACAAGCATACTATTATAGAATATAGTATATTGTAAAAAGAGCAATATATGCTCAATTTAATGTCTGTTAGAACTACCTACATCCCTTCCAATGGGGTTCATAAGTGCCATACCTTGCCCATGCCTAGAGATGTGGAGTGTAATATATACAGGGCCTTCAGAAGGTATTCACATCCCTTGACTTTTTGTTACAGCCTGAATTTAAAATTGATTACATTTAGATTTTGTGTCAATGGCCTACACACAATACCCCATAATGTGGAATTATGTTTTTAGAAATTCTTACAAATTAAATAAAAATGAAAATGGCTTGAGTGAGTAAGTATCAACACCTTTCTTATTTTTTTTATTTTTATTTAACCTTTATTTAACTAGGCAAGTCATTTAATATGGGACTCCCGATCACGGCCGGATGTGATACAGCCTGGATTGCAAGCCTAAATAATTTCAGGTGTTACACATTTGCTTAACAAGTCTCATACTAGTTGCATGGACTCAATAATAGTGTGCAATAATAGTGTTTAGCAAGATTTTTTAATGATTACCTCGTCTCTGT
This sequence comes from Thymallus thymallus, assembly GCA_023634145.1. NCBI lineage: Eukaryota > Metazoa > Chordata > Actinopteri > Salmoniformes > Salmonidae > Thymallus > Thymallus thymallus. Next base: position 14,028,806 of record CM042393.1, on the reverse strand, counting down.
ACCCCACACATACAATTATCTGTAAATTCTCTCAGTCGAGCAGTGAATTTCAAACACAGATTGAATCACAAAGACCAGGGAGGATTTCCAGTGCCTCGCAAACGAAGGGTACCTATTGATAGAAGAAGAAAAAAAACATTGAATATCCCTTTGAGCATGATGAAGTTATTAATTACACTTTGGATAGTGTATCAATACACCCAGTCACTACAAAGATTCAGGCATCCTTCTTAACTCAGTTGCCGGAGAGGAAGGAAAATCTATGGCAAGACTTGAAAAGGGCTGTCTAGCAATGATCAACAACCAACTTGACAGAGCTTGAACAATTGTTGTACAATCCAAATGCTCACTCTTAGAGACTTACCCAGAAAGACTCACAGCTGGAATCGCTGCCAAAGGTGACTCAGGGGTGTGAATACTTATGTAAATCAGATATTTCATTTTCAATAAACTTGCAAACAATTCTAAAAACATGTTTTCACTTTGTCATTATGGGTGTGTAGATGGGTGAGAGAAAAAAATCAATTTAATTCATTTTGAATTCAAGCTGTAACACAACATTGTTTTTTAAAAGTCAAGGGCAATAAATACTTTCTGAAGGCACTGCAAATACAGAGTCAATTCCAGATTTGAAATCAAAGACTATGAAAGTTGTCTGCACAGATTGCTTTTGGAATCAATATGGAGGGGAGCAGCATAATCATCCTTCCCATGAGAAGCATATATGAACAGATACTTGGAAAAGCAGCACCACCCATTGAGATATGTGTCAGAAACAATCAAGGTCGAAATAATCTGACAACACTATACTGTATGTGTGAAAATCTTCTGAAAGATCTGAATCCTAGTTGGACCAGTAACACTTGTGCCTCCCTTGTAAGCCCTAGTTTAGTGAGGGTTTCTAATTACAGTAATGAGGCCATGCAGTTGAGTAGACAGTCCCCAGGGAGGAAGATCCCTGCCTTGTCTGCTCTGCTCAGGCCTGGGTCACCCTGCCTGGATTTCAATGACACCACCAGAAGGAAGGAGGATGTTGGGATGTGGGTTTAGCTAGGACATTCCATGTAGATCAACCCTAACCTCCAGCACCAGGGCATGTACTGTAACCTCCCTCTGCTCTCACAGTGAATCCTTGTGTTCTTCGTCCCTCAACATGTCCCTCACAATTTTTGCCAGGGCCATATTTGGGAGTTAATTACCTGGAGTTCCTCCATCTGATTCAGCTTCAATTAGACACAGCTGTGTGTGTGAGACAACGTTTAGAAGGCCAAAGGTAGATTTGGCAGAGGATATGGAACTATTGAAAGCCAAGGCTCCACGTCTCAGTCCTCTAAAAAAAAAAAAAAGAAATATGGGGACAGTAGGAGAGATGAGGTTTTATTTGATTAAACACAAAGATGGTGCAGATAATATAGAATAGAAAAGATAAAAGCATTTGTGTCAGAGAGGTTAACGGGGTAAACCGACAGCCCAGCCTGTCGAAGCATACTGTAGCTCATCATTCATTAATTCTTCCATAGATTTTAGAACAAAAGCCAAAATGCTGGTGTGGGCAAGGGGGCAGATAAGGTAAAGGCAAAGGCTATTCCTACGTGGACCAACACCATGCAGATGAAAAACTCTCTAATGTGTTCTGAAAAATGTTTTGATCCACAGCAGGCCTATAGCCAGCCAAGTCTCTTTTCTCTCAACTATGAAAATAATTTGGGTCACAGAGGAGAACGCTATATCTTTAAGATTGAGATTCCGCCTCCTCCTCCCCTCTCTCCACTCAATGAGCAGGTTTAAAATATAGATGATGTATTACTGCTGTTCGCTCCCTCCAGCTGCCAGCCAGTAAGATAGAGAGAGGGAGGAAGTGCCAGTGAGTGAGGAGGAGTAGGGAAGGGTCGGATGAGTTAGAGGTAGAGTGGAGGAGGGGAAGTGAACAATCCTCTCCCCTCTCACTCTCTAGACCTCTGAACTCACTCACTCAGAAACTACACTATAGTTGTATGGATCTTCAAAGAGAGAGTACAGCATGGAGAAAGTGTGACAGTGTGATAGTTTCCCAGAGAAGAACAGAGAGGGAAGACAAGTAGCCCTATACTGCTGCGGTTGGCTGGGGCTCATGCCAACTGCAAACTCTAAACCGTAGACTCCCTACATTTACATTTCAAATGTTAGTCATTTAGCAGACGCTCTTATCCAGAGCGACATACAATAGTGAGTGCAGACATTTGTCTTACTTTTTTCATCCCTTGGCATTGTTGAGCGAAATAATATTGTATGATTAATGCAATTTCACCTCAGACCCCTGGTGTGTACATCACTGGACCCCCTGCAGTTTGCATACCAGCGCAACATCGGGGTGGATGATGCAATCATCTACCTTCTGCAGAAGCCCTACTCTCACCTGGACAACGCAGGTTGCACTGTGAGGGTTATGTTTTTTGTTGACTTCTCCAGTGCCTTCAATACCATTCAGCCCCTGCTACTGGGTGAGAAGATGAAGAGGATGAAAGTGGAAGCACCCTTAGTCTCCTGGGTCACGGACTACCTGACCGGTAGGCCACAATTTGTGCGTCTACAGAGCTGTGTGTCAGAACGGGCAGTTAGCAACACAGGGGCACCTCAGGGAACGGTCCTGTCCCCCTTCCTGTTCACACTCTACACCTCGGACTTCAGATATAACTCTGAAACATGCCACCTACAGAAGTTCTCGGATGACTCCGCAATTGTAGGGTGCATCAGGGGTGGGCAGGAGGAGGAGTACAGGAGCACAATCAGTGACTTTGTGTTGTTGTGTGAGCAGAACCACCTTCAGCTCAACATCAGCAAAACAAAGGAGATGGTGGTGCCTTCAGGACAACCAAGGCCCAACTGACTGCAGTCCCTATACAGGGGATGGATGTGGAAATGGTTGGGTCATACAAGTTCCTGGGAGTCCATATGGACAACAGGCTGGAATGGGCTGGTAACGCCGGGGCCCTGTACAAAAAGGGCCAGAGCCGACTCTACTTTCTGAGGAGGCTCAGGTCCTTCAACGTGTGCAGTAAACTACTGCATACCTTCTACCAGTCTAAGATGGCCAGTGCCATCTTTTTTGCAGTGGTGTGCTGGGGAGCCAACATAAAAGCCGGTGATGCTTCTCGGGTAAATAAGCTGATCAGGAAGGCTAGCACTGTCCTGGGGATGAGCCTTGACACTCTAGAGGAGGTGGTGGAGAGACGGATCCTGGCCAAACTGCTGGCCATCATGAACAACGTCACCCACCCTCTGCATGCCATGGTTATGACGCAGAGGAGCACCTTCAGTCTCAGACTGATCCCACCACGGTGTGCCAGAGAGCGCTACAGGAGGTCCTTCCTACCGGCGGCTATTGGACTATATAAATATAGATCTGGAACTGCTGGGGTGCTGGGACCGAGTTTAACAATTATGCATCCATCCGTGAGTAACTCTGCTCCGTAATCACTCATTCACACAGGACTTATTTATTCATTCAGGTCTGTATATACATACTCATGTACAGTTGTTATATCATATCACGTGCAATATTGCAAGTAATTCTTGGACTTAACTTACGTAGTCATTCACTCAGGAATGCATATTAGTATCCTGTCAGTTGTATCTTTTCTCATTGCTTTTAGTATATCGAATGTGCAATACGTGCTTTTATCTGTAATTAAACCCTGCGCACTAAGGACTGTATTTTCAGGGAATTACTATTATTACCCCAAATGATATCATACACACATTTAGCTATTTAAGTATCTCTTCCTGTCATTTACCTGAACAGTTAATGTAATAATGCAAGTAATCACTTACCTGTAAATATAACTGTATATTTACCTGTACAGCTAATTTAACCATGCAAAATATTCCACTTACCTGTTCATTTAACCGTTCTGTCTATTAAGTAAACTATTATTACCCTCGCTCATATCATATGCATTTTTAGCTATTGAAGTATTTCTCTGCCATCGACCTGTATAGTATAGTTAACCATCCAACATCCACCAATGTATAGTGTACATATTCAGCCAACCACACATACTATGCAATGTCTTTTTATAGCTTTTTTGCACTCCAGATATCTTGTATTTCTATACTTTTTCATACTGCCGCTCTATGTATCATGTACCGTGTATCTGTCTTTTGTGTATTTTCGTTCTGGCATTTTGCACATGCCCTATGTTTTGTTGTATCTATCTATCTATCTATCTATCTATCTATCTATCTATCTATCTATCTATCTATCTATCTATCTATCTATCTATCTATCTATCTATCTATCTATCTATCTATCTATCTATCTATCTATCTATCTATCTATCTATCTATCTATCTATCTATCTATCTATCTATCTATCTATCTATCTATGGTGGCGGTGGGGTTATGATATGGGCAGGCATAAGCTACGGACAACGAACACAATTGCATTTTATCGATGGCAATTTGAATGCACAGAGATACCGTGACGAGATCCTGAGGCCCATTGTTCTGCCATTCATCCGCCGCCATTACCTCATGTTTCAGTGTGATAAAGCACGGCCCCATGTTGGAAGGATCTGAACACAATTCCTGGAAGCTGAAAATGTCCCAGTTCTTCCATGGCCTGCATACTCACCAGACATGTCACCCATTGAGAATGTTTGGGATGCTCTGGATCGATGTGTACGACAGCACTTTCCAGTTCTCGACAATATCCAGCAACTTTGCAGAGCCATTGAAGAGGAGTGGGACAACATTCCACAGGCCACAATCAACAGCCTGATCAACTCTATGCGAAGGAGATATGCCGCGCTGCATGAGGCAAATGGTGGTCACACCAGATACAGACTGGTTTTCTGATTTTAAGGTACAATGTCTGTGACCAACAGATGCATATCTGTATTCATGTGAAACACATAGACTGATTTCCTTACATGAATTGTAACTCAGTAAAATTGTTGCATGTTGCGTTTATTTTTGTTCAGTGTATACAGTGCATTCGGAAAGCATTTAGACCCCTTCACCTTTTACAAATTTTGTTAGGTTACAGCCTTATTCAAAAATGTTTTCAATAGTTTTTTCCCTCATCAGTCTACACACAATACTCCCATAATGACAAAGCAAAAATAGATTTTTAGAAATGTTTGCTAATTTATAAAAATAAGAATAATAATGAAATATCACATTTACATATTGTAAGTATTCATACTCAATACTTTGTTGAAGCACCTTTGGCAGCGATTACAACGTAGATTATTCTTGGGTATGATGCTACAAGCTTGGTACACCTGTATTTGGGGAGTTTCTCCCATTCTTCTCTGCAGATCCTCTCAATGTCTGTCAGGATGGATGGGAAGCGTCGCTACACAGCTATTTTCAGGTCTCTCCAGTGATGTTCGATCAGGTTCAAGTCCGGGCTCTGGCTGGGCCACTCAATGATTATCAGAGACTTGTCCCGAAGCCACTCCTGCGTTGTCTTGGCTGTGTGCTCAGGGTCGTTGTCCTGTTGGAAGGTGAACCTTCACCCCAGTCTGAGGTCCTGAGCACTCTGGAGCAGGTTTTCATCAAGGATCTCTCTGTACTTTGCTCCATTCGTCTTTGCCTCGATCCTGACTAGTGTCCCAGTCCCTGCATGATGCTGCCATCACCATGCTTCGCCGTAGGGATGGAGCAAGGTTTCCTCCAGATGTGACGCTTGGCATTCAGGCCAAAGAGTTCAATCTGGTTTCATCAGACCAGAGAATCTTGTTTCTCATGGTCTGAGAGTCTTAGGTGCCTTTTGACAAACTCCAAGTGGGCTGTCATGTGCCTTTTACTAAGGAGTGGTTTCTGTCTGTCCACTCTACCATAAAGGCCTGACTGGTGGAGTGCTGCAGAGATGGTTGTCCTTCTGGAAGGTTCTCCCATCTCCACAGAGGAACTCTAGAGCAACAAGACCCTTCTCCTCCGATTGCTCAGTTTGGCCAGGCAGCCAGCCCTAGGAAGAGTCTTGTTGGTTCCAAACTTCTTCTATTTAAGAATGATGGAGGCCACTGTGTTCTTGGGAACCTAGTAAAAAGCTGCAGAAATGTTTTGGTACCCTTCCACAGATCTGTGCCTCGACACAATCCTGTCTCGGAGCTCTATGGACAATTCCTTTGACCTCATGGCTTGGTTTTTGCTCTGACATGCACTGTCAACTGTGGTACCTTATATGGACAGGTGTGTGCCTTTCCAAATAATGTAAAATCAATTGAATTTACCACAGGTGGACTCCAATCAAGTTGCAGAAACATTGGCAGTGCAGTCATTTCATCAGAGGCTCCATGGGGATGGGGTCTGCTGAAGGAAGACTCTCATCAAACACACAGCCTTTGATGATATGGAGATAGCTAGAGCTGTATTTTAATCAGCTCTACCGTATGAAATTAAACACCACAAAAAGCTTTTATTAAGGCAGATCTGTAGTCATTATCACCAAAACATAAAACGCACAAACGCTAATGTATTGGCATGATTGGTGCGATTATACACAATAGTTTCAGTTGAGTAAGATTTTGTTTGTATGGAACATGGGTGTTTGGGGCTCCATGATCATGATCCATGATCGTTTATGGAAATCCACAAGTCTGGAAGTACATAGATTGTATTTGAGGGAGCTTATCTCACTGCTAAATGTTAAGATAAAACAGGCCAGGTCAGATTATTTTACTAATCTTGTAACTCAGAACAAGAACAATTCTAGAGTTCTGTTTGATACGATATCTAAGATAGTCTCTCCCCTTGCTCCCCAAGTGCCTGTACACTCAAAGAGTGATTGCAATAGGTTTTTACATGCTTTTGTAAACAAGGTGCATGATATTAGAAATACTACAAATCCATCTCTTGATGTCATTTCATGTGGGTCAGCTGCCTCATACACTTGGGATAATTTTTCACCTATCAATCTAGATGATATTAAGAGCATATTAAGTAAAATGAAACCATCTTCTAGCCCGCTCGATGTAGTGCCGACTTTGTTGTTATTTAATGTATTTGATTTACTTGGACCATTGGTTGTTAAAATGATTAACCTTTCCCTTTTAAGTGGATCTGTTCCCAGTCATTTTAAACAAGCAGTTGTCAGCCCTTTATTAAAGAAACCGAATTTGGATTCTTCTGTGCCAACTAACTATAGGCCAATATCTAAAATGCCTTTTTTATCAAAAATTCTTGAGAAAGTGGTCGCTGGCCAGCTGATTACATTTCTTAATGGTAAAAACATACTTGACAAATTTCAGTCAGGTTTCCGGAAATGCCATTCAACTGAGACGGCACTTCTTAAAGTTTCAAATGACATTCTGATGGCTGCTGACTCAAGACAGTACACAGTGCTGATTTTACTCGACTTATCTTCAGCGTTTGATACTTTAGACCATACGGTCCTGTTAAATCGATTACACAATGAAATGGGTTTTTCTGGTGTTGTTCTTAGTTGGTTTACCTCTTACCTGAGCGACAGATCATTTTGTGTGTCCGTTAATAACATTCTGTCAGATATGACCCCTCTGTTCTATGGAGTTCCTCAGGGTTCAGTTTTAGGTCCTCTCTTGTTTTTATTATATACAGTGGGGAGAACAAGTATTTGATACACTGCCGATTTTGCAGGTTTTCCTACTTACAAAGCATGTAGAGGTCTGTAATTTTTATCATAGGTACTCTTCAACTGTGAGAGAGGGAATCTAAAACAAAAATCCAGAAAATCACATTGTATGATTTTTAAATAATTAATTTGCATTTTATTGCATGACATAAGTATTTGATCACCTACCAACTAGTAAGAATTCCAGCTCTCACAGACCTGTTAGTTTTTCTTTAAGAAGCCCTCCTGTTCTCCACTGATTACCTGTATTAACTGCACCTGTTTGAACTCGTTACCTGTATAAAAGACACCTGTCCACACACTCAATCAAACAGACTCCAACCTCTCCACAATGGCCAAGACCAGAGAGCTGTGTAAGGACATCAGGGATACAATTGTAGACCTGCACAAGGCTGGGATGGGCTACAGGACAATAGGCAAGCAGCTTGGTGAGAAGGCAACAACTGTTGGCGCAATTATTAGAAAATGGAAGAAGTTCAAGATGACGGTCAATCTCCCTCGGTCTGGGGCACCATGTAAGATCTCACCTCGTGGGGCATCAATGATCATGAGGAAGGTGAGGGATCAGCCCAGAACTACACGGCAGGACCTGGTCAATGACCTGAAGAGAGCTGGGACCACAGTCTCAAAGAAAACCATTAGTAACACACTACGCCGTCATGGATTAAAATCCTGCAGCGCACCCAAGGTCCCCCTGCTCAAGCCAGCGCATGTCCAGGCCCGTCTGACGTTTGCCAATGAACATCTGGATGATCCAGAGGAGGAATGGGAGAAGGTCATGCGGTCTGATGAGACAAAAATAGAGCTTTTTGGTCTAAACTCCACTCGCCGTGTTTGGAGGAAGAAGAAGGATGAGTACAACCCCAAGAACACCATCCCAACCGTGAAGCATGGAGGTGGAATCATCATTCTTTGGGGATGCTTTTCTGCAAAGGGGACAGGACGACTGCACCGTATTGAGGGGAGGATGGATGGGGCCATGTATCGCGAGATCTTGGCCAACAACCTCCTTCCCTCAGTAAGAGCATTGAAGATGGGTCGTGGCTGGGTCTTCCAGCATGACAACGACCCGAAACACACAGCCAGGGCAACTAAGGAGTGGCTCCGTAAGAAGCATCTCAAGGTCCTGGAGTGGCCTAGCCAGTCTCCAGACCTGAACCCAATAGAAAATCTTTGGAGGGAGCTGAAAGTCCGTATTGCCCAACGACAGCCCCAAAACCTGAAGGATCTGGATAGAGGAGTGGGCCAAAATCCCTGCTGCAGTGTGTGCAAACCTGGTCAAGAACTACAGGAAACGTATGATCTCTGTAATTGCAAAAAAAGGTTTCTGTACCAAATATTAAGTTCTGCTTTTCTGATGTATCAAATACTTATGTCATGCAATAAAATGAAAATTAATTACTTAAAAATCATACAATGTGATTTTCTTTATTTTTATTTTAGATTCCGTCACTCACAGTTGAAGAGTATCTATGATAAAAATTACAGACTTCTACATGCTTTGTAAGTGGGAAAACCTGCAAAATCGGCAGTGTATCAAATACTTGTTCTCCCCACTGTATGAGTCCGCTTGGTGAAATAATCAGAAATTTTAAAAATGTGTCTTATCACTTTTATGCTGATGACATTCAGTTGTACTGCTCTTTTAATGATTCTGAGTTTGAAAAATTAACGGATTTATTGGAATGTCTATCATGCATTAAGTCTTGGTTATATAACAATTTTCTACAACTGAATACAAAAAAGACTGAAACTATGATCATTGCTCCAGAACAAAAAATATTGCAAATTAAACAACACCTCTGTTCCTTGGACTCCTCTGTCCAGACGAGCCTAAGAAACCTTGGTGTTCTGTCTGACCAATCGATGTCCCTGGATGGTCATTCTAGACAGCTGGTCAGAAACTGTTTTTATCAATTGAGAAATATCTCTAAATTAAGAACAATACTGCCCAAAACTAACATGGAGATGATCATTCATGCTTTTATTTCTTCACGGTTAGATTATTGTAATTCTCTTTTTACTTGTTTTAACAATTGTTCTCTGAGGCGTCTTCAACTGGTTCAAAATGCCGCAGCCAGGCTTTTAACAGGAACAAACAGAAGGGCACACATTACTCCTATTTTATTTACTCTCCACTGGCTACCGGTAAAATACAGAATTGATTTTAAAATTTTAATTTTAACTTTTAAAGCACTACATGGACAGACGCCTCAATACATCACTGACATGTTGACCCCTTACTCTTCGTCTCGTATTCTTCGCTCCTCAGGTCAGAATCTCCTGATGGTACCTAAAACCCGCCTTAAAACTAGGGGAGATCGTTCCTTCCAGGCGACTGCTCCAAAATTGTGGAATGCCCTGCCCTTGTCGTTGCGTGTGGCCGATTCTATTGTTTCTTTTAAAAAGCAGCTGAAGACACTACTATTTAGACAAGCTTTTAATTGATTGTGCTTTTATGTTTTATGTTTTTATGTTAGTATGATGTTTTTTAAATGGTATACTTGCTACTTGTAAAGCACTCTGTGATTCTTTCTGTGATGGGTGCTATATAAATAAAGTTTATTATATTATATATATTATTATTATTATTATTATATTATTATTATATATATATTATATTATTATATTATTATTATTATATGATGCATAATGCTGCGTTCAATAAGCTAGCTAACGTTGCTAATAATAAAGTTAGCTAGCTTGCTTAACATTGACAATATGGTCAAGCTAGCTACATAATCAACATTGATAAGGTTCTAGTTGTCAAAAACAGATTATTTTCTCGTTTTTTGGTTGAAAAGGTTTCACCCTTGTAATTCCTACTTGGAGGTTCGTTCAAGTAAAACTTCCCTGTCAGAACTAGGAATTTCTGAAAACTCAGATAGCATGGGAACGCAGCGTGAGCCATTACCAAAGGAAAAAGAATATGTCCTGGAGATTAAAAACAATGCTTTTTTCTGGGAATACGATTCTTCCTCTGTAAAGCATCTTGTGGAAAACAACAGACCGTCATGTTCAAAAGTATTGAGCAACTCTATGAGGTGCATATACGATATATCATCATCTATTACCTTCTACCCCTATAATACCATGTTCACCCGCAGTGAGTTGAAGGGAAAAAGGACGTCCTGCTCATCTGAGATCTAAATGGCTAGTCAAATGGATTTGTTCATTAGCCTTCAGAGAGACCCTCAGATGAAGGCACAGAAAATTATGAGGGAAAATCAAAGGGTTCATGGCAGCTTGAGAAGCTCAAAGCCCCTCACTGGATTTATCTCCGAGATCAGATGGCATGGCGTGAAAGCACATTGCAACGTGTGAATCTCGGCTATAAATGGCAGTACCAAGGATAGTTACCAGGGGTGAATCTCTTGTTTGAAGCTTTGGGGAGTAAATAAAACTCATGGGCATACTTTATATCATTTGAACACATTCCTGGGTTTATGTCAATGTTGATTTTATTTTAAGCCTGGCCAGAACTATTTTGTACATTAGAATATCCAAATTTGGTTGGCAGTCATTGATGGGCAGAAATATTCAAAACATGTCTCAAGCAGATTTAAGTCAGGACTGAGACTGGACTATTCAGTCTACACCTAGGAAAGCCATTCTGGGCCCGTATCCACAAAGCATTTCAGAAAAGGTCCTATGAATTCTGTTAAAACCTGTTTTAAGACAAAAAACTACTCTCAGCTCAGAGGAGGATTTAGAATGATGTTAAGACTGCCCAGACAAACGGGCCCTGGTGTGTCTTTGGCATTAAAAGGAACCAGAAGAAGAAGAGCAAGGCATATTTCCCACCACAAAGGTCTTTGTCTCTGGCAGAAGCACGCAGCTATTCAGCTATTCCCATTGCTCCTCATTACTTTAACAGTTTGTGATGTCAAACATGTCAAACAATCTTAAGGGGGAGCTGGCCTCAGGAATTACAAAGGTCTATGGCCCATTCCATAAGCAATAAACCATCATCATCACCATGAGCTCAAGTTCTCCTAGAAGTAGGCAGACAGAAAGAAACTAAAACAGTTTAGTATGATGCATGGATTCTCTATTTTCTGACATTAAAAGCTAATGTGACAATTTAAACTGATCCAGAAATGACCTAACAGGATCCTTTACAAGGCAGCAAGACTGTTATGTGAGTGGCAGAATCAGATATATGGAAATCAATATAAGCCTTGCAGATAGTCAGCCAATGTGAATTTGTATGCTTTCCTACAGAGCCACAGTATAACAGGGTGCAAACTGGTTTGAGCAGGTGTGAGTCACAGAAGGTGGGTTCAGCTAAGGCGGTTGTGCTGTGTGGGCTTGCCTGTAGCAGCTACTGTAATAGAGTATGTATAAGGGCCCTCATTTGAAAAGGGTCTTACAAAAGTGGGTTAACCACACGTGATATAAAACCCATAATAATATAATGTAGGACTAGCTATTTATAGAAATGTTATCAGCACAACAATGCCGAGCTATAGTGCTATTCACCTATAGCAAGCAAGAAGACTACAACTGATTTGACTAAAATAACCAATGGGGTGTCTACAATATTTTTTTTTTACCAAAAGTGAGTTGGTGTAATAATGTGTAAGACATACTATATTTTCACACATACTATAGTTTCACAGCAAGAAGACACAACACATTCCTTCACATCTTCTGAATGTGGTGAATATTGCTCCTCTTTGGTACCAAAAAGCTGACGTTCATCAGGATGACATTTCAAATGGCTAAAGAGGAGCAGATGTTGTGCATTCATTCTCTCTCTCTCTCTCTCTCTCTCTCTCTCTCTCTCTCTCTCTCTCTC